>CM061137.1:137195626-137842595 GCA_030789695.1 Scilla litardierei
CTAGTCAAGATCATAACATTCAAGAAGCCATGAGCATTGGCAAATATTTAGCGACTAGTTGTATATCACTTTGTGCAACATACCAGAGCACTACAATCAGGTTGGAAATTACAGCATTGATTGATGATGCTTAACCTGTGGGGCTTCTGATCACGTCGCAAAAGATTGTCTTGGGCGAGTCAGGAGACCAATACTCGCATCAGCCCCAGTTATCATCAGGACCACTCAGCAAGGGATGCTCTTGCTTTCTCAATGGGCATGTGTTTCAGCAGGCATAGCGAGGGAAAGTCTTGATGCTTTAATCTTATTTTCACCAGAGCGTAAATGTGATATGATAATATAAATCCAGGCCACTCCGAATGCTAAAACAGTACAGATGAGATAAAATAATTAATGCATATGCTCCAATACAGAAAAATCGCACGGTCACATCACAGAGTCACAAAAATACATACATATATTTATATATACATATAAATATATCTGGCCACAACAAGGTACATTTGATAATTACACAAAATGGTACAAAAGGGGACAAAATATGTAAAACTCCCGACAAAATATGTAAAACTCCCAAACCCCCAAAACAGTGTCCACAATCTAAGTACAACTCATTTCCTACTCTAGCCCTGAGTAGCCAACTCGATGAAATCGCCCTCAGAGGGCTCGATCTCTAGCTCAAGGTTTTGGACAGTCTCCTGTGGAGAACCTGCTCTACAGTCTCAGACTCTAGACCTGGAAAAAAAGGGGGTGGACACATCAACGTGTGACCAGTAAAAACTACCCAACTCTAGGTATGTAATATTGTTGTTTTAAATTGTTCTATCCAACTATGTATCGGGCATCATGTGGTGGTAAAGAAGCAATTTAAATAAATTACTGATTTTAAGTAGAAAAAGAAACATGCAATGTTCTTGATCATAAATGGAAATAAAGCGGAAATGGAACATATAATGAACTCAGGCACAAAAGTAAATAAACTACTACAATTAACCGAAGAGGTTATCAAGCAGCATTTGCATAGTTATTCTTATTATGGTTAAAATAACATATTTGGAATCTCTGGTATAATGTAAAACATAAGGCTCTGGACCTTACCCAGGATGTGTGGAAAAATGGTACCTTGCCAGTGGTACACGAGCACTAATCAATTTTAATGGGTCATCGTAACTCCCCCGTTTTGGGTGTGATAATATCATATCATATACATCATATACCTCATAGTGCATCACGAGTACACCCATGGACCTCTCCAACTCTGCCCAACTCCTCCTGCCGGCTGCCGAGAGTGTAGTGAGACACAAATCAATTCTAGTCCAATTCCTTTTGTATACACTCTACTCGTATTTCCCCCAAACCCCGTTTCTGAAATGACTCACCTACCTCAGGATAGATCGAGACATCCCGGTTATTATGACACTCTCAAGTACTCGCTCTTATCAAATGTGACAAAGTCCACTATCTCAACATTTGCGCGGTCATATCTACCGCTAACATTATCTCATTTACAACCAACATCACATTAATGTCATAATTAGGCGACCATCATCGCATCACAAAATCTCATATAAATGAACATCATGATGTTGGCTTGTGAAGTAAGATGTCATCATCATATCATCATGGTGTGGACATAAATATAACATCATGGAACATCCTAACATAAGGTCTAGTAACATGGTGAACTTCATGGCATAAGATATATAAACATAGCACCATGACTTAGAGAGTGTAAACATAAACATAGCATCATGGTGTAGACATAAGCATAGCACCATGGAAGATTTTGATGAGAAAGATGATGGGATAGAAAAGTGGATTTCTATTAGACAACAGAAAAAATACAAGATAGTGGCCTCAATTCGAGAGGAGTATCACTCTCCCAGGAACTAGACTAAATGCTACTCCTAAACTCCTAATTCTAAACCCTACTTTTCTTCTCCATTTTCTTCCTCCTTCACACTAACCACTTCATCCATATATATAGGGTTGGATTAACCATATTTACAAAATTATCCCTCGGGCACCAAATTACAAAATCGCCCCTCGGGCCCCATAACTACAAAATTGCCACTCTTGTGGCTATAATCCTCATTCTCAATACTACTCTGCCCCCGAAAATCCACATTGTCCTCAAAAATGGTGCATAAATTGCACGAGTGTGCTTTTTCGAGTGTTGGAGCATGTCTCCTCGCCTCCTCCTGGATCAAAAAGACATCCACGAGCTCTGTCTTCCTCGAAATATTGTTGCAGAGTAAGAGCGTGTACGCGGCTGAGTCTTCTATGCTCTGACTTTTTTCGTTCTGAATTTGGACTCCAAACAGGCCCGGAATCGTCAAAATACAGAAGCCGTGCAGAAAATCAGCAGAAATTCACCCAAAATCCGGAAAAAAAGACGAAGCTGCACGGTTCATTGGCTCGAGCCGGCGGCTCAACTACAGGCGCGGCTGGATAAAGCCACCACTGTAACAGTGGCGGCTCGCCGGCACCGGTGGATTTTTTTCGACGAATTTACTGTCGGTTACCGACGATCCTTGATCTGTTGGCTTCATCGCGGCGGGGCGAATCTATTGGTGGTGGTGGTGGGCCGAGGTTTCACAGGAGGCGTCACCGGCGACGCTCGAAGCTCGTCGCGTCTGTCGTCGATGGTTGTTTCCGACGGCTTCAGCGGCCGATGGTAGCGAAAAGAGTTGCGCTGGGTGCGCCCAGAGGAGAGGGTTGCTATGGTGGTGGTGGCAGTCCAAAACCTCACTATTGGCGTCGCTCGAAACCTGGTGCGGTTGGCCTTCGGGGGTTCGTCCGCGTCGCACAGGCCCCGAGAGGGCTCGTCGGAGCTGCAAAGGCCCTCTGGGGGCTTGCCGGGGTATGCGAGGCCTTCTGGGGGATCGACTGGCTCTGGGCACCCCTCCGGGGGTCGTCATGGTCGCTGCACCCTCCTGGGGGCTCGTCGTGTTTGCGGTGGTCTTCAAGGGGCTCATCGGGGTTGCGGCGACCATCTGTTGGCTCGTCGGGGTCAGATCGGATTCGTCAACGACGATGGGCATCAGATTTGACTTCGCGCTTGCCGCGGTAAGGGAACAACGTTTGATTTATGCACGATCCTCTGCCATTTGACGACGTGTCTCGTCAAAAATTTGATGGATCAAGGATCTCAAGTCCGTCAACATACGTCGGTCCATCCCCTCTAAGGATTGCTTCATCGCTACTCTGAACTCATTTTCCAAATCGGCGACATGGATCTTGAGCTCTGATACCACTTGATGAGAAAGATGATGTGGTAAAAGGGGGGATTTCTATTAAACAACGGGAAAATACCAGATAGGTGCCTTAATTCGAGAGGAGGACCAGTCTCTCAGGATCTAGACTAAATGCTACTCCTAAACTCCTAATTCTAAACCCTACTTTTCTTCTCTATTTTCTTCCTCATTCACACCAACTCCTTCACACATATATATAGTGTTGGATTGACCCTATTTACAAAATTGCCCCTCGAGTACCAAATTACAAAATTGCCCCTCGGGCCCCATAACTACAAAATTGCCCCCCTCGTGGCTACAATCCGCATTTCCAACATATTCTAACATGAGAGCTAGTAGCATTGTGAGCTTCATGGCATAATTTACATAAACATATCACCATGACCTAGAGAGTGTAGACATACACAGCTTCATAGCATCAAGGTGTAGACATAACCATAGCATCATGGAATATTCTAAAATTAGAGCTAGTAGCATGGTGAGCTTCATGGCATAATATACATAAACATAGCACCATGACTTAGAGATTGTAGACACACATAGCTTCATAGCATAAAAGTGTAGACATAACCATAGCATCATGGAATATTCTAACATGAGAGCTAGTAGCATGGTGAGAAATTAGCATGAAGCATGGTATGGAACATGATATGGCATATACATACTAAACATGGCATCTTCAAATAAAACATAAGCATGGTGTGAACATAGCATGAAGCATGATATGGAACATGACATGGCATATACTAAACATGGCATCTACCAAATAGAACATAAAGCATGGTGTGAACATAGCATGGATTTGAACATAGCATGAATTTTTCACATGTTACACTACATGTTAATATCCTAAATATAGCTCTAAACACATTTAACCATAATATTCAAACCAAAGTTGGGAGTTCCTACCTCATGAAACTTCTCATATTCCAATCTTAGCATCCTTTTCCTTTTGATTCTACCTTCTCAAAGCAAGTGGATGGTGGTGGAGGTGATTGGGCCAATGGAGGAAGGAGAGATGGGGTGGTGGTGGTGGTGGTTCGGCCCAAAGGAGGAAAGGGAGGGGATGGTCCGGCCTAAGGTGAAGAGAGGGGGGAGATGATAATCTTGCCCTTTTTTCTTCTTCCCCTTTTTTCCTTTATTTTCCTCTTGTATTTTCCATATTCCCTAATCACCATGGTAATTAACAAGAGGATGACAAGTGTGATGTTAGGTGTCAAGCTTAGGATGAGGGTTAATTAAAAGGAGACACATGTAAGGTGAGCTATCAAGTTAGGAAAATTTGGGTTTTTCTTTATTGAGAAAAATATAATTACACATAATCATACTTTATGCCATACAATATACCATGTATTCTAAAGAATACTACATAATAAGTTTATTTAAAATTTTAAAATATAGTTTAAATGTATTAAAATAGATTTTTATATTATTATAATTTTTAAAAATTAGGAAAAATCTCCAAAAATTAAGAGAAATACGTGTATGCCATAAGACTCAATTATGATCAAACATACATAGGATAATACATCATATATCAAAAACAGGATGTTACAAGTAGTGTTGGGTCATCGACCAAGAACTCACGTTTAAATTCGAATAAAATCTGAACTGAAGTCATGGTACATGGGTATGATTTAGGTTTTGCAACCTGATTTCGGTTAAGAAATAAATAATTAAATATTATATAGAATTTTCTTCGATTTAGGTAATTACAGTCTAGAATGACTAGATCCTCAATTTGGGTCAAGCGTAAACAAAAAAAATCAAAATTAAAGTTAGGGCCAAGGATTTTTTACAAAACAAAGGTGAATCTATTATACAAATGAGGGATGTTTTTGAATGTATTTACTGACAATGACAAAGAAGTGGTTAGAAAGACGTTTCAATTTAATCTTAAAGAATCAATGGTTAGGATGAGAGTTTGTAAAAAATTTGGGGATTGACTTGAAATTTTTTTGGGAGGGGGCTACATAGGGAGGAAACTAAATTTTGGGTAGAATTAAAATTTTAAATTTTGAAAGGAACTAAATTTTAGAGGGAAACTAATTTTTTTTGAAGAAAACTGAATTCTCTAATAGACTTAAATTTTAATTTAAAATTTTGATAGGAACTAAATTTGGATGGAACTAAATTTTTGAGAAATTTAAAATTTAAAATTTTGGTAGACTAAATTTTACGGGAACTAAATTCTCTGAGTGAACTAAATTTTAGTTTGATGTTAAAAAAAATTCGTTGGAGGTGAATATTTTGAAGGTGGCTACAATTTTTTTTGGATGTTTTGAATTGGTCGAATTTTGGATGTAGGATATTTTGAATGAGATTGCAAAAAAAATTTGGATGAGGGGAGATTTTGAATGTGTTGAATTTTTTTGAAGAACTATATTGAATGTCCCGTGACCTGTGGTCGCGAGTTATGACTAATAATATGATAAACATAAATCAAGGGTCTAAAACACTCACATTAGCATTGTAAACAAATTTAGAGTTCTAAACCCTGAAGGTATAAAAACTTTATTTTTTTTAGTAACATCCTAGTTGTAGATGATGGGCTTTACTATGTGTTGTAAAAATGAACTAAACAAAGAAACACATCATCTTGGACTGGTCACAAGACTCAAAAATCCTGACATGACATAGGAAAGTAACATTTTTTGTATTTTGTAACAACTCTTTGAATATGTTTCCTCAAACGAATTACTATGAATAGTGTTTAAATTTTCAGTGGTTAAATTAAGTAGTAATTAGCAATGAACAACCTTATATTCATTAAGTATCATTGCAACTTCTTTAAGAATAACAACTGCAACAATGTTAGAATCGAAGTTGTATTCTTTCTACAAAATACTATGATAATTAAACCATTTCAACACAATCATATCACTGAAAAGTAGTCTTAAAGCAAAACAAATTTAAACATAGTAACTTAAGTGCTAATCGTGGATGTCAGATAAGAATAAATCAAAACTTAAATACAAATATTTAATGAAATTTTTAGATTTTAGAGATTTAGTAAGAAGTAAATTGAAGAGAAGAAAAATGCAGAACTAGATAAGGAGCCGCTTTTCCCAATAAAATTTCAAATTTATTTTGACAAAAGAAACAACTTGGGTTTGGATAGGTTGTGTGAAAGTGGCTGGATTTTAGAACAGGCTCTCATCAGGCTTTATATCAGCACATGTCGCTTAAAAGGTGGGTTCAGATAACATAAAGGAGGCATATAAATGACTTGGCTAGTAATATACCTACACAGAATTTGTGGTATAATAATAATACATCAGCAAATAAAAATGTTTATCAGATGGTTCATTTGCTTCCTCAGGAAATGCCATAAACCACACTAGAGGAAGACATTTAGGTGACATTTTTGAAACAGGGGAAAGTGGTTCCGAAATAATTGAATCGTATACATTTAAAAAGATAATGAAAAATTCTGTAGACAGTTCTTTTATGTTTTTAGGTAATATGTTTTATATATATATATATATATATATATATATATATATATATATATATGAGAATAATGGGTATCATACGCCATATGAGAGGGTGTCTCATATGCCCTCTCACATAAAAGGGGCAAGTACAAGCCCACATGGGCTTGTACTTGTTGTACTTGACCCCTTTTATGTGAGAGGGCATATGAGACACCCTCTCATATGGCGTATGATACCCATTAATCCCATATATATATATATATATATATATATATATATATATATATGGAAAAAGGGATCTAGGGTGCCTCCTTAGAATAAATCTAAGGAGGCGCCCCCATTTTCCTCCATTTCCCACAATTTTTTTAAAAAAATTTTCCATGGAATTGTTGTTCACATCATGGATGATCAATATACCAAATTTCAAGGTATTCCAATACTTTTTGAGGTCACATCTACCTCTTGCAACTTCAACGGTCTCAAAACGTGCTGAAACCCATGAAGTTGCAAGGGGTAGATGAGGGCTCAAAAAGTATTAAAATCTCTTGAAATTTGGTATGTTGATCATCCATGAACAACAAACCCATGAAAAAAATTTCAAAAAAATGTGGGAGATGGGTGGAAATGGGGGCGCCTCCTTAGATTGATCTAAGGAGGCACCTTAGGATCCCTTCCCCCCCCCCCCCCCCCACACCCACACACCCACACGAACTTTTTAAATGCAATAGTCAACAATTGCATATAAGCACTGTGGATTAGGAATATCTTTGGTAAAGAATGGGTTATGTATCTACAAATATATCCATCAAATAACCACTCTTTGGCATTTGGATGAGTAGTAAAACTATAGCAACAACCCTCGTGATTTTTATCATCTCCAATTTTGGGTATGATTGCAAATTGGCTCATCACCGTCAATAGCATATTTACAATCTTCCAACATATGAAAGATTCTTATCTGTATACTAAAAATATTGCAACAATCCTAATGATTTTTATCAGATTCCATCCAGGTGAGATTGTAACTTGGCTCATTAGTCATCAAAAAGTAGTTTAAGAAATTTGATGCAGCAAGCAAACTTTGATCATAGATAATGTTTTTTTAAGCAAAATGTTAAGGCCATCATGCAGTCCAAATAATAGGAGATATTTTTCAAACCAAATAGAGCAGACTATTACACATTGTGGCAACAAGGATGTTGCAAATTGAACATTAAAACGTTAAATATACCATATGATTCAGATATAGCCTTTTAGCAACAATTTTTACGTTTTATTTATGGTGCATCCTTTAAATGTATTTAAAGAGCGGATAATGCACTTCGGTAACCAGATATATTATGGAAAAATCAGTACAATACATGAGATTAAAATCATGCAGACAAACAGAGAACAACAGCTTATATACACTTAAAAGATTAATCATTTGGTAATCATATAACTAAGCATAAATCTACAGACCGATAATTTAAGTGCAACTCAAATCCAAAACTGACCATGATGGTATCATAGTGATTCCATCTGTGATCCGACCTCCGATGAAAGCCAACAAAGCCAGCAATACTCATGCCACGCCTGCAGCCTCAAACCCCTACAAATACCCCCATAAAAACACAAATTTAACTACGTTTTCCAAAATCAAATAAAAACCCAAACTTTTTCACAACAAAACGGATGACCACCATCTTCACCTTGTCGTACGGCGGTGGCACCCCCTCGTACGCCTTCAGCCTCTCCAGCGCCGTCGCTCCCCTCTTCGTCTTGTGGGTATCATCCTTCAAAAAACGAGCAAAACAGATCCAAACCCGAAACACCTCCAAAACCATAATCCTAACCCTAGGAATGAAGCAAGAAAGAGAGAAAATTGGCTAAATGCCGCCGGTCAAAGGTGGGTTTTAATTTTTACCACTAAGTTTAAAAACTTGGCTAGAATAACACCCTAACGAAAAAAGAGACGAAAATACCCCTTCGTTCCCAAACACTAAAACCCAACAAAATCAAATCTCCTTGCGAAAACAAGTGCAGCGGACGACGTTCTCCCTCCGGCGAGCGAATCCCAGCACCTCGCACCGCCTCGAACTCCCCTCGACAGCCTCGACACCGCTCATCACCGCCATCCCACAACCCAACGCCGACAACACCCCGCATATACGTCTACGTCGACGCCGAACTCCGACCACACCGCTTCGCCGTACTCCGACCACCCCGAATCTACGGAAACGCCTCGTCGTACTCTGACAAAGCCCTATGAGCCAATTTGCGCCAATATGCGCCAATATGCGCCAATATGCGCCAATATACGCCAATATACGTCACGATACGTGACGTATATTGGCGTATATTGGCGCATATTGGCGCATATTGGCGCAAATTGGCGCAAATTGGCTCATAGGGCTTTGTCGGAGTACGGCGAGGCGTTTCCGTAGATTCGGGGTGGTCGGAGTACGGCGAAGCGGGGTGGTCGGAACCCAACGCCAACAACACCCCGCATATATGTCTACGTCGACGCCGAACTCCGAGCACACCGCTTCGCCGTACTCCAACCACCCTAAATCTAAAGCAACGCCTCGCCGTACTCCGACAAAGCCCTATGAGCCAATTTGCGCCAATATACGCCAATATACGTCACGTATCGTGACGTATATTGGCGTATATTGGCGCAAATTGGCGCACATTGGCTCTTAGGGCTTTGTCGGAGTACGACGAGGCGTTTCCGTAGATTCGGGGTGGTCGGAGTACGGCGAAGCGGTGTGGTCGGAGTTCGGCGTCGACTTAGACGTATATACGGGTGTTGTCGGCGTTGGGTTGTGGGATGGCGGTGATGAGCGGTGTCGAGGCTGTCGAGTGGAGTTCGAGGCGGTGCGAGGTGCTGGGATTCACTCGCCGGAGGGAGAACGTCGTCCGCAGCACTTGTTTTCGCAAGGAGATTTGATTTTGTTGGGTTTTAGTGTTTGGGAACGAAGGGGTATTTTCGTCTCTTTTTTCGTTAGGGTGTTATTCTAGCCAAGTTTTTAAACTTAGTGGTAAAAATTAAAACCCATATTTGACCGGTGGCATTTAGCCAATTTTCTCCAAGAAAGATTTCACATTTTTATGACCCACTGATTGTTCGTCAGATGATCTTGGGTGGGGCCAGGAAGTGGATGGGACCGTGGAAGTGCTTGGTGTTCGTCCTCTTTGATAGGAAATCGGAGGTACTTCATCTTCTGGCGGACGAGGCCGCCGGAGAGGCATATATCCTCGCAATGGACGACGACGACGCGCTGGCCGTTGAGGGGCTCCTTAGCGACGATCGCTGCCGAGCGGCCGAGCATGTGGTGGTGAGCGTCGATCACCACTCGGCGTGCGCCTATACTTGATCCTGAAAACCACTGCGGCGATCTCTCGGTCCCCAGGCCCCACACAGTGTAATGGTGGCAATTTGGGCCGCCCCAGTCTTATCCGGTCCGGTCCGGTCCGAATTTTTTTGGGCCAGTCTGGTTCGGTCCAACAAGACTTCGGGTCATTTCGGTACGACACGGACACAGTCCGATAAAAATTCAGGCCGTTCGGCCCGGTCCAATATGGTTGGAAGAATTATTAGGCTCAGTTGTTTATTAGATTTTCAAAAAGTAAATGCTACTAGAATTTAATTTAGAATGCAAACTACAAGCAAATTCTAGAGCAAATTAATAGTTCATCAAAGAAGCTTTTTCTCGGAGTAAATTCTTGAGTAATGAATTTTCAGTATATGAACTCAAGTTATTCACAAGATGCCCATCTAGCTATTTTTTTTTTCCAAGTTTGGATCGAGCTACTTTGTTTTATGATAATTGTATGGTTCAGAAATTGGTTTATTATCGAGTTACTTTGTTTTGTAAATCGAGCTACTTTGTTTGAATCAAGCAAACTCAAAAGTATTCCATGCCATTCCGTGCCGCCCAATAGGCCGAATAGTTTGGTCCGGGCTCGGCAACCGTGACGTGTTGGCCCAGTCCGATAAGGATTTCAGGCAAAAATTGCCAGCCCAGACGCGACATTATCGTGACGTGCCCGTGTCGTGCTATCGTACTGGGCCAAAAATTGCCACCCTTACAACACACGCGTGCGCGCTTGGGAGTTGGCGGCTAAGGCTCTTTTGAGCAGCGAGGGATAGCGATGGGAGCTCACGAAGAGATGTTCATCTGATTGGGTGAGGGGTTTTATTTTCGTCTTCAAAATTACAAGAATGCTAAAATTGTAAGCCGCTTCTCATTTACCGCTAATGATTGCGAGAGTTACTATACACACAGACCTAATTGCTTCACACACACAGACTATTTATTTACAAGTTTGCCATCCAGAATTTACTAGTTTGACATATCACTTTTCCCTTTTTGGAATTGATTTGCGCACCCACCGTTTTACTCTCTGCAGATACCACTTATTCACAAGTTTGCCATTAATCCCGCGAACATACCACTTATTTACACGTTTGTCATTGAAATTACTCTTGCGCACAACCCAATTACTAAATTCCGAAAAAGACCCTCGGGCTTCGTCGGGGTTTCGCCAAAGAAAAACTGCGTCGTCCAATTACCTCGCAACCGTCTGATCTCGTCGGGGTAACCCGAGCCCCCCTCTCCCAGCCCCCCTCTCCCTGCTGAGGACAAGGGGAGCGGTGGAGGGAGCGACAGTTGAAGGGGCCGGGAGGTCTGTAACGACCACTTTTCCGGTCGTGCGTATTTTAGCGCATATCTTGTTTCGTGTGCGTATTTTCGTCTTTGATTTTTTATTACTGTCTTCCGTAGTTCAGACGCGTGACCGGACCCCGTATTCACAATTCTCTTAGAGGCACAAGCGCCCGGTATTTTCTTTGTAATTATTGGACGTCGAGGGACCAATCTGCTTAACTCATTACTAAATTATTTATATATTTTTTTATAAACTTTGAATTTTAAAGGTCATCTAAGCTTTTTTAACCTAGCTCTAATGGTAACATTCTGTTAACAGGCTTAGTCAAATCTTTTATATTTTAAAAAAAACAAATCATATGTCATAACTACCCAACAACTGTAAGAGAATATATGCCCATAAGGCAATTTATCCAAAAGTATACGTCTTGTTCATACTGTATATGGTACCTATTATTCTAAGTATAAATCGTTCGTATTAATATACTTAGATAATATCCATGGACTTATAGTTAGGTTCTTACATATCTAGATGAGATCTCGATTATGAGTAAGCGACCGAATAGAAACGTAAGTCTTAAACGGTTCGTGGTCATAGATATGTCGAGAACTGGATATCGACACATCGGATAGACCATTGTGTCTTAGTCTTACCTTAGGGTAATGATGATTTCATAGTCATTCGACTTGGTGAAGTCGGAGACGAGACACAGGTGCTCATTGGAGAATGAGTTCACTGAACGACCAAATTAGAGTTATTAAATGGTTGACTTTAACTAAAGTGTCTTTATTAACTCTAGAGTGATGATAGGTTAACTGGTCCTTATGACCTGAAGTCATTTGTACGAACCTATGAGCGAACCGTGTATCTTAGACCTATGATCTAGCTTCGAGGCTAGGCCTGCTGAAAGATCTTAGGTTGAGTTGCACCTGAAGCTCTCGAGGTGAGTAGATGACTAAGATGGGATTCGTCACTTCCGTTAAAAGGAAGTTAGTGTTACAAGCTCAGTACGGTCTTTATGTTAATCCTCGACCGGGGTACGTTGTAAGAAGTACAACGT
Organism: Scilla litardierei; assembly: GCA_030789695.1. NCBI lineage: Eukaryota > Viridiplantae > Streptophyta > Magnoliopsida > Asparagales > Asparagaceae > Scilla > Scilla litardierei. Next base: position 137,208,034 of record CM061137.1, read on the forward strand.
GTATACAACAAAGACCGCCGTATACTGACCAATGTTGTCTAATAGGGTTGACAGTAAACCATACCCTAGGCCAACAGGAACATAGTCTTGACGAAGAGACTATAGCTAACGGAGTTCATCACTAACACAGTCAATGTAAACCCAATGATGCTTTTGTTAAAGGGTCGATCACGTTATGATGATTCTGAAACAGGGACGACAGCTACTGCTCGTAGTGACCGTCGTCTAGGGGTTCCGAGCCCCAACCTGTAGTAAGGTCAGGCTGTAGGGTCTCACACCGAGTAGTGTTCGTGTCTTAGTAATAGGAAGATTAATTGAGAGAAAATCATTTGATGATATTGAATAGTGAATATTCACAAGTCAAGTTGTGAAAATTAGTCGCAATAGCAAAAGGGACAAATGTTGCATTTGATGTAAACCACAGATTAAACGTGTCGTAAATTGGTTACGACAAATTTAGTAGGAACAAATATATTAGAAAGGATTACATGGATGACGGGATCGTCCCGGTCTAAACACAGGTTCAAACCGCGTTCAAATCAGAGCTCAAACGAGACCAGAAACGCAAAAACAGTCCAAGGCGAAGTGGGTTAGACCCACTGGGCTAACAAGCCCATAAACAAAGGCAAACGGGCGCAGCCCGCTGGCTGCAGCGGGCCAGCGCCCGCTGCGGAAGCGGGCACACGCCCGCTGCCCAGCGGGCGTGCGGCCCGCCCTTGTCTCCTTGGGCGGGCGCGCCCACTAAGCTTAGCGGGCGCGCTCGTAACTTAAGTCATTTAGGGTTTTTGAAACCCCAAATGACGGCTATGAATTTTGATAATTTGCCCAACCTTGAGCAATTGTTTGAAGGGTCAAACGAGGTCGAAATTCATCGCTGTCGGTTCCTACGCGTTCACCATTCAAAACCCTTCGGATTGATAGCTTGTTTGGTGTCTAAAGTTTAATGAGCAAAGAGAATTAATTAGTTAAAGTTTGCTTTTATGAAAAGCTCACTTAAACTACAAATTAAGCCAAATTGGCTTAATTGATTTTTTTCTCTCATTTGCAATAGTCCCACAATGCTCGCAACGAAAGAGTGAGTGCCGACTCCCTATATAAATAGGGGTGCACTCTCTTCGTTGAAAAACACACCAAGTCATCGATCGAGTATCTCCAGACTTTTAGAGCAAGCTCGATCGGCGACTTAACTATTCATTCTCTCTCTCTCTCTCTCTCTCTCTCTCTCTCTCTCTCTCTCTCTCTCTCTCTCTCTTCCGATTCTCCGGAGTAGTCCTAGCAAGACTACAAAGGGGGTTTGGATTTTGATCCGGACATCTAAGACGCAGGTTCTTCTCAAGTGAAACTTTCTACCGCGTGTGATCGGCTCGGAGGCGAAAGTCGGCTCGGGCGGATCGGTTCGAGGGTGCGAGGCGGCTCTGGCGGATCGAGTCAAAGCGGCTCGGCTACAAGGAGCTTCTGAAGACGGTGCGGAACATCGTGCCTGCTCCAGGGCCAAGATTCCGGGTATGTGGTTAAGTATTTTTAGTGTAGATTTAATTAGTCGCTTTAGAGTAGATCCCTCTTGGGGTGGTCAGATCCACCCCAAGTTGGCATAGATCGGGCTAGGTTCTCGCTCCCTCAGAGCCTAGCTAAATAGTTTAGATAGTCTAGAAAATTTTGTTTTCGCTTTCCGCTGCGCTTTTGTGCCCCTGTGGTCCGTCCGACTGAGGACGGACACAGATCCGAGCTCTGGGGGTCCGCCAAACCCCAACAGTGGTATCAGAGCCACGGTAATGCTATAGATCTATTATAGCGACTTTTTAAATCTTTAAAATTGCTTGTTTTACACATACGAACTATTTTTAGCTTTATGTTAAAATTAGTTTAAAAATTGTTTTGTGTTTTAAAAGTTGTTTTTGCAACACGAATTTTTTTTAAACGATTTAACTTTATGCGATAATTTTAAATGGATCTCGAATGTTTAAATGCTTTATAAAATTTTTTATGAGATAAAATAATTTCTCCGAGTATTTAATAGTTTTAAAGTTTGTGTAACTTCAAAGAAATATTTTATTTTTGAAATTTAAATTTTCTTAAGTTACACAAAGATTAGAAATTTTAGAACTTTGTTTGAAAGCTTTTAAAACGATTCTAATGATTTTAAAAGTGTTTTAAAATTGCTCTAATGGATATGTACATTGAAAGAAATATTTTATTTTCATAAGATGAAGAGATAAATTAAGTTTCTTTTAAATTACATATATGTTTCTAAATTATTGATTAAAATTTTAAAGCCTAGGTTTTAGAATTATTTGATAATTTTATACCTAATTTTATGTGATAAAATGTTTTGAAGCTTTAAATTTTTATCTTCGAATTTAATTGTTAAATTTTAAATTTACGTGTTTTTATTATGTAGATAATTTTAAACTTGCAAATACTCATTATATGTCACTAGTTGAAACTTTTATTTATGCGAATAAATTAGTTGTTTCATTTTTTTAATGGACATGTTGAATAATGTATTCATGAACCTTATTAGGTTAGCCAGTAAATGTTTAAAATTTTATGAGATGAAATTTTAATAAACTAGTGACATGTTATGTTTTATAAACAAAAACAACATCAAAACCTAATACCAAATTAGGGTAGTCCCTTTGATTGTAAATCATTTCAATAAATCGTTTAATTGATGATTTTCACAAAAGACTATTTTTGAAACATGTTGTAATTTTTTAATAAAATCCTAATTAGATTGGGGTAGCAGGTTGAACGAATGGACCTTATAGTTGATAAGGACTTAATAAAAATTGTTCAACCAATCCATAAAATTTTGAATTTTAGGATCTACTAGTTGATAAGGATTAACTAGTTTTCTTAATTAAAAGCCATTTAGTTGTTTGGACAAACATAGAATTGATGAAAACTCCTTCAATGGATCATGATGTCGGTCAATGTGCTTGGCTAAGTTTGCTGGACCAACCTAGCTAGACTGGGTAATAAGTGGTCCTGGCTTAGTCAATTCCCTAGCCGCGTCCGCTGGACCGCAAGGAGTCGATTCATGACTGTGTAAGTCCATTGACTATACCTAAGTCAATACGATAATAATCTTGTTCAAGATAAATTGTAGCCCTCCTTGTTTTAGGAGTTGGCAACTGTAAGAAACGTGTTACGGTTGTTGAGCTACACTCAAGCCGTGACATGTCAATCTTATAGAAACCGATTTCTTGATTGGCATCTTGACCTGACTGAAACCATTGTGTAACGACCCGCTCCCGGGGGCCCGTTACTTATTTGATATTTGCGCAGGTCCTGTATGTTACCAGTGAAAACAAAATAGCCACGATGCAGAGATGTACAAAAATACTCAAATAGTGTCCAATTATTACAATCCATACCGTACAAGATGTCCCAACAAATATACATGAAAGAAGAAAAGTACATAAGTGGAAATAACTCTGGAAGCTGCGGTCGAATTCTGGCGCTATTAGCTCAGGAGCATCTACTTCCATATGTACGTCGTCTGCGGTGCCACGAAGATGGAACCATAGGTAAGTCACAACAATTCTAAGTATAGAAAAGAAGCAGTGCACAAGTATGACAAAAGTAACTACGTACAAGCGAACCAGAGTGAAAAGTAAAGTACTGAGTAACAACTGTACACAACTGAAAAGTAAAGGCAAACTGAACTAAAAGAAGATAACAACTGTACGGTAGTAGTGCAAGTGTAAAGCAGGCTAGGCAAGTGAAACATACTACTGCTGTAGCTAAAAGTATGACAGATAAAATACTGGTGATTGTACAGGTGTAGTAGGTAACGTGAATGTAATGCGTAAAGTAAAGGTGTAATGCGTAAAGTAAAGGTGTAATGCGTAAAGTAAAAGTAGTGACTGTGCAAAAGTAACTACACTACGTGACTCAAGTCGGAGAGTACAATATGTGACCATCGAGTTCATCTCTTGCCTGGGGCGACCTAGAAGAATGCCGAACCCCAGTCAGCTAGACAGGATGCTCACATGCAGCATTTTTATATTTGCCGAAACACAGGCAGCTAGACATGATTGCCGAAACACGGGCAGCTAGACATGATTGCCGAAACACAGGCAGCTAGACATGTAGATTGAACTCCAGTCACTCCCGCACTCTCTCAAACTATGAGTTACCCCAAAAACCCCAGTGAAGTGTCAAGTGTTCTATGTACACGTTTTATACGGGATGTTCCACAAGATTTTCCATGCGATGTTCCACCAGATATTCCACAAGATATTCCACAACATGTTTCTCAAGATGTTATCAATTCCTTGTTCACGATGATAGTTAACCAAGACCACTGGTTTTAAAACCAGAAAGTAAAGCAAAGTGGATGCTAAGAAATTTGAGGATAAAGACAAGTCCAACAAACATGGAATACAAAAACTGTTGGTTTAAGGGTGGTAGTTTCGGTAACACACAATTTACCCAAGTTGATGTTTGTGTTTAACAACCACCAAAGTTGAAAGTTGGCAAAGTAATCTGTAGTTGATTACTTTCCTATTAGATTAGATTTCTAGTTCGGTTCAAGTCAAGTAGCCGTTCGGAGGCTATAGTGGTGTCCTAAGTTCATACGGGTACACTTATCTAATTTTCTAACTTTAGAATTAGTCGTGACTTACGGAATTCGAGGCTGTCGTAGCAAGCCGGAACTGGATATAGGGCTTCTACGGACGTTGGTGCACAAGAATTTGTACCTGCAAAACACAAGAACAATCGGTTACAGAACACCTATTTTCTACCTATTTAACTTAACGTGTTTGATTTTATAATCGATTGAAACGGTGTCGGAAAGCGTTCTAAATTTTCTATAGGCTAGATATGATGAAAATAATTTTATCGCAGGAGGAAATAATTTTTTGAAGCCTACATTAATTTTTATAATTTTTAAGAGCTCAAAAATAATTTAAAAACTATTTTTCAATTTGTGACGTAATTATTCAAACATTTCTTCTGGGTGCAATCGGTATCGGAAAGTTGCAAATGAACTGTCAAAATGGCCGTCTCGGAGAGTAATTTAACATATATTTTTATCACCTACTAGTTTACGTGAAAATAATACGTTACTGATTTTTGAATGTAAATCATGTGTTTAACTTTTAGGGTTAAAAATTAATTCTGGAAAAACTAAGCACCCGATTGAGATGAAACTAGCGCCATTGGGTCCAGAATGGCATTTCTGATTTTCTAGGGCTAGCCTTGTATTTTTCGGACCTATATATTATTAGTAATGAATTTTAAACTATAAACCCCATTTATTAATTAATAAAATATGAAATTTTGAAATAATCATCGTATTTACAAGTTTGCCATTGCGAGTTCACCTTCGTTCTCTTCGTTTCGCTCGCTTGGGGGGCTGTCTCCGGCGTTCTCGACGGTGGCACGTGGGAGGCGGCGAGCGGAGGCGGACGAAGCCGAGGTGGCAGCGATGGAGCAGAGGGACGGCGGCGATCGGTTGCAGTAGCGGCGGCGGGCGGCTGCTGTAGGATCTGGGGAGGAGCAGCGGGGCGTCGAAGCGGCGGGTCGTCGATGCAGCATCGAGCAGTCGGAGCTCCGGGGGCGGAGGCTGCCGTGGCGGTGGGTTCGTTCGTCGGGGAGAGCTCGGAGACGGAGCTGGGTTCGGTGCGGTGGTGGTGTCAGGCGGAGGCTCGTCGTGGGGGCATGTTGAGCGTGGGCCTCATCGGAGTTGGGGGCAACTGCATCGTACGGGGTGGCGTCGAAGCTGGGGTCTCAGGCGAGGGTGCATTGGGCGGAGGGTGTTGACGAGGGATGGCAGCGAGCTCGGGGGCTCCGCGTGCTGTCGTTGACGGGGGTCACCGTGAGCGGGTGTGGCGGTCGTGGAGCTGGGCGGCGTGCTACGGCAGAGCCTCCGTGGTGGCGTGGTGGCTGCACAGGCGCTCTTTGGGGCTTCGTGCACGAGGCAACGGGGTCAAGCGGCGGTGGAGGCATTCCCGGTGGTGCGGGCCTCAAGCGAGGATGTGCGGCAGTCCGAGTACGGCGGCGACGACGAGGAGCTCCGTCGTGCATGGGTTCGAGCTGAGTGAGAGCGGACGGAAGCGTGAGAGAGAGAACTCGAGGGAGAGAAGTTGTGAGGGTTTTGCGTGCCTGGGGGGTTTCGAACGAAGAACAAAAAGAGAGGGAGACTGTGTGAGGGAGAGAGAGGGTGGCTTGCGTGAGTATGTGGTTTAGTCTGGGTTCGGTGCGTTTTATAACTAAACTAGATACATTACAAATCAATTAGTCAAGCTTAATTAATATGTTAGGTAGTATTTAATGTTGTCAGGTGATTAGCTTTTTGACTAATGTTGGAAATAAGGTTAGGGGGATGAACCGGGTGATGAAAAGTGGAAAAACGTGTTTATCATGTGATGTCACGTTTAGGTCTAGGGTTAAGGCTAATTAACTTAGGTTAAACTTTAAAAGTAATTAGTAGACTTTACACGAAATTACGATTTTGTCCCTACTAGTAAACGTGTCCGAAAAATTACGAAAACATACCCACGGGATCGTATCGTTATGAGAATCGCGAATACGAAGTCCGTTTCAGGGTTTGGGTTACGGAGATACTAGTTTTAGGCCCAAACGTTTAGGAAGCGGGTTTGCGGGTTCTCTATTGATTTGACTTCAGAAAATTACGAAATTAATGTGGAAAGCCCTAAATGATCATAAGATGATACTGTAAAAGTTTGAAAACGTTTTGAAGATGTTTGAATAGAAAATAAATTCATTAAGCCAAAACGGTAATAACTGAAAATGAATTTTTTATCAAATCTTTTAGAGGTATTTGATGAAACCCGATCTTACTAAAATACTTTATAACTAGCCTGATACTTCAAAATATTTTTATAAGAAATTTTTGAAATCGTAAAACTCTTGACAAACCATTATAAAAAATTGAAAAAATACGTGAATAGTTGCACTGAAAAATACGGACCGTTACATTCTACCCTCCTTAAAATAATTCCGTCCTTGGAATTTAAAAATATTTTTGAAACAAATAACTGATATTATGAAGAAGCTCAAGCAAATAAATGATAGAAAGGATAGTAATCTTTTTAAATCAGAAGATAACAGAAATGTGATAAGAAAATAAGGGATGTTACTAATATATATTATCACCATAGCTACTTCAGATTCTTCAAGTTGCCAAAGTATAAGATAATGGCTTTACATGAAATGATAGTTAGGATGATGATGACATCTGTTCGAACTTGGAACCTGAGGTGATAAGTCAGTAGCAAGCACACCAAAGAGAAGAACAGAACGTCTAAAATTCAACTCATGCCAATGATGACTACTAGGTCTGGATCTTAATCATGAAAATCATCGACATAGCATACATAAACGTAAGGGCTAAACCTAGTGCATCCATGCTGTTACAACTTAACCAGCCGAACGCAAAGGACTTCGTCTGCCACGCTACCAAATTACAAGCCAGTACCCAGATCAATACAAACAGGCAAGTATAAGGCCAATTCCCAGGGGTCAAGATCATAGCTACCACTTCTTCCAGCAGTCTTCATAACATCCAACAAGAAGCCAACATCCTAGCCGTCTCCCAAATCCGAGCACAAGACTGACATCCAACTTCAACGCCTAAGCCCAAAAGTACGCCAATACCCAACCCCAAAGATACTGCTTTCCAATACCATAGGTCGACATCTACGATTATCACCATCAGCCCTAAACAATTTAACGACAAAAAACACACGGACCCACAGATACGAAGGAGCGGCCCTAAGAAGGAACCGAAACGGGGCAGCTCAAGGGGGAAGAACCAGAAAAAGGAGCTCCAAAGAATACCAAGAGCGACGGGTTCCCAATATCCCGACCACACGGCCAAAGCAAGGGTGGCGGCGAGGGTTGCTGCTAAGCCCAACAGACCCCAAGGTCGTCGGTGGGCCATCGGTGGCTGTCGGTCCGCGGCGGCGAGGGCTACGACTGGTTGACGATCCATGGCGGGGAGGGCCTCCGAAATGGAGTGGAGCGGAAGCTGGCGGATCTTCGGGTGAGGCCGGCGGACCGGAGATCAGATCGGCGATGTGAGGTCCGATTGAGCTCGCTTGGGGAAAAGGCCGGGAGGGGGAGTGAGCGATGTCGGAGCGCAAGGGGAACCACGGGGTGGCTTGGGGTGGAAGGTGATGGGTTAAAAAGAAAAAGGGGGGCACCGAAGTCGTCGGTGTTAGGCAGGAACGGGTCTCGAGGGGGGAAGCGGACAAAGGAATTAAAGAGGGCGGAAGGTGGTCGGTGGAAAATGAAATCAAACCTTTGGAGAGAAAAATCGGGTACAAGATAGAAGTAGGGGCTAGAAGAGAAATATGAGCTCAAGAAGGATGAAAAGACGCAAACAGCCTACACTTACACGTCAGGTTTGGCTTGTCTCAAAATCTTCAGCACCATCCTCCAATACTTCTGAGCGTCCTTCGATTTGCTTCCGCTGTCGAACTCGGACTTTCGGTGATCGAAAATCGATCGCTACCCTCCTTAAAATAAACGTAGCTAGAGTTCAGGGGAAACTAAAAGCGATTAGGAAGAATTATAAGAATTAGTAGAATGATCAGAAGGCCATCACTAGCTAAACAAAGGGTGATAGTGATGAAGATTGATGGTGTTACATAATCATGATTCACGTCCTTGCGGTCCAGCGGAACACAGCCAGGGAAGTGACTAAGCCATGATCACTTACCCCAAGTCTAGCAAGGGTGATCCAACAAACTTTAGCCAAGCACATTGACCGGATCATGGTCCATTGAAGGAAGCTTATCATTTATATGTGTGCCATTATCAACTGAAGGAAAGGTGATGATAATGAAGTGGGCAAATAGTTCAACATATGAAAAATCACTATAACGGCTAGCAAAAGAGGTTACTAGGAAGGGTATAATCAAGAATGGTACACGAGTTCCTAAGCAAGGGTTAAGAGGTCAAAGGAAGATGATGGGAATCAAGGAAGATCAATGAAGCTGGGTAATAAGAACACTTCACCCGTATATCCAATACAGGTGAACACTCGAGACATCCTGTACTCGAGAGTTCAATTTGAGTATTTTATATTGTACATCCTGATCTTGCTATATTGTTCACGAGGTAGTTAGCGCGGACATGTGTGGGCCACCAAACTTGTAACGACCCGCTCCCGGGGGCCCGTTACTTATTTGATATTTGCGCTGGTCCTGCAGGTTACCAGTGAAAACAAAATAGCCACGATGCAGAGATGTACAAAAATACTCAAATAGTGTCCAATTATTACAATCCATACCGTACAAGATGTCCCAACAAATATACATGAAAGAAGAAAAGTACATAAGTGGAAATAACTCTGGAAGCTGCGGTCGAATTCTGGTGCTATTAGCTCAGGAGCATCTACTTCCATATGTACGTCGTCTGCGGTGCCACGAAGATGGAACCGTAGGTAAGTCACAACAATTCTAAGTATAGAAAAGAAGCAGTGCACAAGTATGCCAAAAGTAACTACGTACAAGCGAACCAGAGTGAAAAGTAAAGTACTGAGTAACAACTGTACACAACTGAAAAGTAAAGGCAAACTGAACTAAAAGAAGATAACAATTGTACGGTAGTAGTGCAAGTGTAAAGCAGGCTAGGCAAGTGAAACATACTACTGCTGTAGCTAAAAGTATGACAGATAAAATACTGGTGATTGTACAGGTGTAGTAGGTAACGTGAATGTAATGCGTAAAGTAAAGGTGTAATGCGTAAAGTAAAGGTGTAATGCGTAAAGTAAAAGTAGTGACTGTGCAAAAGTAACTACACTACGTGACTCAAGTCGGAGAGTACAATATGTGACCATCGAGTTCATCTCTTGCCTGGGGGTGACCTAGAAGAATGCCGAAACCCAGTCAGCTAGACAGGATGCTGACATGCAGCATTTTTATATTTGCCGAAACACAGGCAGCTAGACATGATTGCCGAAACACGGGCAGCTAGACATGATTGCCGAAACACAGGCAGCTAGACATGTAGATTGAACTCCAGTCACTCCCGCACTCTCTCAAACTATGAGTTACCCCAAAAACCCCAGTGAAGTGTCAAGTGTTCTATGTACACGTTTTATACGGGATGTTCCACAAGATTTTCCATGAGATGTTCCACCAGATATTCCACAAGATATTCCACAACATGTTTCTCAAGATGTTATCAATTCATTGTTCACGATGATAGTTAACCAGGACCACTGGTTTTAAAACCAGAAAGTAAAGCAAAGTGGATGCTAAGAAATTTGAGGATAAAGACAAGTCCAACAAACATGGAATACAAAAACTGTTGTTTTAAGGGTGGTAGTTTCGGTAGCACACAATTTACCCAAGTTGATGTTTGTGTTTAACAACCACCAAAGTTGAAAGTTGGCAAAGTAATCTGTAGTTGATTACTTTCCTATTAGATTAGGTTTCTAGTTTGGTTCAAGTCAAGTAGCCGTTCGGAGGCTATAGTGGTGTCCTAAGTTTAGTCGTGACTTACGGAATTCGAGGCTGTCGTAGCAAGCCGGAACTGGATATAGGGCTTCTACGGACGTTGGTGCACAAGAATTTGTACCTGCAAAACACAAGAACAATCGGTTACAGAACACCTATTTTCTACCTATTTAACTTAACGTGTTTGATTTTATAATCGATTGAAACGGTGTCGGAAAGCGTTCTAAAGTTTCTATAGGCTAGATATGATGAAAATAATTTTATCGCAGGAGGAAATAATTTTTTGAAGCCTACATTAATTTTTATAATTTTTAAGAGCTCAAAAATAATTTAAAAACTATTTTTCAATTTGTGACGTAATTATTCAAACATTTCTTCTGGGTGCAATCGGTATCGGAAAGTTGCAAATGAACTGTCAAAATGGCCGTCTCGGAGAGTAATTTAACATATATTTTTATCACCTACTAGTTTACGTGAAAATAATACGTTACTGATTTTTGAATGTAAATCATGTGTTTAACTTTTAGGGTTAAAAATTAATTCTGGAAAAACTAAGCACCCGATTGAGATGAAACTAGCGCCATTGGGTCCAGAATGGCATTTCTGATTTTCTAGGGCTAGCCTTGTATTTTTCGGACCTATATATTATTAGTAATGAATTTTAAACTATAAACCCCATTTATTAATTAATAAAATATGAAATTTTTGAAATAATCATCGTATTTACAAGTTTGCCATTGCGAGTTCACCTTCGTTCTCTTCGTTTCGCTCGCTTGGGGGGCTGTCTCCGGCGTTCTCGACGGTGGCACGTGGGAGGCGGCGAGCGGAGGCGGACGAAGCCGAGGTGGCAGCGATGGAGCAGAGGGACGGCGGCGATCGGTTGCAGTAGCGGCGGCGGGCGGCTGCTGTAGGATCTGGGGAGGAGCAGCGGGGCGTCGAAGCGGCGGGTCGTCGATGCAGCATCGAGCAGTCGGAGCTCCGGGGGCGGAGGCTGCCGTGGCGGTGGGTTCGTTCGTCGGGGAGAGCTCGGAGACGGAGCTGGGTTCGGTGCGGTGGTGGTGTCAGGCGGAGGCTCGTCGTGGGGGCATGTTGAGCGTGGGCCTCATCGGAGTTGGGGGCAACTGCATCGTACGGGGTGGCGTCGAAGCTGGGGTCTCAGGCGAGGGTGCATTGGGCGGAGGGTGTTGACGAGGGATGGCAGCGAGCTCGGGGGCTCCGCGTGCTGTCGTTGACGGGGGTCACCGTGAGCGGGTGTGGCGGTCGTGGAGCTGGGCGGGCGTGCTACGGCAGAGCCTCCGTGGTGGCGTGGTGGCTGCACAGGCGCTCTTTGGGGCTTCGTGCACGAGGCAACGGGGTCAAGCGGCGGTGGAGGCATTCCCGGTGGTGCGGGCCTCAAGCGAGGATGTGCGGCAGTCCGAGTACGGCGGCGACGACGAGGAGCTCCGTCGTGCATGGGTTCGAGCTGAGTGAGAGCGGACGGAAGCGTGAGAGAGAGAACTCGAGGGAGAGAAGTTGTGAGGGTTTTGCGTGCCTGGGGGGTTTCGAACGAAGAACAAAAAGAGAGGGAGACTGTGTGAGGGAGAGAGAGGGTGGCTTGCGTGAGTATGTGGTTTAGTCTGGGTTCGGTGCGTTTTATAACTAAACTAGATACATTACAAATCAATTAGTCAAGCTTAATTAATATGTTAGGTAGTATTTAATGTTGTCAGGTGATTAGCTTTTGACTAATGTTGGAAATAAGGTTAGGGGGATGAACCGGGTGATGAAAAGTGGAAAAACGTGTTTATCATGTGATGTCACGTTTAGGTCTAGGGTTAAGGCTAATTAACTTAGGTTAAACTTTAAAAGTAATTAGTAGACTTTACACGAAATTACGATTTTGTCCCTACTAGTAAACGTGTCCGAAAAATTACGAAAACATACCCACGGGATCGTATCGTTATGAGAATCGCGAATACGAAGTCCGTTTCAGGGTTTGGGTTACGGAGATACTAGTTTTAGGCCCAAACGTTTAGGAAGCGGGTTTGCGGGTTCTCTATTGATTTGACTTCAGAAAATTACGAAATTAATGTGGAAAGCCCTAAATGATCATAAGATGATACTGTAAAAGTTTGAAAACGTTTTGAAGATGTTTGAATAGAAAATAAATTCATTAAGCCAAAACGGTAATAACTGAAAATGAATTTTTTATCAAATCTTTTAGAGGTATTTGATGAAACCCGATCTTACTAAAATACTTTATAACTAGCCTGATACTTCAAAATATTTTTATAAGAAATTTTTGAAATCGTAAAACTCTTGACAAACCATTATAAAAAATTGAAAAAATACGTGAATAGTTGCACTGAAAAATACGGACCGTTACATTCTACCCTCCTTAAAATAATTCCGTCCTTGGAATTTAAAAATATTTTTGAAACAAATAACTGATATTATGAAGAAGCTCAAGCAAATAAATGATAGAAAGGATAGTAATCTTTTTAAATCAGAAGATAACAGAAATGTGATAAGAAAATAAGGGATGTTACTAATATATATTATCACCATAGCTACTTCAGATTCTTCAAGTTGCCAAAGTATAAGATAATGGCTTTACATGAAATGATAGTTAGGATGATGATGACATCTGTTCGAACTTGGAACCTGAGGTGATAAGTCAGTAGCAAGCACACCAAAGAGAAGAACAGAACGTCTAAAATTCAACTCATGCCAATGATGACTACTAGGTCTGGATCTTAATCATGAAAATCATCGACATAGCATACATAAACGTAAGGGCTAAACCTAGTGCATCCATGCTGTTACAACTTAACCAGCCGAACGCAAAGGACTTCGTCTGCCACGCTACCAAATTACAAGCCAGTACCCAGATCAATACAAACAGGCAAGTATAAGGCCAATTCCCAGGGGTCAAGATCATAGCTACCACTTCTTCCAGCAGTCTTCATAACATCCAACAAGAAGCCAACATCCTAGCCGTCTCCCAAATCCGAGCACAAGACTGACATCCAACTTCAACGCCTAAGCCCAAAAGTACGCCAATACCCAACCCCAAAGATACTGCTTTCCAATACCATAGGTCGACATCTACGATTATCACCATCAGCCCTAAACAATTTAACGACAAAAAACACACGGACCCACAGATACGAAGGAGCGGCCCTAAGAAGGAACCGAAACGGGGCAGCTCAAGGGGGAAGAACCAGAAAAAGGAGCTCCAAAGAATACCAAGAGCGACGGGTTCCCAATATCCCGACCACACGGCCAAAGCAAGGGTGGCGGCGAGGGTTGCTGCTAAGCCCAACAGACCCCAAGGTCGTCGGTGGGCCATCGGTGGCTGTCGGTCCGCGGCGGCGAGGGCTACGACTGGTTGACGATCCATGGCGGGGAGGGCCTCCGAAATGGAGTGGAGCGGAAGCTGGCGGATCTTCGGGTGAGGCCGGCGGACCGGAGATCAGATCGGCGATGTGAGGTCCGATTGAGCTCGCTTGGGGAAAAGGCCGGGAGGGGGAGTGAGCGATGTCGGAGCGCAAGGGGAACCACGGGGTGGCTTGGGGTGGAAGGTGATGGGTTAAAAAGAAAAAGGGGGGCACCGAAGTCGTCGGTGTTAGGCAGGAACGGGTCTCGAGGGGGGAAGCGGACAAAGGAATTAAAGAGGGCGGAAGGTGGTCGGTGGAAAATGAAATCAAACCTTTGGAGAGAAAAATCGGGTACAAGATAGAAGTAGGGGCTAGAAGAGAAATATGAGCTCAAGAAGGATGAAAAGACGCAAACAGCCTACACTTACACGTCAGGTTTGGCTTGTCTCAAAATCTTCAGCACCATCCTCCAATACTTCTGAGCGTCCTTCGATTTGCTTCCGCTGTCGAACTCGGACTTTCGGTGATCGAAAATCGATCGCTACCCTCCTTAAAATAAACGTAGCTAGAGTTCAGGGGAAACTAAAAGCGATTAGGAAGAATTATAAGAATTAGTAGAATGATCAGAAGGCCATCACTAGCTAAACAAAGGGTGATAGTGATGAAGATTGATGGTGTTACATAATCATGATTCACGTCCTTGCGGTCCAGCGGAACACAGCCAGGGAAGTGACTAAGCCATGATCACTTACCCCAAGTCTAGCAAGGGTGATCCAACAAACTTTAGCCAAGCACATTGACCGGATCATGGTCCATTGAAGGAAGCTTATCATTTATATGTGTGCCATTATCAACTGAAGGAAAGGTGATGATAATGAAGTGGGCAAATAGTTCAACATATGAAAAATCACTATAACGGCTAGCAAAAGAGGTTACTAGGAAGGGTATAATCAAGAATGGTACACGAGTTCCTAAGCAAGGGTTAAGAGGTCAAAGGAAGATGATGGGAATCAAGGAAGATCAATGAAGCTGGGTAATAAGAACACTTCACCCGTATATCCAATACAGGTGAACACTCGAGACATCCTGTACTCGAGAGTTCAATTTGAGTATTTTATATTGTACATCCTGATCTTGCTATATTGTTCACGAGGTAGTTAGCGCGGACATGTGTGGGCCACCAAACTTGTAACGACCCGCTCCCGGGGGCCCGTTACTTATTTGATATTTGCGCTGGTCCTGCAGGTTACCAGTGAAAACAAAATAGCCACGATGCAGAGATGTACAAAAATACTCAAATAGTGTCCAATTATTACAATCCATACCGTACAAGATGTCCCAACAAATATACATGAAAGAAGAAAAGTACATAAGTGGAAATAACTCTGGAAGCTGCGGTCGAATTCTGGTGCTATTAGCTCAGGAGCATCTACTTCCATATGTACGTCGTCTGCGGTGCCACGAAGATGGAACCGTAGGTAAGTCACAACAATTCTAAGTATAGAAAAGAAGCAGTGCACAAGTATGCCAAAAGTAACTACGTACAAGCGAACCAGAGTGAAAAGTAAAGTACTGAGTAACAACTGTACACAACTGAAAAGTAAAGGCAAACTGAACTAAAAGAAGATAACAATTGTACGGTAGTAGTGCAAGTGTAAAGCAGGCTAGGCAAGTGAAACATACTACTGCTGTAGCTAAAAGTATGACAGATAAAATACTGGTGATTGTACAGGTGTAGTAGGTAACGTGAATGTAATGCGTAAAGTAAAGGTGTAATGCGTAAAGTAAAGGTGTAATGCGTAAAGTAAAAGTAGTGACTGTGCAAAAGTAACTACACTACGTGACTCAAGTCGGAGAGTACAATATGTGACCATCGAGTTCATCTCTTGCCTGGGGGTGACCTAGAAGAATGCCGAAACCCAGTCAGCTAGACAGGATGCTGACATGCAGCATTTTTATATTTGCCGAAACACAGGCAGCTAGACATGATTGCCGAAACACGGGCAGCTAGACATGATTGCCGAAACACAGGCAGCTAGACATGTAGATTGAACTCCAGTCACTCCCGCACTCTCTCAAACTATGAGTTACCCCAAAAACCCCAGTGAAGTGTCAAGTGTTCTATGTACACGTTTTATACGGGATGTTCCACAAGATTTTCCATGAGATGTTCCACCAGATATTCCACAAGATATTCCACAACATGTTTCTCAAGATGTTATCAATTCATTGTTCACGATGATAGTTAACCAGGACCACTGGTTTTAAAACCAGAAAGTAAAGCAAAGTGGATGCTAAGAAATTTGAGGATAAAGACAAGTCCAACAAACATGGAATACAAAAACTGTTGTTTTAAGGGTGGTAGTTTCGGTAGCACACAATTTACCCAAGTTGATGTTTGTGTTTAACAACCACCAAAGTTGAAAGTTGGCAAAGTAATCTGTAGTTGATTACTTTCCTATTAGATTAGGTTTCTAGTTTGGTTCAAGTCAAGTAGCCGTTCGGAGGCTATAGTGGTGTCCTAAGTTCATACGGGTACACTTATCTAATTTTCTAACTTTAGAATTAGTCAAGACTTACGGAATTCGAGGCTGTCGTAGCAAGCCGGAACTGGATATAGGGCTTCTACGGACGTTGGTGCACAAGAGTAATTTAACATATATTTTTATCACCTACTAGTTTACGTGAAAATAATACGTTACTGATTTTTGAATGTAAATCATGTGTTTAACTTTTAGGGTTAAAAATTAATTCTGGAAAAACTAAGCACCCGATTGAGATGAAACTAGCGCCATTGGGTCCAGAATGGCATTTCTGATTTTCTAGGGCTAGCCTTGTATTTTTTGGACCTATATATTATTAGTAATGAATTTTAAACTATAAACCCCATTTATTAATTAATAAAATATGAAATTTCGAAATAATCATCGTATTTACAAGTTTGCCATTGCGAGTTCACCTTCGTTCTCTTCGTTTCGCTCGCTTGGGGGGCTGTCTCCGGCGTTCTCGACGGTGGCACGGGGGAGGCGGCGAGCGGAGGCGGACGAAGCCGAGGTGGCAGCGATGGAGCGGAGGGACGGCGGCGATCGGTTGCAGTAGCGGCGGCGGGCGGCTGCTGTAGGATCTGGGGAGGAGCAGCGGGGCGTCGAAGCGGCGGGTCGTCGATGCAGCATCGAGCAGTCGGAGCTCCGGGGGCGGAGGCTGCCGTGGCGGTGGGTTCGTTCGTCGGGGAGAGCTCGGAGACGGAGCTGGGTTCGGTGCGGTGGTGGTGTCAGGCGGAGGCTCGTCGTGGGGGCATGCTGAGCGTGGGCCTCATCGGAGTTGGGGGTAGCTGCATCGTACGGGGTGGCGGCGAAGCTGGGGTCTCAGGCGAGGGTGCATTGGGCGAAGGGCGTTGACGAGGGATGGCAGCGAGCTCGGGGGCTCCGTGTGCTGTCGTTGACGGGGTCGCCGTGAGCGGGTGTGGCGGTCGTGGAGCTGGGCGGCGTGCTACGGCAGAGCCTCCGTGGTGGCGTGGTGGCTGCACAGGCGCTCTTCGGGGCTTCGTGCACGAGGCGACGGGGTCAAGCGGCGGTGGAGGCATTCCCGGTGGTGCGGGCCTCAAGCGAGGGTGTGCGGCAGTCCGAGTACGGCGGCGACGACGAGGAGCTCCGCCGTGCATGGGTTCGAGCTGAGTGAGAGCGGACGGAAGCGTGAGAGAGAGAACTCGAGGGAGAGAAGTTGTGAGGGTTTTGCGTGCCTGGGGGGTTTCGAACGAAGAACAAAAAGAGAGGGAGACTGTGTGAGGGAGAGAGAGGGTGGCTTGCGTGTGTATGGGGTTTAGTCTGGGTTCGGAAATCGTAAAACTCTTGACAAACCATTATAAAAAATTGAAAAAATACGTGAATAGTTGCACTAAAAAATACGGACCGTTACACGTTGACTCATCCTCTGAGCATCGGTGTAAGTCTAACTAAGAATGTAGTCTAAGTCCTTACCCAAACCGACGTGTCGTGCATACACCGAGCGGCGGGGCAAGTCAGGCTAGACACGAAAACAAGGGTCCAACTAGGCTAGCCATTGTGATCCGGATGAGCACACTCATGATCACAAATGACTAGGGGTAAAATCAATAGGGAATCATATTTAATATGATTGACGACGAGTTCGTCTACCGACTGCAGAGTCGGACAACTTGTTGAGACACACTCAAGGTTGTCAAACTCAGGGTAATCGGATCCCTCTCTCACAAATGTTATTTTATAATAAATTCTTTATTATCATGGCTTTAATAAATTTAGTGGGAGAATATAGTTTTATTAAAACCATTAAAACTATACTACGAACATATACTGACTAAAGTATCTATAAAAATGCAGAATGGATTCGGGTCTTAGATATATGGTTGAGAAGAACGTGCTCGATGGAACGAACTACAAAGACTGGCTTAGGAACATTAAGTTGGTCCTTTCCCTAGCCGGGATATGATACGTACTGTTCGAGGACGCTCCGGATAAGCCCGATGAAGATTCGACCTTCGAGGAAAAGGAAGCCTACAAATTATACCAGAGGGATGCAGAGAAGGCCAGGTGCCTTACTCTAGCTTCGATGAGTAACGGGCTGCAGAGGAAGCATGAACATATGGATGTTCAAAGCATGCTTCTCAATGCACAAGAGTTATATGGCAAGCGATCTCGAGCTGCCAAGTTCGAAGCCACCTGCAACCTCTGGGGCACAAAGATGGAGACAGGGCCCTTACAGGATAATGTTATCAAGATGATCGGGTACGTAGAGGACGCCGCCCAGTTAGGATTTGTCCTGGACAATGAGATGTCCGTGGACATTATCCTAAAGTCTTTAACTCCTGAGTTTAAGCCTTTCATCACTGGTTTTATACTGAACAGTCTTGAAACGGATCTTCCTGGTCTCCTCAATATGCTGAGGCAGTTTGAGGAGATTGAGAAGAAGCCGACTGCATTGGTTGTTGGCTCTGCTTCTTCCGACCAGCCGAAAGGCAAGGGTAAGAAGAGGCAGGTCCCGCAACCTGCGAAGGAAAAGAAAGGGAAGAAAAAGACCAAAGGGGCCCCGTCAAAATCTGAGTGCTTCCATTGCCACAAGATTGGCCACTGGAAGAGGAAGTTTAAGATCTATCTTGCAGAGAAGAAGGGGCATACTGATGCCTCTACCTCAGGTACAAATTAAATTCAATAAAACGTAATTATTTCCAATCATATAGTATTAGATACTAAAGACATCTATGTAATGTATACAGGTGGCTGATATGAAGCGAAGATTGGGAGAAGTGCGGAGGACGGTCGGCAATCTGAGCAATCGTTGCTGCTGGGGCCGTTCAAAGACTTCGAGAGACATGATCAAGAAGGAGATGATACTAATTTTAGTTAAATAAAATGTATCATTTCTTAAAGGTTGAAAACAATGATTAAGTGTTCTACACTCAAAGTTTATTGGATAAACAAATTACGGTTCATCTTAATGAATCCGTTGTTTTAATGGATGTCTCGGAAATTGCGTTTTCTGTTGAGTTGAACTTTGATTGGCTTAAATTTTCTGTGATTGTGGCTTTCTGAGATGATTGCGAAAATTCTCGAATTATGATGCGAAGCTTCGAAAAATGTAGTTTGTGGAGCTGACTTAATGTTAAAGTCAATCGGTAGTTAAATATAGGTTCCAGGGGCGTATAAATTGTGTGAGATCACAATTATACGCATATTAAGATTAATTCTTAATAAACTGCATTTAGTTATTAAAGAGTTAATATTAAATGTGGTTAAGGAAAAGGTACAGTGTAGGACGTTTTGATTGAGCGAGTCAATGTCAAGTTTCCTTAAACCGAACTTGACTTGACTCATTCGTCAAACCGAACCTGACACTAGTACATTCCATCTAAGGCACTTACCAAATGGTTATATCTTCATATATATAATCTAAATATGATTTAGATATAATATTGAAGTATTTAACCAGGTAATTCTCAAAGTCAGTGGGAGCCAGTTCGTATACTTAGTTCCGGTTTCTCGGACTAAGTAAAAAGTATTTCCAACTTATAAATCATCTATATAAAACATTAAATCAAGATTGTTTTGATTTAATCGTATATATAGAGACTTAGGGTGTCATGTATGTACTTGACATATTGGCACAAGAAAAGTGGAATGAGCTGAGACTAACTTATAGATTATAATGTTAGACCCTGCATCTAGATTGTATAAGCTAACTGTTAGCTATACAAAGATTGGAAAAATTGATCCAGATCATTTTTCCAAAGGATCAACCATGTGTGATCAAGAGATGTATTAATTAATCCATTAAAATTCGTTGTAGATACTAGTTAGTAAAACCACTCTTAGGTTTGTCATATAAATGTCAATGTGACTGATATGCTATAGCGGTATGAGATACCGAGATAAATAGCCTAAGTGCAAGTGGGAGATGTAGGAGAATATATGCCCATAAGGCAATTTATCCAAAAGTATACGTCTTGTTCCTACTGTATATGGTACCTATTATTCTAAGTATAAATCGTTCGTATTAATATTTTTAGATAATATCCATAGACTTATAGTTAGGTCCTTACATATATAGATGAGATCTTGATTATGAGTAAGTAAGCGACCGAATAGAAAACGTGTTGAGTATTGACTTCCCGGATTTGGTTTTGGATGATGAACAAACATAAATATATCGTGAACTAACTTTTTGTGAGCGTAGTTATGGAGATCGTCGCCAAACTTATATGAACATCCAAAGCGACGTCTCAAGACTTCCCAAAGCGCGTGATCGTGAGCCTAAAGCTTCGTTGAAGCTCAAGGACCTTTATTGAAGTCATGAAGATTCGATTGAAGCTTTTGAAGACGGTTCGTCATAGTTTATTTAATGTCTTCTAGCTTCATTTTCGTAGAATGTTAATCCTTGAGTAGGTCTTACGTTTTAATCTTCATAACGCTCATATCTTAGAGCTAGGATCTTAGTAGAAGTCCATACAAACTTTTCCGAAGCTTCGCGCTTCGATTCGCGACTTCTTGTGCATGTTAGTTGGTTCAAGAAGAAGAACCAACCGACTAGATGGTGATCTAGTCGGTCAGCAAAGCTTCTTGAACCGACTAGTTTGCCTCCTTCATATCTAAGCTCTTTATTGTTTACAGTTTGTCGGTCTACGTTGTATCACCGACCGACTAGTTGGTGAACTAGTCGGTCAGTGATCCTTCTTAAACCGACTAATTGAGCCTCTACTGTACATGCCTAGTTACTGTTTATCGTTAGTCGGTCAAAGAACGTTTGTCGACCGACTAGTTGATGAACTAGTCGGTCAACATTTGTTCTTGGACCGACTAAATCAATTTGTACTCAGACTATTTGTTTTATCTCTTAGTCGGTCTAAGTTCACTCACCGACCGACTAGTTGTGAAACTAGTCGGTTGGCAAGTCTTCTTGGACCGACTAGTTCTTTAAGTCTGAACTTCGACCTTTTGGCTGTTCAACCATTAGTCGGTCTACGTTGTATCACCGACTGACTAGTTGATGAACTAGTCGGTCAGTGATCCTTCTTTGACCGACTAGTCTGGTTCAAAATAGAGCCGTTGGAGCTTTAATTGAAACGGTTTTCTCTCTCTCTCTCTCTCTCCTCTAACATATAAATACTTGGTGTGCTGCATTCATTGCACTAAAGGCTGATATTAAGAGAAGTTTAGAGATCAAAAGAGAAGCATTCAATCTCATTCAAAGCTCATTCATTTCCAATCTTGAATCTCTCCCTCACTCTTATTTCAAAAGAGAGATTCATTGATTGTGAGCCTTCCAAGCCAAGTGCTTGATCCAAGGTCACCAACATCCACTTAGGACTCCATTGCTGGTCATCTACTTGGAGCTAGGGTTTGGTGCCTCTTCATCTTCCCCAAAATCCGTTTTGCCCTAAATCGTAAGTTTACTCAAGGCATATGATTTTGTTGGTAAGAATTTCTATTTCAATTTACTTTGATATTGCAAGTGATTCACTCTCGGTTGTGAGAGTTTGTTTATGATCCCGGGTTGTGGGAGTCACAATTTCATTTGTGTATGATTTGACTTTGTGAAGGTTTTTCACAAGTATTTCATAGTGCAAATCTTGAGTTAGGGTTTCTAACTCAAGTATCCGGAGGGGATCCGGGTGGTTGGGACGTAGGATCACCGGGTACAAGTCGGGGAGACTTGGGTGGATCTGAACCTGTTAAATTGCTTGTTTGCGATTGTTTTCTTTGTTGTCTAATATTTACATTTCCGCATTTCCGCATTATTGGTAGAGTTTGCAAGATAATTAGGAATTATCTTCTTAATTATTTTAAAGTACTATTCACCCCCCTCTAGTACTTGTGCAGTAGCTTAGCAGGGCATTACATTTGGTATCAGAGCCAAGTCTATAGCTATGTCTACCAACGACAACAAGACCGTTCGTCCACCTTCAGATTACAGCACCTTCAGGAACCGTGAAGGAGCTTCTTCGGTGATGGAAGGACACTCCTCAACGAGGCCTCCCTTCTTCAACGGTACCAATTACGGGTACTGGAAATGTCGGATGGAAACTTTCCTCCGAAGTGCTTCACTATGGAGGGCCACGATGAAGGAGTATGTCGAGCCCGTCGAAGAAGATTTCGAGAAGTGGACTACCGCGGAGGTCGCCGCGGAGGTAAGCAATGACAAGGCAATGAACGCCTTGTAATGTGCCTTGGAGCCCAAGGACTTCAATAAGATATGCACATGTAAGAGTGCATATCAAATATGGAACTCCCTCCTCATCTTGCATGAAGGAACGAGTAGGGTAAGAGACTCTAAACTCGTTGTAGTTAATAAAGGTTACGAGTTATTTCATATGCTACAGGGTGAGAAGATGAAGGAGTACTATGCTCGCTTCGTCGACATCACAAACGAGTTGGAGGCTCTTGGTAAGACCTACACCCAAAAGGAGAAAGTCTCGAAGATCATCGATGGACTTCCTTCTTGTTGGGAGAAACGTACATTCGCCATCAAGGAAGATAATGACATGAAAACTTATAATGTCGTACAACTAATGGGTACCTTAATGTCTTATGAGGCACGTAAGGATAGCAAGCTTAAGTTGCAGGACAAGATGAAGTCCTACTTGAAGCAAGACGAGCCAAAGAAGAAGGCTATTGCTTTCAAGGCCGCTCCATCAACATCTACATCTACCGATGATGAAGACTCGGAAGACGAGTTGGACTTGGAGTCCATGGACCTCATGGCGAAGAAGTTCAACCGGTTCTTCCGGAAAGGTAACTTCAAAAACAAATCGAAGTTTAGTTCTACTAACGCCTCCTCTCCTTTGTGTTTCAAATGCAACAAGCCAGGGCACATGAAAGCGGATTGTCTACAAAACAAGCAAAAGGAGAAGTGGAAGGCGCTGAAGTTCGACAAGTCGAAGAAGTACAAGAAAGGGTACAAAAAGGAACTTGTCGGGATATTCACCGACTCCGATGATTCCTCAAGTGGAGAGTCGGACGATGAGCAAGTGGAGCAAGCACACATGTGCTTCATGGCTAGAGAGGAGCAAGATAAAGATTCATCCTCCGATGATAGCGATAACGAAGGCAATGAGGTAACCATGGATGACCTTAGAAATGCTAATGAGCAATTATGGTCTAAATACACTAAATTAGTAAATAGGTATACTAAAGTAAAAGATGATTTAGCTAGCATCCAAACCTCGCCTAAAACTATCATCACCAACAACGACACCGTTGTTGAAGAGTTGAAAAATGAGATTGTAAATCTCAAGTCTCAACTTGAACATGTTAGCATTGAGGATCCGGAGGAACACAAGATAGCGGATTTGACTTTTCAAAACTCGACTTTGAGTATTGAGAATGAAAATCTCAAATCTCGTATTTATGTGCTCACATCGCAAGTATCCACTTTGGATGCTTCTATGCGTTCTCTCAACGAGAAATATGAGTGCACATTAGGCCGAATTAATAAATTCAATAAGGGTAAGGACCATTTGGATAAAATCCTAAATGACTTACTTCCTGCCAATCACCACATTGGCTTGGGGTATACGATGGGAAGTTCATCCAAAGCGGCCACTACCTTTGTTAGGCCAACTTCCGATGCCTCAACGAGTGGTAGCAAACACTCTATTGGTAGTTCATCTACCAATGGTGCTTCCACCTCGTACACACCCTCATTTGGAAAGAAACCCACTTTGGGTGGACCTCCAAAGAAGGGTCATGCTTATATGTCCACAAATACCATGCCACGTAGGAACACACGTCCTACTCCACATGCTCACATATATGATGATTTCTATGCACCACATTCACGGGCACGTGCACACCATGTGAGACACCCTTACGCACGTGTTCCTCCACGTGCATATGTTCATCCACACCATCATATGAACCATTCTCATAATGCACCATTTCATCATGTTCCTTATGCCTATCCACGACATGTATCACGTAGAAATCAACAACGCATGCATGCACCCAATAGGATTAAGGCTCCCAAAATATTCACTATTTGGAGACCGAAGGACACAAGCATGAATGAAAAACAAATTTATATGAATTCGTATTTCATGAATGTCGTGCATAGTGATAATTATATGGGGAAGTCTAAGTCCAATTGGACTTGGCTTCCAAAGGTCTAATCTTTTGGACCCAATGACCTTGGGTACCATGATACGATATTTTCTATCTTTAGGTACTCAAGAAAAAGGAACGGAGCAACAAATTTAAATTTAGCTCCAAGAGGAATTGGATACTCGATAGCGGGTGTTCAAAACACATGACGGGTGACGCTTAATTGCTCTCCGGAGTGGTTCCCATTGCAAATGGAAACCGGGTAGTCTTTGGAGGCAACGAGAGCGGAACCATCATAGGTGTTGGTAAAGTGGGTAAGCCTTCTAAACCTCTAATAAATGATGTTTACCTTGTTAAAGGATTAAACCACAATCTTATTTCAATAAGCCAAATTTGTGACAAAGGTTACAAAGTTAGCTTTGCGAAAGGAATGTGCCATATTTTAAGAAAAGATAATAATGAATTATTGTTTTCCGGCACACGCCATAAGGATATATATATCCTTGATCTTTCGAGATCACATGAACAATGTCTCATTGCCAACACAAGTGAACAACACTTATGGCATCGACGTTTTGGTCATGTGAACTTTGGAACACTATTTAAACTTTCCAAGTTAAATTCTATTAGAGGCTTCCCTAAGCTTGTCTTTCAAAAGAAAAGCTTTTGTGACTCGTGTCAACGAGGCAAGCTTCCAAAATCGTCTTTTAAACCTAAGAAAAGCATTTCTTCTAAGCGGCCACTAGAGCTATTACATCTAGATTTATTTGGGCCAACTAGAGTTGCTTCATTAGGAAATGCACGATATGGACTTGTCATCGTTGATGAATTTTCTAGATTTACTTGGGTATTTTCCTTAAGTAATAAAAATGATGCTTTTGAAAACTTCACAATATTTGTCAAGAAAGTACAAAATCTCATTGGAACCACCATTGTCACTATTCGTAGTGATCATGGAGGGGAATTTGAGAATGAGTCTTTTGAGAACTTTTGTGATGAAGTTGGTATTACACACACCTTTTCTTTCCCTCGCGCACCTCCTCAAAATGGTGTTGTTGAGAGAAAGAATAGGACGCTAGTGGAATGTGCTCGCACTATGCTTGATGATAGCCAACTTGGCCATCAATTTTGGGCGGAAGTGGTACATACCGCATGCTATGTGTTTAATAGGATACTTTTGAGGCCTGGCACCAAACAAACTTGTTATGAATTGTTGTTTGGTAGATTGCCTCAGGTTAAACATTTTCGAGTTTTCGGTTCAAAATGTTTTATTAAAAACACGTATGGTAGTTTGGATAAATTCGATCCAAGATCCGATGAGAGGATATTTGTTGGATATTCCTCACTTAGCAAAGTCTACCGGATATACAACAAACGAACCTCAATGATCGAGGAATCACTTCATGTTTCATTTAATGAAGGTTTTGTCCCGACTAGAATTACTAATGATGATGACTCTATGGATGTTTTATGTGATTCAATTGGTAATTCTAATTCTATTGATTCTATTGATACTAACCCTACTAATGAAGTTTTTGAGAATGTTCCTAGTGATCAGTGAATTCCCAAACGGCTTCATACCGTTCGTGACCATCCTCATGAGCAAGTCATTGGCAATATTCATGATAGTGTCAAGACGAGATCTCAAGTCAACTACTTCGCTCATTGTGCCTTTGCCTCCTCGATTGAGCCAAAGAATATTAAGGAAGCGTGCGAAGATGGTGCTTGGATCTTAGCCATGGAGGAGGAACTCATTCAATTCGAGAGGAATGAGGTTTGGGAGCTTGTTCCATTGCCATCGAAGAACCACACCGTCATAGGGACAAAGTGGATCTTCAAGAACAAGACCGATGAAAACCAAATCGTCGTCCGGAACAAAGCTCGGTTAGTAGCTCAAGGCTACCGACAAGAGGAAGGTATCGATTTCGAAGAATCCTTTGCTCCGGTAGCTAGATTAGAATCTATTAGATTATTGTTATCTTTTGCATGCCATAAAGATTTTAAACTCTTTCAAATAGATGTAAAAAGTGCTTTTTTAAACGGAGATGTTGAGGAAGTTTATGTTTCTCAACCTCCGGGTTTTATAAATGAAAAATTCCCAAACCATGTTGTCAAACTTAAGAAAGCACTTTACGGTTTGAGACAAGCTCCTCGAGCTTGGTATGATAGTTTAAAGAATTTTCTTTTGGATTTAGGTTTTAAAATGGAAGAAGTTGATTCCACATTATTTGTTAAGTATTCGAATAATGATATAATTTTAGTTCAAATTTATGTTGATGATATCATTTTCGGTACTACTAACTTCACTCTTTGCGAGGAGTTTTCTAATGTGATGAAGGATCAATTTGAGATGAGCCACATGGGTGAGCTCAAATATTTCTTAGGTCTCCAAATTCGCCAAATGAACGATGCACTCTTCATCCACCAAACCAAGTACACGGTGGAGTTGCTAAAGCGATTTGGAATGGAGAATGCTTCCGGGAAGAAGACTCTAATGAGCACGACTACACATCTTGATAAAGATGCGGGCGGAAAAGATGTAGACATTCGTCTATATCGAGGTATGATAGGTAGTTTACTATATCTTACCGCAAGTATGCCCGATATAATGTTTGTCGTATGTGTATGTGCTCGTTATCGGTCTCAACCTAAGGAATCGCACTTAGTAGCGGTAAAATGTATTTTCCGTTATTTAAGTTGCACACTTGATTTTGGATTACTTTATCCAATATCTAGCACGTATGAGTTAATCTCATATAGTGACACAGATTATGCGAGATGAAAATCCGACAGGAAAAGTACTAGCGGCACTTGCCATTTTATAGGAAATTCTCTTGTCTCTTGGTTTTCCAAGAAGCAGAATTCCGTATCACTTTCAACCACCGAGGCGGAATATATTGCCGCCGGTGCCGCGTGTGCTCAGGTTCTTTGGATGAGACACACACTTAAAGACTTTGGTATAAACTGTGATACTTGCCCTATCATGGTGGACAACCAAAGTGCAATTTGTCTCTCTAAGAATCAGGTACACCATTCCCGTTCTAAACACATAGATGTCCGACACCATTTCTTAGATGATCATGTTGCTAAAAAGGACATCATATTAGTGTACGTTGAAACCCAGAAGCAAATCACCGATATTTTCACGAAACCCCTAATGGAAGACTCCTTTGTGCGGTTGCGACGAGAATTGGGGATTATGGGTGAATCCGAGATTTAGGATTCATTTTTATTCAATAATCTTGCATGCTATTCAATTTTGTTATATTTGCACATGCTAGATTTATTGGAATTTTTTGGATTTTTCGTTGAATTTTCGGAATTTATGCTCGATTTATTCATGAACGTCATATTTAAGATTTTCGATGTTTAATGGGGTATTATAATGATTAATGAGAGTTTTTCGATGTTTCGTCCAAGTGCGATTAGGAGAGAGCTTAAAATTTCAAATTCTAAAATTTTTGTACTCTGTTAGTCGGTTCATGTTCATTGACCGACCGACTAGATCATCATCTAGTCGGTCAGTAAATGAACTCAGACCGACTAACTCAAGCCCTAAATTTGGCTTCAGTTACTGTTTGCACTTAGTCGGTTCAAGCTCATTGGCCGACCGACTAGATTGTCATCTAGTCGGTCAGCACTTGAACTGTGACCGACTAAATGCAACGGGGACTGCTTGGTCTTTTCGCATTCCGATCGACTTAAAACTCATCTAACCGACTTATTTTCATTTTAGTCGGTTCGAATTCTCTCTCTCAGCCAAAGACCCCCGATTCCCCTTCGTCTCTTCGACTTCCACCGCCGTCGTACATCATTTTCCGGCCACTCTTCGGCCATCTCTGCCTGTGTCGTCGACCCCTCACCTCCTCCTAGGTATCTCTCTCTATTCTAGGGCTAGATTTCAGCATCTAGGGTTAGGGTTCCTAGTGATTTCGTTTCGGCCTAGGGTTGTTCTTAGGGTTTGAGCTTAGATTTCTCGTTTGATTGCGTGTCTCGTCGCGCTTATGACGAGAACATGTATCCCGATCGATCCCACTCATCCGTCCCCTATGACCGTAGAGTCACCTCCTAGGGAACCCTCGCAACCCAAACGCCGATCTCAATCCACCCATCCATCGTCGTCGTCGCCTCCTCTTAAGAAGAAGAGGACGGCGACCGCCAAACCCCGATCACAGCCGAAGCCTAGGAAGCAACCCGTTTCACCAGCTTCATTCCGTGCTCCCACTCCTCCTTCTGATTCCGACACGGAATACATTCCGTAGACCGAGCATACCGCTCGGGATCCTACTCCTCCACCCCGTTCTTCCACACGTCAGCCTAAGGGGAAGGCTCCGATGCCAGTTGGCGATGTCGATATCTCTTTATAGCGCGACGACCTGATGTGTCTCGCGACATATAACCGTATCGAACACTGCCCACTGCTGTTGGAGCACTTCGTACAGTACTCTGACTTCCCAGGCCTTGCTGATCTTCTGTCGTCTAGCGATCTTATCGATTATCTTCGCTATGACCCTAAGGCGAATCCACATCCATACCCTCGCCTTGTCAAGCTATTCTACGCCAATAGGGTTCGCGATCAGTACGATGAGACCCATTCGATTGAGACTACTATCTTGGGGACACCGATAGTCCTCACGGTAGAAATCTTAGGAGATTTGATAGGTGTCTCCTCGTCTGGCCTTCTTCCTTCTGATATTTCAGTCAATGATATTTCTGAGCTCGATTAGGTGATGCTCGCCGAGATCTTTCATGAGATTCCTCCTGCCATGATTGGCGTGCCATCTAAGTCCTTCAAGCCGAATGCTTGGGTGCTTAATCTTATTCTGAAGTCGTGCCTCCTTCTGAAGTACGGCTCTTCTTCATTGCCATCACAGCCATTCCTGAAGCTCATTTACGCCATCTTCATGGGGAGCGAGATTAACAGGGATAGGATCATTCTCGATAAGATGGATTCTTTCGAGTGTATCTGAAAGTCCACGAAATCTGCTCATATCCCATATCCGTGCCTTCTGACACTTGTTTTCCGTCACTTCCGTGTCCCTCTGCCCCCTGATGATGAGCGTCCCCTCGGTCCCCCTCTGAATGCGACGGCCGTCAAGAAGTCTCTTGCGGCGCTTCGTCATGTTTAGAGGACGACCCCCTCTGCTTCAGCGTCTGCTTCAACTGCTCCTGCTCCCTCTACTACTCTTGCTGACCTCGCACGTTCGTTGAAACGTGTGGAGTCTCGTTATGCTCGTACTGAGGAGATTCTTGCTCGTATCGCTTCTCATTTGGGTATTGACATCCCACCGTCAGTTTCTGACGAGGATGAGTTGGATGAGGATGAGATCGAGGAGCTTGCTCGTGCTGCTACTGCTCGTGCCCTTGCGGGTACTTCTGGTGCCGTTGCTACTTCTGCCGTTGATCCCGAGAGCACACCTGCCGTCACCGTTCTTCCGGTGGATGCTTCGTCTGTTGCTGCTCCCGAGACCACTTCTGTCG
Organism: Scilla litardierei; assembly: GCA_030789695.1. NCBI lineage: Eukaryota > Viridiplantae > Streptophyta > Magnoliopsida > Asparagales > Asparagaceae > Scilla > Scilla litardierei. The sequence continues at coordinate 137,237,884 of CM061137.1, forward strand.
TGCCAGAGATCTCCACTCCAGCCATTCCAGTGACCACTCCTCCTGCAGAGCCTGTTGCTGCTGCAGATCCTCCCACTACCTCCTGAGCTTCTCTGAGGACTCTCCCGATGCACTTTGGATGATAGATCTAGTTGTGAGAGTGTTGGGTAGGATAGATGGTGGTTATGGAGTTTTGATACTTTTGGATGTATTTTGATGTATCTCTGATGATGTTTTGATATTTTTGTATGTATGTGATACTCTGATATATGCTATGATACGATGTTGTATTTTGTGCTTCGATCTGAGGATCACTTATGTATGTTGTCGATGTATCATTTTGATGTACTCATGCTTCATATATATATATATATATATATATACACACACACACACACATCGATGTTGACATTAATTCTGTTGTGCACATTATATTCTTTTTATGTCTCTAATGTTTGATATCGTCGCTCGACGATAATAACTTGGTTAAATAGAAATTATTTCTATGAAAACATAGAATTGTTTTCCATGAAACACTAAATTAACCAAGAATGTTGATATTGGAGAGTATATTCCATAACTCAATTCGTTAAAGAGTTTTGATGATGTTATTTATCGACTTTCGACTTTGGTCTCATTGACACGCTTTGATTTCCTTCGTATTATCCTTTGGTGTCATTTGGACCGTGGTCGTATTCTACGACTCCCGTGCTTTTATTTGAAGCCATTGTTGTTGTCGTTGATCTCCTCCCACTCTTTTTGCTAATGCCAAAGGGGGAGAGATATAATAATGACGATGTGCTAAATGATAATTTAAAGCATTTTTCCAAGAATCTAATTTGATGTGTTAGATTCAGTGGGAGTTAAGATATAAAAATGGATTTCAAATCCTAAATTTCAATAATTGGATTCTCATTTTATACTTTACTCGTCTGCTTGATGCTTATGATTATTATTTAATTTGGAACTAACGTGTCATCAATGCAGGGGGAGTAAGTAAATTACATTTGAATCATTATTTTTGATTATTATTTATGTTGGTTTGTCATCACCAAAAGGGGGAGAATGTTGAGTATTGACTCCCCGGATTTGGTTTTGGATGATGAACAAACATAAATATATCGTGAACTAACTTTTTGTGAGCGTAGTTATGGAGATCGTCGCCAAACTTATATGAACATCCAAAGCGACGTCTCAAGACTTCCCAAAGCGCGTGATCGTGAGCCTAAAGCTTCATTGAAGCTCAAGGACCATTATTGAAGTCATGAAGATTCGATTGAACTTTTGAAGATGGTTCGTCATAGTTTATTTAATGTCTTCTAACTTCATTTTCGTAGAATGTTAAGCCTTGAGTAGGTCTTACGTTTTAATCTTCATAACGCTCATATCTTAGAGCTAGGATCTTAGTAGAAGTCCATACAAACTTTCCCGAATCTTCGCGCTTCGATTCGCGACTTCTTGTGCATGTTAGTTGGTTCAAGAAGAAGAACCAACCGACTAGATGGTGATCTAGTCGGTCAGCAAAGCTTCTTGAACCGACTAGTTTGCCTACTTCATATCTAAGCTCTTTACTGTTTACAGTTAGTCGGTCTACGTTGTATCACCGACCGACTAGTTGGTGAACTAGTCGGTCAGTGATCCTTCTTAAACTGACTAGTTGAGCCTCTACTGTACATGCCTAGTTATTGTTTATCGTTAGTCGGTCAAAGAATGTTTGTCGACCGACTAGTTAATGAACTAATCGGTCAACATTTGTTCTTGGACCGACTAAATCAATTTGTACTCAGACTATTTGTTTTATCTCTTAGTCGGTCTAAGTTCACTCACCGACCGACTAGTTGTGAAACTAGTCGGTTGGCAAGTCTTCTTGGACCGACTAGTTCTTTAAGTCTGAACTTTGACCTTTTGGCTGTTCAACCATTAGTCGGTCTACGTTGTATCACCGACCGACTAGTTGATGAACTAGTCGGTCAGTGATCCTTCTTTGACCGACTAGTCTGGTTCAAAATAGAGCCGTTGGAGCTTTAATTGAAACGTTTTTCTCTCTCTCTTTCCTCTAACCTATAAATACTTGGTGTGCTGCATTCATTGCACTAAAGGCTGATATTAAGAGAAGTTTAGAGATCAAAAGAGAAGCATTCAATCTCATTCAAAGCTCATTCATTTCCAATCTTGAATCTCTCACTCACTCTTATTTCAAAAGAGAGATTCATTGATTGTGAGCCTTCCAAGCCAAGTGCTTGATCCAATGTCACCAACATCCACCTAGGACTCCATTGCTGGTCATCTACTTGGAGCTAGGGTTTGGCGTCTCTTCATCTTCCCCAAAATCCGTTTTGCCCTAAATCGTAAGTTTACTCAAGGCATAGGATTTTGTCGGTAAGAATTTCTATTTCAATTTACTTTGATATTGCAAGTGATTCACTCTCGGTTGTGAGAGTTTGTTTGTGATCCCGGGTTGTGGGAGTCACAATTTCATTTGTGTATGATTTAACTTTGTGAAGGGTTTTCACAAGTATTTCATAGTGCAAATCTTGAGTTAGGGTTTCTAACTCAAGTATCCGGAGGGGATCCTGGTGGTTGGGACGTAGGATCACCGGGTACAAGTCGGGGAGACTTGGGTGGCTCCGAACCCGTTAAATTGCTTGTTTGCGATTGTTTTCTTTGTTGTCTAATATTTACATTTCCGCATTTCCGCATTATTGGTTGAGTTTGCAAGATAATTAGGAATTATCTTCTTAATTATTTTAAAGTACTATTCACTCCCCCTCTAGTACTTGTGCAGTAGCTTAGCAGGGCATTACAAAACGTAAGTCTTAAACGGTTCGTGGTCATAGATGTGTCGAGAACTGGATATCGACACATCGGATAGACCACTGTGTCTTGGTCGTACCTTAGGGTAATGATGATCTCATAATCATTTGACTTGGTGAAGTCGGAGACGAGACACATGTGCTCATTGGAGAATGAGTTCACTGAACGACCAAATTAGAGTTATTAAATGGTTGACTTTAACTAAAGGGTCTTTAATAACTCTAGAGTGATGATAGGTTAACTAGACCTTATGACCTGAAGTCATTTGTACGAACCTGTGAGCGAACCGTGTAGCTTAGACCTATGATCTAGCTTCGAGGCTAGGCCTGCTGAAAGATCTTAGGTTGAGTTGCACCTGAAGCTCTCGAGGTGAGTAGATGACTAAGATGGGATTCGTCACTTCCGTTAAAGGGAAGTTAGTGTTACAGGGATTCGTCACATAGTCTTGACGAAGAGACTATAGCTAACGGAGTTCATCACTAACACAGTCAATGTAAACCCAATGATGCTTTTGTCAAAAGGGTCGATAACGTTATGATGATTCTGAAACAGGGACGACAGCTACTGCTCGTAGTGACCGTCGTCTAGGGGTTCCGAGCCCCAACCTGTAGTAAGGTCAGGCTGTAGGGTCTCACACCGAGTAGTGTTCGTGTCTTAGTAATAGGAAGATTAATTGAGAGAAAATCATTTGATGATATTGAATAGTGAATATTCACAAGTCAAGTTGTGAAAGTTAGTCGCAATAGCAATATGGACAAATGTTGCATTTGATGCAAACCAAAGATTAAACGTGTCGTAAATTGGTTACGACAAATTTAGTATGAACAAATATATTGGAAAGGGTTACATGGATGACGGGATCGTCCCGGTCTAAACACATGTTCAAACCGCGTCTAAATCAGAGCTCAAACGAGCCCAGAAACATGAAAATAGTCCAAGGCGAAGTGGGTTAGACCCACTGGGCTAACAAGCCCATAGACAAAGGCAAACGGGCACAGCCTGCTGGCTGCAGCGGGCGTACGCCTGTTGCACAACGGGCACCGCCCACTGCAGCAGCGGGCGCTAGCCCGCTGACTGCAGCGGGCGGGCGCCCGCTACAGTAGCGGGCGCGGGCCCGCTGTGGGCGGGCGCCCGCTGCCGCAGCGGGCCAGCGCCCGCTGCATGCAGCGAACCAGCGCCCGCTGCTTGCAGCGGGCGTGCGGCCCGCCCTTGTCTCATGGGCGGGCGCGCCCGCAACTTAAGTCATTTAGGGTTTTTGAAACCCCAAATGACGGCTACGAATTTTGATAATTTACCCAACTTTGAGCAATTGTTTGAAGGGTCAAACGAAGTCAAAATTCGTCGCCGTCGGTTCCTACGCGTTCACCATTCGAAGCCCTTCGGATTGATAGCTTGTTTGGTGTCTAAAGTTTAATGAGCAAAGAGAATTAATTAGTTAAAGTTTTCTTTTATGAAAAGCTCACTTAAACTACAAATTAAGCCAAATTGGCTTAATTGATTTTTTCTCTCATTTGCAATAGTCCCACATTGCTCGCAACGAAAGAGTGAGTGCCGACTCCCTATATAAATATGGGTGCACTCTCTTCGTTGAAAAACACACCAAGTCATCGATCGAGTAGCTCCAGACTTTTAGAGCAAGCTCGATCGGCGACTTAACTATTCTTTCTCTCTCTCTCTTCCTATTATCCGGAGTAGTCCTAGCAAGAATACAAAGGGGGTTTGGATTTTGATCTGGACGTCTAAGACGCGGGTTCTTCTCAAGTGAAACTTTCTACCGCGTGTGATCGGCTCGGACGAAAGTCGGCTCGGATGGATCGGTTCGAGGGTGCGAGGCCACTCAGGCGGATCGAGTCAAAGTGGCTCGGCTACGAGGAGCTTCTGAAGACGATGCAGAACATCGTGTCTGCTCCAGGGCCAAGATTTCGGGCATGTGGTTAAGTATTTTTAGTGTAGATTTAATTAGTCGCTTTAGAGTAGATCCCTCTTGGGGTGGTCAGATCCACTCCAAGTTGGCATAGATTGGGCTAAGTTCTGGCTCCCTCAAAGCCTAGCTAAATAGTTTAGTTAGTCTAGAAAATTTTGTTTTCGATTTACGCTGCGCTTTTGTGCCCCTGTGGTCCGTCCGACTTAGGACGGACACAGATCCGAGCTCTGGGGGTCCGCCAAATCCCAACAACAACCCCTCATTATCTCTCACCCACGTGAAGCTCTCCTCCCTACAAACAAGCTACTGGAGCCTACAAATATTCAAAACCCTAGGCAGCCTTTATTATTTCCCAAGCCAGCCTCAAATATTAGAACCCAGGGGATATCTCTCTCCCTCCCCACGTATAATCTCCCCTATCAATCTACAGAAGCCTACAAGGAAACCCAGGGCCTCACTGCTTTTAAGAACCCCAGGCCTTTTCGTACTCTTCCTGTTCACGAAACCTACGCAACACAAAAGCCATCGGCCTTCTCCCTCTTCTCCCAATCGATCACCACCCCGAAAACCCTAAGCGCCCAGCCGTGCGCCTCCTCCTTCCTCCTCCACGTGCTCAGGCGCCAGCCATCGTGCGCGCCTCTCCTCCCATTTTTCTCCTCCTCCACCTGCAGTAGTTCCTTTCCTCTCCCCTCAACTGACCGCCAGCGACCCCCCTCAAAGACCCAACTCTGGCCACCTCTATAGTCGTGTGCGCAGTTCCCTACTCTCTCTCCTCCTCCTACCTTCAGACCGCACTCCCCTAGAAACGCTCAGCGCCACAGCCTTCTTCTCCCTCTCTCCGCGCATCACCCCCACGGCCATTTGCCACCCTCCAGGCCACCGTTGTCGCAGCCTTGCTGTTGCCATAGCCCCACGGACGTCTACCACCCTCCAGGCCGCCGTTGTCGCAACCTTACTGCTGCCGCAGCCCCACGTCGACTGCACCCCATCCTGTCCGTGCCCAGGCCACTTCCGCCCGTTTCCTCTACGTCGGCAACCATCCCCAGGCCGACTGCACTACCGACAGCCGCTGCAACCGACTGTTGCTCTGCCGTTTTCCACCGGTAACCCCCTAGTTGTTGCTGTCGCAAGCTGCTACCTTGCTGTTACCGCTGCCCCTCTCCGCTTTCAGATCTGACGTCGACACCGCTCCACTGCGCTACCCGTAGCTGAGGCGACCCTGATGACCTCTCCTCACTGCGCTACCCGCAATCAAGGACCGGAGCCCGTGACGGCAAGGACCAGAGACGGACATTCCGAGAGCGGAGGCGACGAGATCCGTTACTACTTCCAGATCAGACGTCAGATCTACGTGCAATCGTCGTACTAGGTTGGTATCCCCTACTTGTAGTAACCCAAACGCTACGCCACTGAAAACCTAATTAAAAACCGGCAACTTAATCACTAAATTTATTTTACGCTCCTTTAAACCGGTGTGACAACCTAGGTCGTCGATTGGACTATTTTGACTGTGCACATATGGTAGAATCGATGTAGATAACCATAGACTAGATCTGAACATGTGAACAAATTGATTTGGATCTGCTAGGATAGCCACGATCAACCTAGAGACATGCCATAATATGTCTTCTAAAACCGGTCCTGACATCGTCCCGCTTAACATGTTACAACGAACCGTAACCGATGCACTGCCGTGACGAGACGCCTCTACGGACATACTTCTCGCCACTTCAGGCAAGTGTGCTCACTTGCATTGAAATGGCCACGTTTAGGCCTTTACTTTCCTTAAGTTGTAAAAATGTGAATAGTAGACCTAGACATGACATAAACACTATTCAACACCCCTTCTAGTATTTTCCTCATAGCCAGGGATCTTACAAAGGAAGCTAGAGAACCTTTAACATGTCACATGTTACAATTTTATTTACAACATAAAGGAAAATAGCGTGTAGCAAGATGAGCATGGATTTTAACTTGTGAATGGAACAAAAGTAAGAGATATTAACTAAATAAAAGGGAACATCAAAGTATGGCATGAGTGAAGCATAATAGGAGGAGAGTTAGTATACCATATAAACATGAAGCATACTATGCATGACATAATGAAAGGCTCCAATTCATGTAGCATGAGGCCTAAGGACAAATACAATATGTTGCAAGCACTAACATTCACAAGAATAAAGAAGCCATATATGAAACTTACTCATCTCAATTATTTTTAAGGCAATATTCATGCAAGTTATAAAGAAACATAAAAGGCATGGCCTTATTAAGAAGAGACATAAAGCTACAACATTCAAGAATGGCAACCCACAATTTTAAGAGCATGTTTATCTTTAACAATTGGAATCTAATTGAAAGGACAATTAACCACAAGTTTGAGTGTATGTCAATAGCATTCTTACAACTATTTGTCCAATGGTTGAGTTGTGCATTCCATTACTTCAATGCATCACCTTTCTCTTAACAACACATGAATTTTTCAGCAAGACAACAACTTTATGCCTAACACAATCCAATAAATTAAAAAGACCACAATTTTATGAATGAGGGAAAACCCAAACATAAAAAGATAATATCTTGAAGCACAATATGCCATAAACCCATTTGTCCAACACACAACCATTTCAAGCAACTCATGCATTCATGGCAACTATCATGCATATAGGGTAACAACCATATCTATAACCACAATTCACACATAATGCTCAATGATGCCATGATGCATATGAAACACAATGCATGCAATGCAATGCAATGGGATCCCATGAATGTGCCGGCATGCAATTGTATCGTGATTCTCCTCCGTTATCAATATGGAGTCACCTAATGGAACAAGAGGTGGTCAACGACGAATTCTCCTGCCTCCTACCGCGGCACTTTGTCCATGCCCGTGTATTCCACCTTCGTGTCCCTAACAACACCATATCACATCCCATAGAAATGGGTATTTCTCACATTCTTGCGTGTGCCTTCACTTGGGCATTTGCATAAGCAGCATAATCACACATTCTTTCATTTATGCATTTCCACAAACATGTGATGAGCGTCACGAGCATGGCCACAAGCACATTGGTAAATCCATTAACAAACCATAATAATAAACTCCCTTTCATGTAACAACAATAATCATGTACTATAGAATTAAGATTAGTAACAATGCACAATTCAAAACACCACTTAAGCAATTCAGCTTGCAGGAAAAGTGCAGACAGTCATAAATAGTGGCAGTTATCATCTATTTCCTTTATGAATTTGATGAAACTTTCTAAATTAAAGTTGTATATTTAGCAGTGCGGGACTCACATATAAAATTTCAGGCAGGAATACAACCTAGGAGATTTATGGTGAATTGTTTGGCGAGACCTGACGAAACTGTTTTTCAGACATATTCTTGGGGCTGTATCAATTGCTGTTTTAAGCCATATTGCAGTTAGAATCTCGAAAATATGCAATCAGGGAAAGTTGTAGAGGAGGTTGTTAAGTTTACAACGAGACCAAGATCACTAAATTCTGTGTTGTGTGCATGGACTGAGATCAATTTTGCCTAACTATGTCCAGACTGGGTGACAAACAGACATGTTGTAAAGAAAGAATTACTACTCCTAATTAATGAGCTGAATATATATGAAAATTTATATGAATCTGGGGTAGGATTTCAAGAGCTACACAAATATAATTTTTCCAGAATTTATTAATGCCTAAGTTAAGATATATACACAGATGAACAAGCAACAAATTCTGTCTATAGATTCAGTCATGGGATTTGCATGAAACTAAGTCAATTCATCATGGATTAGCACAGTAAACCAATAGAGAAGGGATTTCCTACCTCGTCAAATCTTCACTTTCCTTCTCTAGAACCCCATGCTTTAGCTCCATGAAACCAACATCAAACTCCATCCAAAAGCTCCTAGATTTCCTTTAGGACTCCCTCTTTAAAAGTCCTAAAAGATCCACTTGCTAGCATGTTGCACAAGGGAGTTAAAGGAGCAAGGAAATGGGAATTTTCATGAGAAAAATGAAGCAAGAAGAGAGGGGAGGGGCTGGCCACGAAATTGTGAAGGAAAGATGAAGAGAAAATGAGAAATGAGAGAGATGTTTATGTTTTAAATGGAAAAGGTTTCTACTAACTTCTCTTCCCTTCTATACAATTCTCTCCTTTGTCTTTTTTCTTGTTCTCCTTTTCTTTTTCTTTTTCTTTTTCTTTTTCTCTTAATTCCCTTTTCCTTCATTCTTAAGAAAACAAGTTGGAAAAGTCAACATGCCTCCCTACACACACCCTCTCTCCCACTTAACTAACTAATTACTAATTTGCCATTCCTATACACACTCCCCTTTACTACACACACCCCCCCTCTTACATGCATACACATCCAAAGATAATACAACCATGCAATCATCAACACTACGCGTATATAATATATATAGCTACTAAATTTCAACTACATCATCCAAATACACTAGGCTTAAGAGGGCACTACTACATACACCATCTTACTATATACACCACAATACTATATATATATATATATATATATATATATATATATATATATATATATATATATATATATATATATATATATATATATATATATATATATATATATATATATAGACAACCCATAAAAATCCCCAACCCCCTCCCCCTGCCTTTGGCTTTTTTAGGAGGGTAAGGCGAGAGCCCGGTCGAGCCTATGCAAACTGGGGGGAAACCGTCGTGCCCCCAACGGCTCCCGGGTAAGTCCGAGAGGGGAGATGTAGTCCCAGGGTAAATAATTCCACAACAAATTTCACAATAATTACCAAGTCACGGCGGCCATAGGCCTCGAACCCCGCACCCCTTGGCTTTGGAGCGAACTGACTTACCACTAGAACACCATCTCGTGGGCATATATATATATATATATATATATATATATATATATATATATATATATATATATATATATATATATATATATATTACAAACACTCACAAGCATCCATGACATCACCCATTCATAAAATCAAGCAACACATTCTTATAAATCCACAGTCATCCATATAAGAAATCAATAGGCAACCAAGTAGGCTAAATACTATACACACTACACACACTGTATAAAGACAAACAAGTATGCAAGGGTATATACACTATGTAGCACACAAATACAAATACTATTCATCCATATAGGTACACATATAGCCAACCAAATAGTTACTTACTATGCACACTACGTATATTCCATACACACTACATGCTATACAAGCATAATTATACTATATATCACACAAAAATACATACCCTGTCGTACATGGCAACTAGACCATTAGATATGCTCTTTGGATGTACATAAGAACCCATTCCGTCAGCTGGAAGAAGGGGATGATATACTTGGTCCCGAAGTCCCTTATCTAAGTGCAATCAGAGCACTTCTGGCTAACTGCACGCGTCCCGATATAGTAATTACTGTAAATTTACTAGCTAGATACAGTAATGCACCTAAAAAGTACCATTAGACTGAAATTAAGCATCTTCTGCGCTTCCTTCAAGGGTCGATAGACTTGGGCTTACATTATAAAGAATTATCCTCCATGCTTATGCAGATGAATGTTACAAGTCCGACTCATATAATGAGAAAACACAGACTGTGTACCCACAGTGGGACGGCCATCTACTACAGATCTGCAAAGAAAACTATGAAGGAAACATCATCCTATCATTCCGAGCTCCTCACCCTTCCAGAAACAAACCAATGGTGTATTTGAGTCCGTCTAGTGGTACATCACATCCCAGTGACGTCTGGGACAGATGCTGGTCTTTTGGATCTGACCACATAATCTGAAGACAATTTCACATACTTACCCCACTTTTGAGGAGACCACATCAGAGGGGACAAAACAAAGCACACCTCTCCAGATTTTTTGGTTTCAACAGCTGTTTAATAATGGTGATATTTGTAATTTGCGTATATTTTCGGAATGTTATAAATAGGAGTGATGAAAAACACATAAGAGATCTGAAAGCCTAAGGACTTGTACAGATCGGGGGGGTTAGAGGGTATTTGTACTATTTTTCCTTAGATATGTGTTTTTCCCACAGGGTTTTCTACAGCCAAAGGTTTTAACGAGGCAATCACATTTGTTACGACCAGAAGATCGTGATAGCCCGACCTTCCGTCCTAAACCACCGAAGTGCCCCGTTGGCTTGCCCCTCCTGAACGGGCGGCCAACCCAATGACGGGGCACCCCTCGCCCGAACTTCAGAGGGCTGTAGGGCGCCAGTCGACCCGAAAGTCTGACACTACAGAGGGATGGGCGCACCTTGCCTCGCCCACTGACAAATGCGCTTAACCGCTCTCGCTCGGTCCGCCAGGAACAGCGCGCACAAGGCACGCCCGGACAGCGCAGCCTCGGATGCTGACAGAGGCACACCCGTCCCCCGGGTGATCCAGGATCCACACCCAAAAATGTGCGGCCGGGCCGCACGTCCACTGCCCAGGTCGGCCCGGAGTCTCGTCAGGGGCCCTGCCACGGGGAGGCGCTCCGCCGGATCCTTGGCACATCGAACACGGCAAACAACCTAGTACAAGGACACAGCTGACACGTATGTCGCCCGACCATCTGACAAAGCACCCCCCTGGCCGCTGCGCCCCGACACTTAATGCTTTCGGCCCTGACATTCTGACAAAAGTGCCCCTGGCCGCTGCGCCGCCTGACAAAATCGTGGCTGATACTCCCGCTCCTGACATCCTCGTCCGAAGCTTCCGCTGACAGCAGGGCCAGCTCAGCACGCCAAGTCAGCATGCCAGATCAGCCCTACCTAATCGTCTCCCGTTAGGTATAAATACCCCTTCGCTTCCAACGGTGAGGGGGTTGGCAAATTCACTCTCAATCTCATTACTCACACACAAGGGCAAAGGTCGTCCATATCTTTGTTCTTACACTCATAGCTCGTTACGTACGGTCGACTCACCCACAGTCCGACCTGCGTGCCTAGCCCCCACTTTAAGTCCTATTACTGACTTAGGCATCGGAGAGGCTAAGGGTTGGACCCAACCCGGCCTTTCTGACGAGTTGCTTCTTGCGCAGGTTAACTCGTCATCACCGGTCGCGCTCCTCTCAATCTAGGCAGTTCGGCCCCTTCTCTGCATCCTACCGGATTCGACACCGTGGTCATCTTCCGCAACAAGCTTAGCCTCATCACCCCATTAATCACCTGTCAAATAGCCTACCCTAATCCCGTCATTAGCATAACCACCGTGCCCTTGGTTTACCATAATACAAATTCATTGTACGCGAGTTCTACCCCGCAACAATTGGCGCCGTCTATGGCAAACGAAGGGACACACCCATGTCAGACCCCATACCAATCACCCGAAACCCTGACCATAGCAAGGAACCTGTTACGAGGTGGAACTCGCGTACAATGAATTTGTATTATGGGGAACCAAGGGCACGGTGGTTATATGGAAATGAGGGGTTAGGTAGGCTGTTTTACAAGTGATTAGTGGGATGAAGAGGTTGGATCCGTTGCCGGTGGGGCTCACGGGATCGTATCTCGTCGGACGCAGCTGAGGAAGGTTGGACGGTGAGAGGCTGACGCTGACTTTGGCCAAGGGGCGAGCTCTCCTGCAGCACGAACAACTCGTCAGAAGGGTGGGGTTGGGGTTCAACCCTTAGCCCCTCCGATGCCTAAGTCAGTAAAAGGGCTTAAATGGGGGGCTGGACACGCCGGCCGGACTAACTGTGTGTCCGCCTCGCGTGACGAGCTATAGGTGGGAGAACAAAGATATGGAGGACCTTTGCTCTCGTGTGTGAATGATAGAAGATGAGAGAGTTTTTCTAACCCCCTCTCCGTAAGAGGAGAGGAGGTATTTATACCTGACGGGTGATGACTAGGCGTGCTGAGCTGGCTCGGGTGTCAGTGGAGGCTTCGGACAAGGACGTCGGGAATAGGAGTTCCTGATCCGCTTCTGTCAGGCGGCGCAACGGCCGAGGGGTGCTTTTGTCGGGATGTCAGGGCCGAAAGCACTAACCGCCGGTCAGGTCAGCCGCCTGGGGGTGCTTTGTCAGGCGGTCGGGTGACGTATGTGTTAGTCGTGTCCTTATCCTAGGCTGTTTGTCGTTAGCGTCGAACTAAAGGTCTGGCCCACTTTTGGCGCCGCGGTTCGCGGGAATCGGACGGGCCGTTCCGGTCGGGGGTTGTCCGGCCCGGCCGCGCCCGTCAATAGGCCTGGCCTAGCTACCCAAGTGTCCCCCAACGCGCTACCCCGGTGGGTCGGGCGGCTGCGGTTGTTCGCCTCGGCCGGCTACAGTTGTTCGCCTCGGCCGTTTCGGGGAGCGTTGTAAGGCGCGCCTATCTCCGTGATGCCCCGGGTTTTCGGGGCGGCGGCCCTAATTGTTAAATGGTGAGCCAAAGGGGTATGTTAGCGGATCCGGGCGGGAGTTGGGCTACTACGATCTTTAGGTCGTAACAATTGCCCCCGGCCTTCGAGTCTGAGGCGGCAGCCCGGCTCGGCTCGGAGGGCGAACCATATCCAACATTCCGGACCCTCAATATGGGCCTTGGACCCACCGGGTTGTGCCAGCGGCGGCTTCGGAACTCCCGCTTTAGTGGTCATCATTACGATTTGAAAAGGGGGCAGAGGAAAACGAAGCGTCTCTGCGATTGAGTTTACGACACGTGGATGAGGTGACCCTCACGCCAGTCGAGGCGTCGGGGATGTCTCGATGGGCGCCGCGTGGCGAAAGTTTGACGGCCGAGATGGCCCGGGGGCCACCTGTACCGCTAAAAAGGTCTGGGAGGCGGTCGGCGGGAATTTTTGTCTTTCTCCGATTCTCCTCCGGCGCTTGATTTTTCAATTTGGAGCTTGCTGGCTAACCTGTCCCTTCCGTCACCGGCCATCTTCTTCCGATCGCCTTCCAGGTTCAAGGGAGCAACAGGTAACAACAATTAATTTCCTTCCTTTCCGATCAATGGCCTCTCGATTTGAGATTGGAGGGAGTAGCCGGGTGGGGGAGGAAGAGTCGGCGTGCGAGGGGGCGTCGCAGCCGGGGGTGCAGCGGATCAGGGAAAGATGGTCATGGCTATCCGTTGCACCGAGAGACATTGAGTCCCTCCGACGTAGGTTGGATAGGATCAACATCCGGGAGATTCGCGTGCGGTTTGTGCGACAACCCTATGAGGTGCGGGTTCCCGGGTCGGAGGAAGCGGTGAGCTCACCGGGGAATAATGAGGTCGGGGTCTATGTCCGGTCCTTCGAGTTGGGGCTCCGCTTCCCGATCCACCCGTATTTGTTTCACTTGTTGAATTTCCTGGAGCTGCCGATATTCTCCTTGGCGCCCCGTTCCTGGGGCTTGTTAGTGGGGTTTGTCGTCTTGTGTCTTGCTTGCTCCTTGAGTCCCTCCTTGGCGTTGTTTCAGCATTTCTTCGTGGTTCGGAAGTGGGGGGTGTATCATCGCGTTTGCGCCAGGAGAGGGCGAGAACTCATCCTCGAGGTGCCTGATGATGTCGGCGATTGGATGAGGGAGTTCGTCTTCGTGACAATGCCAAGTGACGTGGCGCTGACGTCAAATTGGGGGGCGTGGAATCCCTTCGTAAATGAAGGGGTGGAGCTGACCGGGGAGGATATTGCCAAAGCTCAGATTTTGAGGGAGCTGCCCGAGGCGTGTCGTCATTGGGCGAGTCTAACGCAGAGCAGTCGGCTCGCCCAGGACTTTTGGGCCCTAGGTATCTTTGAAATTTTGTAAACTTTGGGCTAGGCTCACCCTGATTGTCTCTCTTTTCCTTTTGCAGGTGAAGACACGATGAGGGAGCCGGAGGAGGTGTCAGGTTCGGCCGGTGCCCCGACCTCGGGGGGTACTGATCCTTGCGGGAAAGGCAAGGGGGGGCTAGTGAGGCAGGATCCCCGGATCGTGGGGGCGGGCCCCCCCCGGGGGAGAGATTGCACCCGGGACGGGCGACAGTCGGACAAGACCGCTCTGCTGGTGGGCCCGGCGAGGATCGTCCCGAGGGCGTGCCCGCGCGAGGGGCCCGACCCTCCGTCCCCCCGCGGGTACCCGAGGTAGTCGCGCCCCGCCGGGCGCCTGTGGTTCAGAAGTGGCCATACGGGATCCCTTCGTGGGAAATGGGGGCGTCGTCGAGTCAAGCCTGTGAGGGCGCTCTCATTCGTTTTAAGAGGACCCGAGAAGAGGTCGAGGCGTACCCTGATGACCATCTCCGCAAGTTTCCCTTTCAAGTCAGCCGCGACGAGTTGGTATTCGAAGATGCGGGAGTGGCGGCGCGCCTCGCCGAGTATTGCGGGTTGCCGCGCGATCTTGAGTCGTTGGCTCGCGTGGGGGCGGAGCGGCTGTGTGGCTCGGCTATATGGCACGTCGTACAGGTAAGCCGGCTTTCTTTACTCGCACGCCGGCTTTGTGTGCCCGTGTCTCACTGATTCAAGGTTTATGTAGATGCTTACGAACGTGCTAGCTCTACGGGGCCGTCCCTCAGCGGTCGCCACCAGGGCGGCCCTGCGTGAAGCGAAGGAGAACCTTGGCAAGGTCAGGGAGAAGCTGAGGGACACGGAGGCGGAGCTGGAGAGGGTTAGGGCGGCCTACGGCGTGGAGAAGGGGCGGGCTGCGTACTTCGATTCGTCCAAGGCAGCGGTCGAGAAGCAGCTTCAAGAAATAACGCGAGAGAGGGATGATATCCGGGCGAAATATACCTCGGAAGTTGTCAGCAAGGAGTCTGTGATCGGGTTACAGAGGCAGCAGATTGAGGACCTAAAGGTAGCTCTGGCGGCCGAGAAGAGGGAGAAGGGTCTAGCGGTGCGGCGACTGGAGGATAAGCGGGACGCTGAGGGCAAACTGGTCGAAGCCGCTATCCGCCGGTATCATGACGAGCATGTTGTGCCGATGCTGCAAGAGGCTAAGAAGGCGGCGATTCGGCAAGTGGTTAAGGATGTGAGGGATCGGTCGGTCGAGAAGCGGCGCCGCTAGAAACGTGGGTTCGGGGAGGGCCGTACCTTCTCGTGATAGGGTTGTGAACGATGTGTTGTTGTAGTGGGTGGAAAGTCAAATGTCCAATGTACGGGTTAGCGGTTTGAGTAAATAAATTATGATTTTTTTTGTGCCAAACTGTATTCGTATACGGCTTGCCCGTAGAATATACGATTTGTGGGGGATGTGATTGCCCCCAACTTCGTTCTGCCGGGGTTTCCGGTAGAGGGGAGTTGAGATGAGTCACGTTCTTTGTCCGTTTGCTCGGGAGCCCGTGCCGAGTGTTGGAATTGAGGTGCATATGAGGTGAGCAGCGGGCTCCTGTGCCGGCCGGGCCGAAGGAGAGCGGAATTGTCAATGATACGAGGGAAGCTCGTGCTTTGGCCGGACTGACGAGTGTTAGACCAAATATTGGGTCCAACTCTGACTGTGTTGTGGCCGGACTGTTGGAGGCCGGACCAAATCTTGGATCTAGCGCCGATTTCATGCTTTGGCCGGACTGTCGGAGGCCGGACCAAATCTTGGATCTGGCGTCGATTCCATGTTTTGGCCGGACTGGCGGAGGCCGGACCAAATCCTGGATCTAGCGTCGATTTCACGCTTTGGCCGGACTGTCGGAGGCCGGACCAAATCTTGGATCTGGCGTCGATTCCATGTTTTGGCCGGACTGGCGGAGGCCGGACCAAATCTTGGATCTAGCGGCGATATCGTGCTTTGGCCGGACTGTCGGAGGCCGGACCAAATCTTGGATCTGGCGTCGATTCCATGTTTTGGCCGGACTGGCGGAGGCCGGACCAAATCTTGGATCTAGCGGCGATATCGAGGGGTAATTTCAAAAGAGGGTAATCATTTTGCAGGGATTTGGGCGGGATTTGTTGGCGGTCGTCTGACTTGACGTCATCCTGGCGAATCGTCGGCGGGCGGGAACCGAGGCGGCCCGACCGCTGTGGTGACGACGCGTGGCGCAACTGACGGTTTTGACAGGACGCGAAGCGTCCGAACACGTGGGTTGGCGATGGACAGGACCCAGATTGGTGACGCGTGTCGTGGGTTCGACGGTCACGATGCTGATGCTTTGCGGAAGCGCTTTAAAGATATATTGCCTGGGGGGTAAAAAGGTTGAATGTCGAGGAGCTAGGGCTTGTAAGAGGTTTAAGAATCCTTTCCAGAGTCGTTCTCGTAGGAGCGGTCGGCGGAGCAACGCGAGGGGCCGAGGCGACAGCACCCGTTAGGTAAGACGCCAATTTGACTAATGTCTTCCTCGATGTCTCCGATTCGGGGTCAGGGTTCTGGGGTAGTTGGGGAAGGAAGTTCCGCCGCGGAGACTGGAAGGGTGCCCTCCGAGATTGCGGGGGTGAAGTCGGTGCTGAAGAAATCCATTGGGGAGATCTTCACGAAGTACGTCAGGCCGCCATATTCGGTTCGTGAACCAGAGCCGCAGGAAAGGGTGTGTTTTGCGGGTGACCGGGAGGTTGGAGTATATGTCTCTTCATTTGAGCAGGGTTTGCGCTCCCCCCCATCCGTTCTTGCTGGAAGTGTTGAACTTCCTGGAGCTGCCCCTCTATCGCCTGATGCCCAATGCCATCAGTGCCATTGTGGGGTTCTTGGTGCTGTGCTTGAGCAACCGGGTTCGCCCATCTCTGTCCTTATTTCGGCACTTCTTCTCGGTCAAGAGGTTGGGGTCGGGCTACTATCTGTCCGCGAAGAGGACTCATCCGCTCATCAGGGGGTTGCCTAGCAAAATTAAGTTTTGGCGCCAGCAGTATGTGTTTGTGGAGGTGCCGGAGGAAGTGCTGATAAGGGCTGATTGGGCCGAGCTGAATCCCGAGGTGAGAGAGGTGGTGGAATTGGGGGACGAGGAGAAGTTGGTGGCCCAGATTTTAATGGCTATACCAGCAGAGGGCCGAGATTATCGGACGCTATCTCGGGCTGAGATGATAACGGCCTACATATGGCCCGAAGGTACAAAAGATTTGGGTGTTCCCGCACCTGATATGCTTACGCTGAACTTTCTCTCTTTGGCAGGTGGCACGATGAGTCTATCCCTTGAGGAAATGATGCGGAGGGCCGCGGATCAGGCGGGGCGATCGTCGGCGATAGGTGGCCCCAAGAGGGCGCGAGCGGAAGGAGGGGCTGGGAGCTCGACTAGGGTGCCAGCGTCAACGAAGAGGAGGAAGAGGTCGGCGAAGTCGTCAGGGCATGACGCGCCAGGGGAAAGCGGTCCGTTGGATGGAGGAGCTGGGGATGGCGTGGCGGATCCCATCATCGACCTGGAGGGCGGCGATGAAGGGTCGACAGGGGGAGGGGCGGAACTGCCCCGAACGAGATCGCCTAGCCCCATGGTGCCCGCAGGGGGGGAGGGGGCGGATCCTAGCGGTCAGTCGCATAGGGCCGAGGCGTCGAGTGGCCCGACCGGATCAGGAGGATGGGAACCTTGGCCTTATGGTTGTCCCATGTTTGGCCTCGAGAGAGCGCCAACCGACCCCCACTGTGAGGCCGCACTGGCCAAGTTTAAGGCCAAGAGGACCGATGTCGAGGGCTATCCCGACGGGGTGCTTCATCGGGCGCCGTACAAAGTGGCGAATAATGAGTCCGTGTTTGAGGATGGGAGCGTGGCGGCGAGGCTGGTGGAGAACATCTTCCTGCCTCGCGATAGAGTGGCGCTGGAAGCGGTGGAGCCTGAGGGTCTGTGCGGGACCGCGGTGATGCATGGCGTCCAGGTATGTTATGTAAGACGGGTGACGTCTTTCGACGGGTTTTAGCGGACGCCCTAAATGTGTTTATTTTTCGGCGTTTCTTTACGCAGATCCTCAACTTGATGCTCGGGATGATGCGGCACGTGCCGTCCATACATAAGGCCGAAGGCGCCGTGGCTAGAATGGTCGCCGAGGTCGCTGCCGTTCGTAAGAGAGCCGGCGAGGACCTGGAGAAGGAGAGGGAGCGGGGCAGCCGATATGAGGCTGAAGTAGAGCGCCTGAATAAGGTCGTGTCCGATTATGAGCAGAGGGCGACCGAGGCTGGAGAGAGAGCGAAGGAGCTGGAGGGGGCCCTTCGGAGGGAGGAGGCTCGTTCGGAGGATCTAGCGGGGCGTGCCAAGGCCGCCGAGGAGGAGTTGGCCCGTAGGGTCGAGGAATTCAGGACGTATCAGGAGACAACCGTCATACCCGCCCTTACAGATTCGATGGTAGAGGGCATAAGGAAGGGCCGCGTGGAGGGATGTGATGACTGCCTGGCTCGGATGAAGGAGAAGGCGGCTGGCCTGGTCCCGCCGATAGAGGTCGATCTTGACGGGCTCGCCGCAAGCGGCGGCGAGGAGGGGGATGGAGACGAGGAGGGTGAGGAGCAAGAGGACGAGGATGGTGACGAGCCAGAGGGCGGCGGGGCGGCGGGGGATTCTATGGAGGGAGAGGGCGTCGTGATTGGCGGGAGCGCCAAGTAGTTTTGTGTAGGTTCCCCCATACCCCTTTCCCTCTCTCTTTTTTATAAAAAACGACAGAAAGTGACGATTCGTGGGGTCGGTACCTGTATTTTTCTGCGATTTCCTGCCTGTGTGTGCATAAATTCTCTTTTTAGAGTTACGCCTTGGTGCGGCTATTTAGATCCTGGCGGGGGGGAACCGTGGTAGCTCCTTTTATTACTCGTAGCGCGTTCGATAGATTTTTACGGCCGGGCTCCCCCGCCTTTTTCGAGGGTTGGTCGGCTCCCGGTGTAACCGAGCTATAACTAGTGGGCATACGGGATTAGTCTTCGGTCTTTCCCTTGGCTTTTATTGATAGTTTAATTAAACAGGGTCGCCACGTAGGCGTAGTATTGAATCGGCCCGTGGGCGTAACATTGTGCTGGCCCGTAGGCGTTACCGAGTGTCGCTCTAGGTAGGTTGAGGTTCCCATCGCGGCTGTCCCGCGTTTCTCTGGTGTCGTGCCCCTGATATGGGGCGTGGGATGGATTTAGCGGGTTCCGCCTCGGCGGAGGGGTGGGTCGTCGCGTCGGAGCCAGGCAGTGGCTTTGGCCTTCGATCCCAGAATTGGGGGGAGAGGGAGTCCTTGGTGGTTGTTCTATCCCAAGGGGCCCCGTTGATCGCCCCGTCTGGAGTCTCTGCATGGTAGGCGCGAAGGGACGTGGGCCGCCGCCCCCCTGTGCGGCCTCCTGGCCTAAGCGGCCCGGGGAAGGCCGATGAGTGGAAGGGGGGTGCGGCAGGTGTAAGTGGAATAGCCAGTTGGGTCGGGCCGGCGCTCGGGGACACGTTCCCCTCGGTTGGGGCGGCGCGGGCGGCTGCCGGGGTGCCCGGCGAGGTGATTTGGCAGGTCTGTCCCCTCCATCGGGTTGTCTGCCGGCCGCGCCTGCGTACGAAGGGCGTCCGTGGAGAGGCCTGGTGTGCCATTGGAGCCCCAGTTCCCCTGCCGTAAGTTGTCTAACGGAAGGAGGGGAGCAGCAGGCTGAGCAACCGTCGTGTAAGGGGAATATCCAGTTAGGGGGGTCGTTTATTTAGGAGGTCGGCGGAGGTCGCATTTTCCGCGTGTTTTGAGGGAGAGAAGGTGGCAAAACGACTAGTCTTTCTGCACATCCTTCCCCTCGCCTTTCTCCCCCTCCATGAGGAAGTAGGGGGGGTTTTATAATGATGAATTTTTGCCCTTATTTACTCTTTATTGAGGGTTGGGGTCGTCTTGGAATTTCGCTCTAAGGGGGGGCGTTCCCGATGGGTGACGGGTGATGTGACCCCTCAGGCATGCATGCCACTTGTCAGTGGTGTTGGTCCCGAGTGTCCTTTTCGGGTGGACAGGTCAATTCGGGTGCCGGCTTTATGGGGGTCAGGCGTTACTCCTCAGGGATGGCTCTGCGTTGGAGTTGCCTTGATTCGCGGTCCTTGAGTAGCTTCCCGAGGTTTGAGAGGAGGGGTGATGGGCCCCTTCGGGATGAGGGAGGGTATTGGTCCGTCGGGTACCCCGCCTAAGGCGCTCCGGTTCGGGTGGCCAAGCTCAGTGAACTTGCCCCGGAGGTCTTCCTGGGGGGGAAGCGAGCACGCAGGTCGGCCCGTGCCCCTCTCCGGTTTGGGTGGTGAGGACTAGTCCTGCCCCGGAGTCTTTGAGAGGGGGGGTATGGGGCCGTCGCCTCCCCGCAACCTCTATAGTCGGACGGGTATTGGGCCGTCGCCTACCCCGCATATGGCGCTCCGGTTTGGGTGGCCAAGCTCAGTGAACTTGCCCCGGAGGTCTTCCTGGGGGGGAGCGAGCACGCAGCTCGGCCCGTGCCCCTCTCCGGTTTGGGTGGCGAGGACTAGTCCTGCCCCGGAGTCTTTGAGAGGGGGGGTATGGGGCCGTCGCCTCCCCGCAACCTCTATAGTCGGACGGGTATTGGGCCGTCGCCTACCCCGCATATGGCGCTCCGGTTTGGGTGGCCAAGCTCAGTGAACTTGCCCCGGAGGTCTTCCTGGGGGGGAGCGAGCACGCAGCTCGGCCCGTGCCCCTCTCCGGTTTGGGTGGCGAGGACTAGTCCTGCCCCGGAGTCTTTGAGAGGGGGGGTATGGGGCCGTCGCCTCCCCGCAACCTCTATAGTCGGATGGGTATTGGGCCGTCGCCTACCCCGCATATGGCGCTCCGGTTTGGGTGGCCAAGCTCAGTGAACTTGCCCCGGAGGTCTTCCTGGGGGGGAGCGAGCACGCAGCTCGGCCCGTGCCCCTCTCCGGTTTGGAGTGGCGAGGACTAGTCCTGCCCCGGAGTCTTTGAGAGGGGGGGTATGGGGCCGTCGCCTCCCCGCAACCTCTATAGTCGGACGGGTATTGGGCCGTCGCCTACCCCGCATATGGCGCTCCGGTTTGGGTGGCCAAGCTCAGTGAACTTGCCCCGGAGGTCTTCCTGGGGGGGAGCGAGTACGCAGCTCGGCCCGTGCCCCTCTCCGGTTTGGGTGGCGAGGACTAGTCCTGCCCCGGAGTCTTTGAGAGGGGGGGTATGGGGCCGTCGCCTCCCCGCAACCTCTATAGTCGGACGGGTATTGGGCCGTCGCCTACCCCGCATATGGCGCTCCGGTTTGGGTGGCCAAGCTCAGTGAACTTGCCCCGGAGGTCTTCCTGGGGGGGGAGCGAGCACGCAGCTCGGCCCGTGCCCCTCTCCGGTTTGGGTGGCGAGGACTAGTCCTGCCCCGGAGTCTTTGAGAGGGGGGGTATGGGGCCGTCGCCTCCCCGCAACCTCTATAGTCGGACGGGTATTGGGCCGTCGCCTACCCCGCATATGGCGCTCCGGTTTGGGTGGCCAAGCTCAGTGAACTTGCCCCGGAGGTCTTCCTGGGGGGGAGCGAGCACGCAGCTCGGCCCGTGCCCCTCTCCGGTTTGGGTGGCGAGGACTAGTCCTGCCCCGGAGTCTTTGAGAGGGGGGGTATGGGGCCGTCGCCTCCCCGCAACCTCTATAGTCGGACGGGTATTGGGCCGTCGCCTACCCCGCATATGGCGCTCCGGTTTGGGTGGCCAAGCTCAGTGAACTTGCCCCGGAGGTCTTCCTGGGGGGGAGCGAGTACGCAGCTCGGCCCGTGCCCCTCTCCGGTTTGGGTGGCGAGGACTAGTCCTGCCCCGGAGTCTTTGAGAGGGGGGTATGGGGCCGTCGCCTCCCCGTAACCTCTATAGTCGGACGGGTATTGGGCCGTCGCCTACCCCGCATATGGCGCTCCAGTTTGGGTGGCCAAGCTCAGTGAACTTGCCCCGGAGGTCTTCCTGGGGGGGAGCGAGTACGCAGCTCGGCCCGTGCCCCTCTCCGGTTTGGGTGGCGAGGACTAGTCCTGCCCCGGAGTCTTTGAGAGGGGGGGTATGGGGCCGTCGCCTCCCCGCAACCTCTATAGTCGGACGGGTATTGGGCCGTCGCCTACCCCGCATATGGCGCTCCGGTTTGGGTGGTCAAGCTCAGTGAACTTGCCCCGGAGGTCTTCCTGGGGGGAGCGAGCACGCAGCTCGGCCCGTGCCCCTCTCCGGTTTGGGTGGCGAGGACTAGTCCTGCCCCGGAGTCTTTGAGAGGGGGGGTATGGGGCCGTCGCCTCCCCGCAACCTCTATAGTCGGACGGGTATTGGGCCGTCGCCTACCCCGCATATGGCGCTCCGGTTTGGGTGGCCAAGCTCAGTGAACTTGCCCCGGAGGTCTTCCTGGGGGGGAGCGAGCACGCAGCTCGGCCCGTGCCCCTCTCCGGTTTGGGTGGCGAGGACTAGTCCTGCCCCGGAGTCTTTGAGAGGGGGGTATGGGGCCGTCGCCTCCCCGCAACCTCTATAGTCGGACGGGTATTGGGCCGTCGCCTACCCCGCATATGGCGCTCCGGTTTGGGTGGCCAAGCTCAGTGAACTTGCCCCGGAGGTCTTCCTGGGGGGGGGAGCGAGCACGCAGCTCGGCCCGTGCCCCTCTCCGGTTTGGGTGGTGAGGACTAGTCCTGCCCCGGAGTCTTTGAGAGGGGGGGTATGGGGCCGTCGCCTCCCCGCAACCTCTATAGTCGGACGGGTATTGGGCCGTCGCCTACCCCGCATATGGCGCTCCGGTTTGGGTGGCCAAGCTCAGTGAACTTGCCCCGGAGGTCTTCCTGGGGGGGAGCGAGTACGCAGCTCGGCCCGTGCCCCTCTCCGGTTTGGGTGGCGATGACTAGTCCTGCCCCGGAGTCTTTGAGAGGGGGGGTATGGGGCCGTCGCCTCCCCGCAACCTCTATAGTCGGACGGGTATTGGGCCGTCGCCTACCCCGCATATGGCGCTCCGGTTTGGGTGGCCAAGCTCAGTGAACTTGCCCCGGAGGTCTTCCTGGGGGGGAGCGAGTACGCAGCTCGGCCCGTGCCCCTCTCCGGTTTGGGTGGCGAGGACTAGTCCTGCCCCGGAGTCTTTGAGAGGGGGGGTATGGGGCCGTCGCCTCCCCGCAACCTCTATAGTCGGACGGGTATTGGGCCGTCGCCTACCCCGCATATGGCGCTCCGGTTTGGGTGGCCAAGCTCAGTGAACTTGCCCCGGAGGTCTTCCTGGGGGGGAGCGAGGACGCAGCTCGGCCCGTGCCCCTCTCCGGTTTGGGTGGCGAGGACTAGTCCTGCCCCGGAGTCTTTGAGAGGGGGGGTATGGGGCCGTCGCCTCCCCGCAACCTCTATAGTCGGACGGGTATTGGGCCGTCGCCTACCCCGCATATGGCGCTCCGGTTTGGGTGGCCAAGCTCAGTGAACTTGCCCCGGAGGTCTTCCTGGGGGGGGAGCGAGCACGCAGCTCGGCCCGTGCCCCTCTCCGGTTTGGGTGGCGAGGACTAGTCCTGCCCCGGAGTCTTTGAGAGGGGGGGTATGGAGCCGTCGCCTCCCCGCAACCTCTATAGTCGGACGGGTATTGGGCCGTCGCCTACCCCGCATATGGCGCTCCAGTTTGGGTGGCCAAGCTCAGTGAACTTGCCCCGGAGGTCTTCCTGGGGGGGAGCGAGTACGCAGCTCGGCCCGTGCCCCTCTCCGGTTTGGGTGGCGAGGACTAGTCCTGCCCCGGAGTCTTTGAGAGGGGGGGTATGGGGCCGTCGCCTCCCCGCAACCTCTATAGTCGGACGGGTATTGGGCCGTCGCCTACCCCGCATATGGCGCTCCGGTTTGGGTGGCCAAGCTCAGTGAACTTGCCCCGGAGGTCTTCCTGGGGGGGAGCGAGTACGCAGCTCGGCCCGTGCCCCTCTCCGGTTTGGGTGGCGAGGACTAGTCCTGCCCCGGAGTCTTTGAGAGGGGGGGTATGGGGCCGTCGCCTCCCCGCAACCTCTATAGTCGGACGGGTATTGGGCCGTCGCCTACCCCGCATATGGCGCTCCGGTTTGGGTGGCCAAGCTCAGTGAACTTGCCCCGGAGGTCTTCCTGGGGGGGAGCGAGTACGCAGCTCGGCCCGTGCCCCTCTCCGATTTGGGTGGCGAGGACTAGTCCTGCCCCGGAGTCTTTGAGAGGGGGGGTATGGGGCCGTCGCCTCCCCGCAACCTCTATAGTTGGACGGGTATTAGGCCGTCGCCTACCCCGCATATGGCGCTCCGGTTTGGATGGCCAAGCTCAGTGAACTTGCCCCGGAGGTCTTCCTGGGGGGGGAGCGAGTACGCAGCTCGGCCCGTGCCCCTCTCCGGTTTGGGTGGCGAGGACTGGTCCTGCCCCGGAGTCTTTGACAGGGTTGAACTGAAATTGTCATGCAGGAAAGGCGAAATTTGTATATAAAAGAAAGGAACAAGGTACTTCGTTCAGGACTTACAGTTCCGGGCTATGTCACGACCTGTGCACCGCGCCCCTTGGAGTGATTTGCCCGTCCTTCTCATGGGGGGGTGGTGGCGGTGGGGGGCGTGTGGTCGATCCTGTTTCCCTCGGCAGTGGCATTGGCTGGAGCTAACTCTGGCTGGTGGGGGTCATAACTCCGCCTCAGGGAGTCGATCTTCAGGTTCACCTCTGGTCCTTTGTGCTTGGTCGACCCTACGTTGCAGCTCCTAAACAGCTTCTGGCTTCCCCGTACGATCCCCACCCCTCGGGGGGTCTGGAACTTGACCATCTGATGGAGGAGGCTGGGGAGCGCTCCAATGGCCAACATGTAAGGTCGTCCTATGATCCCATTGTACGCCGACATAATGTCGACCACAACGAACAGCGTCATTCGAGTGACGACCTGTGGCTCTTCTCCGAGGGTTATCGGTAAGGTGATCACTCCCATGATGGGGGTCGAGTGACCGGTGAAACCGACGAGGGGTCCAGTGCAGGGTCTCAGGTCCGTCGGCCTTAACCCCATCTTCCCGATTGTGGACATGAACAGGATGTCGCAAGAACTCCCGGTGTCGATCAGGAGGCGGCTGACGATGGCCGTCCCAATCTGCGCCTCGATGACGATGGCATCGTCGTGGGGCTGCTCGATCCCCTCTAGGTCCTCGTCGCTGAAAGTAATGGGAGGGTAGGCCATCCTTCTCCCTCTCTGGTCCCCTCCGAGACCCGCCGTCATGACTTGTCTCGCATACGCCTTTTTGCCTGACGACGATGCCCCTCCCGAAGATGGCCCGCCGCATATCGTGTTTATGCGCATGACGGGTTTCGGGGGGTGAAGCTCTTCCCGCTCGTCGCCTGCCGGAGGGTCCGCCCTCCGTGCTCTTCGGTGGTTCCCGTCTTCCCGGTCCGGTCTCCGGCCCCCGACGAAGTCCCCCAGGTGGCCCGCCTGGATCAGCCGCTCGATTTCCCTTTTAAGGGTGAAGCAGTTGTCGGTGTCGTGGCCGTGGTCCCGGTGGTATCGGCAGTATTTCTTAAAATCTCTCCGGGCGGGGTCCGACTTCATTTCTCGGGGCGGTTCCGGCAGCAGTCCGGCTCGTGTAGCCGCAGCCATCACCTCAATCAAGGAGGCATTGAGTTGCGTGTAATGTGCCCGTAGGGGGACCTCTTGTCTCGGGGCGACTCGAGGGAGCCCTTGTGCCGGAGCAAACTCGCACGCCGGACCTGGGCGATCTTGGGGGCGAGGCCCGGGCGGTTCCCGCCTTGGTCGGGCTAGCCGGTCGCGACCCCGGTCCCCCTCCTCCTGTCTCGGCCGAGGGTGTGATCGGGGTTCGCCTTGAGTCGGTTTCGCCCGGGGGAACAAGGCCTTCGTACCAAGAGTTTCTTCGGCCAACGCGTGCCTCTCCGTCATGGCAACCAACGCCTCATAGTCGGTCGGCGGGTCCCGGAGCAGGGATTTGTGGAGACTCCGAGTCCGCAACCCCGTTTTGAAGGCCAACATAAGCACCTCATCCCCACATGTCACCACCGCCCGTCTCTCCTCCTGAAAACGGCGGAGGTATCTACCTGTTGTCTCTCCTTCTCCTTGGACTATCGTGCAGAGATAGTCCAGGGGCTTCTTCTTCGTCCGTCCGGCCCGGAACTCTTGGCAAAATTTGTGGGATAGCTCGCCAAAGCTCCCGACGGATCTCGCGGGTAAGCCGAAGTACCAGTCCAGCGCGGTGTCCCTCAGGCTTTGGGAGAAATGTCGGCATAGGAACGCCTCGTCCACATCCTGCGCCTCCATCGCCCCCCGGTATTGTTGCACGTGTGTGAGGGGGTCGCCCCTCCCATTGTACATTGCCAAGTGAGGAGGTTTGAACTTTTTGGGCCTTGGGGCGGACGTGATCCACCGTGCAAGCGGCGTGGCCTCCTCCGGATAGGTAGGGCGATCCGGGGCATCCCCTCTCCGCCATTCGGGGGTCAGGCTTCGGTCGCGTCGCGGCCGTCGACGGTCCTCCGCCCCCGGGGAGTAGTCCGATGGCCGTCTGGCGGGGCTCCTTCCTCGGGCCGAGGAAACGATGGGTTGTGGGCTACGGCTCTCCCAGCGCCAGCGCCTCCCGGCCAGCTCTCCTCGGGCCTCCATCCGTTCCTGATTCTCTCGGAGGAGCCTCTCACGCTCGGCGGCGAGGAAGCGTAGTTGTCGACAAACGGCTTTCCTCGTGCAGGGTATCGGAGGGGTGGTGCTGGTGACGCGGGTCGCCTCCTCCAGGCGGGGATCTGTTCAGCAACGGGGCCCCGCCCGTTCCCGGGCCGCCGTCCCATCGTCGTCTCTTCAATGACTTCTTGGTTGCTTCTGTTTTCATTCCTTAGCCTCTTGCGTTCCGCGACAATGAAGCGGAGTTGGCGGTGGGCGGCCTCTTCTTCCTGGTAGGCCTTTCGGGCGGTCTCGGCCGCCTCGTCCAAACGCCTTTGCGCAGCGGCCGCCTCCCCCAGGCGCCTCCACCGCTGCGCAACTTCCATCTCCTCTTCCAGGAGCCTTTGCTGGGTCGCAATCTCCTCAGCGAGCCCCCTATTCTCCCCCTCCTTCTCGAATTGAGGGTGGAGGTTCCGCCTCATGTTCGGGGGCTCTGAGGGGCCGGGCGGAGGCTCCATTCCCGTCGTCTGATAGCCTCCCCTGGCCAGGGGGACGGCCTCGAAGCTCTTCAGGACGACGGGGGCCGAAGTATGTTCAGTCTCGGTGCCCATCCCCAGAAGGGGGTCGGACGCCGGGGTGATTTGTAGAGAGAGCGGTTCCTGACCCACGGGATCTTTGCCGTGGTCGGGGTTCCGCGAGATCGGCATGGAATCTAACATGGGTGTGACCCTTCGTTCCCACAGACGGCGCCAATTGTTACGAGGTGAAACTCGCGTACAATGAATTTGTATTATGGGGAACCAAGGGCACGGTGGTTATATGGAAATGAGGGGTTAGGTATGCTGTTTTACAAGTGATTAGTGGGATGAAGAGGTTGGATCCGTTGCCGGTGGGGCTCACGGGATCGTATCTCGTCGAACGCAGCTGAGGAAGGTTGGACGGTGGGAGGCTGACGCTGACTTTGGCCAAGGGGCGAGCTCTCCTGCAGCACGAACAACTCGTCAGAAGGGCGGGGTTGGGGTTCAACCCTTAGCCCCTCCGATGCCTAAGTCAGTAAAAGGGCTTAAATGGGGGGCTGGACACGCCGGCCGGACTAACTGTGTGTCCGCCTCGCGTGACGAGCTATAGGTGGGAGAACAAAGATATGGAGGACCTTTGCTCTCATGTGTGAATGATAGAAGATGAGAGAGTTTTTCTAACCCCCTCTCCGTAAGAGGAGAGGAGGTATTTATACCTGACGGGTGATGACTAGGCGTGCTGAGCTGGCTCGGGTGTCAGCGGAGGCTTCAGACAAGGACGTCGGGAACAGGAGTTCCTGATCCGCTTCTGTCAGGCGGCGCAACGGCCGAGTGGTGCTTTTGTCGGGATGTCAGGGCCGAAAGCACTAACCGCCGGTCAGGTCAGCCGCCTGGGGGTGCTTTGTCAGGCGGTCGGGTGACGTATGTGTTAGTCGTGTCCTTATCCTAGGCTGTTTGTCGTTAGCGTCGAACTAAAGGTCTGGCCCACTTTTGGCGCCGCGGTTCGCGGGAATCGGACGGGCCGTTCCGGTCGGGGGTTGTCCGGCCCGGCCGCGCCCGTCAATAGGCCTGGCCTAGCTACCCAAGTGTCCCCCAACGCGCTACCCCGGTGGGTCGGGCGGCTGCGGTTGTTCGCCTCGGCCGGCTACAGTTGTTCGCCTCGGCCGTTTCGGGGAGCGCTGTAAGGCGCGCCTATCTCCGTGATGCCCCGGGTTTTCGGGGCGGCGGCCCTAATTGTTAAATGGTGAGCCAAAGGGGTATGTTAGCAGATCCGGGCGGGAGTTGGGCTACTACGATCTTTAGGTCGTAACAGAACCCATGGATCAAGAACCACTCTCTCAACCAATGACTCCAGCGACTGACCCACCCCCTGGGGTAGAGGTCGAGACAGTCCATGCCTCGGCCCGCGCGATACAGTAGAGCTTCGAGGCCTTCGCTAAGGCGATGGCGGGCTTCGCAACAATAGGGACGGAAGCACCTCCCGGCCCCTCTAAGCCCCCGAACGTGAGACAGAATCTTCACACTCAGTTCGAGGAGGAGGGGGAGACCTGGGGCTCGCCAAGGAGATTGCGGCCCAACGAAAGCTCTTGGAGGAAGAAATGGAGATCGCGCGGCTGCGGAGGCACCTGGAGAGGACGACCGCCGTGCAAAGGCATTTGGGTGAAGCGGCCGAGGTGGCCCGGCAGGCCCTCCTGGACGACGAGACCGCCCGTCGTAAGAAATTGGCCGCCAAATGGGAGGGACCCTACGAGATCGTCGACATCATCGGACCGACCACGTACATCCTGGCGACCCTGGATAGTAGCAAACTAGCCCACCCCTGAAATGCCGAGCACCTGCTGAAGTTTTACCAATAATTATAAGTCTTTTCAATAAAATATCGTCATTTCCATACTTTCCCAAACCCTAATGTCTCCACCTGAGTATTTCAGCCCGAACGCACAAGACCTCTGGGGCAGGGCCAACCCTCGCCACCCAAACCAGAGAAGGGCACGGGCCGAGCTACGTGCTCGCTCCCCCCCTCAAGACCTCTGGGGCTGGGTCAACCCTCGTCACCCAAACCAGAGAAAGGCACGGGCTGAGCTACGCGCTCGCTCCCCCTCAAGACCTCTGGGGCAGGGCCAACCCTCGCCACCCAAACCAGAGAAGGGCACGGGTCGAGCTACACGCTTGCTCCCCCCTCAAGACCTCTGGGGCAGGGCCAACCCTCACCACCCAAACCAGAGAAGGGCACGGGCCGAGCTACGCGCTCGCTCCCCCCCTCAAGACCTCTGGGGCAGGGCCAACCCTCGCCACCCAAACCAGAGAAGGGCACGGGCCAAGCCACGCGCTCGCTCCCCCCTCAAGACCTCTTGGGCAGGGCCAACCGTCGCCACCCAAACCAGAGAAGGGCAAGGGCCGAGCTACGTGCTCGCTCCCCCCTCAAGACCTCTGGGGCAGGGCCAACCCTCGCCACCCAAACCAGAGAAGGGCACGGGCCGAGCTACGCGCTCGCTCCCCCCTCAAGACCTCTGGGGCAGGGCCAACCCTCGCCACCCAAACCAGAGAAGGGCACGGGCCGAGCTACGCGCTCGCTCCCCCCCTCAAGACCTCTGGGACAGGGCCAACCCTCGCCACCTAAACTAGAGAAGGGCATGGGCCGAGCTACGTGCTCGCTCCCCCCTCAAGACCTCTGGGGCGGGGCCAACCCTCGCCACCCAAACCAGAGAAGGGCACGGGCCGAGCTACGCTCTCGCTCCCCCCTCAAGACCTCTGGGGCAGGGCCAACCCTCGCCATCCAAACCAGAGAAAGGCACGGGCCAAGCTACATGCTCGCTCCCCCCCTCAAGACCTCTGGGGCGGGGCCAACCCTCGCCACCCAAACCAGAGAAGGGCATGGGCCGAGCTACGCGCTCGCTCCCCCCTCAAGACCTCTGGGGCAGGGCCAACCCTTGCCACCCAAACCAGAGAAGGGCACGGGCCGAGCTACGCGCTCGCTCCCCCTCTCAAGACCTCTGGGGCAGGGCCAACCCTCGCCACCCAAATCAGAGAAGGGCACGGGCCGAGCTATGCGCTCCGACCACCCAAGGGTCTGACGAACGCCCGGGGTGGGTCTGGCGAACTCCGACCACCCGAGCCAAGAAGAGGCGCAGAATGAAATATCCATTCGCTCACTACCCCCCCAAGCAGACCAATGGCCCTCGAATTCTCGAGCCTAGGAGAAAGGACAAGGGCATGCAAACCAGGGCAGACCTGACGCAGACCGAGGACCGCTGAGCAATGCTTGCTGGGGAAACACTGGGTCCCGATAAAGCAGGCCCCCGATGCGACTCGTCGAAGCGAAGGGACGCTCGGGAAATGTGCCATTAATGACGACACGCCCCCCGAGAGACTAGGGCTGACGAATCGTGCCAGGCGCCACCTGGCAAAGGCTGTTTTCAAAGGGCGTGATTTTGAGGAGCCTATTAATAATGCCAGCTCATCGCATTAACTAGGGGGAAAACCGCCAACAAAATTCCCCTATAAATACCCCCACTCACCCTCCCGAAGGAGAGAAAGAAAAAGAAGAATAAAATATGAAGACCGATCTCAATCCCCTACACAAAGTATGAAAAACCTCAAGACACTGAGCCCGAACATAAGGCACCCGGCCATCGATGGATCCCACACGACAGGCGATCGCTTCCACACGACGATCCCCGACGGACTACTCCTCTTACCCAGGGAACGGCCCACATATGTGACCTCAAGTTCCCTTAGACAACTTAAGGCACGTGAACTGGAACTCCAATGGTGGACCGTTCCCCCCTTCCGGAGCCCGATGCGCGCTGACGCTCCAGGCCGAGAACCCGAAGGACAGGGCAGCCCTGCCAGATCACCCTTTTGGGCACTCCGGTCTCCTGCTGGGCATACCAGCTTCCGCGGGCCCGCCTCCCGGTGGTCCGCCAAGCCGATAGGCTATTCCTCTTACAAACGGATCGCCGATGGGATATTCCTCTTACACAAGGGGAGCCCCGCCTTCCACCCCTCCGTCTGCTCTGAACCAGATGAAACAGTGGAAGGTTGGCGTCTGTTCCCCATCGCTCCCCATCGGTGGTAAAGGCAAAAGCCCCCCCGGGCTTGCAAGTCTCCACCGACGCCCTTCCGAACGACCCACCTGCTCGCCCTCGACCTTCCCCACAAGGCCGGCCCGTCGGAGAACCCCCCCAGGGAGGCGACGCCTCCACCTCCACCTCATCTGCCGCCTCCTCCGGGTTTCCCTTCGATGTACGGACCCCCGGAGAGTCCTTGCAACCGGTCAGCATGACAAAGGCAAGGCGGGATATGACAAAGCAATGGAGATGAAGGAGGGCCGCCCTGTCGGCAGGGATTCGCTCACCCTTGCCTCAATCTTCCCATCAAGGCCGGGCCACCGGAGACCCTCCCGGGGATACAACACCACCTCCGCTGCCTCGTTCTCCACCTCCGACAGCCCATCCTCCACCTCGTCCTGGGTTTCCCTTCGATGCAAGGACTCCCCAAAGCGACCTTGCAACCCGCCATGGGCAAGAAGGTGAAAGACAAGGCAGCGCGCCACCGCCACCTCGTGCTCCTCCTCTCCCAGGGTTCCCCTCCTACCTCCTTCCGAGAAAACTCTGTAAGAGCGGTCTGATGGAGGACAACAGCAAGACAGCTTCCCTGGTGAATCCAAGCAGCCGAGGAGACCTTGCAACCCTTCAGCCTGGGGGACGCGCAGAGGAACGCGACGAACAACGAAAGAAAAAGAGGCCCGCCCTCTAGAGAATAATCCGCCCATTCTGATGCGGTTGACATCGGGATGGAGCAACTCCATAGCTCGCCGTACTTACCTAACTACCGAAGACCTTGCCAAGACCTCATGTAAAAACCAAGGTTGAATTCCTGTAAATTTAAGTGAAAGAGACTATTCCAAGCGACTCCCTAATCACTATCCGAGCATGCTCTAACTTGAGAACGACCCCCCTCAAATCGAGAGGCAAGCTCACGAAACTGGGCCACCCATCACGGCGGAGAAAAGAGGGGCTGAGCTGCGCACTCCCCCCACAGGTATAACTCGGGGCTTCGCCAAACAAAAGATGGCGAAACCAACAGAAATTAAGTATATGTAGTCCGAACCGCACGATAGTAGCGGGGGCCGACATAACGAAACAAGACCTCCCTCGGACCGAACCCGCCGTTCCCTTTAAACAAAAAGGGGGGAGAAGGGCGAGACAAGACCTATCCTTTCGGGCCACTGCCGCCTGAAGCGCCGTCGCTCGGTGCGGTAACCGAGAGGTCTTACCACACTATCGATAACCCCTATCCATGCAACGGACCCTCACACGCTTCGACTACCACCCTCTTTTTCATCGAAATGATCGTGCCAAGACAAAACAACTTCAAACCTAGCCTCGTCCCACACCCGGGTCAAAGAGGAACCCCGCCATCTTCATGGCGGCCAGTGTCATTGGGCATCACCTGCTCGGGATCGGACGGCGACAACGACCCCCCAACCAGACAGGGCCAGACAGGGCGGAATGCCTCACCTTGACTCGAACCAATAGTCCTCCGGTCCACATAGAGCTCACGCGTATGCCATCAACATACTGCGTCAACATCCCCCTCCCCCTGACCTAGCGCTCTTGGACAGTGGAATGTTGGGGGCAATTATACCCTCGCAAGAAAGCAAGCGGTCCATACACTCAATAAGGAGAAGACGAAACAAAGGCAAGATCAATCCAACCAGTTTATTTCAAATAGCGAGGCTATTTATGGAGAACGCCGGGAATACAACACTACATCGGCCGGCCGTGCAAAAAGAAAAAATCTCCCTTTGGGACGACATGCTCATCATGGTAACGACGGATAAAGGCGCACCCGGCTCGAAATACCTTGGGACCAACAATCCTGAGCAAGCTAACCGACCCGCATCAAGTTCTCCAACCGGCGGCGCGCCTCGGGCAGCCCCGCCAAGACCTGCGCCTTCACCGGATCCTCCCCGGTTAGCACCACCCCCTCGTTCGCCAGAGGGTTCAACGCCCCCCAATCCGACATCAGCACCGTGTCGACCGGCATCTCGATGAAGACAAAATCCTCCATTCACCTACCGACATCGGCGGGCACCCCAACGATGAGCTCTTTTCCCCCCCGTGCGCAGATGCAGTGGTACATCCCCCTCTTCCGAACTACGAAGAAGTTCTGGAAAAAACCAGTGACGGACTCAAGGAGCTGGCAAAGCATAGCACGACAAACCCCACCAGTAAGCCCCAGGAGCGGGGTGCCAAGGCGAAGATCTGCACCTCTAGGAAGTTCATCAGGCGTAGGAGGTAAGGGTGGATCGGGAATCGAAGTCCTAACTCGAAAGATCGGATGTAGACCCCAACTTCATTATCCCTAGGCCATCACGACCGTCCATGCGCCACCACACATCGCCCATCGGAGCATCACTGATGCCTCGACGGGCGTGAAAGTCGCCTTCATCCATGCGTCGCGTGACCACGGGCGAGGGCGCTTCAATTTCCCCAGGCACTTTCAAATCGCAATAATGACCAACTTGGTGGGAATTCCCTGACCTGCGCTGCCACTCCCGAGCACGGAGCAAAATCCGAACCGCCAACTCAAAATGGAATAGCATTACATCATCCGAGCTGAATCGGCCTCCTGCCTCGAACTCGAATGCCAGGGGCAATTGTTACGACCAAAAGATCGTGATAGCCCGACCTTCCACCCTAAACCACCGAAGTGCCCCGTTGGCTTGCCCCTCCCGAACGGGCGGCCAGCCCAATGACGGGGCGCCCCTCGCCCGAACTTCAGAGGGCTGTAGGGCGCCAGTCGACCCGAAAGTCTGACACTACAGAGGGATGGGCGCACCTTGCCTCGCCCACTGACAAATGTGCTTAACCGCTCTCGCTCGGTCCGCCAGGAACAGCGCGCACAAGGCACGCCCAGACAGCGCAGCCTCAGATGCTGACAGAGGCACACCCGTCCCCCGGGCGATCCAGGATCCACACCCAAAAATGTGCGGCCGGGCCGTACGTCCACTGCCCAGGTCGGCCCAGAGGCTCGTCAGGGGCCCTGCCACGTGGAGGCGCTCCGCCGGATCCTTGGCACATCGAACACGGCAAACAACCTAGTACAAGGACACAGCTGACACTTACGTCGCCCGACCATCTGACAAAGCACCCCCTGGCCGCTGCGCACCTGACACTTAATGCTCTCGACTCTGACTTTCTGACAAAAGCGCCCCTGGCCACTGCGTCGCCTGACAAAAACGGGGCTGACACTCCCGTTCCTGACATCCTCATCCGAAGCTTCTGCTGACAGCAGGGCCAGCTCATCACGCCGAGTCAGCATGCCAGATCATCCCTACCTAATCGTCTCCCGTCATGTATAAATACCCCTTCGCTTCCAACGGTGAGGTGGTTGGCAAATTCACTCTCAATCTCATTACTCACACACAAGGGCAAAGGTCGTCCATATCTTTGTTCTTACACTCATGGCTCGTCACGTACGGTCGACTCACCCACAGTCCGACCTGCGTGCCTAGCCCCCCTTTAAGTCCTATTACTGACTTATGCATCGGAGAGGCTAAGGGTTGGACCCCAACCTGGCCTTTCTGACGAGTTGCTTCTTGCACAGGTTAGCTCGTCATCACCGGTCGCGCTCGCTCTCAACCTAGGCAGTTCGGCCCCTTCTCTGCATCCTACCGGATTCGACACCGTGGTCTGCTTCCGCAACAAGCTTAGCCTCATTACCCCACTATTCACCTGTCAAATAGCCTACCCTAATCCCGTCATTAGCATAACCACCGTGTCCTTGGTTCCCCATAATACAAATTCATTGTACGCGAGTTCTACCTCGCAACAACATTAACTAATGATCCTGAAGTATCCACCCCTTTTGTGAGACTCATATGATGCTCTGAGTCCTGAAGTATTCATGGGCAAAGTCTACACTTATGGCTGGATAAGTGGGAATGTTGTAAATAGATAATATTGGTTGTAAAGAGATAAGACCGTATCTATTGTATCTCAGCCATGTATGGATCCCCCATCCACTATAAATAAAGGCATGTGGTCTTCCTCCTGGAGACGCATTCATAACAAAGGAAGCCTTTTAACTAATTTATTTATCTAGATATATACACATATATGGCACAAAATTTAGAGAGACCAGATATATGGTAATTTCAAATTTCAGACTTAAGATTTACAATTCTAATGAAAATATAACATCTAAATTTTGTCAATTTTCATATAGTAAAACAGAACCATCGCATTAAAAAACTATTTTGTTAGAGAGTAATCAAACTCAAGAGAAAAATAGGGATAAGCTTTCTTAGAGATAGAATGAGTAACCATGGCCATAGGCCATGGTTCTCTATATATTAATTTAGAGAAGGGAGATGAAGGGCCTCTAGGAGACCAAGGGTCCCCATTACCCATAGTAATGGGACGAATGAGTGGGTAATGAAGGAGGGGATGCCAAAAGCCTCCCTCATTCATAACACTCCCCCTTACCCATTCATCACTTTGGTCTCAGTATCTGAGGCAAAGAGGGGTGGATACTTCTGGATCCAGAGTAAGTGTGTTTGCCTCGTTAAAACCTTAGCTTGGAAAACCCAGTGGAAAAAACCCAACAGCTTAAGGAAAAAGAGTGCAACCCACAGGTTTCTCCCCCCTGATCCGTACAACCTTCAGGCTTGCAGGTCTTTTAATTGTCGCATACGAATGTTCTTTATAAGCTTTACAAAAGTACATTTGGGCAAAGACTTAGTAAAAAGATCAGCTAAGTTGTTGCAGGACTGTATCTGCTGAACTTCGATCTGCTTGTCCTCCTTTAGCTCATGTGTCCAGAAAAACTTGGGAGATATGTGCTTCGTCCTGTCGCCCTTGATGTAGCCCTTTTGAAGTTGAGCAATGCATGCAGCGTTGTCTTCAAACAGGACGGTAGGCTCCAAATCACCGGTCTTCAGGCCAGTAGATTGAAAAATGTGTTGGACGACGGATCGTAGCCAGTAACACTCTCTGCTTGCTTCATGGATCGCAATGAGCTCCGAATGGTTGGATGATGTAGCTGTTGTGGTTTGGTTTACCGATCTCCAGGAGATAGCAGTACCTCCGTAGGTAAAAACAAAACCTGTTTGGGATTTTGCCGTGTGCGGATCTGAGAGATAACCTACATCAGCATAACCAAATAATTTGGGGGAGGCACCTCTCTGGTAGTAAAGTCCAAGATCAATGGAACCCTGGAGGTATCGCAGAAGATGCTTTACTCCGTTCCAGTGGCGCTTTGTGGGCGCTGCATTGTGTCTGGCTAGAAGATTAACTGTAAAAGCTATATCGGGACACGTACAGTTAGCCAGATATAGAAGTGCTCCAATGGCACTGAGGTAGGGTACTTCAGGACCCAGTATCTCCTCCCCCTCTTCCAGTGGCCGGAAGGGGTCCTTATGTACATCTAATGATCTTACAACCATAGGAGTACCTAAAGGATGACATTTATCCATATGAAACTTGCGTAGAAGTTTCTTTGTATAATTAGATTGGTGTAATAGGATTCCACCTCTGAGGTGTTCTATCTGTAAGCCAAGACAATACTTTGTTTTGCCTAGGTCTTTCATTTCAAAAGTATGTTTTAGGCTTTGATCTCTGCAGGAGATCCAATGAGATTTAAGTCATCTACATATACAGCTATGATGATGAATCATGTTCCCGTTCTTTTTATAAAGATACACGGGCAGACTTCATTATTCGTGAATCCTTGCTGTGCAAGGAAATCACTTAGTCTATTATACCACATCTTGCCCGATTGTTTTAGACCATATAATGATCTATGTAGCCTTACATAGAATACGTCCTGAGGTATCTCTTTCATCTCTGGGGGTAGATTAAACCCATCAGGAAGTCTCATATAGATATTTTTATCTATATCACCATATAGATATGCAGTCACAACGTCCATGAGCTGCATTTCTAGGCTTTTCAGAGAAGTTAGGCTTATTAAAAATCGGAATGTTATCGAATCCATGACCGGGGAATACGTATCTTCGTAATCAATCCCCGGTCTTTGGGAAAATCCCTGGGCTATAAGGCGTGCCTTATAGCGAATGATCACATTATTTTCATCTCTTTTTCTTATGAAAACCCACTTATATCCCACAGGTTTTACACCTACTGGTGTTTGGACTACTGGTCCAAAGACTTTGCGTTTCAAGAGTGAGTCCAGCTCTACTCTTATTGCCTCATCCCACTTTGGCCAATCATCTCGGTGTTTACATTCTGCTAGAGATTGTGGTTCGACGTCATCGTCATATTCAGTGACATGAACGGCAATATCGAACGCAAAATCGTCGTCGGCGACTATACTATTTCTGTCCAGTACTTCTCCAGTACGTACAAAATTTAATGATGTTTCTCCTATTGTTTCCTCTGCTGGGGAAATCAGGAGGGGAGAAATAGCTGGTCTGAGCTCAGCATCTTGTGGAGGGATAATCTTAGTATCTCCAGGAGTCTTCCTCTTTCGAGGAACTTTATCTTTTGAACCTGGTGGGCGTCCTCTTTTCATTTGAGGTACAACCAATTCTGCTGCCGGTGGATTGCATCCATCTATGTGGATGTCAGTCCTAGCTGGCGTATTGGCAGCATGGACGTGTGAACGGACAATCTTCTGGTTGTCCGTGAATTTATCCGGCAAAAGATGTACTGTATTCTGGATGTGAAGGATCTTCAGGATATCATCTTCACACAGATTAGTATGCGGATCATATAGGGACAAAGACTTCTGGTCCCAACTAATGGTCTCAGAAGCTTCTGGATTCTTAGACTGTGTGCCCAGTTTAGGAAAAATTTTCTCATTAAATTCACAGTCAGCAAAACGTGCCTTGCATGCGTCACCAGTCAGGGGTTCAAGGTATCTTATAATAGAGGGCGAATCAAACCCAATATGTATACCTAGACGACACTGAGGACCCATTTTGGTCCTCTGAGGTGGTGCTATTGGGACATATACCGCACAACCAAACACTCTCAAATGAGAGAAATCCAGAGATGCGCCATATGCTAGTTTCATCGGGGATAAAGTATGACCTCCAGAGGGTCTTATCCTAATAAGTGATGCGGCATGTAAAATAGCATGCCCCCAAGCATCCATAGGCAACTGGGATTGCATAAGCAATGGACGTGCAATCCATTGGAGTCTCTTTATAAGGGACTCAGCTAATCCGTTTTGGGTGTGAACATGTGCTACAGGATGTTCAACTTCAATACC
This sequence comes from Scilla litardierei, assembly GCA_030789695.1. NCBI lineage: Eukaryota > Viridiplantae > Streptophyta > Magnoliopsida > Asparagales > Asparagaceae > Scilla > Scilla litardierei. The sequence goes on from CM061137.1 coordinate 137,276,640, forward strand.
TGTTGCCCGGCAATAGTCTTCGAAGACTTGTGAAGTAAATTCTCCCGCATTATCAAGACGTAGTTTCTTGATTTGGTTATCGGGGAAATGAGCATGCAACCTTATTATTTGTGCCAATAGCTTTGGAAAAGCTAGGTTGCGGGTGGACAAGAGGCACACATAAGACCATTTTGTTGATGCATCAATCAGTACCATGAAGTACCGAAATGGGACACTTACGGGGTGAATAGGCCCGCAAATGTCACCATGAATTCTCTCAAAGAAGCCAGGAGACTCTAATCCCACTTTCAGGAGGGATGGTCTCGTTATAAGTTTTCCCTTGAAACAAGGGAGACATGGAAATTCACCCTTTTGAAGAATCTTCAGGTTCTTCAATTTGTGTCCACGGGATTCAGAGATGATGCGTCGCATCATTGCTGTTCCAGGGCGACCAAGTCTATTGTGCCAGAGTTCAAACTCTGGCAGTGCTTGACACGTCTGGTGCTCAGTCATATTGGATTCTATTGGTTGAATGTATGTTTGGTAGAGACCCGACGGGAGTCCCTTGAATTGCTCACAGATGATCTTCTGGTCATCTTTATGACGAGTGACAATCAGATATTCAACCTTATTTACATCTCTGGTCTCTAAGTGATATCCGTTTAAACGGAAATCCTTGAAACTTACGAGATTTCTATTTGATTTAGGAGAGAATAATGCATTATTTATTTGAAGTCTTGTGTTATTTGGGAGCAATATAGTTGCTTCACCAGATCCTTCGATTATTTGTGACAGTCCTGAAATTGTGATAACAGGACCGTCATATTTGTTTAAGCTATTAAAATAGCAATGATCGCGAAGGATTATGTGTGTTGATGCACTGTCCACTAGGCACTCAGACATCATCTATATAAGCAAAACCGAGATTCTATTTGAGAGAAATGTAGACAACATTCAAAAATAAAAGTTCGTTCTAAAGCCAATAAAATATGAAGATACATCGAATTCTAAATGCATAGATAAAAGTTAATGCTCAATCGAGCAGGTCGTCGTTCTCGAAGTCTTTTGCAGTAAACATTGTTGGCGGCTGAACAGCCGCCAAGTTCGTTTCAGGTAGAGACTTCTGGCTCGCCTGGTATAGATCCTGGAGGTGGCGGGGAGTGCGGCAGTTTCTGGACCAATGTCCAGTCATGCCGCATCTATGGCATTTATCCTCCCAGTTCTTCTTTGGAAGTGACACTTGCTCGGTGTTCTTTCGCTTCCAAGTGAAGTTTCTTTTTCCCTTATTGTTTTTGTTTGTCTGGGGAGCTGCACCTCTTGGTTGCTTCATTACAGCTTTTCCTTTAGTGTTTTTAGCCTTCCTCTTGTTTCTCCACTTCTGGGGAGAAACGTGGTGGGCTTCAGGGATAGGGGCAGTGCCAGCTGGACGTAAGTTATGAGTTGCAAGCAGTAAGTCTCGATTCTGCTCTGCCTTAAGTAGGCATGAGGTCAGATCGGAGAATTTCGTGAAATTGCGTTCACGATACTGCTGCATGAGGATTGCATCTTTCTCGTGAAACGAGGTAAATGTCTTTTCCAACATGCGATGTTCTGTAATTTCTTCACCGCACAACTTCAGGCGTGAGGTGATGTTATGAAGTGCAGAATTGTACTCAGCGACGGACTTATAGTCCTGAAGTCTGAGGTTTTCCCACTCATAACTGGCACGCGGTAATATAACATCAATTTGATGTTTATACCGAGCTTCCAGCGCTGTCCACAGGTCCTTTGGATCCTCAACCGTTAAGTATTCGGCCTTTAAGGTCCGATCTATATGTTTTCTAATGTAGATTATGGCTTTTGCCTTATCTACATCGGATACAGTGGTTGTAGGGCTGCTGCTAGCTGTAGCAGAAGCTTCGACCGCTGCTGGGGCCGAGGAAGGAGCCAAAATGGACCCAAGGAGGGCCATCGAACGCAAGTGGAACTTCAGGTCCACTCGCCAACTCAGGTAATTCGTCCCTGCAGAGTCAAGGATTTCGAAATCGACGCTTGCCAATTTTGCCATTTATCTACGCAATTTAAAATGAGCATGAATTAATTAAAATTCAAAAATTCATGCATAAAGAAATAAACAAGTAAAAATGCGGGGATCGGGCAGATACCCAAAAAAGTACACAGTCCAAAGTTCGTTTACAGTCCATAAAAGGAAAGAAAAATACAATTTCGGAAACCCAAAGTGGGTCCCTATATCTTCGTCTTCATATGCAGTTGCACCAAGCTTGGGCTTATAATACAAATTTCCTCACTTACAAATTCTCTCAAAAGAAAATAAAAGTGCAAGGAATGTAAATATGTATACAATGGCCGATCCCGAAAAACACATTTTTACTTATTTAAACATCCACACAGTTCTAAATATGCTACAGGCATAAAAATAAACAACCACGCATATATCTCAAGCAAAACATATGGTAAAGGAAACTAGAAAATATAATTATCTCGTAGACCACGTGGAAACGTCATACACCGTTAGGTTAGTTGACTAACGGCAGAGCGGTCTCAGGATCTTTAAAATAGTTATATTTTGAAAAATAGAGTCCTAGTAAACCATAGATAATAATATGCAAGAGCGATGTTTAAATCAATTTGTCAACATGGATTATAGAAATTATTTGTGATTTTACATAGAGGAGAGTCCCTTTAAGTAATTGGCATCAGGCCATTATTTAGTGGGCAAAAATATTAACCGTTAAGTAATAGGGGATGCATGCCCAATTAAATTATTTAGTTATTGATAGGCACAAATGGGCTGCAGGCCCAATAACAAAAACAATCAATTTTAATTAAATTAAGCCTACTTTTGGGTTGGGAAAAACCAATAATCCCAAAAACCCTAAGTCTGTCCCCACAGTCTCCACCCCATCAGTTACTAATTTAGGTCATTGTCGGTGGCCAGAAATCTCCCCACGCATCAGCCAGAGTAAAAGACCCCCCTGCTGCCCCGCAAGGGGGGAAGGCGACAGAGAAGAGCCTGTTGGAACTTATCCAACAAGTTGGATCTTAATCCAACATTGGGCTAATATGCGGTGAATAATTATATAAGTGCTACGCTGTCGTATTAAGCCTAATATATTAGTGATCTGGTTTTAATTAATTAAATGGGCTAAATGAGTTAAATAGGTTGTGGGGCCTTTATGTGTAGAGACTATTGGGCTTCAACTCGTTGATGGGCCGAGTTGGAAACCCTAGGGCTATGGAGGCTAGCCTATAAATATTAGCGGTCATGGTCCCCGGAATACACGAACAAAGTTGAGCCGTCTTTTCTACGTCCCGTCGCTAGGAAAGAAACCGGGAGAAAGCTAAAGGGATTCTCCAAACGGTTGATTCGTGCTATTCTGGAAGATCGACCGTTGCGCTATCGTCAGGATCTTTCAGATTATTAGCGATGGACTCAGGTACGCTTCCGCTAAATCCGAGTAGGTTAATGATTTAAGATTCCGCATGTTATACATCTAGATTATTATTTGCATGGTCTTGCTTAATGATTAATCTAGATCTTTAGTTTCTACAAGTGGTATCAGAGCCCACATGTTGTGGATCTTAAATTTTTTGCCTGCTCGTAGTAGATCTGATAAAAATCAGATTTTTAATCTGTTTAAAGTTTCGGATCTGATAAAAATTAGTTTTTATCAGTTTTAAGTTTCAGATCTATGCAAAATTGAGGTTTTTTGATTGATTTTTCCTGTTAAAAAATTGGTTTTTTTACAAACCCCAGATCGGGGGCGGCCCGCCGGCCGCCGCCCGACACAGCAAAAGAGGGGCGGCGGAGCCGACCCCAGTGGTAGATCGACGCCGGCCAAGCCGGCGTCAACACAGATCCAGAAGGGGTGGGGCAAAGGGGGCGGCACGGCCGCCCCCATTAGGTTTTAGAAGGGGCGGCGGCCTCCTGCCGCCCCCAGCAGGCTTTTCCAGCGACCGGGGTGCCCTACCCCAAGCCGTCGGCGAAATGAGACCCCCCACCATCGGTGGGGGTCTTCCGCTGTCGCAGGAACAAAGGGGGGCCTGCCGCCCCCCGTCGTCATCACAAGGGGCGGCCGCCGCCGCCCCTAACGGGGTTCATCGGGGGGGGGGGGGGGGGGGGGGGGGGGGGGGGGGGCGGCGGCACAGCCGCCCCCCCGGCCGGAACAGAGCAGGCCCCGTATGGGGCCTGCTACAGAATGCGGAGGAGGCGGCACCCGCCGCCCCCGTCGAAATCAGGGGGGGCGACGGAAGCCGCCCCCGTCGAGTTTAAGGGGGCGGCGGCGGCGGCGGCCGCCGCCCCCATAAAAAACCCTAGGCTAAATGGGACGGCCTCTCTGGGGCCGTGGGCCGCCATAAAAAACCCGTGTGTTTTTTCTTTCAGCCCCGTGGGTCGGCCTCTCTGGGGCCGGCCCACAAACAGGTATATTAAAAAAAGGGAGGCTGTTATTTTTTTAAAATGGGTTGGGCTATCAAAATTGGGCATGTTTTGCTCTTGTAAGGATTATTGCAAACCAGTTTTTGGGCCTTCTTTTAGGCTTATTGCAAAACAGTTTTGGGCACCCTCATGGCTAATTTTAGACCCATTTTTGGGTCATTTACAAATTGGGCCTGTTTTGGACCTTTTTTAACACTGATGGAAGGAGAAATAAATGGACATCTTTATATATATTTCCCCAAAGTATAAATTTGTGTTAAAATTCAGTTTGAATTTTAAATTCAATTTTTTGCACGTTTCATCATATATATATTTCGAAATGATTGTAATTAAATCAAAACCCCACCAAAGTGGGCTTTATCGTGATGATTACTCTTATTTCGATATATAAAAGGTTACGGACATACTTTGTATGAAAATTTGGTGCCTAAAATTTTGAATTTAAATTCGTTAAAAGGAGGAAATAAATGGTTGTATATATATTTCCTTTCGGCCCAATTTTGTGTGTTAAAATTAAGTTCATTCCGTTTTTTAATTTTTTAGGCAAAGTTTCAGTAAAATATACATTTCGAAATAACTCTAATTTTTGTGAAATTCCACCAAAGTGGGTTCCACTATTAAAATTTTTATTTCGGAATGTAAACGGATTAAAAATACATACTTAGTATGATCAGTTGCCTGGAAGAATTTTAAACGGAACGAAGGAGTAAATAAAAGGTTTTCCTGTATATTTACATTTAAGTTCAGTTTCATTTAAATTCAATTTTTGGGCGCATTAAATTATATGTTTCAAAATAATTTTAATTATTACGGGATCCCACCAAAGTGGGCTTTACTGTTAAATTATTATTATTTCGGAACATAAACGGTTAAATACATACTTTTGTATGATTGGTTGCCCAATATTGAATTTAATTTGGATTGAAGGAGGAAATAAGACGTTTATATGTATATTCCTCCTCAAAGATAAATTTTGTGTTAATTGTGCAAAATAAATTTAAATTCGAAGTTTATGGCATAAAACACATATATATATATACTTCGGTATATAACAAGTTGACTTCATACATTGGTATGAAAATTTAGTTTGCCTAAATTTCAATTTAAATTAAAACACAAAATTCAAGTGTTTTCTTCAGGAGCAAATAAAGGGTTTAACACATATTTCTCCTCAAGAATCAGTTTAAAAGGCCTTAAAGAATTTTTTTTTGTGCACTAACCATCAAGCAAATGGCCTTAAGGAGATTTGACACATTTTAAAGTTATATAAAATGGGATAGGGTGTATATTTACATATATATCTTTCTTTGTATGTTCATATACACATTAGTACACATATATACCCTATTTTAAGAAGAAAATTTGTGTTGAAGTTATGAATTTTATTTAACTCAATGATTAGAAAGGTGGAATAAATGGTTCTTATTTATATTTCCACTTAATGTAATCATTTTGTGTTAAATTCAGTTTAGTTTCAATTTCAATTTTTGGCACAATTTATTATATATTTCGAATATAGGATGATTGGATCATCAACTCACCAAAGTGGGTTTTCTTGTGAAGATCAGTTCTAAATCTCGAAATATAACAAGTTGAATACATACTTTTGTATGAAAATTTTAGTTGCCTTAAATTTGATTTTGAATAAAAGTGGACTTGAATATCTCCACTTAAAGTAAAAGTTAATGTATTAAATTGTGACATAGATTCAAATTTTGCAAAGGTATATATATTTGAAATGACTTCGTGCAATCATCACCTCGCCAAAGTGGGCTCTGTTGATTTGTATTATTTCATTTCACGAATATAAAAAGAATCAAATGTGCCCGTGATTTGCGTAAGAATGCTAAATCGGCCCAAAGGAAGATTACCGTTCTATACCATTTCATGCGCACCTGTGGCAATAGACAAGGTGATGATTAGTGAGTTCAATGCATGCAAATTTAATTCGGCCCAAAGGAAGTTTTATTTTTGGCATGTTATTATTGTCATTGTCTGATTGCTACAACAAGATGTCAGTGACTAGTCAATAGATTATCCAAAGATAAATATTGGACTAGTGGGGGATGTCTTGAGATGGGAAAATAGCATTAATTTGAATTTGGTGTTGTTTTGTTTAATACTCATATGAACATGTTAAAATTGTTTACTTGTTCTCTTTTCAGCTATTATTCCTGAAAATTTTTTTCTGCCATTCCAGAAAATCTCAGGGGCACTATTTCAGATAAAATTACTACAACTAAAGAATTCCATTCTAACATTGAAACCGGATTTGTCAAGAGTGAAAGGGGTGAAATTGGTACACTCTTGACAATTCTAAATTCAATAAGGTATAAGGGTACGGGAAACATTAGGGAGCCCATATTGAAGGTGTCTAATATTGCTTCAAGGTTGAAAGCACTTGAGCTAGACCTCTCTGAGGCTCAGCTAGTGCATTTTGTTTTGATATCTCTTCCATCACAGTTCAACCAGTTTAAGATGAGCTACAATCTGAAGGATGAGACTTGGTCTCTGGGTGAGCTCATCTCGCACTGTGTTCAGGAAGAGAACAGGCTTGAGCAAGGAAGACAGAAAGTGCTCATATGATCTCTACCACTAAAAGATTAGAAAGGTATGCTGCAAATTTTGGTTTAATTCTAAGTTAATTTCATGCAACCTTTGGTACTTATAGGCACGTGATGGAAAGATTTGGTATAACCATTCACATCATTGTGCCTATGCAGGATTGCCTAAGATGCCAAGAGCCAAATGATGGTGAAAGATACATCGATATGGGCAATGGCAAGATGGTTCAATTAGAGGCACATTAAACTTAGATTATTTCTTTTAAATGCTAGAATGTATTTGAATTTTATGAGACTATTATGTACCGTTTTTAACGGAATTTGGATTTCCATTTCTATTTTGAACAAATTTGGTTATAAGTGTTCAATTTTGAATGGAAAATTTGGTTGTCTCTTAATTCAAAATTAGTTTATTCTAGTTCTTTAAAAGATCATTATAATCTTCATTTATTTGGAAATGTTGCTTCATCTATAGAATTCCTACATTTAAGTATATGTGTTGTAATGAAAGAATTAACAGTTTAGAATTCAGTTATATTTTGATTGCAGCTTATATCCTTAATAAAGTTTCAACAAATGAATCACTTGCATGTTTGGAGATGTCCAACTAAGGTAAGGCTTTATAAGCCTAATAAAGTAATAGGACATAATGCTAATGATTTTCTAATTTTGTTGAATATTTTAAAGTTGATATTATTTTGTAAGGTTTTACATAATCCCACTATTAAGTTAGTTTACGAATTAGGAAATGCACACCAATTTGAGGATGCTGAGTTTGAAAGGGGAAATTTAGTTAGTGACATTACTCTTGAAGAGGATTATATCCACATAGGTGTTGTTGGCATTGTTCGGGATGGTATTCCTGACATTGTTCAAGACGCAATAAATTCAAGATAATGTTGCAATTCCTCCTATTCGGGAAATTGTTCATAAGGACAAACTCTAGCACCCTCAAAGTAACTAATTGCCATTCAGGAAAATTCATTAAAGAGATGACAAGCTCACTGTTGACATTAGGATGATGGAAGTTCAACTTACATCAAGTCATAAAAGTTCTACATCTCTAAAATGGATTATTGCATTAATTAAGAAAGTCTTTAAATGATACTTAAAATCTTTTTCTCATTGCCATAAGGTTTGAAACCTATTGATTGTAAATAGTTTTTTTACAATCAAAAGGAATTCAAAAGGGTATTAAGAAAAGATTTAAAGCGTATAACTCAAAGACTTTATACGGAAAAGATTGCATTAATGTGTAAAGAAACTTTCTATTGGGCTTTTCATGAAAGACTCTATATGGTTTATAATGGCATTAGTAGAGCATTTCAATATCGTTACTGATACATTAAATTTCATTAAGTGATCACCTCGTTCGGTTTTGAGATGATATTTAATGATGTTATCTAAGTTCTGTGGGAGCATGTAATTTATATAATATCTATGTGGTAATGAATGCTAAGTTCTGTGGGAGACAGGTTTAGTCTCAATAATTGCCCTGAGAATAATCTTCAGAAGATTTCCTATATCTCACCAATAGGGAGTCTAAAGTATGCTCAGTTTTATATGCATTTGGTTATTGCATATATTACAGGTGTGTTGGGCAGATTGTTAAGTTCAGGAGTTGACCATTTGATAGCAGCCAAATGTGTCTTACGGTATTTATGGAGAACAAATAGGTTACATGTTCAAGGATCAGTAGTCAAAAGAGTTTGAGATCATTTTGGTATACTGACTCTGATCATTTATTGGATGCAAAGAATGTATGAAAATCTATGTTAGGCGCCATCTACTAGAAGAGATCTAAATGGTCCCTTTGTATAGTCTCTTCTGACATGGCTTTAGATTTCATATCACATTATGTGACATCCAAATCATGAAATATATCTGCATATTTTGTCACTATGCTGCAAATTAGGGATGGTGTTGAAACACCACACAGTTTATTTAGTGACAATGAAGTCTGCAGTTTTATATTCCAGCAACAACAGGAACTCGACAAAGTTTAGATATTCAGAGATCAAGTTCCTAGATTGTTGATTAATAGGAGTGTATAATTGTCTAATGAGCACATCGGAACAAACCATGTAATTACGTATCCGTTATAGTAAGGAAATGTCATCCAAAAGGTTTTATGAGCTAGCTACTCATATGTATGTCATTTCATTAAGAACATTCAGTTTTGTGGGAGTTTGTTCTTTTGGGTGCTCATATGATAGACAAAATTAAGTCTCCAGCTTAAGCTTGAGGTTATTTTCTGATCAGAAATAAAGTTTTTGGTTTCAGTTCAGCTTCACTCCGATTTTGTTTTGTTTATGATCTCACGAAGGTTAAGGAGGATCAGTTGGAAATAGACATGTTAAATCACATTACATGTAATTTCCACGCTACACATCCACTTCATAATCCATGTCATTCTTTTGTATTAGCACGGTGACCACTGATGGGTCGAGCTGCAATTGCTGCGGCGAAGATCTCTTTGATCCCTTGCTAATATAATTGATGGACCGGATTGTTCTTAACTCATTAAAGAAATGACAGTAAGTTAAGATCTTATTTGGTTGTATGCACTATGAAATATAATTATAAAGTTTAAGCATATAGCCCAAGTGGGAGATTGTTGGAACTTATCCAACAAGTTGGATCTTAATCCAACATTGGGCTAATATGCGGTGAATAATTATATAAGTGCTACGCTGTCGTATTAAGCCCAATATATTAGTGATCTAGTTTTAATTAATTAAATGGGCTAAATGAGTTAAACAGGTTGTGGGGCCTTTATGTGTAGAGACTATTGGGCTTCAACTCGTTGATGGGCCGAGTTGGAAACCCTAGGGTTATGGAGGCTAGCCTATAAATATTAGCGGTCATGGTCCCCGGAATACACGAACAAAGTTGAGCCGTCTTTTCTACGTCCCGTCGCTAGGAAAGAAACCGGGAGAAAGCTAAAGGGATTCTCCAAACGGTTGATTCGTGCTATTCTGGAAGATCGACCGTTGCGCTATCGTCAGGATCTTTCAGATTATTAGCGATGGACTCAGGTACGCTTCCGCTAAATCCGAGTAGGTTAATGATTTAAGATTCCGCATGTTATACATCTAGATTATTATTTGCATGGTCTTGCTTAATGATTAATCTAGATCTTTAGTTTCTACAGAGCCCCCCCTCTGCTGGGGGGGGGGGGGGGGGGTGGCTGACAGAGAAGAACCCCCCCGCGCTGGGGGGGTGGCGATCAATCGGCCCCTCGTCGGGGGGGGGGGGGGGGGGGGGGGGCTGCCGGAGAACCCCCTCGCTGGGGGGGGGGGTGGCGGCGACCGAGAACCCCCCCCCCCGTCGGGGGGGGGGGGGGGGGGGGGGTGGCGCTGCCGAGAACCCCCCATTCAGGGGGTTGGGGGGGCTGGAATTCAATTTTTTTTTGGTTTTTTTTAATGTATTTTTATCAAGGCAAGAAATTGTATTTTTAGCAGATTTTAAACAAACCAAATTCGAGGTTGTAAAAAATATCATGGCTAAAAAATAAATTGTTTATCTACAGGAATAAAAAGTATACATCTAGATCGATGATTTAGGGACGACCGTAGAATAGAACCGTAGAAATAAGAAAATCCGAGCTCCCGAAAACGTCGAGAATGCCGCAAAGCTCCAACAAATCGCCGCAGCAACCAAAAATTCCTTACGCGTAGGGGATCAATTTGGTGGGGATTTTAGGATTGGTTTCTTGCACAAGAAAGAACACGTGCTGATAACGTGTTAGAGAGTAATCAAACTCAAGAGAAAAATAGGGATAATCTTTCTTAGAGATAGAATGAGTAACCATGGCCATAGGCCATGGTTCTCCATATATTAATTTAGAGAGGGGAGATGAAGGGCCTCTAGGAGACCAATGGTCCCCATTACCCATAGTAATGAGACCAATGAGTGGATAATGAAGGAGGGGAGGCCAAAAGCCTCCCTCATTCATAACATATTTCAATTAGAATTTGAGAAAGCATAGTTCAAACCCGAAACGGAGTAAGACTGACAGTAGAAATTCCAACCCGAACCGGAGGTTGAATCCGAATCGGATCTAGAATGAATAAGATCAGAGTCCAACCCGTTGATCCTTTTGATCCTCGTTCCCGTAAACAGGTTTAGCGTTGGGCCGGGGAGATCGTGGGCCAACAAGCGGAACACCAATCCCTCGAATTTCGAGTCGTCTGCTGACTTGGATCCCTGCAGGGAGCCATCCGCAAGTGAAAGTTACATTCGTAACGGACCGTCCACTTAGTGACCACAATCCGACCACCCTATGATAATTCAGTCTCCTTCCCAACAAGTATCTACTAGCCAATAGAAACCAACAGGTCACATCAGGTTAATTGGAACCATGTCCTTTCTTTTTTGGCATCACGAAACCGTTTGAAAACGACCGCAGGCAGCTGCTACGGTCATTTCCTTCCTCCGGTGGGCCCAACCATGATTGATCTTCTTCTTCGCTCTCCTTTCTTCGTCCTCTCTCTCCATCTCCCCGCAAAAACACGACGATTCATCTCACACCGGGGCCAATCGAGACCCTCCGCGTGTCACGACCGCCCGATGTCGGAGCTGGCGACCGCTGATGCCTTCTCGCCGCCGTACAAGAACAAGACGGCACGTGCTTGGCGGTCGGTCCTGGGGTTTTTAGGGTTTCTGCTCCAATTCCTGGTGCAGATCCTGAGAGGCACCCCCTCGCTTACTCAGGTCCTCTCGTTCGTCCGAATCCGCCACCCGCTTCTATCCTCGTCGCCGTCCTCCGCCGCCGGCTTCAGGCCCATTCCGGACGAGGCCCCCACCGACACCCCGCCGCCTGCCGCAGCCGCCGATGATGCCCTTGACAAGCTGACGGTACGTTGTAAAAGCTTTCGTTTCGATTTGGGACAGAATCGCTGGATGTTAGGTCAAAACTAAACTAACGGAATTTAAGTTTGTAAGTTAAAATTCTGGAAAGTTTCCATTTTAGCGAGCCGGCCGAATCGATTTCACTGAGAAGAGTGAAAGTTCATATGGCGGAGATGAAAAAGTTAATTAATGGTTGTAAAAGCTTGGCTGTAGTTGTGAATTATTTGATAAGAACTGAATTGGTTAAATTTAAGGTTGCAACTAAAATATTCTGGAAACTTTCCATTTTTAGATAACTGGCTGAATTGTTTTCACTAAGTGGAGTGATGTTCAAAACTTCAGATAGAGCAGAAAAAGAAGAAAAAGGTCCCCCAATGGTTTTCTTTTTTGGGTCATGATTTAAGCTTGTTGAATGTAAGTTTGATTACTTCAGAGATGGTATTTGCTGCCTATTTATTTGCGATAACGTTTGAATTTTGTCGTTTGATACTTATATATAGTTGGACACAATTAGGCGATCCTTTTGGTAACTGGAACCAATTTAGGTCGTGGAAGTTTAAAGCCAACAACAATTTTGTTCTTTTTCTAGTTGCTTAATTCTCAGTAATAAACTGCGACAGAGCTCAGTTACATATACACGATAGAAGCTGGGGTAAGGGCAAGGAAATTTTATAAACAAGGAATTAAGTTTGGTGATGATACACGATCGGTTTTGGAACGAAAGAGCAATTTTTGTCTTTGCGAAAAAGCTGGCAATATCATCAGAAAAATCTCATTATATAAAGATAAAGAGAAATACAAAGATAAGTTGGTCTCTTTTGAGAGGGGACCGCTCTTCTAGCATTTGATTCGAGAGAAAATGCTTAACTTTTCACTATCTACGTTCTAATATAGTTCTAGGGTTTTCTCACTTAGTTTTAACATGAAAAACAATAACCATATCACCCCGCAAAAACATGAGGATTCATCTCACATCGGGGCCAATTGAGACCCTCCACGTGTCACGACCGCCCGATGTCAGAGCTGGCAACCGTCGATGCCTTCTCCCCATCGTACACATGCCTGACGGTCGGTCCGGGGATTTTTAGGGTTTCTGCTCCAAATCCTGAGAGGGACACCCTCGCTTACTCAGGTCCTCTCGTTCGTTGGAATCCGCCACTCGCTGCTATCCTCATCCCCGTCATCTGTAGGTGGCTTCAGGCCCCTCCTAAATGATGCCCTCACTGACCCCGTCGACTGTCGTAGACGTCTGTTGTGCGCAAACGAAATACTAGGACCGTTTGATGATCAGAGATGAGGATAAGCTACAATCATATAAAGCTCTATAAAGATTGTAACTTTAGGCCGTCGGCTGGCCAATGATACGCCAATGAGCTTTATTATGAAAGGAGAGAACAAATACAAATATTCTCTCTTCACAATGAAGAAGAAGCACTTAAGATCTCTCCAAAAGCTCTTTACACAATCTCTCTATGTTGGCTCTCAACAATGGCGGCTCAAAGTTCTCCCAATGTGTTCCCCCAGAAACTCTCGCTTAAACACCCCTTATATAGCCTATGATACAATAGGAGTTCTAATAGTAGAGTGATTCCTATTTGATTAGACCTCCGACTCAAATGGAATCATAATCTAATCACAACTCTATTTCGGATAGGATGTCACATCTTATGATGGGCCCCCTCGTGCTGTCCCTGTTGAATGCCGAGCCGACGAAGTGCCGAGCCGAGCTATCCGAAGCTCGGACTGTAGAGTTGCCGATTTATGAGCAATCGATTCTCCAAATTGAGAATTCATGCATGGATGGTAGAAGTCCATTAACTTGGCATCTATCTGACTTGTGCATGATCATATAGGCAGGATCCGAACATATGCGAGCTAGCCTTGCACACGATTTGCACACGATTGTTCGTCTGCACATCACCAACACTTCTTCAGGGCCTCAATCGAGGCAACTTTCACACCGCCGATGATGCCCTTGACATGCTGCCGGTACGTTGTAAAAGCTTTCGCTACGATTTGGTCAGAATCATTGGATGTTAGGAAAAAACTAAACTAACGGAATTTAAGTTTGTAAGTTTTTGGAAAGTTTCCATTTTAGCGAACTGGAATGAAATTTCAGATAGCGGAGATGAAAAGTTATTTAATGGTTGCAAAAGCTTGGCTGTAGTTGTGAATTATTTGATAAGAACTGAATTTGTTATATTTTGCAAATTTCCATTTTTCAGATAACTGGCTGAATTGTTTTCCCTAATTGGAGTGAAGTTCAAAGCTTCAAATAGGGCAGAAAAAGAAGAAGAAAAGGTTTCCTAATGGTTTGCTTTTTTGGGTATTGAAGCTTGTTGAATACAAGTTAGATTAATTTAGATATGGGATTTGCTTCATATTTATTTGCGATAATGTTTGAATTTTGTCGTTTGATGCCTCTAGGGAGTCAGACACGATTAGACACAATTAGGCGATCTTTTTGATAACTGGAACCCTTTACGTGCAAGGAAGTTCAAATCCAAAAAAACTCTTGCTCTTTTCAGTTGCTTAATTCGCATCAATAAACTGCCACAGAGCTCAGTTACAGATATCTGATAGCAGTTGGAGTAAAGGAAAGAAAATTTTATGGACACTGACGTTTTTTTTTTTTGGGGGGGGGGGGGGGGGAACCCAAGCGAACTTTATATCTTTTCAAAAAAACTTGCATTATCATCAGAAAATTGTTGTGTGTTTTCGGTAGAGTATTTACTAAAATTGAACCGAATGGAGAAAAATAACTCATATATATATATATAGTATATACAATAGTTGTCAAATCGTGAAATATATATCTGATATCGTTACGCTTAGATATCGTATCATACAATAATCTATCATATGATAAGCTAACGCCTATGCACTATTAACCCATGAAGGATGCAACTATATATGTCACCAACATATGAGCAAATTTAAACATTGAAAAATGAATAATTAAAGAGAAATGTGATGCGATTCGCTAGGGATTTGAGGATAAAAATGGGATTTTTATTGGAATTTCAGATCTCACAATTAAAAGGAACACTAATACAATAATCTACTCGCTAACTAATAACTAGAAGACGATTCTTAACCTAGGGGGAAAAGCCGAAATCCTAATACAATTAATCTAGGGGATAAAATAAAATACTCTCTCAATTTTCGCATAAGAATTAGGGCCGGCTCAACCCCCTTAAATAGCCAAAACATCCCTTAAATGTCATTTTACCCAATTGCCCCTCCACTCAATTACCGGCCGCAACACTACTCCGCCCCCAAAAAACCACCTTGTCCTCAAGGTGGTGCGTGACGCGTATGGTCAGCTACTCCACGTGCAGGTGCTCCTGCTCATCGTCCACGCCGGCTTCCAGCATTATCACACTCTCTTCTCCCTCTTCTTCGTCATCCACTATCAGGATTTGAAGAGTACGATTCCCGCACCGATGCCCAGGAGTAAACTTCTCGTCGCATTTAAAACACAGGCCCTTGGTCCGTTTGTCACGAATCTCTGCCTCTGTCATTCGTCGTGTATGTCCTCCGGGTCGGGGTTCCATCCCCTTCTCCTTAGTAGCCACTGTGCTGTCAGTGGATGTTGCCCCTCCTGCGGCCCCCTTTTGTCCCCCTCCAGGGTCCGGCACTCGAAACGTAGAGCCACCCCACGTCCCCCGGGCTCTTCGCTCTGTCTCCTGATGATCCTCTACTTTCCTGGCCAGTGTCATCATCCCCCGCAAACCAACGGGCTCAAACTGTCTCAGCCCCGACCGCACCGTGGGCTTTAGCCCCTTCATGAAACAGCCCTCCAGGGACTCCTCAGAGACTCCCCGAACTCGGTGGCAGAGCGACTCGAACTTCTTGATGTAATCACCCACGCTCCCCTCCTGCTTCAGCGAGTACAGTCTCTCGAACACGTCGCCAGCCGGACCTCCTCCAAACCGCTCTGTCAAGAGCGTCGTAAACTCAGCACAGGTCTGAAAAGGCTGTTGCTGATCGGTCCAACGGAACCAGCCCAAAGCCTCTCCCTCCAGACAGACCCCTATCGCCCGTAGCCAATCCTCCCCTGGGACAGCGGACACCTCCAAGTACCTCTCCACCAGGTACAGCCAGTCGTCTGGGTCGCCTCCCTCAAAAACAGGCACCTCCAGCTTTCTCAGACGCCTCTCGCCAGCGAATCCACCTCTCTCCTGCGGCTGGAATCCTCCCCTGTGCTGGTATCCCTGTCGCCTGTCTGGAACATAAGCCTCAATCCGATCACGGTAGCCTCCCTCTGCTCCGTGCCCCTGCCAGTCTCCCTGATGGTGACCAAACTCCGCCTGGTGGCCTCCTGGAGGATCCTGGTACGCTCTCCAATCTCCCGTCACTCCCCCAAAGGGTGGGGGCTGAGTCAACGGGCCTCCTGTGATCTGGTGGGGCCCTCCACCCTGCTGCAATCCTCCGCTGGGTCCCCAAAAGGCTGAAAACCCCCAAATTGCGCTCCACGAACCTCGGGTGGGGCCCCCGGGGGTCGGGGAACCTGCGGAATCACCTGTCGAACGTCCTGGGGGGTCAGTGGGCCCCCCAGGGGTCGGGCGGGCCTCGGATCCCCCCTCTGGGGTCGGCCGAGGCCCCCCAGGCCGCCGCCTGGGCCGGCCGGCCCTGGAAGTGGGCCGGCGGGCCCCAGGCTGCGGTGGCGGGGTCTGCCGAGGCCGCCAGGGGGGGCGGCAGGTGCGGCCGCCCCTCCCGAGGCCCTGGCGGCCTGCCGCCGCCCCCCAGGGGGTTCGCCGGCCCCCCAGAGGTACCTGGGGGGCCAGCGGCCACCCTGGGGTGTTCCGGTTGGCCGGAAATCCTCCTCCTTGGTTTGTGTCGTCGCGGCGCGGCGGCACGAGGTCTTGGTGGGTCCCCCACGCGTTGTCTCCTTGGTCAAACCCTCCATCGTAGTCTAGATCCGGTTCATCTTCAAAAAAAATTGTCTTTTTACCCTTGTCCTTCGCCAAAGGTGGCTCCTTTTTGCTTGGATCCGCCTTTGGGATGAGATGAGCGGTCAACGCCGCTACGGCCTCCGTCAATTCCGATAGTTTCCCCTCCGTCATCTCCGTCATCTCTTTCATCTTGGCCTCCGTCTTCTCTTGATTTTCCTTCATCTCCTTCCGGATCTCCGCGGCCATCTCCGCATCTTCTTTACTTAGATCGATGAAACCCTTACTGATTTGGGCTTCAATCCTCTCAACTTTTCCTTCCAAGACTTCAATCCGCTCCGTTGCTCGCGTGTTCGCCATGGATCAACCGCTCTGATACCAATTTGATGCGATTCGCTAGGGATTTGAGGATAAAAATGGGATTTTTATTGGAATTTCAGATCTCACAATTAAAAGGAACACTAATACAATAATCTACTCGCTAACTAATAACTAGAAGACGATTCTTAACCTAGGGGGAAAAGCCGAAATCCTAATACAATTAATCTAGGGGATAAAATAAAATACTCTCTCAATTTTCGCATAAGAATTAGGGCCGGCTCAACCCCCTTAAATAGCCAAAACATCCCTTAAACGTCATTTTACCCAATTGCCCCTCCACTCAATTACCGGCCGCAACAAAATGTTAAAATCGTAAAGGGCATTGCGCTCAATACAAATCATATATAAGGAACAAAGAACTCATCCTTTTAAGTCACAAGTTCTAAATTCTAAATCTGGTAACCATTTGGCCATTAATCAAATTAAACATCATGATTCAAGTATTGAAATTTGACTGTTCCAAATCCAAACATAAACATAAACATACAAATTATTTCAAAATTGCCAACGTACTATACTAATTGTATAAACAGTTTTAAAAGTAAAGCAAGCCAAACACAAGCCAAACAATCTAACATATTTTTCTTCTTTTGAGTGTACAAATTCAAAACATGCTTATTATTTGCACACCTCTCACGTTTAGCAAGCTCAATTTATGAATTCCTCACCATAAAGCTCCTCAACTCGTATGTTGTACCATATGGTATGTTGTACGACACATATCGTATATTGCTTGATAAATTCATCATATTGAATGACACATAACCTTGTGCGATATTCATGATTGATGCATATCGTTCTTCCAACATTTCATATCTAATCGCAAGATATGAATTGTGTATTAGGTGACAATGACAACTCGTGTATAAACCCTAAGGACTTGATATATCACTTTGTGTAGTCATGTCAGCACATGACACATACTACGCCTATGTGTGTTGATTCATGGGTAGTTAACTTCCTAACTTCTAATCATCTTAGTCATTGGTCCTCACATCTATTTCCTTTTGTTGGTTGTTCTGTCCATGTATTCTGAGTGCAAATTCTCTCGTGCGCGGGAAGTGGGTGGCGTGGGGTGGGGTTTGTAAGGTAGTGTATTGAGTGTCAGGTAAAGGCTGAGGCCCAATTTTATCAAATTCTTTTATATAGTTTTAGCAAGTCTGATTTTCCTAAGAAACGGTAATTAACATTGAATGTGCATGGGGTCTGGAATATTTTTGGGTGACGAGGAACTTGGTTAAAAAGAAAAAGATGCGGCTGCAATAGGCTTATGACGCCCAGATTATCACTAATTCAAAATTTTCCCATGTTAACTTTTTTTACAGCATCCACAAACATGCTTAATTAATCTTGGTAGTCGCACATTTAGTTGTGTATTCTGCAACTGTCTTCCCTCTAGTAAAATCCAGGTTATCTATATTTTGCAGGTAGTCCTGGACCTGGACGAGACTTTAGTATGTGCATATGAGTCATCTAGCTTGCCTGCTGTAGTCCGTAACCAGGCTATCGAAGCAGGTTTAAAGTGTTTTGAGCTGGAATGTTTATCTATGGAGAAGGTATGATTCTTTTATATTCGGCTTTCTTGTTGTGTATCCTTCTTATGCTGAACAGAGCAATTAAAATTTCTGGACTATAGGATATTGATGGGAAACCAAAGGTGAATCATGTTACTGTGTTTGAACGTCCTGGCTTGCATGAGTTCTTACATCAAACTAGTGAATTTGCAGATCTTGTTCTCTTCACGGCTGGCCTTGAAGGTATGATATTCTACATATTTCCTTGTGTGTGTGTGTGTGTGTGTGTGTGTGTGTGTGTGAGACAGGCGTCCATTCCTTACTCATTCCCCTTCTCATATTTTGGGTGCTATTTCAGGTTATGCTAGCCCCCTTGTTGACAGAATAGATGTTGGAAAAAAATTCAGTCATCGTCTTTATCGCCCTGCAACGGTTTCCATGTACCATGTTTATCATTGGCATCATCTTTTTCTTTAAAATTTATGGTTTCAGTTTACATAGCATACAACCATGCCAATGTTCATTTTAATTTCTTTAGGATGCTTGATTTGGCTTCCTACATATCGGTTTATATTATCCATCATCTTCTCCCAGACTGGATGCTGTAGTGTTCACATATTACTAGGCTGCTAAAGTATCTATATCACTGCTGAAGTAGTCAAAACTTTTCTTCTCTTCTTATTATTAATTATCCAAAATCACTGATAAGATGTACTTATTTCCCTTATTTCATTTTTACGTGTCGCTTACTGTCTCATTTTTTTTTCACATTTCATTCTCTGTATTGTGATAGTTCTATTCCAAATAATAGTACATGAAACATATCCCAAACTTATTATTTGTTCCATAATATTATTCTTTTGTTAGTTGACCATGAGCCTATTGTAATTCTGATATCAACTAGATTCTGAATAATTGCTCAGATTCTGGCCTCTTGAATATTTCCATTTGGGGAGGCTTACACATATAAATATTTACTGGTCGATCACAGTTCATGGACTAGTCGACCATAGCGTAACTACTAGTCGACTAGTTTCAAAACTTTGGTCGACTAATTTTCTGATATTGCCTTAGCCTAGTGCAAATACATTAACTAGTCGATTGGAGTATCTGTCTGGTCAACTAGTTTGCCTAAAATAAGAATTATGGCTTAAAGATACTTCGAAAATATTTGAAAATAATATTAAAACTTTTTATATCTATTCCTAAGTATGTGTGAGCTTCAATCAAGTCTTTAACAATCTAAGACAAGGAAAATGAAAATTACATTAAAAATAAATATTACAATGGAGCTCTTGATGTATCTTTGGTATTTTGAGCTCCTTGTTTAGCTTCCTTTGAACCATGTCATCGTTGAACTCACTCCACTTTGAGTGCTTCTTCATACATGGACTCATATATCAGATGCAATTTTTGATCATAATCAAAACAATACTTTGATATCAATATCCTAACATTCTTCTCTTTTTGATGATGCCAAACGTGAATGTAAAATAATATAAATAATATGATAAATACTTACTCTTTCTGTAACACAGCTTGTTAGCAACATTTAACTTGATATCGAAGTGTTGCAATCATATCATTTTGCATGACATCTAATTTCTTTTCCCTTTTTGTCAACATTAAAAAGGATATAAAATAAAATTCTCTCTCTCCTTAGTTAAACAAAGAAAGAATCTCTCTCCCACATGCAAATTTTTCTTCCCTTCAATATTAGCAAATTGACATGAGTCAAAGAGAAGTGTCCTGGATGTGTAAGTGACTTAATATCTCATACATAATGACACCAATTGTTACGAGAGATATGCATAAGTGTTACTACAAATGAGGGGATACCAATTCTTAAAAATAAATTCATACTTACAAGCAATTTTCCAAACACTATTGAGCTTCCCCTACAAAGTTGATTATCAATTTTGAACCTCTCCTGAAGGCAAGCATATTCCTTGCAATATAATTTGGGGGGGGGGGGGGGGGAGGGGGGGCTAACTTCTAATCTCAACATATATGAGTACCTAAAAATAAACAAAAATCTTGGTACATTTTTTCTTTTGAGTCCATGTGATTAGTTATAGAAAATAATATCAATCAGGAAACCAAACCCATGTGGGTTTAGACTTTCCATCACAAGAAAATCTATAATTTCTATTATAATGAATATTCTCCATAAAACTAGAAATGTTATCATTTTTCATTTGGATAGCTCCTCTCTTGTGTATCCAAATTTTGACAAAACTATTTATAGTGCGATTTTGTGTAGACATAACTTTTTGATGGTCTTCTTGTTCCCTAAGCCAAATTTGTTACTAGTGGGGCTTTGCGAGCTAATCAAATCATCAACTTTTCGTTACCCTTATTAACATGTCCACATTTTTATAGAGGTCCTTGTACTTAGCCTTATGGTAGCTATATCCTTTTCTAATTCACTAAGCTTAAGACTTAAGTTACTATATTTATTACTAAGCACCTTATTCTTTTCTATTAAGTTATTATTCTTACTAATCAATTTTAAATTTTCTTTTTTATCTTTTCAATTTTTAAATTAGAAGAAATAGATTCGCAAGTTTTATGCTTCTTTTTAAGAGCCAAAACTTCTCCTAAGTTCTCCGAATATTGCACATACAACTTGTGAAACTCTTCCTCTGAATCATATTCACCATCACTAGAGTCTGAATTGGAGTTTACCTTGTTGTCGATAGCCATAAAGCATGAGTAAGCTTTCTCTTCTTTCTTTTCTATCTTTTTCTTTCTATTTAGATGAGGAGTCATCACTTGTCTCATTAATGTCTTGATCTCAAGCTGCTAATGTTTTCTTTTTTGGTCTATTTACCTTTTTGAATTTTCCTTTCCCTTTGTTCTTCCTCAAGGGTCACTCCTTTATATGACATGGCTTATTCCATTCATAACAAATAGTACATTTGTCAGATAATCTTTGGTTATCAAGTTTGAGTTTACTTGACTTAATCATTTTTCTGAAGTCTATTGTTATGAGAGCAGTTAGTCCTCAATTTCATCTTTAGATGCCTCAGATTCTGGAGTGGCTTTGAAGGCAAGAGTTTTCTACTTGTTGCTTAGATCCTTGTCCTTTCTTTCTTTCATTTGATGCTCATAACCCTTGATGTTGTCGATGAGATCTTCCCAGGTGAGCTTATAAAGCTCATTTCCATCTTCTATTGTCGACGTTCTTCCTCTCCCCACTCGGGTGTGAGAGAATAGAGGGTCTTGCACACGTGCTCCTTTTGTGAGTACTTCTTTTCTAGCATCGCAAGTGTGTTAATGATCTCGGTGAATCGCGTGTACATCTCCGTTATGGATTCACATTCATCCATCTCGAAATGCTCATATCTGTGGGCATACAGAGAAGATTTTGTAGATTTAATTTTTTATTATCTTCATGAGTTATCTCAAGCATCTTACATATTTGATGTGCGGACGTAGCACTAAAGATTCGGTTGTACTCTGTTGTATAGAGTGCATACTAAAGTGTTGATATTGCTTTGACATTTAGTGCAATTTTGTCTTTCTCCTTCTCGATTCATTCTTCTTCCGGTTTTGTTGGCTCTAAATTGGGAGTCTCCACCATCTTCCAAAGATCTTACGATATATACAAGAAGTATCTACACATCTTATTCTTTTAACTCCCGAAGTTGGACGCGGTGATTATTGGTAGGCGAACGGTGGATTGATCTTTTGGAAACTTGTTGTATGTTGACGTCATGTACCCGACTCTGATACCATATGTTGGATCCTAAGATGACAAGGAAAAATACTAAAGGTGGGATGAATAGTGGTTATGAAATAATATAATCTTTTAGAAAATTATACATAAGATTACAATTAGAGTTGCCTAATTTAATCTTAATCAACCGGCTCACTTGCAATAATAAAGATAAGCATCGGAATATAAATATGCAAGTAAAAGATAAGTCGCAGAAATTACAGACACAAACACAAAGAAATTCCTTGGTTCAGTCATTAATCTACATCCAGCATCATTATCACTGTGATAGAACCATCTCAGCAACCCTGAGGATTTTTTCAACCATATCTCTTCAAGAGGATTTACAAACACATTTTATCTACAACAAGGATTTATACTTAAAAAGATTGATACAAATATCTATAGACTTGACTTGAAGCTCTTGGAAATGTGTAGTGGATATAAAAGAATTCTTGATCTCAAAAGATAGACTTTTGTGGTTTTGAAAGATCAAGTATTTGGTTAGACTAAAGAATGAAAAACTTAGAAAACTTTGGCCAAGAGAAGATGTGTTTTCTCTAAGACTTTGGGCTGTGAAAACTATTGTTTTCTTTAGAAATAGATCATTCAATTCATGTATTAAAATATGCACAACCCTTAATTTATAGGAAAAAATTTGGGTCCAAATGGCTGACCAAAATATCCCTAAAACAGTCAAAAATGACGAGTAAAAATTCGACCATTTTAGGCTAACGACTAGTTACTTGTCGACCTTTGTGAATTCACTAGTCGACTAGTTCATTGTACATTAGTCGACTAGTCTGGCACTGTTAGAAGAAGTTGATACTCTCTGTATTTACTAATCGACCATGGTTCATGAACTAGTCGACAATCGTGTAACCACTAGTCAACTGGAGTATCAGTCTGGTCGACTAATTTGTCTGAAATCAGAATTATGGCATATACACTTAGAAAATATTTAAAAATAATTTAAAAATATTTTATATCTATTCCTAAGTGTGTGTGAGCTTCAACCAAGGCTCTAACATGCTATGACATAGAAAATGAAAATATATATATATCAAAAATAAATATTAAAATTGAGCACTTGATTTCTTGACATTTTGAGGTCCTTGTCTAGCGTCCTTTGAATCATGGCCTTGTTGAACTCACTTTACTTTGAGTATTTTTTTCATACATGCATATGTTTGCTCATCATCACAACTACATGGTGTGACTCAATATCCTACAAAAATTAGATCATTTAATTTAGCTACAATGATTAATGTTGACAGCTAAGAAAGGAACATGTGCGATTGACTGAAGAAAGATATTTGAATATTTAACATTTTAAGAAGATTTTTCAAATAAAAGCAAAGTCTCCAGACGATATATAAACTAATAAGAATGAAATTTTTGGAATATCCAGAGAAAGAGTGTTAAAATAATATCCATTTTAAATATGAAAACAGATATTTGAAAGAACCGTTATTTCTGATATACTGTCAGAGATGTTTTGAAGACTAGAGTGATAGTTGGAACCATGTTGAACATTGTTCGAACCATACAATGAGTGAAACAAACCATGTTTCCAGCATGTCAGAAATAAAGATATATTCTCAATGAATTATGAGTCAAGGAAATTGTTAACGGAAAGAACATATGATTATACTAAGAATTTATGCCAAACATGTGAACCAGTCAATATCTTACGTTCTAATGAGATAACCTCACAAAAGAATAATGCTAATAAAGATCTGAGACCTTGAAAGCTCCAAAGTATTATTCTGTAATCGTGTAAACTCCATCTGCTTTAATGAACTTAAGTAATTTGCTATGTTGAAGTATACATACATCAACCTTTAGATATGATATACACCGACTTTTAGATATGATATGGTCAAACTCTTATTTTGTGATCCCACATCCCGATGCCTTAACTTTAACCTTTAAGACGCTTTAATATATCATTAGTATTACGAACTTGATTTGTTTCATCAGTCAAAACATATGCTTAACACTAATTATTGACCAAGAGGCATCTATGTACGTGAAGATGAGATTGTAAATTCTGTGATTGTCTAGCAATGCACTGGACGTTAAAGATTTTATTTCACTTGTGCTAGAACCCAAGTGCGTACCACGGAAAAAGATGCTTGTTGTTTTGGGTAAAGCTAAATTTTACATGTCATAGTTTGAAGAATGAAGAACCCACCCTTGTTATAATCAACATATGGGAGGTCCATGTGTTTGATTTCCGCTTGACATATTTTCTTATTCCAGTCTGTTGAGCTGCATGCTGCAAAGTTATGCACACACACTTCAACTCAGTAACCAACATTTGGTATTAAAAGGACGCCGAGCACGGCTACCTGTTCTGGACTTCTTGGTCAATGCCATGTGTATTGGTATTTGGGGTTTTTGGTTAATAGATGTGTATGTTTTAGGAAATATAATAAATTTAATAAAACCCAATATTTGGAAAGTGTTGAACTCCAAGACCCAGGAACCCTAGCTAGAATTTTTTGGCACCCAGGACCTAACCCAAATCCTATATATTGCACACGCTGCAACTTTTCCTTTCTTTCATGTAAACCTTTAATTCTCTGGTGGGCTCCGCGTGTACCAGAGGAGGCGGACCAAGCCGCGCGTGCAATGGGAGACCGGCCGAACATGATTTGAGGCCAAATGGGCGTTTTCGACTCTTTGTTATTATGTTATAATTTTAATGGCAAACTTGTAATTAGATTAGAGGGGGGGGGGTGTTTATTCTTAAGTTAGGGTTAGCCGACATCTTTCTTTCATGCTTGATTATTGAATTGTGAGAGATAATTCTTAGGAAGAGTGCGGATGTCCTCTCTTTTGGCTTCTAGGGAGGGTGGTTGCCCCTTTAATTGTAGCCAAGTTATACTCCTATTTTCATCAATTTAATTTCAGATTTGCTTGAGTTCCATCAATTTGGTATCAGAGCATGTAACGATCCATAGCGGCGTCGACAAGATCACAAGACAAGTTCGAGACTTTGGAGGCGAAATTCACTAGCGAGATCGAAGTGGTAAAGAAATCCTTGACGGGAAACGATGAGTCCATGGCAAGGTTGACAGCTTCCATTGAAAAATTGACGACGAAGCAAGAGAAACAAGATGAAGCGCTCGTGCAATTGATCTTTCAATTGACAATCAACGCGGGAAAAGATGAGAAAGGTGATGGAAACCCTAAATCGTCGACAAAGGTGTCACCTTTAGACAAGGCGAAGAAAAAGATGGAGAAAATTAGCGAGGGATCCGTTCATGAGGAGGAATATAACGAGAAGGAAGATGGAGGACCGTAGAAGGAGGATTATCGTGAAACGATTCGTCGAAAAGCGGAAGAGGCAAGACGGGGCCATCTCCCACAACAGGCGCAGCAAGGAGGTGGGGGCCGCGGGTTCCTTTTTAAGCCCCACGGGCCCTTAGGAGAGGCAGCGCAGGGGGGTCGCTCCCCCAGGGCCGGCGAAGGGCTCCAGGGCTCTGGCGGCCCCCGTCAACCAACAGCAGGGCCGCTGGGGCCCTGAGAACCCTCGACAGGGCCCAGCGGGCCCTTCACATGGCCGCTGGGGCCCCGCCGAGCAGCGATAGACCCCTGCGGGGGGTGGGTGCACAACAGGAGGAGGCGCCGCCTTACGGTGATTCTCCGCCCTATTTGAAGGACCCGGCACGGGGTTTCGACGGCCGATTTGACCTGGGAACTTTGCAGGAGTATTATGACGACGGAGGAGGGTTTCGGGACCCTCCCGACCCTCGATTTGTCGGTGATAGATGGCTTCCTGTACCACACACCTATTAGGGGCGCGCCGGAGATGGTGGAGGGTACAGAGATTATCAGGAGAAGCATGTGGGCCAGACTGGAGGCTACGGTAGGCGAGGAGATGGCCCCGAGGGGGCCATGTAGATCGAGAGAGAGGACTGCTGGGAGGGCATAAGACACACCGGGAGAGGTGGCAGCACTACCATCAGCCCAGATATGACGGGGGACGAGGAGACCACGGAGCCTTTAATATGGACAGGTTGCAAAAGTTGAAGATGCATGTATTCGATGGGGGTAGACACGGTATCTTGGATCTATAGAGCAGAGAGATTTTTTAGAGTCTCTCGCATGACTGAGGAGCAGAAGCTGGAGGCAGCATGTATCTGTCTGGATGGAAAGGCACTCGCTTGGTTTCAGTGGAAGGATGCAAGGCGTCCTTTTCGCTCATGTGAGGAGATCAGGGACCAGATGGTGGAGAGGTTTAGAGATCCCCACTTGGGGAATGTGAGAGAGCATCTGCTATCACTCAGGCAGGAGTACACAATGAGAGATTACCTAGAGAGGTACGAGGCTCTATCAGGACATGTGCACGAGGTGACAGATGAGACAATGGAGAGCACCTTCATGAAGGGGTTGAGGGCCACTATTCGAGCAGCGGTGCGCATGCAAAAGCCTTAGAGTCTGATGGAGGCCATGGAGTACGCTCAGATGACGGATGATTGGCAGATGGAGGAGAGAAAGGCGAGGGGTGGTTGGAGCGACCCAGTTTTTCGGAGTCAGACAACGACAGGAGGGCAGCAGCGAGCCACTACGGGAGCGGATCCTGCCACCAATGAGAAGAGTGTGGAGAAGGGTAGTGCACCGCAGGCTGGGGACAGTTCAGGCAGATGATTGACATTGAGATGAGGGAGAAGCGACAGAAGGGCCCATGTTTTAGATGCGACAAGCGATTCACACCATGTCACAGATGTGCGGGGCGCCAGCTCCAGGTGCTGCTACTGGAGGATAAGGACGATGAGGCTGATGTGGAGGACGAGCCTGCGGAGGTGAAGGAGGAGGTGGCTGAGTGCCATCAGCTAGACGTGGCAGAGGTTTTCCTTAACTCAGTGGTAAGGTTCACACCGAACCATATCATGAAGTTGAGGGGGCATATCGGCGACCAGGAGGTGACGGTACTCATCGACAGTGGGGCGATCGACAATTTCATTTCCAGAAGAGTGGTAGCCCATCAGGAGCTCCAGCTGACGGATTGCGGTTGCTTCAGTGTCGTGATGGGGACTGGAAAGAAGGAGAACACCCGTGGGGTTTGTAGAGGTCTGATGTTGACATTACAGGAGGTGCAGGTGATAGCTGACTTACTGCCTCTAGACTTGGGGAGCACCGATGTCATCCTGGGCATGACATGGCTACAGACACTTGGGGAGATGACAGTGAACTGGAAACTTCTCAGGATGGAGTTACAGGAGGAGGGAAGAGCCGTAGTACTACAGGGAGACCCCAGCATGTGCAGAGTTCTGGTCTCGTTAAAGACCATGGTGAGGACCATCCAGACGGAGGGTGGAGGATACTTAGTAGAGCTATATTCGTTGATGGAAGAGGGTGGCGCTGAGGCCAGCATGGAGCAGCACATTCCAGGAGAGGTGCATCAGCTGATGGAGTAGTTCGAGGAGGTCTTTCAGGAGCCACGGGGACCCACCGCTGAGGGATCATGAGCACGCCATAGTTCTGCGAGAGGATGTGTCCCCCATCAGTGTGAGGCATTACCGTTACCCCAGGCACAGAAGGACGAGAATGAGAGGATGGTGGTGGAGATGGTGCATGCGGGAGTGATACAGGCTAATGTGAGCCCCTTTTCCAGTCCGGTGCTATTAGTGAAGAAGAAAGATGGGAGCTGCTGCTTCTGCGTGGACTAAATGGCATTGAACAAGGAGACCGTGCCAGATAAGTTTTCCATACTAATGATCGATGAGCTTCTAGATGAGTTGCACGGGGCAGCCATATATTCACAAAGATAGATCTCAAATCGGGCTACCACCAGATCAGGATGCGGGGGAGGATGTGCCCAAGACGGCGTTTAGGACACACGAGGGCCACTATGAGTTTTTAGTCATGCCCTTCGGCTGGACTAACGCGTCAACTACTTTTCAGGCTCTCATGAATAATGTATTCCGTCCTTACCTGCGACGATTTGTACTAGTCTTTTTCAATGACATATTGGTGTACGGTATTACTTTGGAGGAGCACTTGGACAACATACAGGTCGTTTTTCAGGAGTTGCAGTACCACCAGCTATTTGCAAATAGAAAGAAGTGCTTATTTGGACAGCCGCATGTGGATTATCTGGGACATATGGTATCTGCGGATGGGGTGTCAGCTGACAAGGTGAAGATTGCGGCGATGCTGGACTGGCCACACCCCCACCACTCAGGGGATTGAGGGAATTTCTGGGTTTGACATGATATTACCGCAGGTTTGTGCAGGGATATAGGACGATCTCCTGGCCACTCACAGAGTTACTCAAGAAGGACCGGTTCATTTGGGGTGAGGAGACGACGACAACTTTTGAGTCCTTGAAGAAGGCCATGACCACAGTGACAGTGCTGGCGTTGCCAGATTTTTCCAGACCTTTTGTGGTGGAGGCGGATGCTTCGGGGCATGGATTGGGAGCGGTGTTGATGCATGATCAGCGGCCTATAGCGTATTACAGTCAGGTGTTGATAGCTAGAGCCAGATTGCGATCGGTCTATGAAAGGGAGCTGATGGCATTGTCTTATCCATTCAGAAGTGAAGACTGTATTGTTGGGGCGTAGTTTCCTGGTGCGCATGGATCAGAGAAGTCTCAAATACTTACTAGAGCAGCGCATGGTAGCAGAGGAGCATCAAAAGTGGCTGCGGAAGCTGATGGGCCACATGTTTGAGATTGAGTATTGTCCAAGATTGGAGAACAAGGCGGCCGATGCACTTTCACGACGAGAGGACGTTCAGTTGGCTGCCTTGTCTGTTTCCGTGTTACAGGATTGGGAGCCGTTGCAGCAGGAGGTTGAGCAAGATCCGGAGTTGGCAACCATATGAGCAGCACTGTTGCAGGGGTCTACGAAGCATCCAGGAAATGCTATTCAGGATGGTAGGCTATTGTACCGGGACGCTTGGCCCTACCGAGGACCTCGAGTCACATCCCCGTCATATTACAGGAGTTTCACAGCAGTGCAGCGGGAGGATATTCTAAGGTCTTCAAGACATACCAACGACCGATGAGGGAGATATATTGGAAGGGGATTAAGAAGGATGTCGTGAGGATGGTTGCAGAGTGTGACGTCTGCCAGCGTCACAAGTATCATGCGATGGATTCAGGGGGGTTGATTCAGCCCTTGTCTCTGCCAGATCGGGTCTGGGAGGATCTCTTCTTGGATTTTATTGATGGCATGTCTAAGTCAGGAGGGTACACGGTCATATTTGTTGTGGTAGATCGCCTCAGCAAGTATGCACACTTTATGCCGCTTAGACACACCTACAGCGCAGTGACGGTGACGGAGACATTTGTGAGGGAGATCATTCGGCTGCATGGACCCCCGAAGTCCATTGTCTCAGATAGGGACAATGTGTTCTTGAGCAGATTCTGGCAGGGGCTTTTTAGGCTACATGGTACAGTTTTGAGGCGCATCATAGCTTACCACACGCAGACAGATGGCCAGACTGAGGTCGTCAAAAGGAGCGTTGAGACATATCTGTGGCGCTTTATCTCAGAGAATACCAAAAAGTGGGCCTGTTGGCTGGCATGAACAGAGTATTGGTACAATACATCTTATCACACCGCAGCTCAGACGACACCATTCAGGATTTTGTATGGCCGATATCCTCCACACTTATTACACTACGGCTGAGGCTAGTATGAGTCCAGTTGCTTACCGGCTGAGGCTTCCCCCGGGATCGGTGATTCATCCAGTATTCCGTTCGAGAGACGTTGACAGATGATATGGAGGTGAGATTGGAACCTGAAGAGTTGAAGGGAGTTCGCAGAGGGAGTACTAGAGAACATGAGGTTCTACTGCAGTGGAAGGGCTTACGGAGTACGAGAGTACGTGGGAATCCATGAACATTATGGCCCAGCAATTTCCAGACTTCCACCTTGAGGACAAGGTGGCTCTTTGGGAAGGGAGTAGCGGTGGGTTCTGCGTGTACCAGAGGAGGCAGACCAAGCCGCGCGCGCAAGGGAAGACCGGCCGAACATGATTTGAGGCCAAAGGGGCGTTTTCGACTCTTTCTAATTATTTTATAATTTTTATGGCAAACTTGTAATTAGATTAGAGGAGGGTTTTATTCTTAAGCTAGGGTTAGGGTTAGCCGCCATCTTTCTTTCATGCTTGATTATTGAATTGTGAGATATAATTCATAGGAAGAGTGCGGGCGGCCTCCTCTCTTTTGACGTCTTGGGATGGTGGTTGCCCCTTTAATTGTAGCCAAGTTATCCTTTTTATTCCTATTTTCATCAATTTAATTTCTGAATTGCTTGAGTTCTATCATTCTCCTGTATGCTATTTGCTTTGAGCCAACTATTGGTTTTTCTTTTTAAAGAATGTGGCTTTTGTTGCTTGCCTGTGTTGTTCGGACCCCCCAAGCGTTTGTTGAACACTATCTGATACGAATTTCATTAAGCAGGGAACACAGGGAGCACGTCAAGGATCTATCTTGCATATCAAAGGATTTGTGTCGAACTGTTATTGTCGACAACAATCCATTCAGTTTCTTGCTGCAACCTTCGAATGGAATACCATGCGTTCCATTCTCGGTTGGACAACCTTATGATGAGCAGGTAAAGTGAAAGAGAGAGAATGCATGATCATCCTCGGTTATATCCTCATCACTTTCTTTTTCAAAAATACTTGCAGCTTTTGGGGGTTCTTCTTCCACTTCTTAAGCATCTGTCCATTCAGAAGGATGTGAGGCCCGTGCTATACGAAAGATTTCACATGCCCGAGTGGTTTCAAAAGCACGGGATTCCAACTTCGAATTCGACCTTGTAGGTTAACTTGGGATATGGCAATCAGGAGGCAAACTGCACAAAGATGCATGCTATTCTGTAGAGCATTTCATGTATCATGATCGCTTGTACATTTAACACATTCTTTAGGCACTTCCTCAAAATGTATCGTCGCTCTGTTCCGAAACATGACCCTTTTTTTCCCCCAGATGCTTGGTGCTACTCGGCCATAAACTCGCTGCACCGTGGTGTTTATGTAGATAAAGAACAGTTAAATGTTGTGCTGTAAAAACTATTTCTATTAATTGTAAGATTTTTGAATGTAGATGAAAATGATTGGTCATTGCTTGATAAGGGGTTCGCCTAGTAAGCATCATGGGCATGCCAGTAGTCACGATATCTTGATGCCGGCTAGGATCATGTTGGCTTTGATGCTGTCTGCAGAGCTTGAACCAGGAGTAGACAATGCGCCATGTTCTTTTGATATGCTAATCTTGGACTATTTGTACGTTTGATATATTTTTGTACTCTTTTGGGATGTTTCTTTAAAAAATTTCGAATGAAGTGCGAGGAGACTCAAACCCACCATTTACCATAAAAAAGAAAAAAAAAGTAAGTAGTTTTTTTTTGGGTTCTTTTAAAAAAAGTTTAAAGCGTTAATGTGATACGAACTTTAGAAAGCAGTACAATGTGTTTTTCTTTTATTTTTTAGGTTGATGGAATTTGCATGATTAGCATTATGATGACCTGTTTAGACTCGCTCGTCACTAGTAAGAAAAAGAAAACAAATAGCCCAAAATTTTCCTATGAATTCACCCCATAAAGATGAACTAGAAATTGACCGTGCACTTGATGCACGGAGCAACAAAAAAACCCCGAACAAGATGCACAAGGCGCAGTGCACGCTCATAACCGAGAAGGTGCGAGAACTGTGGGGGGTGTGTGTCGGCAGCGTCGGGGGATAAAAAGAGAGCTAACACGCAAAACAAAAGCCAAAAGGATTAAAACGCAAAAAAAATAAGTGGGAAGTTCTGGTTTTTTTTTGCAATTAATTGGAAAGTTTGGGAATGGGGGCAATTTTTTTATAAAAAATGTGAGTGAGGGCTTCTCCCACGGTTGAGGGGGACGTTGCCACATGGGACAAGCCAATGGCAAATCCCCCTCATATGTATAAAGGATAAATCAAGTAAACTTTTTTTTGGGATTGCAAGATATATACCTCCTAAATGTCTCATTTTAAAAATTTACTCTTTAAATCTTCATATTTAAAATCTTACCTCTAAATTAGTTTAAGTCATGTGATTTCACGCATGTTAATGGTTGATGACACATATCTTAAATTGACGGTCAGCAATCTTTTCCAATCCAACATCCGTATTGCCGCCGTAGCTTAAACCATCTTTGTCGCAGCCTCGTGCTAACAGTCAATTGTTTTTTAAAAAAATTAAAATATCTTTATAGAAGATTATGATGTTGGGAACTGCATTTAGTTGCTTGGTAGGAGAAAATTGGATTGGAATTTTTTAAAAAAAATTCACATAAGATTTTCGATTTTCTTGTTAAGAGAACTTAATTAGAGAAATAGGTAGAAGATGAGGGCAATGTTGTCATTAAAAATATATTCTATTACCAACAAATAAAGAAAAAAAATTAGTCGATAGCTTGAGGCAGCTTAACATAAGCTAGGTTTGAGAAGCAATTTTGAAAGGGAATTGGTTTGCGACCCCACCGTTTTACTCTGCACACATACCACTTATTTACAAGTTTGTCATTACTCCCGTACACATACCGTTTATTTAAAATTTTGTCATTAAAATTACTCACCGCACACACCCATTGGGTAAATTTTTGAAAATGACCCTGGGGGCTGCGATTCTCTGGCGCCTTTATCGCGGCTCGAGGATCGGTTTGGATCCGATTTCCATCGACTTCTTCTTGGAGCACGTCCAAGAAAGTTCCAGACTACTTCTTTTTGGATTTCCATTAGTTGAGGAAGAAGCCGATCGGCTCGAGGATCGATTTAAAGCCGTGAGGAGGAGATCAAAGCTGAGTTTGCTGGAGCTTCAACAAAAACCCTAGATGAACGATTCCCGAGAATTTGAGTTTGAGCAACCAAAACCCTAGCTGAGCGATTTGTTCTCTTGGTGTCGATTAGGTTAAAACTTCTCTCTCTCTCCCCCCCCTCTCTCCCTCTCTCCCTCTCTCCCTCCCTCCCCTCCTCGTTTTGTTACATGGAGTCTGAGTTCGAGCAACCAAAACCCTAGATTCGGTCTCCTCCACCTCTTGGTTTCTTTCCGACGGCGGCGGGGGTGGACGAGGGTAAAAGAGGAAAATGTTTGAGAAAGTTTGAATGGCAAACTTGTAAATAAGTGGTATGTGCACGGAGTAAAACGATGGATTCTCAAATCAATTCCCATTTTGAAAATATGAAGATTAAGAAGGTAAATTCTAAATATGAAAGGTTTGAAGGACATACATCTAGGGGGGGAACATTTAGACTCCTTTTCTTTTACTAGTAAATATCTTTTACCAATAAATAAAAAGCATAACTTGGACTTATCTATTATATAAAACACAACTATTTTTGAATCCTAAGGCTGAATAGGACAAGTCCCAGCCATCAACAACGATCAGGATGCATCCAATGATCAAGATTTAATTCTGGGGGAACTTGAACTTCTGTTGGAAAAATCGAGAAGTTGAAATCTTGAGGTGGGGGGAATAAAAAACGCACAACATCCAACACAAAACGCACATCATCCAAGGGTCAATTTTTTTTGTTTTTTCTTTAGTTTTCAAACCACCACCCCCTCCCACAATCACTACATTTGCGCAGAATATCGTCCCATTTCCCCTTTTTGCTAAAAAAACCCCTCCCATTTCACTTTTTACCCCCACACCTACCCCCCCGACACACACACACACTTATGCACTTCCCCCTTCATTTTCGTGTGTTTCTCTTTTGGCACAAGACACACACACCCTACCCCCACACACACTACCACACACACACACACCCCCCCCACACGTATGCATTTCCCTCCTTCATTTTCGTGTGTTTCTCTTTTGGATCGGGTTAAATTTTTATCCCCACAATCAGAGGTGCCCAACGTCGGAACTAAATTTTTGTTCGTTTAAATTTTAGAGGGGAAATAATTTTTGGAGAGAACAATGATTTTGATGGGATATTTTAACTAAATCATGCCTGAGGGCCGAAGGTGCCCACGCTGAAGCTAAATTTTTGTTCGTTTAAATTTTGAAGGGGGAATAATTTTTGGGAAGAACAAAGATTTTGATGGGATATCTTAAATGAATCGTGCCCGAGGACAACCTTATGACTAGTCTATCTTACAAATAGGTGCCTTTGTCTTATTAAGACAAATCCAATAGGAAAAAGGATTGACCTATGTTTAACCACCTCATCATGGTGGGGGCCACTTGTGGGTAGATGTGGGTTTGGGTTTGCTTTAGTGTGTGGCTTTGGGGAGTTAGGTTAAATGCCACCTACATTCCCTTGAATTGCAAACTTGACATTGGGATTGTTGCACTTTGCCCCCCCAATGTTTTTATGCAATTTAGCCCATAATTTTCCACCTTTTATCTCACATTCCATGAATTACAAGTTTCCCATTAGGGATTTCGTGCTTTGTCCCAAAAGTTTTTTTACAATTAAAACCATACACCCCCCTTTTTACCCATCGACGATCCCCACGCATACACCCACACTTCTCACTTCTTCTCGATTTCGCGCGTGCACCGCATCCTTTCCGTGGGGTTTTTTTTTGTTTAGTGCACTATGTGTACGGGTTATTTCTAGTCTATCTTACAAACGAGGGAGTGAGACAAAGGTGTGGGCCCCACCATTTGTCCCATACCTTTGTCACAGTGGGACAAATGGTTTGTTCCATGTGGCACCCTTTGTCACATGTGGTAAGGAGAGAGGGTGTCTGTCACGTCCAGCTTCCCATTATACTTGTAAGCGATGACGCGAGAAGGTCCGCATGTGCTTAAAGCAAAGAAGATGTACTTTTTTTAACTTCTTTGACTTAAGAACAATAAGCGTTGTTTTAGCAAAGCAGGTCCCTGCACACGAATTTCTTAGAAGCAGCATAAATAGTCATTACACTTTAAACACCAGCGTTTTAAAACAAAGTACACAAAGTAATTAAGGCCTAGCATGGCCGTACAGTCTGCTGAAAGTAAACACACCTGAAAAACAAGTAGTTAATTTATAAAACTGAAATAGAAACAACTTGCTCTAGTCTTCAGTAGGGAGGATCTCAGCGTCCTCGTAGCTCTGATCAGCGGGGTCCACCTCTAAGATAGGATCCTCAAAAGTAGGGTCCTCGATGTACTCTGTCTCTGAACCTAACATATATTTCATAAATTCATTTGAAATATATGTCAGCGATAGCTCGGCAAGATTTTATAGTAATGAAAACATTAAACTTGCAATTTAAGGAGACAAGTGTTGAGTATTGGACTCTCCACCTTGGTTTTGATGATAATCAAATATAAATCATTGTGATTAACCCATGTGATTGCAGTTAGCTAAAGAGTCACCAATTAGATTGAAGAAGATCAAAAGTGACTACACGTGTTGATTCCAGTGGAGAACTTGGTAGATCAACAAAGGTGAAGCATTGGCTTGAAGAATTCAAAGGCTACCTCAAACCTCAAGTCAATGGCATCAACAAATGAATGGAGATTCAATCCAAAGAGAAGAAGAAATGGATGATTCAAAAGCTTCAAAGAACATCTTGAGGATCAAAGACTAGATGACGTTGGAGACATTCAAGACATACAACTAAAAGACTCAAGACCATGAAGAAGTAAGGATATTCATTGTAATCTTTATTATTTACTTCTTTGAGAGTCTTAGAATGTTAAGCCTTGAATTAGAACTACTTAGAGGCACATACACCACCTATACACATCTTTTGTATAGCCTCTAGTTGACCCCATACGCTTCTGGGCTTTGAATACTTGAAATCTGAACTTTTGATTCATAACAGAGGACTGATGAAGGATCATCAGGTGACTAATGAAGGATAACCAGTCGACTGGTTTTCCTTCAGCAGTCGACTGTCTTTAAACAGAGACCAAATCTGTTTGAAGCTGTATTCTGTTTTTCTGACCAGTCTGCCTTCAAACTGATGCCAGTTTTTCTGTAGTTGGAATTTTTCATCCAAACCATCTGCAGTAGTTAACTAACTCACTAAGGTTTCCAACCCAACTTGAATTACTCCAAACGGATTTCTGTAGTTCAAGTTATGACTGTTTTCGTGAGCCGATAACAGATTTCCTGCACCTATCAGTCAGATTCAAACTGCTGTCAGTTTTTCTGTAGATCGAATTTTGCATCCATTCAAAGGTCATTTGAAAGAAAATTTTGTTATCTTTCTAACGCAATTTGAATCACTCCATTTGGATATCTGTAGTGGAAGATATGGCCATTTTAGTGATCAGCTGTACTGAATTCTGCATATTCTGTCCTTCGAACAGCCGACTGTTGAAGGCTGAACAGTCGACTGTCCTGGTGGACAGGCGACTGGTTTTCCTTCAGCAGTCGACTGTCCATCCTCTGTCCTGCCAGTATTTTTCAGTTTATAGCTGTTGGCGACAGTGGATCAGTCGACTGTTCCCCCTTCTACAGTCGACTGTCCGAGTCGTTTTCAGCCCGTTTATAGCCGTTGGGAGATTGATTTTTGTGTCTTTTTGCTGGGGGCTTTGGGCTTCCCTTTAGCTAATATATATAGGAGATAGGATGAATATGAGAGATCTCTTGGCCTCTTAAGAAAACATTCAAGTCTCATTTTCAAACCTCTTTCTCCTCTCAAGTGCTCTCTAATTCTCTCTTGCCCTCAATGCTCTAA
Source organism: Scilla litardierei (assembly GCA_030789695.1). Taxonomy (NCBI): domain Eukaryota; kingdom Viridiplantae; phylum Streptophyta; class Magnoliopsida; order Asparagales; family Asparagaceae; genus Scilla; species Scilla litardierei. The sequence continues at coordinate 137,313,608 of CM061137.1, forward strand.
AGCACACATCTAAGCTAGATTTGCTTTCATCTTTGGGCAAGCATCTCAAGGGATTTCTCCTCCCTCATTGAGCACTTCACACACACTATAGAATTTACAAGTAAGTTCTTATTCAAGGCATAGGTGAGTGTATTTCAAGTTGTATATTTCATTCTCTGTACTTCTAATTTGTTGAGTACTCTCGGTTAGTGAGAGGGTTGGCTTGATCCCAAGTTGTGGGAGTCAAGAAAAAGTATTTGCTCTCGGTTTGTGAGAGTGTGCTTAGTTCCAAGTTGTGGGATTAAGGTATTTGCGTGTTCCCGGGTTGTGGGATACACGGACATCGATTGTAGGTCGATTGCACTTGTTGGGGTTTCCGCAAGTGGGCTAAAGGAAAGCTCTAGTGGTATTTACTAGAGTATCCGAGTGTGATCTCGGGTGTTGCTGGATTAGGGCACCGGTAACAAGTCGGGTTTGACTTGGGTGGCACCGAACCAGGGTACATTGCATGTTTTCATTGCATTCCTCATTGTGTTGTTGATCATTTCTTTAATTCCGTATTTGTTGGTTAATTAGGGTTTTATTTGGCGTAAATTCCTTATAATTCTATAAAACACTATTCACCCTCCCTCTAGTGTTTCTTCCTCATAGCACATGGTCCTTACAATTGGTATCAGAGCGAGGTAATAGCTATGGCAACCAACAACAACAACAACAACAACACACTAAGGCCTACTCCACCATTTCTCATTGGATCCAACTATCAAATTTGGAGTGTTAAGATGAAGGCCTACATTCAATCCATCGATGAGGATTATTGGAAGCTTGTGGAGAAGCCCTTTCGCGCACCTACCACTTCCGTACATAAGTGGACAAATGAACAAAAAGAATTGATGAAGAAAAATCAAGAGGTAATGGATATCTTGCTTGATTATTTAACTTATGACATTCTTATGCGTGTGTACAAGGCAACAACGGCATATCAATTATGGCACATGCTAGCGGAGCAAGAAGAGTCCACCTCGGAGTGTTCTTCCTCCAATGATGAAAGAGATTCACTCATGGGTTTGATGGCACGAGAGGATGCCACTATGGGTGACTCAAGTGACGATTCGAGTGAAGTGATAGCGACGATGAAGAGGTATCAATCGATGTTCTTAAAATTGAACATAAGCAATTATTTGATAAATATCAAAAGCTTATGCATAAATATTGTGATGCTAAGAATAAGATTGTTAGTCTCACTAACACATCCACATGTAGCACCTCAAACAATGACACCATTGTTGAGACACTCACTTTTTGAGAAAGCAAGTTTGCTTACTCAAAATGGCATGTTGAGAAATGAGGTGGAGTCCCTCAAATCTCAACTTGATCGTGTTTCCATTGTGGATAATAACGATCTTGAGATTGAAAATCTTCAAACTCAAAACACTACCTTGGGCATTGAGAATGAGGATCTCAAATCCCAAGTGCACGAGCTCACCACACATGCATCCACCTTAAATGCCACTATTTCTTCAATTTCGAAGAAATATGAGCTCATGTCCTCTAGTGTTGAGAGATTCAACAAAGGGAAGGACATTTTGGATGATTTGCTAAAGGATCAACTACCGGCAAACCATCGTGTTGGCCATGGTTATTCTGAGGCAAGTGCATACGATGCACGCACCTCCTATAGTGAAGTAACTATAGATTTTGAGAGGCCATCCTCCGGTGCATCCTCGAGTGGTGTCTATAACAACTTGGGTAGTTCTACTACTAAGGAAACCATTACTCCTATTTCTCCTTTCTTTGCAAAGAAACCCACCAAGGGTGGACATCAAAGGAAGGGACATGCTTTCATGTACACCAATGGTTGTAGGAATGCCTCCACTCCTCACATTCCTACGAATGAGAGTTTTTATGCTACACACCCACGAGCACGTGCAAACACTCATTTGAGACACTCTCATGCACGTACTCATGTTCATGCACCGTCACATGCTCATGATCACACATCACATCCATTTGTGCATGCTTATTCTCATGATCATCGTCATGTATACACCCCTCATATTCATCCACGTATGTATGCAACACCACATCATGGATCATATGCCCATCATCATGCTATTGCTAGATCTCATGTTCCTAGGCCACATGCACCACGTAGAAATCAACCTTATGTGCATGCAACCACTAGGAAGAGGATTCCCAAAACATACACTATTTGGGGTCCTAAAAACACTAGCAATCATGGTAGGGATATGTATATGCAATCTTATATTCATGATATTATTTTGAATGATGATTATGTTGGGAAATCACGGTCCTCTTGGACTTGGCTTCCCAAGGGGTAGTTTCGTTAACCCAACTTGCTTGGTACCATAAGCTTATATTCATTTTTATGGGTACCAAAGCATTTGTGTTAGGAATTGATTTACTCTTTTAGTTTGCATTGTGTTTGCATTTTGTTCTTAGATGTTCATGTTTGTTGGAAACTTAAATTCATATTGAATTTGTTTTCCATTGCATGTTTATTAGTAAATCATTATGTTTGTGATTTTCATGTCTAAGAATAATTAAATGTTTAATATTCTCTATGCAACACATGCGTTGGTTAATATTCATGTTTTGTTGCATATGATGCATGTCATGTTTTTGGTTATATATATACATATTTTCTTTTGGTACATTTGGTACTTGCATGTATATGGTTATATATTTATCTAGTGACATGATTACATTAATATGAATATTGTGTATGATTACATTAGAATATGGGTTGCAATTATTTAAATTTGATATTTTAAATTTGTTGCCTAACCCATAGGATCCAAAAAGGTTTTTGGATACCAAAATTATGTTTTCTAGGTTCAATCCACTTTGGGATACCAACTCTACCAACTCCTTGATTTGCAACGATTTCCATTCAAATGGAGTTGATGGTGCTTAAGTGATGCACCAAAGTAGGGGGAGCTTAATGTTGTAAGTATATTCTTACATTTGGTATCTATGTGTGGTAGATGCATGAAGATGTCACCTTGTATTTGAGACTATTTCATGCATATCCTATGTTTGTATATTATGTGTCGTTTATGCCATTCATGTCTATGTATGTCATTTGTGTCAAATTCTTGACTCATGTGCATTGTGTATTCATAATCCATATTCATATGTTTATTCAAGGATTATTTATAACATGCGGCTTAAAAATTTTCATGTTAGAATTAATGCTCATTTGCATGTTTCACACACGGGACACGCTAATATTTATGTTCTACCTAGCGTGCATCCCAACTTCCTTCTCATGCCTCTACACAACCTCTCCTTAAGAATCCCGAATCTCTAACTTTGTGTATTCCTAAGAATGTTTCTAGGCATGATAGGAACACATATATAGAATCTTATATTTGAAATGCCATATTCTCATGAGACTCTATATAAAAATCAAACTTACATTTGTTTGATTTCCACCTTGCTAACTCACTCACATTGCACTTCATTGCTTGGGTACCATGCTTGTATGATTACTTTTTGTACCCATATATATGTGAGTTCGTCCATTACTTCCAAGTTTGCATATTTTGTATGATTATGTGGAAGTATGAAATGTTTGATTGCTTTCATGTTATTTTCATTTATATGTCATTGCATTTCATTCATATTATGTTGTGCATGTAGATTAGTTGATTTCTCTAACCCTTGGTGATTTATTATCAATTTGCACCTTCCCATCTTGTTGATATGCCAAAGGAAAATAGAAATTTGGTTATAAAAAATTATACCATATGTTTTTCATGCACACTCTTTGTGATATTACTTTTCATGTCATCCATCAATATGTTTTGTGCCGTGAATGTTTATTTTGTGCACATATGTAATTGAACGGGGAATCTTTCTAGCACACACTATTGTATTAGATGTGTGTATTCATAATCATGTTGCTTGTATTATGTATTGTGATTAAATCGTATGCATAGGAATTCTTAGTCTTGGTGTATCTAAATTCCTAATGGTTGAGAATTGTTAATTCCTTGTGTGTATGATTTTCATGATTATAATAACTCCTATCAATGCATGTCATGCATTTTTATTGATGATTGTTATTTACAATTGGTATATATTTGGTTATTGGACTACTTGATTTTATTCCTTAACCCCTTGGATCCAAAAAGTCTTTGGATACCACCAATTGTTTAATTATCAGATTGTACAAGATGCCTACCCTACACACTCCTTGGTTTACAATGAAAGATCAATTTAAAGGAGAGGATGGTGCCTTGGAGATGCACACATATAGGGAGAGCTAAATGGTTGTAAGTATGTGTTTAGTACAATTGGTATTTTTGGATTTGTGTAATATAGCATACTTCTTCATTAGCTCATTCTTATCACACCCTCATGTAGATTGTTTGTTTATGTGACTATCATGTTCATGTATGCCATATATGTCTTATTATGGAGATTGTTTGTTTATGTGACTACCATGTTCATGTATGCCACATATGTCTTATTATGACTCATGTATCATGGTAGCTATAACATTCATATAATGAATTGGTTAGTTGTTTATTGATGTTCATATGTTTGGAACACGCTGTCATTACACATCTCATTCCTCACATGCATACTTCTTTGTGACAATTGTTAAAATTATAGATATGATAATTGATGTGTATGACATGCTTGTTTGTTTATTAGATTGTATAAAGTATATTTAGATCTTAACCTTCAATAAAAACCTTTTAATTCTTTCATTAAAGATTCATTGTTGTTTTGATTCTACCTCATAGACCTAAATTTCATAGATGATTATGTTCATGGATTATTTAAATCATATCATCATATATCATGCCATTCTAGTAGAATCATTCATTACTTCCCTAACATGTGCATTTTGGTTGATTTTCAGACGACTGCTGAACAAGTTTCAGGCGCCTGTCTCCTTACAGGCGCATATGATTCGTTCTACAGTCGTCTGTCATGCACACGTTTTTGATAGTATACTTTGGGTTTTTATTATCCATTTCTAATAGGCGACTTCTGTACAATGTACAGGTGCCTGGCTCCTTGCAGGCGCCTGTGACTTGTTAGTCAGTTGCCTGTCTCTCTATTGCCCAAAGATCCCTATCTTGTTATCTTTCGGTCAGACGACTGATGTTGGTTGCACAGTCGCCTGCCCATGGCACAGGCGCTTGTGAATGCTTCTTCAGTCGCCTGTCGATCCCTGTCCTAACACTTTGTGTTTGGCAAGCTATGCATGTTTCGGCCAGATGATTGATGTTGTTTTCACAGTCGCCTGTCCATGGCACAGGCGCCTGTAGATACCACATCAGTCACATGTCCTTGCTTACCCAGAATTCTTGATTTTGGCAAATTTCGCACTTCTGCCACACAGACGCCTGATGATCCTTCATCAGTCGCCTGTCCTGTCAGGATTTTTAGCTTTTGAGCATTTTTCCAGCTGATTGTGTTGAAGGTTTTGGGTAAATCATTTTGGGGTGTTTAGAGATCTTATAAATAGTGCTTTTACAGTTCTATTTGAGATCTCTTGGAACCCTCTAAACTCTATTGATTTGATTTCAAGGCTCAAGCTCTCATTTCATTCAAAAGCCCTAAATCTCCAAATCTAATCATTCATTTTCTTATGGCATGCTATACTTCATCATGTTATATATAATTCATGCCATGAATAAGATTAATTGATTTAGGATCTTTATGCATATTTGTTCATTGTATCACCACACATCCCATACTTTTCTTACAGTTGGTATGATTATCTTTATGAGACGTATTGATATGATTTAGGGTGATCAATGTATGTTACTTATCATTTTAATTACTTCATGACTAATGTTTAGCTATAATTTTATTCGAGAGATCTTTCATGTCTATAGCTAAATCTTTCATGTATGATATTTTCACAAGTGACATAACATGCATACATATTGGTTAGTGATCTTCATGCTATATTTCTCACTATGTCATCTCTCATCTCTTGCTCATATTTTATGCTATTTTTATGAGATGTTAGAGATAATTTGTGCTATAAAAGATCATATAAGTTTAACATTGTGTTTGATGATATGTATATTTGGTCATAGATATTCTTCCTTGAATATCTCCTGATGTACTATGACTTCATGAATGCTACCTCCGATCAAATTGTGTTTTCGAAAGTTTTTGTTCTATTCTCACAATTGGTATGCATGCATACAATGCTCATGATAACTTTATTCGTTTATGTCCTACCTTGTGACTTTGAACGTAGACTATCTTCATTATGTCTTATATCTTTGCTACTGTCAAACTCCATTTCTTTGCTCAAAAGACGTTTTGTCACATTATACCTCATGTTGATTCCTTTGTGATAATTGAGCTAGGATGAAGTCATGTCTCTATTTGTTCACTTGGTTTCCTTCAAGTGATGTCATGATCTTGACATTATTTGCCTGCTTTGCATATTTTGTTAGACTATTTATATTCGATATCATCTTTACATGCACTTGCTTGATGCTAGTTTTGAGCTTATGATATAATGCTTATCTTCCTTATGCTCATGGCATTCCATGCTTATCATTGACTCATTCTGTGAGTATCTATTCTGGAATGCATGCTAGTACTATGGTTCTTTTGAACATTGTTTCAATTAGTATCCTAGTGTTCTAGAATTGTGTATACCATAATTCTTATGAATTTACTATCTTTATTTGGCATAACAATTTTGCATGATGTTGATATTTGATATTCATACATTTTTATCACATTGTCATCCCACATCTCATACTTCACTTAGAATTGGTATGCTTACTTTTGGAGATGTTTTGTGGAGTTTAGCACATGCCATTATACTTAATTTTTGTCATCTCACATCTCATACGTCTATTTTCACTCTTTTATGAGATCTTTGAGATGGTTTGTACTAGATGTGATCATTTGATGTAATTACAGTATATGATGCTTTGAGTATGTTAGTATGCTCATTAGAATTTATTTTGAGTAATGAGTTCATAACCATGATTGTGATATTATTCATGTCCTTTTGATCATATTGTCACTACTTGTTGTCATTTCACTTTCAATTGATATTTTTGACATGTAGTGATTAGTTCATTGGTACTATGATCATTAAAACTTAATTTGAGCTATTATTTCATAACATAACTTGGTACACGTGGCTAAAAATTTCCATAGTCATGTTTGTTGCAATTTTTTTTGGTATGTTTGGCTTAGATCTCAATTTATTGATATTATTTGTTGATCTATGTCATTGTGATGATATTTATTCTACCATTATGTCTTTAGTCATGTTCATGTCATATGTCATGCCCTTGCTCAAGGATAGTTTATCACATTATGCTTAATGTTATAAATTTTGTGATAATTGAGCTTGTTTGTGTACTTGACACTATTTGATCACTTGTTTTTCTTTCACAAGTGATGTCATGATTTCTGCATTGTTATCCATATTTTTTATCATATTTATAGTTAGTAGCTACTGCTAATTATGCTATTGTCACTTTTCTAACACTGCTCACACTACTCTGTACAATTAGTATCTATTGTAATCTTTTATCACATATGCTTATTGCTTATCTATTTGTGATAATTGAGGGTGGTTGAGTTGTTATTGGATATATGCTCTTGCAATTGATATCTTTATTTTGATATCTTGTTTTCAATTGTTAGCTTATATAGTTTACATTAGATATACATTTATGTTTTCCACTCTATTTTTGCATTTGTTGTTTCTATATCCCCATGCCTTTTGGATAATGCCAAAGGGGGAGAGAAATAAACAAAGGATGTGATGTGCTTTGTGCTAATTAAATGTTGAGTGTTAAACAATAACTTGAATCATATAGCCTTTATGTATGATTGATCATGCATATGATTCAGGGGGAGCATTGGTGATTAACTTGGTTTATATTGATTACATTTGGTATATATTGGTAATCATGCTCATGTTTATGATGTGTATCACCTATATGATTTGTATTGTGTATGCATATTATTGGTCATTCATGCGATATATACACAACCTCATGTGATACACACACTATTAACTGCTGAATGATGTTATTGATTATTGATATTAACTTGATTGGCATCATTGCAGGGGGAGTAAGTATATTTAATGCACAATTATTTATTTTGTTTATATTTGGTTTGTCATCATCAAAAGGGGGAGAATGTTGAGTATTGGACTCTCCACCTTGGTTTTGATGATAATCAAACATAAATCATTGTGATTAACCCATGTGATTGCAGTTAGCAAAAGAGTCACCAATTAGATTCAAGAAGATCAAAAGTGACTACACGTGTTGTTACGCCTATTTGCCCGAGGCCCGAAAGACACGAGCCTAGAGACCCGACCGCCGGTCAAGAGCCCATCTGTGCACTCAGGCCCACTCGATAAGGCCCTATGGGGGACCCCCCCAAATGTCGATCCAACCCGGCCCCGGTAACACACCGGTCATTCGCCCACTCCTGCGATAACCGCCCCCTCGATCCCGCTACCACTTAATGGCAGTTATAGGGAGGTGCTGTCATGGCGCAGGGAGCGGCGACGGGGGGGACGGATCGAGGGGGCACGATTGAGGGCGGGCGAGCGACGTGGGTCGGGGGCAATCACGGCGGAGGTCTATAAAGGGGCTAGGAGGACGACAGGACAAGGGACCGCCTCTCAGGTATCTAGAACCTAAGGTACTCCATCAACGACCTAGTTCCCCCATTTCATCTCCTTCCTCCCCCGCTCACGCCATGAGACGCCGTTCCGATCTCCTCACGAGTCGAACCGTCTCCGCCGGGCCTCCTCTTTCAGATCTCTGTCTGACTTAGGCATCGGAGGGGATTTGGCCGGAACCAAGGTCCGGCCCCCTGACGAGTGTTCTCGTCTACGCAGGAGGGCATCAGATCCACGGGCCGAGGCTTCCCCTCCGCCCCTCGCCGACCACGCAACCAGCTGGACGATTGAGGCTTCCCCTCGTCGTCCGACCGCCGAGGCCGAGCGCAACCGACCGAGGCCGAGCGTCTCGACCCGGGCCGAGGCTACCCCTCGCCCTACCAACGGCCGAGGACCCCGATTCAACCCAGTCGACGCGCTCTACGTCGTCTGCTGATCCGACTCGAGCCTCGACTGCACCAACTCGACTCGCCCGAGGGACCCAAACGGGCCCCTTGACCACGTTGACCGGGTTGTCCACGGCCAACGCTTTGTAGTGAGAAAACACTCTGAAACATCTGGCGCCGTCTGTGGGAAACGAAAACCGTCCCACGAAGAAGCAAACCACACCAGCAATGGCACAAGCCAGCAATGGAAGGAAGCGCATGCCCCCCATCCCGGAGGAGGGGAATGGCGCATCCAACGGCAACCCCGAAGACACGCCCGTCGGCGATCACCCCGCCCCCTCAACCGAAGAGACCGGTGGCTCAGGACTGGCCACACAGGGACAGCTCCGTGCCCTGGCTCAGGAGACCAACGCGAGCCTCCAGACGTTGGTCGCGACGGTACATCAGCTCGTCGGCCCTGCGCCATCCAACGGAGGCACGTTGGGCGATAGCCATCGATGGGCGGGGGGTCCCCCGCTCTTGCGGTCCGCCGTGGTCGACGACCACGGGACCCAAAAACCGAACACGGATCGTCGGTTCACGCTGTCCGGCTCCCGTCAGGCGAGGTCACGCGCCTCCTCCCCTTATCGTGAAAGGAGCCGAAGAGAAACCGAAGGGACGGAGGGCGAATCGATGACTGCATCATCTCGTCGGTCACGGTCGTCCCGCCGCAGGAGAAGCGAACGACACCACTCGAGAGACCGATCACGGCGGAGCAGGAGCTCCCGCCGGAGGAGCCGGGAGCGCCGGGTCAGCCCAACCCCCAGCGTGGCGAGGGCCGTGGAGCCAGCCCCGTCGGCGCCTGTGCACCCTCCACCACCGAACGAGCCAGAGGCAGGCGACTGTCGAGTCCCCGGGGGCATCCACGGAGACCGGTGCCCCCTATCACGGAGAATAACCGACGCACGGGTCCCCTCTCGATTCAGGATCCCGGCGCTGGGGAAGTACGACGGGATAGGGGACCCGGGAAACCACGTGATGGACTACGAGGGGGACATGTCCTTCCAAGGAGCTGACGATGACCTGCTCTGCCGAGGCTTCTATTCTACTCTCAGGGGAGCGGCGAGGACCTGGTACCGCAGCCTGCCCAGCCGCTCCATCGACATCTTTGAGGAACTCACCCAGTTGTTCTGCAAGCAGTTCATGGCGGGGAGGCAGATCAAGCCTGATGCTGAACATCTGTTCAACATAGTGCAAGGCTCGGCCGAGCCGCTCCGGTAGTTCATGCGCCGCTTCAATGCGGAGAGGCTGAACGTGAATAGCCCTCCCGACCTGGTGGTCCAAACGGCCCTTAAGAAAGGGCTTCGCCACAGAGGCCTCAAGAAGTCCCTGCACAACGATCCCCCGAAGGACCTCCCCGGGATCATGGCAAGGGCCGAGCGCTTCATGTTGACCGAGGAGGCCTTGGCCGTGGATGCAGGAAAAGCCACTCGAGGGACCAAGCGCGGCGACAGCGGACGAGGCAGCCCCGAAGGATACCGGACCGAGAAGAGGCCGAGAAACAGGCAGCGCGGAGAAGGTACGAGAGACGCCACCCCAGACGCCGTCCTCGCCCAAGTGCAGAAGGAAGAACACGCCGATCGCCCCCCACCGAGGGCAAAAAGAGGTGGGAAGAATAGGGAGAAATACTGCAAGTACCACAAGGACGACGGCCACGACACTGAAGACTTCTGGCACTTGAAGAAGGACATTGAGAAGCTGATGAGTCGGGGGCACGCCAGGAGCTTAGCCGACGAGCCGGCCCATGGGGAAGGGACCTCCATGCAGCCGGACAAGGGGAAGAAGATCAACACCGTCCAAGGACCCCTCCGCATCATAGAGTGAGCGGGCGAGCTCTCTCCCCCCAGTCGTAGCCTGGTCCGAGGGGATTATCTAGGTTTACATCCCTATGTCTAGCTTTATTCCCTATTTCCTTTCCTCCAAATGTACCAGTCCGACAGGACTCTTAAGAGTACAATTGCATTCCCTTTTTGTCTTTTCTTAAATCCTCGACGGAATTGACATTTCACTAATAGTGCAAAAGAATGAAGACCGCCGCCTCGCTGGAGGAGGAAGGGGAGCACTGCCCTCGCCGACTGACTCCTGCGCTCGGAAGCCTGGGGGCAATTCTCCCAGCCAGCGCGGACGCCGACCGGTCCTAAGCCGAGGAGCTTTGCCCTCGCCGACCGAATCCTGCGCTCATAAGTCTGGGGGCAGTTCCCCCAGCAGGCACGGATGCCGACCTGTCCTAAGCCGAGGAGCTTTGCCCTCGCCGACCGACTCCTGCGCTCATAAGTCTGGGGGCAGTTCCCCCAGCAGGCACGGACGCCGACCGGTCCTAAGCCGAGGAGCTTTGCCCTCGCCGACTGACTCCTGCGCTCATAAGTCTGGGGGCAGTTCCCCCAGCAGGCACGGACGCCGACCGGTCCTAAGCCGAGGAGCTTTGCCCTCGCCGACCGACTCCTGCGCTCATAGGTCTGGGGGCAATTCCCCCAGCCAGCGCGGACGCCGACCGGTCCTAAGTCGAGGGACTTTGCCCTCGCCGACCGACTCCTGCGCTCATAAGTCTGGGGGCAGTCCCCCCAGCAGGCACGGACGCCGACCGGTCCTAAGCCGAGGAGCTTTGCCCTCGCCGACCGACTCCTGCGCCCATAAGTCTGGGAGTAATTCCCCCAGCCAGCGCGAACGTCATCCAGTCCTAGGCCAAGAACAAGGCAGCGACGCAAAATACACGAGAAGTCCGAGTAAGTCAATTTCGTTTATAACAGTTAACCAGGGTACAAAAATGTGTCTTATTTACAGGGAATCGAGGCGAAGAAACCTCTCTACAAATACTCCACTCACGACGAATGACAAAGTTCGTCACCTACAGAAGCTAGGTCGACACCGACAGAGCAAAATTTGTTGACAAAAGACCCAAAGTAGTTAGCCCAAGCGAGCAGCCATGCAACCAGCAATTATTGGCCCCGGAGCCGGTAGCGAAGCCGAAGGAGATAGCGGGGCCAGGGATCCATTTCAAGTAGACTGGCCCAAAGCGAAGCGGATGCTAAAAAATTTGAGGATAAGGCCAGGAGGGACGGCTTAGGGAGCCCGGGCTCGAGAAGACACATCCTCGGGCACTTCGCCCTGCTCGGAGTGAGGGGGATCGACGAGCGGGGGAGCCTGCCGAACACGCTCCACGCAATCCCGGAAGGAAGACTGGACGACTTCGACAATCCGAGGGGCGATGAGGTCTTCATACGTACCGAAGGCCCCCCTGAGAACCTCGAAGATCTTCTCCCCCAGGGTCCCGACGACACCCCTCTCCACCTCCTCCGCTAGCCGCGCCACCTGACGCCGATCCGATAGCTCCCTCTGAAGCTCCTCCCTCTCCAGGCGGAACGACTCAGCCGCGTCCTCAGCCGACTGCCGAGCGTCCTCCAACTTTCCCTGGAGGTCACCCACTCGCCCCTCCAGCTTAGCCACACGGAGCTTGAGACGACGAGACTCCATCTGAGCCTCCGTCATAGCTACCTCCGCCGCCCCGGCCCGCTCGTGGGCCTTCATGGAGGACTCCTCCAGCTCCCTCAAGAGGACGGCTCGGCACTGCAACTCCACGGCGAGCGCTGAACCCTGGAAGACGGGACATGGGCTAAGAAAAGGATAAAGGGAAGGAGAGGATAGCAAGATAACCGAACCTGTTGAAGGATCCAGACCAAGGAATCCGACATCTTGTCGGCAGGGATCTTCTTGAGGAGGCTACGGTCCCGGGGAGGAACGGAGACCTCAGCAACCTGCTGGGCCAAGGCTCGGTCGACAAACATCGAACTCCCAGGGACGACATCGAGGGAAGCCATATTGCTTGCCAACAGGGCTCCGATCCCCGGTGATATGGGCGAGGACGCTGCGAGGGGGGTGGTTGTCAAGGCTACCGGGAGATCCCCGGTGGTCGCCGCGGGGGGCACGGAACCCGCCGGACTGGAGGGATCCGCGTCCTCCCTCCTCTTCTTTCCTCCGTGAGGCTCCTAGGGCGCCGGAGGGGAGCGCTTCTGCCTCGCACCATCCCCACCCTCGGGAACCAGAGGGGGCGCGCCAAGGGCAGAAAGAACGACACCAGACCTGTCGTTACCCCCCGCCTCTTGGGCTGGCGGGGCGGGTCCGGCCCTTGTGACCCCCCCGGGAAGGGGATCGCCAGAAGAAGAGGCGGGAGGCGCGGCCACCACCTTACCCACGGAAGGCTCGGCTCGGCGCACTTCCTCCTCAACGGTCCGCCGAGGCGCCCTTCCCGAGGTACTACCTCGGCTCCGAGCAGCTCCACGGCGGATCAGCTCATTGACGTCACGGACGAACTCGCGGCCAGCCATCCCTGCAAGGGAAACCAAAATCAGGATGAGTCACAGGGCGATTCAAGACTGAAAAGGCGACCTACCCGGAGACCACAAGACGGCCTTCAGGAGTAGGTCGTCCAACAAGGACCAGATGGACTTCGTTTCCAAGGGGAGGGTCGACAGCAGCGCGGCGGCTGCCCGATCGACGTCTGAGAGAGCTAGCGGCGGGCGAGGCTGGACAGACCCGCCCCAACTTGTCAAAATCTGGGCATCCTCCAGGAAGACCACAAAGACGTAATCTGAACTCCAATCCCCCGACCAGCGGGGCAGCCCGATCAGGCATTCCCTCCTCGAGCGGGCTCGGAGCTGCAGCCATGACCCCGGGCCGACTGTCTGGATCTGGTAAAAATGGAAGAGAAGGGGGAGAGACAGATCCAGACCGCGGGTACAGCAGAGCGTAGCGAAGCCCGTCAGTAACGCAATCGAGCAAGGGGTGAACTGGCAAAGCGGCACCATGAGATATTCCATGACCTGGATAAGGAAGGGATTGAGCGGGAAACGAAGACCCAGGCGAAACATTTCGACGTAGACGCCGACTTCATTGCTCCTCGGAAGGCAAATCCGCTCGTCGACGAATGGAACTCGGACATCGTACGGGAAGCAGAGATACCTTTCCCGGATCTCCGTGACCGCTGAAGGAATGGTCCTCGACGGCATTCGGAGGACAACCGGTGGCACGTTAAGACGCACGACAGCCGACGCCACGTCATCACAGGCGTAGTCTGGGAATAGCTTCCCCTTCCCCTTATCTCGGAGGGGGCGACTCTCGGAGGAGGAACCTGATCCCACTAGCCGAGGCCTGCCCCGCCTGGACTCTAGAGAATCCCTCGCCCCTTGGCCAGAACCGCCTATCCTAAGAGCAGCCATAATACGAGAGCGAGAAAGGAATTACCTTTTAACTAGTTTGGGGGAGACAAGGAAGCGAGGGCGACGGGAAACTCCGAGTTGTGGAAAGCCTAGAACAATGGGAAGAGCAAGAGAGAAGTGGAGATCAACGCAGCTGGGGATCTTATATACCGGACACAGGGACGAATTCGAAGCGCCTAACAAGAACACTTGGCAGGCCTCGAAGAACCGGCGGCGTTTCGAAATCGGCGCCAGGGGAAGTCCAATCGATCCGCCTCATCATGACCTACATTTATGACCACGCCTCGATTAAAGCGCCACTCGGAACCCCAGGAGGCACAGCGGTCGAACCGAGCAAGCAAAGGCCGATCGACCCCACCGAGGGCGGCTCACGGACCCCTCGGATTCTCAACTTAAGACGACCCCGCGAGCGGTGGGGATAAGCTCACAGCTACACGTGGCAGCATCAGAGGACCGACGGCGCTTCGGAGCCCGCGCCTTAAGAGTATCGAGCGGGCCAACGCATGATGACGACTAATAAATGAGTCGGCATCGACTCGCGAGCCTGTCAAAGTCGGCGGGAGTCAAATCGGCCGGGCCGAACTGACCGAAGCCGATCAACCCGACCAATGGGGGGCAATTGTTACGCCTATTTGCCCGAGGCCCGAAAGACACGAGCCCAGAGACCCGACCGCCGGTCAAGAGCCCATCTGTGCACTCAGGCCCACTCGATAAGGCCCTATGGGGGACCCCCCCAAATGTCGATCCGACCCGGCCCCGGTTACACACCGGTCATTCGCCCACTCCTGCGATAACCGCCCCCTCGATCCCGTTACCACTTAATGGCAGTTATAGGGAGGTGCTGGCATGGCTCCGGGAGCGGTGACGGGGGGGCGGATCGAGGGGGCACGATTGAGGGCGGGCGAGCGACGTGGGTCGGGGGTAATCACGGCGGAGGTCTATAAAGGGGCTAGGAGGACGACCGGACAAGGGACCGCCTCTCAGGTATCTAGAAACTAAGGTACTCCATCCACGACCTAGTTCCCCCATTTCATCTCCTTCCTCCCCCGCTCGCGCCGTGAGACGCCGTTCCGATCTCCTCACGAGTCGAACCGTCTCCGCCGGGCCTCCTCTTTCAGATCTCTGTCTGACTTAGGCATCGGAGGGGATTTGGCCGGAACCAAGGTCCGGCCCCCTGACGAGTGTTCTCGTCTACGCAGGAGGGCATCAGATCCACGGGCCGAGGCTTCCCCTCCGCCCCTCGCCGACCACGCAACCAGCTGGACGATTGAGGCTTCCCCTCGTCGTCCGACCGCCGAGGCCGAGCGCAACCGATCGAGGCCGAGCGTCTCGACCCGGGCCGAGGCTACCCCTCGCCCTACCAACGGCCGAGGACCCCGAATCAACCCAGTCGACGCGCTCTACGTCGTCTGCTGATCCGACTCGAGCCTCGACTGCACCAACTCGACTCGCCCGAGGGACCCAAACGGGCCCCTTGACCACGTTGACCGGGTTGTCCACGGTCAACGCTTTGTAGTGAGAAAACACTCTGAAACACGTGTGATTCCAGTGGAGAACTTGGTAGATCAACAAAGGTGAAGCATTAGCTTGAAGAATTCAAAGGCTACCTCAAACCTCAAGCCAATGGCATCAACAAATGAATGGAGATTCAATCCAAAGAGAAGAAGAAATGGATGATTCAAAAGCTTCAAAGAACATCTTGAGGATCAAAGACTAGATGACGTTGGAGACATTCAAGACATACAACTAAAAGACTCAAGACCATGAAGAAGTAAGGATATTCATTGTAATCTTTATTATTTACTTCTTTGAGAGTCTTAGAATGTTAAGCCTTGAATTAGAACTACTTAGAGGCACATACACCACCTATACACATCTTTTGTATAGCCTCTAGTTGACCCCATACGCTTCTGGGCTTTGAATACTTGAAATCTGAACTTTTGATTCATAACAGAGGACTGATGAAGGATCATCAGGTGACTGATGAAGGATAACCAGTCGACTGGTTTTCCTTCAGCAGTCGACTGTCTTTAAACAGAGACCAAATCTGTTTGAAGCTGTATTCTGTTTTTCTGACCAGTCTGCCTTCAAACTGATGCCAGTTTTTCTGTAGTTGGAATTTTTCATCCAAACCACCTGCAATAGTTAACTAACTCACTAAGGTTTCCAACCCAACTTGAATTACTCCAATCGGATTTCTGTAGTTCAAGTTATGACTGTTTTCGTGAGCCAATAACAGATTTCCTGCACCTATCAGTCAGATTCAAACTGCTGTCAGTTTTTCTGTAGATCGAATTTTGCATCCATTCAAAGCTCATTGGAAAGAAAATTTCGTTATCTTTCCAACGCAATTTGAATCACTCCATTTGGATATCTGTAGTGGAAGATATGGCCATTTTAGTGATCAGCTGTACTGAATTCTGCATATTCTGTCCTTCGAATAGCCGACTATTGAAGGCTGAACAGTCGACTGGTTTTCCTTCAGCAGTCGACTGTCCATCCTCTGTCCTGCTAGTATTTTTCAGTTTATAGCTGTTGGCGACAGTGGATCAGTCGACTGTTCCCCCTTCTACAGTCGACTGTCCGAGTCGTTTTCAGCCCGTTTATAGCCGTTGGGAGATTGATTTTTGTGTCTTTTTGCTTGGGGCTTTGGGCTTCCCTTGAGCTAATATATATAGGAGATATGCTGAATATGAGAGATCTCTTGGCCTCTTAAGAAAATATTCAAGTCTCATTTTCAAACCTCTTTCTCCTCTCAAGTGCTCTCTAATTCTCTCTTGCCCTCAATGCTCTAAAGCACACATCTAAGCTAGATTTGCTTTCATCTTTGGGCAAGCATCTCAAGGGATTTCTCCTCCCTCATTGAGCACTTCACACACACTATAGACTTTACAAGTAAGTTCTTATTCAAGGCATAGGTGAGTGTATTTCAAGTTGTATATTTCATTCTCTATACTTCTAATTTGTTGAGTACTCTCGGTTTTGATCCCAGGTTGTGGGAGTCAAGAAAAAGTATTTGCTCTCAGTTTGTGAGAGTGTGCTTAGTTCCAAGTTGTGGGATTAAGGTATTTGCGTGTTCCCGGGTTGTGGGATACACGGACATCGATTGTAGGTCGATTGCACTTGTTGGGGTTTCCGCAAGTGGGCTAAAGGAAAGCTCTAGTGGTATTTACTAGAGTATCCGAGTGTGATCTCGGGTGTTGCTGGATTAGGGCACCGGTAACAAGTCGGGTTTGACTTGGGTGGCACCGAACCTGGGTACATTGCATGTTTGCATTGCAATCCTCCTTGTGTTGTTGATCATTTCTTTAATTCCGCATTTGTTGGTTAATTAGGGTTTTATTTGGCGTAAATTCCTTATAATTCTATAAAACACTATTCACCCCCCCTCTAGTGTTTCTTCATCATAGCACATGGTCCTTACAACAAGGAGGTTAGACCACATAAGAGCAGGTGTATAGCCAAAAATGGGAAGATGTAAAAAGTAAAGACATGAGGTTCATCGACAATTAATATACCTTTGCATTTTAAACGAGGTAAACCAAGTGCATAACTTAAAGTATGAGCATGCTATAACAATTAGTATATGATATGCTTTTTAAAGGAATTAAACACAGTTACAAGTTGAGTACTTTCATTTATCTGTTTGTGCTCGTGCGTAAGTCCATGACTGAGTGAGTAAAATGTTCTTGATACACACTATCATCGGGGGTTTACCGTGACGCTTCTTGTCATCCCTAACCTGGAAAATGGCCAAGATGCTTGCCTCCATTGGTGTGGTTATGGAGGTAGCCGTATAGTGCTCAAGACAAACTTACACACTCTACTACATGAACCAACCCCACCCAAAGTATCTGTCTAGTCATCGACTAGGTTCCATCCCATCTGTATTCGATGGTTTCATCCCATCTGTATTTGATGGTTTCACATATATGTTTCGAGGATTATGTCCTACCCTCTGTCCAATAAGTTCGTTTTACTAGCAGCTGGCAGATAATTATGTGTTCTAAACAAGCAACATTATATGACATGTCCATTTAAGTCTGAAACAACTAGTATAATAAAAGCATGCAGTTAAACTTCTAAACTTGACAAGCGCATTAAAAAGAGATTTTAGCACTAAGGTTGCACAATTCAGGTTGCACTCATTTACGATAAAATACTTGCCCCGAGGTGATGTTGGGTGTCCAAGTGGTCGTAGCGTAAGGCGCGTTTTATCTGCATCACGTATTTGATATCGAACAGAAGTTTTAACTAATCAATTACCATTATAAACTAACATATACTAGATAACATAATGTTATTACTAACATTAATTTCACTAACTGTTATGTAAGTATACTTACATACTAACCGTGAACACACATTAATTTAGTAAGGACTCACATTAATTTAATTTAGTATACTTACTTACGAACTGTGAATGTTAATAAAACTAATGCGCCGATTTAACAAAATTTATATAATAAACTAATATTACTAAACTAATATTACATTATCATTACTAGTAATGCTAACTATTATACTAACATACTGATTTAAAGGAACTAACATACTAGTATATTGCATGCTAACAGAATTTATATGTATATTAGCATATATTAAATTATTAACCAACTAACATTTACTTTATAATTAATAACTACTAACTTTTCAATATAAATAACCTCAACTCTCTCTTATCATCTTGCATCATATATTTATACACACTACATGTTAACATAAACATAAATGTCACAACAACACTACGTTGTATACAAACTACCGTTGACACTCAATCCTTTAACGCCCTACATGACTTGGACCTAACTGTGAGCATCTGAACACCTCCCAAGTTACAATCATTACAATGTGAGATTGCAACAGAGAGAAAATTAAGCTCAAAGATGCAACGAAGTGATATCTTGCACCACTTAATGTAAAAATGTTAAGAATGAAATTGGTTTCTGTTGTGAAGGGAATTTAGGGAGAAATAGGTGTAAGGGGTTAAGAGCCCCCTACCCGTGTATTTATATCTTTCAATAGTGGGTTGGATACCCAATTGGCCCATTGGGCCTATTCATAACACTTCCCCTTATCCAATCAACATTGAAATAAGAGGTGGATTCTTCAGGATCCGAGTTAGGGTAACTGTCTTGTTAAAGAAAGAACAGTTAACCCATAACTTCCCCTGTTTTGGGGATGTGTCTAGGGGTGGATACTTCAGGATCCAGAGTCAACGAGGTTGCCTCGTCAAAACCTTGACTACAGAAAACCCAGTGGGAAAAAACCTGTAGCCAAGGGAAAAGAGTACAACTCTGCAGTTGACTCCCCCTTATCTGACCAAGCTTCAGGCTTGCAGATTTCCTATGAATCTATACATCAGCCTCCTATGTATCTATGAGTTCATAGTTCTCTCATCCTGACCCAGTTTACATTTACTCACTCTCCTCATCCCAATCCCATATACAAGTTTCTCAAAGATACTAGTAGGCAGGGATTTGGTAAGCAAATCCGCCAAGTTATTACATGATTGGATCTTCTGTACCTCAATCTGCTTTTGCTTCTGAAGGTCGTGCGTCCAGAAGAACTTGGGGGAGATATGCTTCGTCTTGTCACCTTTGATGTAGCCGTCCTGTAGCTGGGCTATACATGCTGCATTGTCTTCATAGAGTGTAGTGGGTGCAAGAACGCCGGTCGTCAGGCCGGTGGAGGTGAGTATGTGCTGGATCACCGAGCGTAGCCAAAAACATTCCTTGCTTGCTTCGAAGATCGCAAGTAGCTCTGAGTGGGTGGATGAGACGGTCGTCATGGTCTGCTTCACAGATCTCCAGGATATAGCAGTGCCGCCATATGTGAACATGTATCCGGTCTGAGACTTCTCTGTATGAGGATCGGACCTGTAACCTGCGTCAGCATAACCAACTAAACCAGTTGATGCCCCTTTCCTGTAGAATAGACCTAAGTCTATGGACCCTTGGAGGTAGCGCAGAAGATGCTTAACTCCGGCCCAGTGCCGCTGTGTAGGTGCAGCACTATATCTGGCTAGTAAGTTTACTGCGAACGCTATGTCAGGGCGAGTGCAGTTAGCCAGGTAAAGGAGTGCACCGATAGCACTTAAATAAGGCACTTCGGGGCCTAGTACTTCCTCCCCCTCTTCCAGCGGCCGGAAGGGGTCTTTGTGTACATCCAATGATCTGACGACCATCGGAGTGCTGAGGGGGTGGCACTTATCCATCTGAAACTTTTTCAATAAGTTCGATGTGTAAGTTGACTGGTGTAACAGGATCCCATCTTTGAGATGCTCTATCTGAAGGCCTAAACAGAATTTTGATTTTCCGAGGTCTTTCATCTCGAAAGTTTCTGTCAGGCTTCTAGAAATCTTTGCGATCTCTTCTGGAGATCCGATGAGGTTTAAGTCGTCTACGTAGACGGCTATAATTACAAATCCTGTTGCCTTTGCTCTTATAAAGATGCAAGGACAGACTGGGTCGTTTTTAAATCCTTGCTGTGCAAGGAAGTCGCTCAGTCTGTTATACCACATCCTTCCAGATTGTTTTAGACCATATAATGATCTTTGCAGTTTCACTGAGTAGATGTCACGTTCTCTCTCTTTTAGTGCTGCAGGCAAAGAATAACCGTCAGGCAATCTCATATAGATGTCTCGGTCTAGGTTGCCATATAGGTATGCAGTAACCACGTCCATGAGTTGCATATCTAAACCCTCTTGTGCTGTTATGCCAATGAGGAATCGGAAGGTGATCGCGTCCATGACCGGGGAGTATGTGGCTTCAAAATCCACCCCAGGACGTTGGGTAAAACCCTGCGCTACAAGCCTTGCTTTGTAGCGTACGATCTCATTCTGTTCATTTCATTTTCTAACAAATACCCATTTATAACCCACAGGTTTTACACCTTTTGGTGTCTGGACTATTGGTCCGAAGACCTTGCGTTTGGTGAGTGAATCCAACTCCACTCCTATTGCCGCTTTCCACTTTGGCCAATCATCTCTGCTTTGACATTCTGTCAGAGAGCGTGGTTCAATATCATCGTCGCAGTACGCGACGTTGATGGCAATATTACACGCAAATGTGTCATCTATTGTTGTGCTTTTTCTGTCCCAATACTCCCCAGTTCGTACATAGTGTATCGATACTTCATTTTCTCCCGGTTTTTCCTCTTCATGAGAGTTTGGGAGAGATGGGGTAGCAGGGCTTAAATTAGCATCCTGTGGTGGTATTTGTTTACCATTGCCAAGGGTCCTACTCTTTCGAGGGACTTGGTCCTTGGATCCCGGTGGTCGTCTTCTCTTTTTGAGAGGTCCAACCATTTCTGCTGCAGGCGGATTGCATCCATTTTGCGGTATGTCAATCCTAGCTGGAGTGTTAGCAGCAGGGACGTGTGATTTGACAATCTTCTGGTTGTCAGTAAATTTGTCCGGCAAGAGATGGAAAATGTTTTGGATGTGGAGAATCTTCAGGACCTCCTCCTCACACTGGCTTGTTGGCGGATCAAAGTGACATAAAGTTTTTGTATCCCAAGTGATACTTTCTGAAGCTTCGGGCTTCTTTGTCTGTGAGCCTAGTCTTGGGAACGATGTTTCATCGAATTCACAGTCTTCTAGACGTGCCTTAAAGACGTCCCCCGTAAGGGGTTCTAGGAATCTAATTATGGAGGGGGTGTCAAACCCAACATAAATGCCTAGGCGACGTTGTGGACCCATCTTTGTCCTTTGTGGTGGTGCTATGGGGACGTATACTGCACAACCAAATATTCTCAAATGTGAGACAATTGGTGGGGCTCCAAGTGCTAGTTGCATTGGAGAAGATGACTGACCTCCAGAGGGTCTTAATTTTATTAAAGATGCAGCATGCAAAATTGCATGACCCCACGCATTCACTGGCATCTGGGATTGAAGTAATAATGGACGAGCGATCCATTGCAGTCTCTTAATTAGAGATTCTGCTAACCCATTTTGGGTGTGAACATGCGCTACAGGATGTTCGACTTCAATTCCCTAAGCTTGGCAATAGTCTAGAAAGACTTGTGACGTAAACTCCCCCGCATTGTCCAGACGAAGTTTCTTTATCTGGTGGTCGGGGAAGTGGGCCCGTAACTTTATTATCTGAGCTAAAAGCTTAGATAGGGCTAGGTTACGGGTGGACAGTAGGCACACATGTGACCACTTAGTTGATGCGTCTATCAGGACCATAAAGTACCTGAACGGACCACTTGATGGGTGAATCGGCCCACAAATGTCTCCGTGGATTCTTTCCAGAAAGCTGGGAGACTCCACATCCACTTTCAGTGGGGAGGGTCTCGTGATCAGTTTACCCTTGTAACAGGGTGGACATGGGAATTTGCCTTTTTGAAGAATCTTCAGGTTCTTCAGGTCAATGCCCCTGGAGTTCTTTATGATGCGGTACATCATAACCGAACCAGGGTGTCCCAGTCTACTGTGCCAGAGTTGGAATTCTGGTGTTTGGGGGCACTGCAGGTGCTCCACCATGGATGTTTCTGGAGTTTGTATACTTGTTTCGTAGAGTCCCGAGGGGAGTCCCTTGAAACGTTCCACAATGGTTTTTGAACCATTTGTAAGAGCCGTTACAAGCAAGTATTCCCTTTTATCTTCCTCGACCGTCTCTAAGTGATATCCGTTTAAACGGATGTCTTTAAAACTTAGGAGGTTTCGGATGGATTTTGGGGAGTATAACGCATTTTTAAGTGTTATTTGTGTGTTGCCGGGGAGCAATATAATTGCTTCCCCTGATCCTTCGATTATATTTGCTGGTCCTGAGATTGTTCTCAGTGGGCCAGAATAACTACTTACGCTCGTGAAATAGTCTATGTTTTGAAGGATCGAGTGCGTCGATGCACTGTCCACTAGGCAGATAAGTTCCATATCTAAAAAATGGGGAAAGACATTCAAGCAATAAATATAGATAAAAGATTCACTTTCATAAATAAATGCTAAAAAGATATTGTTTGACATGGAAAATAGAACTAGATACGATGCATAAAAATTTAAGATACATTGCTAATTGCATAAAAGTGGTCCAGGTCTAGAGAGTATCATCTCCCATGAAATCTTCGGGAGTCCATGAGGTCTCTGCCAACGCTGCGCTCTCCATCAGGTTTGTCTCAGCTCGAGGCTTGAGGCTTGCCTGGTAGAGGTCCTGGAGGTGTTTTGCTGTGCGGCAGATTCTGGACCAGTGGCCCGTCATCCCGCATTTTGAGCATTTGTCCTCCCAGTCTTTCTTGGGAGTGCCTCCTTTGTTGGGAATCCTCTTCTGCTTCTTGTCCACGAACTTCTGGTTCTGGGGAGGAGCTGGGTGAGTGGCCTTCTTTCGCTGCTTCTGTTCTTTCCATTTCTGGAATTTTGCCTTTTTGTCCGTCTTCTTCTTCTGGGAAGACTGGAAGTGGGCCTCTGCAGGAGGTGGCAATGGAGCGGAGCCAGGAGGGCGCAGGTTGTGGGTGGCAACCAACAGGTCTCTGTTCTGTTCAGCCATGAGCAGGCATGAAAGAAGGTCAGAGTACTTTGTGAACTTCTTCTCTCGATATTGTTGCATAAGGATCATGTCCTTTTCGTGGAAGGACGTAAACGTCTTTTCCAGCAACATCTTCTCCGTCACTGGTTCACCACACAACTTCAGGCGTGAGGTGATGCGGAAGAGAGCTGAGTTGTACTCCGCTACGGATTTGAAATCCTGTATGCGGAGGTGAGTCCACTCGTACTGTGCACGGGGGAGTATGACATCCCTCTGATGTCGGTACCTCTCCTCGAGTGCATCCCACAGCTCGTAAGGGTCCTCTACAGTGAGGTACTCATCCTTTAAGGTCGAGTCTAAGTGTTTCCTGATATATATAATGGCTTTCGCCTTTAATATATCGGAAACTTCCTCTGTATGAGGTGCTTCCACTGAAGCCTCCTTGTTAGCTGGGGCAGTACTAGTTGTTGCCTTTTCAGTCTGTGTGAGACTGAAACCATGAGAGCGCAGATGGAACTTCAGGTCCAACTGCCAACTCAGGTAGTTTGACCCATTAGCCTTCAGGACTGAGAAGTCTACATTTGCGAGTCTGGCCATTTTATGATCTAGCATGTACGGAAAAAATAGCATGTATCATTAATACTGAAAATAAGATAGACATCCACGCATGTAATGTAGTCATTTTCATGAATTTAAATTACTGTGGTTTTAACATACATGCTTTTTTCAGGTAATGTGAATAATTAATTACTAAAAATTAACAATCACGCATGCTATTTGATGGTTTTCATTGTGACATTAAAACATGGTATTAAAGCTAATTAATCAACCACGCAGTTTAATGCAAAAACAATGAAAAACAGAAATAATGAACCTTAGGCTATGGGGATCAGCCAGCCGACACCGAAAAATAAATAAAAAGTCCAGTCCGAGGTTACATCAAAAATAAAAAACATGAAAATAAATTACAACTCGGGAACTTCAGAGAGAAGCCCCTATCTTTATTGAGCGAAACGCCTTCAGCTTCTTTTTGGTGTCCTTCGGTCTTCTTTTTACATTTTCATCCTCACATACAAAGTTTCTCTCAAAAGAAAAGAAAAATTGCGGGAATTTAAAACGGTGTCGGAAACCTGGCTGATCCCTAAAAACATAGCCTAATATTTGCACATCCACGCAGATAATATTTTTGCAACATACAACCACGCAGATAATCGAAACACAGGCATTTAAAATAATTTAAAATTGTGTGCGACGTGCAAGAACATTTTTTTTTGAAAACTTTTGCCTTTTTGATCCATATTTTATTGTTTTATTTTACCGCTTTCAACCCTTTTAAAAATTTCTTTTAACTATTTTGGGCTTTTTAGGGCCAAAAAATAAATAAAATAATTTCTGTGGATGGGCTAATTTTCTGGCCTTTTGGGCCATGAAAACAACCCATTAGGGTTAATATTGGGCCTCCCCCGAAAAATAGCCCGTTTAGGGTTAGGGTTTCTGGAAACCCTGGGGGGGCCCGCGGCGTGTCGCCGCGGCGGCTAGCCGCGTAGGTTGCGGCCGCCGTCGCGGCGACGGGCCGCGGCTGCGGGCCGCGGCCGCCGCGGCTTCAGGCCGCGGCAACTGGCCGCGGCCTGGGGCCGCGGCCGCCGCGGCTTCAGGCCGCGGCCGCCGCGGCCTGAGGCCGCGGCGATTGATTCCGCCGGCGGCGCGAAGGTCGCGCCGCCGTTTCGCCCTATGGGCGTACGGAAATTTGGATCAAAGGCGGGGAGGTAAAAAAAATCGGGTTTTTCAACAATTTAGATCGCTAAAAAACAAGTTTTTATTGTTTTAAACATGCAGATCTTATTAAAAATGTTGAATTTTACCGAGTTTATCAACTTTTTGATCCTAAAACATGCAGATCTAATGAGAAAAGCAGGTTTAGATCTAAAAGTTTGGATTTTTACCTTCTAGATTCGACGAGGAATCTAGGCGACGGTTGGTGAAGGATGCCCTTTTCGCTCCCCGTTGGGAAGATTATGATCTTCTTTTTCTGAGCGATTTGTGGATCTCCTTTCCCGCGAGCCGCCGTCTCCTCCAACGAGCGTGATCGTGCTGATAACGTGTTGTGAAGGGAATTTAGGGAGAAATAGGTGTAAGGGGTTAAGAGCCCCCTACCCGTGTATTTATATCTTTCAATAGTGGGTTGGATACCCAATTGGCCCATTGGGCCTATTCATAACAGTTTCTGAATTAAACAAATTGATACTTGAAAGCATTCTGAGAACTCTAAAGGGCACAGGGGTGGCAAACGGGTCGAGTGGGATCGGGTTCGGGTCGGGTCAGATTTGACCCGACCCAGATAGGGGTAAACCCTAACCCGACCTTCGGGTGACCCGGAAAATTTCCGGGTCGGGTTCGGGTTAACCCGTCGGGTTAAGATTTGACTTATACACTATTGCTCCTTTTTCGATATTCAGCTATTTATTAAGAGTCACCGATAATTTATTAAGTGTTGCATAATTTCCAGTAACTTGTCGTTTAAACCGCACAGATGACAACAAAGAAGTACAATTAACGTTACCATTTTATTAACAAAAGTAATAAAATTAACTAAAAAGTTGTATGTAAAGTGAATTGAATCCAAGACCTCTTAAAGAAGTGGACAACAATTCAAATCGTATAAGCACAACTCCCTTTGCAACTGTGTATTGAAGTTATTATATAAATTTTTATATATATAGAGAAAGTAAACCGGGTCGAATTCGGATCAACCAGGTTGACATGCCAAACCCATACCCGACCCAGATTTTATCCGGGTCGGGTCAGGTCAACTCGTTTCCTACTTGACCCGGATTGGCCCCTATCCATACCCGGTTAAGGATGCCGGGTTTCGATCGGGTCGAATCGGATCGGGCTTATTTTGTCACCCCTAAAAGATTGTATAAAATCATGCAACCGAGTATCCAAAAAAATCTGTTGGTATTGCTTAAAAAACAGTTCAAGCTTTCAAAAATTAAAAAAGTTAAAAATCTTTCTAATGTGGTGTTTGGTTACATATACCCTGGGAGTTTATTTAGGGAGCAAAAGTCCTAAACGCACTGTTCCAGTATGCAAAAGATAATTTTGAATGTGAGGCACGTAGATAAGATAATACAAGTTGATATTAGTTGCCATCCAATTTTTGAGATTTCTTTGGAAGTACAGTCCAAAACACATGAATAAAGAAAACCAAATGCTTAACTTCTCATAACTGAAGCGCTGTCCATTTCTTATTCATTCAGGGCGCCCCCAGTGGACGTCGGCGGTGCTCCTTTCTCAAACCAGAATAACTCTGAACGTTAGGGAAGATAAGGGAAAAAAGACCACCTGAGCGACATGAACAATTAAGGCCGAAGGGACTTTACTTATCCGAACGTTAGCGGCTTAAGCTAAGCCTATCACGAGCAGCGTCGCTGCTTGATCGGCGGGGAGGAGCATTTCCAATTTCCATTAATGAAACCATGGAAATCCGTCGGAAAATCAAAAATACGCCAGAGCATTTCATGCTTTGCCGAATTGTCTGTCCCCGGGGAGGCCCGAGAGGCGATGGTTTACCCTGTGGCGGATGTCAGCGGTTCGAGTCCGCTTATCTCCAGCCCGTGAACTTGGTACATGATCAACTATTGACATGTTACTAAAGCGAAGTGATAAACAAGGTCTTATAGGGGACCTTCCTCGTGTGAGGTTTCGGGGTTACACGGCTTGAAGTCGGCGAGACGCGGCGAGCTCGGGAAGCTTGGGGTGGTGTTGCGAAGATGTTCGGGTTGTTCGGGAGAGAATGCGAGGTGATCGGAGAGTCCGCGAGAGGGACCGAAGTTTGATCGGAAAGAGGAGGAGAAGAAGGAGAATAAGGAGAAGGGAAATGATTTGGTTTTGCTGTTGATGGGAAAGAGAAACAGTATGAGGGGGAGTGATATCCTATGGGGTTTTTTAATAAAGAAAGGTCAAAAGTAGTGGGGGTTTTTAAAAGAAATAAATGGGAATTAAGTGGGTGGGGTTTGAATTTAGGGGGATGTTGGATCTCCCCACCCGGAGGTGGGCTTAATGAGTAGGGTTAGGGTTAATGTAAATTAGTTAATTAGTAATTTAATCTTAGCCAATAGTAATTAGTTAGGGTTCATAAGTAATTAGTTACTATACGGTAAAAACTAAAAATAGAGACGCGCTCTCGTCGACACGTATAAGAAAAATCACTCAGACGAAAACATCCGGACGATCGACGTAAAAATACAGGCACACAACAATCAAACACGACTAGAAATATAGGCCGTTACAGTGCCACATAACCCTCTCACATGACCTCCCAAACAAATGGCCCCCCCTTTTCACGTAATTACTGGGTTGCCATTTTCCTTTCATTTTTTGTCAAAACACCCTCTATCTTATTCCTTTTTACATGTTTGCCCTTGGGCTTTGTTTTCGCACGTTGCCCCCCCCATTCCCTTGAATTGCAATCTTGCCGTTGAGATTTATGCGCTTTGACCCCCAGAGCTTTTTTGCGATTTAACCCACGCTTTTCTCCTTTTACCCCGATGATACCTACACACACCCACACTTCTCACTCCTTTTCGGTTGCACGTTCACCGCATCCTGTTCTTGGGGTTTTATTTTCACGTCGTGCACTTTATGCACATGTTATTTCTAGTCTATGATATAAATGTGGGATGTTTATAAACCTTTGTTCCATTAAGACAAAAGTTTGTCCTATGTGGCGGGTGGAGGAGTATGACACCTCATCTCCCACATTGGGTGTGAGGGGATGGGTGCAATTTGTGGGTGTCTGTGTGGAGACCCAAAATAAAAGCACACCCATTTTCCCTCAATTTCATTATTGTCATTCCTCTTTTTCATGTAACCAAAGAAGCTCATCTCTATCTACACTATTAACAACTCTACCATTGTCATTTATGGACTTTGACCCATGAGTTTTTTAGCTATTAATCCACTATTTTTTCGTATTTTTGTTATGAATCAACTACTGGGGGAGGAGCTCTCAGCCCTTTATTTATAGGCAATATGGAGAGTACAAAGATAAGATACATGTGTATGGGCCTATCTCTAAGATAGCCCACAATCCTAACCAACTCGGGTTCATATCCATTCACAACACTCCTCCTTATCCAGCCATCGGTGTGGACTCTGCTCATGAATACTTCAGGATTCTGAGTATAGTAAGAGTCTCACATGGGGTGGATACTTCAGGATCCTGAGTTGGGGTGTTTTGCCTCGGTAAAACCTTTAGCTATGGAAAACACTGTGGAAAAAACCATAGTTAAAGAAAAAGAGTGCAAACACCCCCTAACCCCCTGATCTGTACAAGCTCTCAGGCTTTCAAATCTCTTAGGCGCCTCATCCCAATTTTCTGTACAAACTTCCTAAAGGTAGCCGTAGGAAGGGCTTTAGTGAACAAGTCTGCCAAGTAGTCACATGATTGTACTTGTCTGACATCGGTCATGCCATCTTTCTGTAGTTCGTGCGTCCAGAAGAATTTGGGAAAAATATGCTTCGTTCTGTTGCCTTTGATGTAGCCACCTCGTAGCTAAGCTATGCAAGCAGCATTGTCCTCGAACATTGTAGTAGGTTCAAGATCCCCATACTTCAATCTGGTCGTCACCATGATGTGATTTATAACTGACCGTATCCAGACACATTCTCTGCTTGCTTCATGGATGGCGATGATCTCTGAGTGATTGGATGAGGTAGCTGTCATGGGTTGCTTAACGGATCTCCAGGAAATGGCTGTCCCACCATGGGTAAACACGTACCCAGTCTGTGACTTTGCATTATGGGGATCAGATATGTAACATGCATCAACATAACCAACAAGTGCAGATGATAATCTATTTTATAAAAGAGTCCCAAATCTGTAGACCCTTGGAGGTAGTGCAGAAGGTGCTTTACCCCGGTCCAATAGCGATGCGTAGGCGCTGCACTGTATCTGGTTAGTAAATTTACTGAGAACGCTATATCGGGATGCGTGCAGTTGGCCAGATATAACTGTGCTCCAATAGCACTCAGATAAGGGACTTCTGGACCAAGTATATCCTCCCCCTCTTCCAGCGGTGGAAGGGGTCTTTATGTTCATACAGAGATCGTACCACCATAGGTGTACTAAGTGGATGGCATTGGTCCATATGAAGTATTTGTTACATTTTCTTCGTATATGTGGTTTGGTGTAATAGGATTCCATCTTTCATATGTTCAATTTGTAAGCCAAGGCAGAATTTCGTTTTGTCTAGGTCTTTCATTTCGAATTCTTTTGTCAAGCTTACAAGCTCAGCGATCTCTTCAGAAGATCCAATGAGATTCAGATCGTCTACGTAGACTGCTATTATGACGAATCCTTTTCCCTTTGCTCTTATGAAGATGCAAGGACAGACTTCATTATTGTTGAATCCTTGTTGTACAAGGAATTCACTTAGTCTGTTATACCACATCCGTCCCGATTGTTTAAGACCATATAATGATCTTTGGAGCTTAATAGAGTAGACGTCCCGAGGTCTATCTTTTAATTCAGCAGGCATTGAAAAGCCATCAGAAAGTTTCATGTATATCTTCTTGTCGAGATTACTGTATAGATATGCAGTCACAACATCCATTAGCTGTATATCTAAACCTTTTGTTGTTGTTAAGCTTATCAGGAATCGGAAAGTGATCGCATCCATATCCGGGGAGTATGTTTCTTCATAGTCAATACCCGGTCTTTGGAAAAATCCTTGCGCTATAAGCCGTGTTTTGTAGCGTGCGATCTCATTATTTTCATTTCTTTTTCTCACGAATACCCATTTGTATCCCACAGGTTTGACACCAGTAGGTGTCTGGACAATTTGCCCAAAGACTTTGCGTTTCTGAAGCGAGTCCAGCTCAGCTTCTATTGCCTGATTCCACTTTGGCCAATCATTTCTTTGTTTGCGTTCAGCAACGGAATGTGGATCATGATCATCGTTGCTTCCGGCGACATGTATAGCAATGTAAAATGCGAAGTCATCGTCGATGATTGTACTCTTTCTTCCCACACCTCCCCTGTACGTACATAATTTAATGATATTTCAGTTTCTCCCGGCAGTTCCTCTGTAGTGGATTCCGGAAGGGGTGAGGGTATGGACATGAGCTTATTTCTCTGTGGGGGTATCGTCCCAAGGTCTCAGGATATTTTTCTTTTTCTTGGATTTTTATCCTTGGAGCCTAGTGGTTTGCCTCTTTTCTGTTGAGGTGCAGCCACTTCTGCTGCTGGTGGATTGCATCCATTCTCGCGGATATCAATCCTAGCTGGAGTATTTGCGGCAGGGATGTGTGATTTGACAATCTTCTGGTTGTCAGTAAATGAGTCCAGTAATCGGTGGACAGTGTCCTGAATGCAGAGGATCTTCAGATCTCATCTTCACATTGTTTCGTTACCAGATCATATTGGGTCAAACTTTTTGTATCACAAGTTATGATGTGCTTCGCACCAGATTTCTCAGTTTCTGGGCCCATTTTGGGAAAAAACGGTCTCATCAAGTTCACAGTCTTCAAGACGTGCCTTAAAAGCGTCCCCCGTTTTGGGTTATAGGTATCTTATAATTGAGGCTGAGTCAAACCCTACATAAATACCTAGGCAACGTTGAGGATCCATTTTGTCCTCTTTGGTGGTGTAATGGGGATGTAGACTGCGCAACCGAAGACTCTCAGATGAGAAATGTTCGGTGGCCCTCCATATGCAAGTTGCATTGGAGAGAGACTCTGACCTCCAGAGGGTCTTATTTTTATTAACGATGCAGCATGCAGAATTGCATGTCCCCATGCATCCACGGGCAACTGGGATTTCATTAGCAATGGACAAGCAATCCATTGGAGTCTTTTTATCAGTGACTCTGTCAACCCATTTTGGATATGAACATGCGTCATTAGATGTTTAATTTCTATTCCCGTTGCCTGGCAGTACTCTTGAAATAACCGGAAGGTAAATTCTCCGGCATTATCCAGACGTATTTTCTTTATATGGTTGTCTGGAAAATACGCCCGCAACTTTATAATTTGTGCTAGTAGCTTTGGAAAAGCTAAGTTGCTGGTTAATAGTAGACACACATACGAATATTTTGAAGATGCATCAATCAGTACCATAAAGTACCGAAAGGGCCCACTAGGGTGGTGGATGGTCCACATATGTCTCCATGTATTCTTTCGAGGAAGCTTGGAGACTCGATATCCACTTTTAGTGGGAGTGTCTTGTTATTAATTTTCCCTTGAAGCAGGGGATGCAAAGGAATTCTCCCTTCTGAAGAATCTTCTGGTTCTTCAGGTTGTGCCCATGGGATTGTGTTAGGATGCGGTGCATCATCACAGATCCAGGATGGCCAACTCTGTCATGCCAAAGTAAAAACTTGGCTGATGTCGGACACTTCTGGTGCTCCGTCAAGTTAGCTTCCTCTCTCTGAATCTTTTTATGGTAGATGTTACGAGGTGGAACTCGCGTACAATGAATTTGTATTGTGGAGAACCAAGGGCACGGTGGTTATGTTGAGAAGAGGGTTTAGGTGGGCTGTTTAACAAGTGATTAGTGGGGTGAAGAGGTTGGACTTGTCGCCGGGGGTGATCACGGGGTCGAATCTCACCGGATGCGGCAGAAGAAGGTTGGATGTCAGGAGGCCGAAATTGATGTTGACCAAGGGGCGAGCTTTCCTGCAGCACGAGCAACCCGTCAGAAGGGCGGGGATGGGGTTCAACCCTTAGCCCCTCCGATGCCTAAGTCAGTTATAGGACTTAAAACGGGGGCTAGGCACGCCGGTCGGACTAACGGTGTGTCGACCGCACGTGGCGAGCTATAAGTGGGAGAACAAAGATATGGACGACCTTTGTTCTCGTGTGTGAATGATAGATTGAGAGAGAATTTGACAACCCCTTCCCCGTGAGAGGAGAGGGGGTATTTATACCTGACGGGAGATGACTAGGCGGGGCTGACCTGGCATGCTGACTAGACGTGCTGAGCTGGCTCGGTTGTCAGCGGATGCTTCAGACAGGGATGTCAGGGACAGGAGTGCCTGACCTGCTTTTGTCAGACGGCGCGACGGCCAGGGGGTGATTTTGTCGGGTGGTCAGGGCCGAAAGCATTAACTGTCAGTCGGCTCAACCGCCAGGGGGTGCTTTGTCAGACGGTCGGGTGGCGTATGTGTCAGTCGTGTCCTTATCCTAGGTTGTTTGTCGTTGGTGACGAACTGTAGGTCGGGCTATGCTATCCCGGGCGTCGTGGTGCATGGGGGCCGGCCAGGTCGACCGGCTCGGGTGTTGTTCGGCCCGGACGCGCCTCCTTGTCGGTCGTGGGTTGTGGGCCGCTGGAACGGAAGGATACGCACAGGACTATATCAGCATATCCGGAGGCATTGTCCGGGGGCTCCCCAAGCGCCTTGCCCCTGGCGGGCCACGCAACTGCGGTTGCGTGCCTCGGCCGGGTGGGGGAGTGCTGCGAGGCGCGTCCGTTCCCGCGTAGCTTCGGTCTCCCGGGGTGGAGGCCCTTTCACGCAGGGGAGAGTTAATGGGGTATGTCAGCGGATCCGGGTGGGAGTCGGACTCTTACGATCTTTAGGTCGTAACAATTGCCCCCGGCATTCGAGTGTGAGGCGGAAGCCCGGCTCGGCTCGGATGGCATAACGCCGCCCTCTATCCCGACTCGAACTGGGATCCCCGCTCAGGGGCGGTGACGCCGCTCCTGCGGGGTGTGTGTCTCGCTATCGCGGGATCGCGAGGTCTCGTCCCGAGTGGGAACCAAGCGGGGCATTGCCCCATAACGATGTGCCGTTGTATGTGGTTATTGGGTCGGATTTAGGGGGACCCCGACTTTTTGAGAGTGTTATGGTTCTTGCTGAGATGTGTTTACCGGACGTGTTCGTAATTTTCGCGGGGCTTTGGTCGTTCTGCGCCCGACGGACCGCCCCGTGGTTGTGCGCTTAGGCTCAAGGGGAGGGGTCCGTAAGGGGGAATCTTTTTCATCAACCTTTATCGGAGATTTAGATGATATTTGCAACAATAGAGCAGATTTGGCCCAACCTGCGGTTGGGACAGAAGGTTGTTCACATTCGTCGCCCGCTCCATCGGGGTGAGCAGATCCCTGCGTCTGGGTGGTCTTCCTTTATACCGACCGTTGAATCCCTACTGCCTCATTGTCCGGGGACGTGCTGACGCGCCGGGAATCAATGTTTGGTTTAATCTTCGGGGGGTTGACCCTCGTTTGTCGGGGGGACCCTCTTCCTTTCCCTTTCCTCGCTTCCTCGCGTTCTGCCTTGCTGTCGCCGTGCTGGAGGGTCGCCCAGCCTCGGCAGGGATCCCGCGCACGAGGGGGAACCCCAGGGGAGTCGGAGGACGAGGTGGCGGTGGTGGCGTCGCTGGGAGAGCCGTTGGGGGTTTCCACCCTGACACCCCGTAGGGATCGCCGTCGGCTGGGCGTTAATTGGGGTGTTGCGGCCCGCGGCTAGTCTTCTGGACCTGCCTTTTGATCCAGTAACGGGCAGGAGGAAGGCTGGCGGGTGGGGCCTCCCATGTGTAAGGGGAATATCCTGTCAGGGGTCGCGGGGCTATGGCGGTCACCGTCGGGGGAAGTGAGGCCCGTCGGTGGTCATCGGCCTTCTTCGTAGCTCGGTGGGGCGCTCGGGGCCGTTTCATACCCGGTGTGAGGGGATGTGAATCCCCTTTGTCTCTCTCCCCCTCTCCCCTGACTTCCGAAGGGGGGTACTTATAGAGAGATTCTGCGGAAGGGTTTTCCCTGGATAAAGTGAGGGATTAGTGCCATTAACGGGCTCCGCTGAATCACGCGCTTTGGGAATCGCCTTTTCCTGGCGGTACCCGACACGGGTTGTCTGTTCTGGCCTCTCGGGGGGCGTGTTGCTGCTGATGGCGTGTTGTCCAAGCGTCCTTTCGTTATGTCAAGTCGCATCGTGGCGCTGTCTTGACGAGACCGGGTTGCTGCCTTGTCTGGACTAGGCGTATATTCGATAGGTATGTTTCGCGGTCTCGGGCTTGCGACCGGTCCGTTCCGGGCCATGTGTCCTTGTCCATCGGGCTGAGTTTTTGAGGATGTTGGGTCTAATCTGGGGGAATCCTGCTCTGGTTCGGAGGGCCGGCCCGCGGTGGTTGGTAGCTGCGCAGTCTGAGCCGAGGTGTTGCGGGAACGTCGGTCTTCGCCGTGTTTTTCCGCGGGGTTGCCTATCTTGGCTTCTTGTGTCATACAATCACTAACTATGCCCCCAACATTCCCTTGTCCGAGATAGCGAGGTCTTGGGGGAAGGGGATGTTGATGATTTGTGGTCTTTGGGCCGGGCTGGGAGTCGCCGAAAAGGTTCGGTATGAGGCATGCCGCCCTATCACGATTTGGCACAGGGCGGGCCTCCGTCCACCCCGTTCCCCTTTGATCGAAAGTTGTCGGTAACTTTCAGTTGGCGAGGGGTCTGGGTTCGAAGCGTAGTATCGAGGCGTCAGAGCTGCGGGCGTAAATCTTTTGGGCGTCCTAAGATAGTCCGGGGAGTGCGTTGCGCCGTTGCTATTTTATGCGCCGCGAGGGGTGGGGAGCTCGCCCGACACTTGGCGGGTGGATCGCTTCACGCTACGGCATTTTAGGGAATTAAACGCGTATATGACAATGATGAATGTTTTCATTTAAATTTACAAGAACTGATCTATGGCGTGTACATGAGTACTTAGATTATCGCCCGTTGTGGGGTAAGATCCAGCCCTAGGATGGGCTATAGAGTTGTCCTCGCCAGCAGTGAATGACCTCCGGATCTAGGGGTCCTCCTCTGCCGGGTCGGCCTTTTTACTTGTAATGACCCCAAAATTCATATACGTGTATTAATACACATTCTTGGACGTATATATATGCGTATAAATTTTTGGGAGTCCTTGTGTATTTTATTTAATTTTGTCACGCTAAAATAATTATTTTTAAATAATTTGTTTGACATGATTTTATTAAATGAAATATATGGGTGGAATACTAATGTATTGCATGTGTATTAAGTGTGTATAATTATTTTCCTAAAAGACAAATCCTAATTTTACCTAAGTGACACCTCACCCTTTGATGTGTCAATATTTCCTTGATCCTTACCTAACCCAAGGCTGGGTGGCATGCTTAGATGATTTTTAGATGATTTTAGGGAGATGAGGTGGCTACTCTAGGAATTAGAGAGAATATTTTATTCACTCACTCTCTTCCCAAAGATCAGACCGAATTCATCCCTTCCAGTTGCTCTCTCTTAGACATTAGGGGGACTGAGTACCCGTAGGGCTACGCCACCCTCACTCTGCATACTCCTGTAGCATCCCTGTCGTCATTTGGGTTCTGTTGCTCATTCTGGGAGCTTGTGAAGGAGAAGAGAAGGAGAAGGAGAAGGATTTGAAGAAGGAGGAGCCATAGGGATTTGGGTTACCCCCTTGTCTCTCATCACCTCTAAGGTAGGATTCCATCTCCAACTAGTATTAGAGTTGCATGCTTAGTTCATAGTTGTTGTTGTTGTGGTTTTACCTTTTCTTATGTTAATCCTGAGTTTTGTATGGTTGTGTGCGGTGAGCAATCCTGAGTTTTGTATGGTTGTGCGCGGTGAGTAATCCTGAGTTTGTATGGTTGTGTGCGGTGAGCAATCCTGAGTTTTGTATGGTTGTGCGCGGTGAGCAATCCTGAGTTTTGGGTGGTTTTGTGCGGTGAGCAATTCTGGACAGATTTACATGTTGATTGTTTTGCTTAGTCCTCCCAATCTAGAATTGAGTTTGCTCTGAAATTTTTATGGCTTAAATATTGGACTGTTATCTATAACTTTCATGTTGTGACCGTTTACCAATTCGAACTGGAAATATGAGTAAAAATTCCATCTTTACAACATGTCGGCATTTCATCCAGTCTGGACACAGTTTGGTAAAACGTAGATCAGTCCCTACACACTCCATAGAAATTGATGAACTTGGTCTCGTTGGAAAGATAACAATTTTTCCTACAACTTTCTGTGAGTGCACATTTTTGAGATTCTAACTATAACATGTCTTAAACTACCAATCTTTACAGCTCTTAGAATCTGTCTGAAAAACAGATTCGTCAGGTCTTACCAAATAATTCACCATAAATCACTCAGTTCATATTTCTGTATGAAATTTATAGGTGAATTCAGAACAACTATATCTACAACTTTCATTTGTATTGTATATGCATGTTTGATACAAAATTATGGAGAAATGTGCTTCTTAATCTGACTGTTCTATTTTTCCAGCAAGCTGAAAGATTTGAATGTTGTTTTAAGCTCTTTTTGAGGTTAAACTTGCCATTAATGTTCTTAATCATTTCTGTTACATGATAATATGTGGTTTATGTTCTTGGCACACGCAAAATGATTATGTGAACATGGTTATACGTTTTATGAGAAATGAGAAAGGGAATGCACAAGGCGATGCATGTCCCAAATATGTGATGAACTGTGGAAAGAAAAGAAATGGAAGATGTTATGTTCCATGAAAATGACTAAGTCCTCTTAAATGAGGGTGACATGGGGTTTGGGGGAAACACGGTTAAATTAAAGGAGTTAAGGAGCGGACAGATGATATGAATTCTCACCCGCTGTATCACTCCTGGAAGGGCGAGTTGAAAGGGTTGGAGAGGCCGCTGGTGTACCCGTGATGCACCATGACGGTAATTGATGGTTTACTCCGTTTGTCCGACAGAAAAACCGAGCAGGTCTCGCTCCAGTACCTTGCCCCGTTCGGGTATGGAGTTGCGAGAGGCCCCCTCCGGTGCCCGTGTTGCTGGTTGGGGTACCACGTTTCACCCACCCTGGGTGAAGTCCGGCTCCTTAAGGTCCTAAGATTTATCCGGGTTTCAAAATGCTAACCAATGAATTAATTGTTAATCCTTATTATTCTTGTAGCAATGATAAATGTATGTGTTGTTTACTTATGTTTCTTTACTATGTTTCTTTTATGTTGTATATCATTGTTGTACACCTTGCCTGTTGCACGAGCACGCTTTCACATGTTCATAAGTATAGTTGTTACTTACTTTATTACAGTAAATGTTTATGCCATGACATACACTCTGCCTATTCACGTGCACCCTTTCCACACTTCATGTAAGGACTAGTTGAGATATGGAATTCCTACTGGGTCACGCGTTGACGTGCCCCACCGTTGACTTTTCAGGTTGGTTCTTTGAGTTGGAGGCACTTGACTCAGTTGGTTGGATTTGCGGGTGGTGAGAAGTGTGGATGACTTGGGAGTGTTGTTGTATTTGGGTGAGATGTGAGTTTTTGTACCTTATTGAGATGTGGGTAATATTGTATATGGATTTGTATAAGGAAGTTGTATACGAACAGTTTTATTTATATACATCAGTGCTTGAGTTGTTGGTTCTCTTGTGTTTTGGGTTGACTGGAATGCTATATGTACTATCCCAGCAGTGCGCAGTGGACCTGCTTGTATTTGTAATTTCGTATTTTTCTTCGTAGCACTCGTCTCTTTGGGAATACCTGATACGGATTCGTACTTATCGGGTATCCCGGGGAGCGGGGCGTTACATTACTCGAGTTGTTCTTGGCGCAGAGGTGGGCGACTCTGATGGCCGATGGGCCCGGCGACCGCCTCCCGTGCTGAAGTGTTGTAAGGTCTCCTCGGTCCGGTAGAAGCACTGGGGAGGGGAATCACCAGGGAAGCCATCTTTCTGGGGCTTGTGTCTTGGGGGGATCTTGAGGATCGGGCCGCCCCCACATGCCTCGCTGCTTTGGTTTGAGGGTGGGGGGAGTCCTGACGGTCAGGCCGCCCTCCCCCCACGCCTCGCTGCTTCGGTTTGAGGGTGGGGGAGTCCTGACGGTCGGGCCGCCCTCCCCCCACGCCTCGCTGCTTGGGTTTGAGGGTGGGGTTCGGGGCCCGATCGTGCCGGGGCGGACTGACATGCCATGACTCGCCGTTTGGGCTCGCTGGGGATGCAGCCTTGCCGAGGTCCCCGTTCGGTGGTCGACGGCGAGCAGGTGTTGGCTTGCCAGCCCGGGGGGCTCCCGCTTTTCCTGCCGGCGGGGGTCGGATGCCTACCTTTCTCCGACTCGTCCTTGTTTAGGGCGGATGGAGGCGTGAAAGGTGGATTTCCCTTGTGTAAGCGGAATATCCTTTTGGCGATCCGTTTGTAAGAGGAATATCCTGTTGGAGGTGGTGGAGAGGCGTGAACCGCCGCCCCGGGCGGTGGGAACCATTGATGGCCGGTGACCTCTCTTTTGTTAGGGCGTTGTATCTCAGCCCGCTTCCCAGCGGGTGGGGGGGATAAGTGCCGATTTCTCATGTCTTCTGACCCTTTGTTCTATTTCTTTTGGAAGGGTGAGTGGCGTCTTTAAAGGGAGATCTCGCTGACGGTTTCCCCTGTGTTTATTGCGATGAGTTGGCATTATTAATGGGCTCCTCGGATTCACGCCCGTGGGAAACCGCTTTTGCCAGGTGGCTCTTTCGGAACCTCTTTTGGAGTGTATCATTAATGGTGGCGTATTTCTCGAGCGTCTTTTCGTTTCGTTGAGTCACATCGGGGCCGCCTACTCGGGAACTGAAGCCATTTCGTCCCGGTTAGCGCGCCCCTGTCTTCTTTCGATTTTTCGAGGAACGTGGGCGCGTAGCCCTCCCTGGTTTGGGGTGGCTAGGGTTGGCCCTGCCCCAGAGGTCTTGAGGGGGGGAGCGGGCGCGTAGCCCGGCCCGTGCCCTTCTCTGGTTTGGGTGGCTAGGGTTGGCCCTGCCCCAGAGGTCTTGAGGGGGGAGCGGGCGCGTAGCCCGGCCCGTGCCCTTCTCTGGTTTGGGTGGCTAGGGTTGGCCCTACCCAGAGGTCTTGAGGGGGGGAGCGGGCGCGTAGCCCGGCCCGTGCCCTTCTCTGGTTTGGGTGGCTAGGGTTGGCCCTGCCCCAGAGGTCTTGAGGGGGGGAGCGGGCGCGTAGCCCGGCCCGTGCCCTTCTCTGGTTTGGGTGGCTAGGGTTGGCTCTGCCCCAGAGGTCTTGAGGGGGGGAGCGGGCGCGTAGCCCGGCCCGTGCCCTTCTCTGGTTTGGATGGCTAGGGTTGGCCCTGTCCCAGAGGTCTTGAGGGGGGGAGCGGGCGCGTAGCCCGGCCCGTGCCCTTCTCTGGTTTGGGTGGCTAGGGTTGGCCCTGCCCCAGAGGTCTTGAGGGGGGGAGCGGGCGCGTAGCCCGGCCCGTGCCCTTCTCTGGTTTGGGTGGCTAGGGTTGGCCCTGCCCCAGAGGTCTTGAGGGGGGAGCGGGCGCGTAGCCCGGCCCGTGCCCTTCTCTGGTTTGGGTGGCTAGGGTTGGCCCTGCCCCAGAGGTCTTGAGGGGGGGGAGCGGGCGCGTAGCCCGGCCCGTGCCCTTCTCTGGTTTGGGTGGCTAGGGTTGGCCCTGCCCCAGAGGTCTTGAGGGGGGAGCAGGCGCGTAGCCCGGCCCGTGCCCTTCTCTGGTTTGGGTGGCTAGGGTTGGCCCTGCCCCAGAGGTCTTGAGGGGGGAGCGGGCGTGTAGCCCGGCCCGTGCCCTTCTCTGGTTTGGGTGGCTAGGGTTGGCCCTGCCCCAGAGGTCTTGAGGGGGGGAGCGGGCGCGTAGCCCGGCCCGTGCCCTTCTCTGGTTTGGGTGGCTAGGGTTGGCCCTGCCCCAGAGGTCTTGAGGGGGGAGCGGGCGCGTAGCCCGGCCCGTGCCCTTCTCTGGTTTGGTTGGCTAGGGTTGGCCCTGCCCCAGAGGTCTTGAGGGGGGGAGCGGGCGCGTAGCCCGGCCCGTGCCCTTCTCTGGTTTGGTTGGCTAGGGTTGGCCCTGCCCCAGAGGTCTTGAGGGGGGGAGCGGGCGCGTAGCCCGGCCCGTGCCCTTCTCTGGTTTGGTTGGATAGGGTTGGCCCTGCCCCAGAGGTCTTGAGGGGGGGAGCAGGTGCGTAGCCCGGCCCGTGCCCTTCTCTGGTTTGGGTGGCTAGGGTTGGCCCTGCCCCAGAGGTCTTGAGGGGGGAGCGGGCGCGTAGCCCGGCCCGTGCCCTTCTCTGGTTTGGGTGGCTAGGGTTGGCCCTGCCCCAAAGGTCTTGAGGGGGGGAGCGGGCGCGTAGCCCGGCCCGTGCCCTTCTCTGGTTTGGTTGGCTAGGGTTGGCCCTGCCCCAGAGGTCTTGAGGGGGGAGCGGGCGCGTAGCCCGGCCCGTGCCCTTCTCTGGTTTGGGTGGCTAGGGTTGGCCCTGCCCCAGAGGTCTTGAGGGGGGGAGCGGGCGCGTAGCCCGGCCCGTGCCCTTCTCTGGTTTGGGTGGCTAGGGTTGGCCCTGCCCCAGAGGTCTTGAGGGGGGAGCGGGCGCGTAGCCCGGCCCGTGCCCTTCTCTGGTTTGGGTGGCTAGGGTTGGCCCTGCCCCAGAGGTCTTGAGGGGGGGAGCGGGCGCGTAGCCCGGCCCGTGCCCTTCTCTGGTTTGGGTGGCTAGGGTTGGCCCTGCCCCAGAGGTCTTGAGGGGGCGGGGGGAGCGGGCGCGTAGCCCGGCCCGTGCCCTTCTCTGGTTTGGGTGGCTAGGGTTGGCCATGCCCCAGAGGTCATGAGGGGGGAGCGGGCGCGTAGCCCGGCCCGTGCCCTTCTCTGGTTTGGGTGGCTAGGGTTGGCCCTGCCCCAGAGGTCTTGAGGGGGGAGCGGGCGTGTAGCTCGGCCCGTGCCCTTCTCTGGTTTGGGTGGCTAGGGTTGGCCCTGTCCCAGAGGTCTTGAGGGGGGGGAGCTGGCGCGTAGCCCGGCCCGTGCCCTTCTCTGGTTTGGGTGGCTAGGGTTGGCCCTGCCCCAGAGGTCTTGAGGGGGGGAGCGGGCGCGTAGCCCGGCCCGTGCCCTTCTCTGGTTTGGGTGGCTAGGTTTGGCCCTGCCCCAGAGGTCTTGAGGGGGGGAGCGGGCGCGTAGCTCGGCCCGTGCCCTTCTCTGGTTTGGGTGGCTAGGTTTGGCCCTGCCCCAGAGGTCTTAAGGGGGGGAGCGGGCGCGTAGCCCGGCCCGTGCCCTTCTCTGGTTTGGGTGGCTAGGGTTGGCCCTGCCCCAGAGGTCTTGAGGGGGGGGAGCGGGCGCGTAGCCCGGCCCGTGCCCTTCTCTGGTTTGGGTGGCTAGGGTTGGCCCTGCCCCAGAGGTCTTGAGGGGGGGAGCGGGCGCGTAGCCCGTGCCCGTGCCCTTCTCTGGTTTGGGTGGCTAGGGTTGGCCCTGCCCCAGAGGTCTTGAGGGGGGAGCGGGCGCGTAGCCCGGCCCGTGCCCTTCCCTGGTTTGGGTGGCTAGGGTTGGCCCTGCCCCAGAGGTCTTGAGGGGGGGAGTGGGCGCGTAGCCCGGCCCGTGCCCTTCTTTGGTTTGGGTGGCTAGGGTTGGCCCTGCCCCAGAGGTCTTGAGGGGGGGAGCGGGCGCGTAGCCCGGCCCGTGCCCTTCTCTGGTTTGGGTGGCTAGGGTTGGCCCTGCCCCAGAGGTCTTGAGGGGGGGAGCGGGCGCGTAGCCCGGCCCGTGCCCTTCTCTGGTTTGGTTGGCTAGGGTTGGCCCTGCCCCAGAGGTCTTGAGGGGGGAGCGGGCGCGTAGCCCGGCCCGTGCCCTTCTCTGGTTTGGGTGGCTAGGGTTGGCCCTGCCCCAGAGGTCTTGAGGGGGGGAGCGGGCGCGTAGCCCGGCCCGTGCCCTTCTCTGGTTTGGGTGGCTAGGGTTGGCCCTGCCCCAGAGGTCTTAAGGGGGGAGCGGGCGCGTAGCCCGGCCCGTGCCCTTCTCTGGTTTGGGTGGCTAGGGTTGGCCCTGCCCAGAGGTCTTGAGGGGGGGAGCGGGCGCGTAGCCCGGCCCGTGCCCTTCTCTGGTTTGGGTGGCTAGGGTTGGCCCTGCCCCAGAGGTCTTGAGGGGGGGAGCGGGCGCGTAGCCCGGCCCGTGCCCTTCTCTGGTTTGGGTGGCTAGGGTTGGCCCTGCCCCAGAGGTCTTGAGGGGGGAGCGGGCGCGTAGCCCGGCCCGTGCCCTTCTCTGGTTTGGGTGGCTAGGGTTGGCCCTGCCCCAGAGGTCTTGAGGGGGGAGCGGGCGCGTAGCCCGGCCCGTGCCCTTCTCTGGTTTGGGTGGCTAGGGTTGGCCCTGCCCCAGAGGTCTTGAGGGGGGAGCGGGCGCGTAGCCCGGCCCGTGCCCTTCTCTGGTTTGGGTGGCTTGGGTTGGCCCTGCCCCAGAGGTCTTGAGGGGGGGATCGGGCGCATAGCCTGTGCCCGTGCCCTTCTCTGGTTTGGGTGGCTAGGGTTGGCCCTGCCCCAGAGGTTCGGAGGTTTTGCGCTGCAAAACTTAGGTAGGAACAACAATGTTGAGGGAAAGCTGGTAGATGTGTATATAGCACGTATAAAAAGAAAAACTCACAACTATTGGTAGACTTTTAGCAGATGCTTTGCGTT
Organism: Scilla litardierei; assembly: GCA_030789695.1. Lineage (NCBI taxonomy): Eukaryota > Viridiplantae > Streptophyta > Magnoliopsida > Asparagales > Asparagaceae > Scilla > Scilla litardierei. The sequence goes on from CM061137.1 coordinate 137,356,717, forward strand.
CCAAGGGTGGGCCAGTTCGCTCCCTTCGGGGGTTGCCAAGATGTACGTGGCTGGTCCTACGATATCGACGACAGTGTAGGGCCCTTCCCATTTGGCGGCCAGCTTTCCCCGCTGGGCAGTCTCGGGGCGGAAGGTGGCGTCTCTGAGGACCAAGTCGCTGATCCTGAAAGTCCGCGGCTTCACCCGGGAGTCGTAGTACCGCGCCATCCTCTGGCTGTGTTTGACGAGGCTGGTCAGGGCCCGGTCTCTTACCTCGTCTATCAATTCAAGACTGAGGCCGAGTCCCTCTCCATTGATCTCTTCGTCGAAGAGCTTTAGCCGGAGCGTCTCTTCGCCGATCTCCACGGGAACGACCGCCTCCGATCCGTATGCTAGCATGAAGGGACTCTCTCCGGTCGAGGCCTTGTGGGTGGTACGATAGGACCATAGGATTCCCGGCAGCTCGTCGACCCATGCCCCCAGGGCGGCATCCACCTTTTTCTTCATTGGGTTCAAGATACATTTATTCGCGGCCTCTGCCATTCCGTTGCACTGTGGGTGGGCGACTGACGCGAACTGGAGTTTGATCCCCCAGCCCGAGCAGAAGTCGCGGAAGCCTTCGCAATCGAACTGCTTTCCGTTATCCGTGACTATTGAGCGGGGAATCCCGAAGCGGCATATAACGGATTGCCAGATGAAGCCCTTCATGTCCGTCCACGCGATTCGCGCCAGCGGCTCCGCTTCTACCCACTTTGTGAAGTAGTCCACGGTGACAACTAGATATTTCCTTCCTCTGGAGGCCTTTGGGAAAGGCCCAAGGATGTCGAGTCCCCACTTGGCGAAGGGGACCGGGCTCACGATGGGCATCAGGTTGGCCGGAGGTGCAGTCGTCCGTCGGCCGAACTTCTGGCACTCCTCGCACCTCTTGACGTACTGTACTGCGTCCCGGATCATTGTCGGCCAGTAGTACCTCTGGCGCATTATTTTGTGGGCGATGGTGCGCCCGCCATGGTGGTTTCCGCAGAAGCCTTCGTGTACCTCGCGGATGACTTGCTCAGCCTGCTCCGGGCCCAAGCATTTCAGGTAGGGCAGGACGTCGAAATTGGCGCGGCGGCGGCGGTACATCATTCCGTCAAGGAGCACGAATGACAGGGCCCGCCTCTCCACCTGTTTAGCCAGCAACCGCTCCTCGGGCAGTTCCCCCGTCTCCAAGTACTTCATAATGGGGGTCATCCATGACGTCACCGTGCCTGTGCACATCAGTTCTCCTTCGTCAATGGTTGGCGTCAATAGGCTTTCGACGTAGATGGCCTTCCCGATCTCGGCCGCCGAGGAGGAAGCCAGCTTAGACAGGGCGTCCGCCCGGAGGTTGTTGGAGCGGGGCAGGTGCCGGACGTCCGCTTTCTTGAACTTGCGGAGTTCGATCTGGATGCGCCTAAGGTACCGCTTCATTGTTTCTTCTCGGGCCTCGAAGCTCCCCAGGATCTGTTGGATGACGAGCCGGGAGTCACTTAGGAGCAACATGTTCGTCGCCCCCACCGCCCTAGCGAGTTTCAACCCGTTAACCGCGGCCTCGTACTCCGCGACATTGTTGGTTGCCGGGAAGTTGAAGCGTAGGGCGTATTCCAACGAGCATCCGTCAGGGGTCTGAATGACGATACCCGCCCCTGTCCCGGATCCCGTCGCGGAGCCGTCGACGTGGATGGTCCACAATTCACCCACGTTCATCTGGGAGGGCGCCGAGGGTTCGCCCACCTCGGTTCCCCGCGGGGACGCGGTCGTCGATGGGAGCTCTGTCCAGTCCCCCGGCAGGTCTCCCGCGGTGCATTCCACCATGAAGTCGGCCAGCGCCTGGCCTTTGATCGCCGTCCGGGCTTTGTACGTTATGTCGAACTCGCTGAGCTCGACACTCCAGTTGAGCATCCTCCCCGACCGCTCCAGTCTTTTCAGGTTCTTTTCGAGGGGCATGTCGGTGTGGACGGTTATGGGATGGGCCTGGAAGTATGGTCGGAGCTTTCGGGCTGTGGTGATTAGGCAGTAGGCGGCTCTCTCGATAGGGCTGTAACGAGTCTCCGCCTCCCTGAGGATCCGGCTGGCATAGTAAACAGGGCGCTGCACCCCCCCTTCCTCCTTGATTAGGACAGAGCTAACGGCCTCCTCGTTGGTCGCCAAGTACAACCCTAGGGGTTCGCCTTCCTCCGGCCGTGCGAGGAGCGGTGGGCTCTGTAGGTAAGCCCTTAGCTCCGCGAACGCCCGCGCACAGTCGTCGTCCCACGGGATCACCTTCCTTTTGTCCTTAGCTTCGCCAAAAGCTGTGCGCAAGACCCTGAAGAAGGGGAGCGACTTCTCCGCAGATTTCGACAGGAATCGCCCCAGAGCAGCGATCCGGCCGTTCAGTCGCTGCAAGTCCCGGATCGTCCGGGGTTCCGCCATACCGACGAGGGCCGTCACCTTGTCGGGGTTCACCTCAATCCCCCGCTTCGTTATCATGAAGCCCAGGAATTTTCCCGACTGCACGCCAAAGATACACTTCGCGGGGTTTGGCCTTAGGTTGTACCGGTGGACCCTTTGGAAAGTCTCCTGCAAGTCGGCGAGGTGGTCGGGGGCCCTTCTACTCTTCACCATCATGTCGTTGATGTAGACCTCCAAGTTTCGCCCCACCTGAGGGCCGAATATTCGGTCTACCATCCGCTGATAGGTCGCCCCGGCGTTCTTCAGTCCAAAGGGCATCTTGGTGTAACCGAAGGTGCCCTTATCGGTGACAAAAGACATCTTTTCCTCGTCCTCCTCCGCCATCGGTATCTGGTTGTATCCCGAGAAGGCGTCCATAAAGCTTAACAACTCGTAGCCGGACGCCTGGTCCACCAAGTGGTCGATTCTGGGTAGGGGGAAGCTGTCCTTTGGGCATACCTTGTTGAGGTCGGTGAAGTCGACGCACATGCGCCACTTTCCACTGGGCTTCTTCACCAGAACGACGTTGGCAAGCCAATCCGGGTAATCCACCGGCCGAACAAATTTGGCTTCGAGGAGCCGCTCTACTTCTTCCTCGGCCGCCCTCTTCTTTTCGCCCCCGCACTTCTCTTCTTCTATCGGACGGGTCGGGCTTCTGGGTCCGCATTTAACCTGTGGGAGATCACCGTCCGGTCAACCCCCGGCATGTCGGCGGGCGACCATGCGAATATATCCGCATTTTCCCGGAGCAAGGCGACGAGGGTCGCCCTCAGGGCGACCGGGAGTTTTGTCCCGATGGAGACGGTTCTCTCTTCATCCGCGGCTACGGGAACCTCCTCGACCTCCTCGGCCGGGGTCGGCCGCTGGTCGCAGAAGTCCTCCCTTTCGTCGGGGATGAGAACCGTCAGGGCCCGCCCCGGGCTCCGACACCGGGCTGGCCTTCCGTCGCGGCCCCCAGGCACCTCCTGGTCTCCTCGCACCAGTCCCACCCCCTGCGGGGTCCGGAACTTCATCGTCTGGTGTCGCAGGCTGGGGAGCACCTCGATGGCCATCATGTATGGACGCCCTATGATTCCGTTATACGCCGATGCGACGTCGACGATGACGAAACGCGTCCCCCTAGTGACGACCCTTGGTTCCTCCCCCAGAGTCATCGGCAGGGTGATCGCCCCCACTATGGGGATCATATGGCCGGTGAAGCCGACAATGGGGCCCGCACAAGGCTCCAAGTCCGCACGCCCCCACCCCATTCTCTCGACCGTTGACAGGAACAGGATGTCGCAGGAGCTACCGGTGTCAATCAGGAGCCGGCCGACGACAACCGCCCCGATCCGAGCTTCGACGGCGAGGGCGTCATCGCCCTGGCTCCCCACCTCCTGCTGGTCTCCCTCGGTAAAGGTGATAAGGGGGTCGGTGTGTCCTTCTCCGCTTCGTCCGGCGGCCGGCGCCCGCCACCATCACCTGTCGGGCACCGCCTTCTGAGACCGTGGGCGACGTCCCCATTGGGGACGGCCCCCCGCTTATCATCTCAATGCACATGATCGCCCCGGGGGGCGTGGCTCCCCCCGATCGCGATCCGCCGGCGGTTCTGGCCCCCGCCCCTCCGGTGGGGCTCTCTCTCCTTCTGCTGCCCGCCTGTCCGCCACGAAGTTTCCCAAGTGGCCCGCCTGGATCAGCCGCTCGATCTCTCTCTTAAGAGTGTAACAACGGTCGGTGTCGTGACCGTGGTCACGGTGATATCGGCAATACCTCCGGAGATCCCGCTTCGCCGGATCCGTCCTCATCTCCCGGGGAGGCTCCGACAGTAATCCGGCCCTCGTCGCCGCGGCTAGAACTTCCATCATGGGGGCGTTGAGCCGCGTGTAGTGCGCCCGCTGGGGGCCTTCCTGTCTTGGGAGGGCTCGGGTGGCGCCTTGGGCCGGGGCGAACTTGCGCGCCGGGCCAGGACGGTCTTGCGGGCGTTGCAACACCGGTTCGCGCCTTGGTTGGGTCAACCGGTCGCGACCTCGGCGCCCCTCTTCTTGCCTCGGCCGAGGGGGAGACCGGGGCTCGCCTTGGAGCGGCTTCGCCGGGGTGAATAGGGCCTTCGTGCCGAGAGTCTCTTCGGCCAACGCATGCCTCTCCGCCATAGCAACCAACGCCTCATAGTCGGCCGGCGGATCCCGGAGCAGGGATTTGTGGAGGCTCCGAGTCCGCAACCCCGTCTTGAAGGCCAGCATAAGTACCTCGTCGCCGCATGTCACCACCGCCCGTCTCTCCTCCTGAAAGCGGCGGAGGTATCTGCCCGTTTTCTCTCCCTCTCTTTGGACTATCGTGCTGAGATAGTCTAAGGGCTTCTTTTTCGTCTGTCCGGCCCGAAACTCTTGGCAGAACTTGTGGGATAGCTCGCCAAAGCTCCCAACGGATCTCGCGGGTAAGCCGAAGTACCACTCCAACGCGGTGTCCCTCAGGCTTTGGGAGAAATGCCGGCATAGGAACGCCTCATCCACATCCTGCGCCTCCATTGCCCCCCGGTACTGCTGCACGTGCGTGAGGGGGTCGCCTCTCCCGTCGTATGTGGCCAAGTGGGGGGGGGGGGGTTTGAACCTTATGGGCCTCGGAGCGGACGTAATCCACCGTGCAAGCGGCGTGGCCTCCTCCGGATAGGTAGGGCGATCGGGCGCATCCCCTCTCCGCCATTCGGTGGTCTGGCTTCGGTCGTGCCTCGGCCGCCGCCGGTCCTCCGGCCCCGGGTAGTAGCCCGATGGTCGCCTGGCGGGGCTGCTTCCTCGGGTCGAGGATTCGACGGGTTGTGGGCTACGGTTCTCCCAGCACCATCGCCTCCCGGCCGGCTCCCCTCGGGCCTCCATCCGCTCCTGATTCTCCCGCAGGAGCCTTTCGCGCTCGGCGGCGAGGAAGCGTGGTTATCGACGAACGGCTTCCTCGTGCAGTCGATCGGAGTGGTGGTGAAAATGATGTGGGCTGCCTCCTCCTCCCAGTGGGGACCTGGCCAACAACGGGCCCCGCCCGTCCCCGAGCCGCCGACCCATCGCCGTCACCTCCAGAATTTCCCGGTTGCTTTCGTTCTCCTTCCTTAGCCTCTCGCGCTCCGCGATGACGAGGCGGAGCTGGTGGCGGGCGGCCTCTTCGTCCTGGTAGGCCCTTCGGGCGGTCTCGGCCGCTTCGTCCAAACGCCTTTGCACGGCGGCCGCCTCCCCCAGGCGCCTCCATCACCTCGCAACTTCCATCTCCTCTTCCAGGAGTCTCTGCTGGGCCGCGACCTCCTCGGCGAGCCCCCTGTTCTCCCCCTCCTCCTCGAACTGAGGGCGGAGATTCCACCTCACGTTCTGGGGCTCCGAGGGGCCGGGCTGGGGGTCCACCCCCGCCGCCGGGTAGCCTCCCATCGTCTGAGTAACGGCCTCGAAGCTCCTCAGGACGGCGTGGGCCGAAGTATGGTCAGTCTCGGGGCCCATCCCCGGAAGGGGGTCGGGCGCCGGGGTGATTAGTAGAGAGAGAGGCTCCTGACCCACGTGATCCTTGCCGCGGTCAGGGTTCCGAGTGATCGGCATGGAGTCTAACATGGGTGTGACCCTTCGTTCCCACAGACGGCGCCAATTGTTACGAGGTGGAACTCGCGTACAATGAATTTGTATTGTGGAGAACCAAGGGCACGGTGGTTATGTTGAGAAGAGGGTTTAGGTGGGCTGTTTAACAAGTGATTAGTGGGGTGAAGAGGTTGGACTTGTCGCCGGGGGTGATCACGGGGTCGAATCTCACCGGATGCGGCAGAAGAAGGTTGGATGTCAGGAGGCCGAAATTGATGTTGACCAAGGGGCGAGCTTTCCTGCAGCACGAGCAACTCGTCAGAAGGGCGGGGTTGGGGTTCAACCCTTAGCCCCTCCGATGCCTAAGTCAGTTATAGGACTTAAAACGGGGGCTAGGCACGCCGGTCGGACTAACGGTGTGTCGACCGCACGTGGCGAGCTATAAGTGGGAGAACAAAGATATGGACGACCTTTGTTCTCGTGTGTGAATGATAGATTGAGAGAGAATTTGGCAACCCCTTCCCCGTGAGAGGAGAGGGGGTATTTATACCTGACGGGAGATGACTAGGCGGGGCTGACCTGGCATGCTGACTAGACGTGCTGAGCTGGCTCGGTTGTCAGCGGATGCTTCAGACAGGGATGTCAGGGACAGGAGTGCCTGACCTGCTTTTGTCAGACGGCGCGACGGCCAGGGGGTGCTTTTGTCGGGTGGTCAGGGCCGAAAGCATTAACTGTCAGTCGGCTCAACCGCCAGGGGGTGCTTTGTCAGACGGTCGGGTGGCGTATGTGTCAGTCGTGTCCTTATCCTAGGTTGTTTGTCGTTGGTGACGAACTGTAGGTCGGGCTATGCTATCCCGGGCGTCGTGGTGCATGGGGGCCGGCCGGGTCGACCGGCTCGGGTGCTGTTCGGCCCGGACGCGCCTCCTTGTCGGTCGTGGGTTGTGGGCCGCTGGAACGGAAGGATACGCACAGGACTATGTCAGCATATCCGGAGGCATTTTCCGGGGGCTCCCCAAGCGCCTTGCCCCTGGCGGGCCACGCAACTGCGGTTGCGTGCCTCGGCCGGGTGGGGGAGTGCTGCGAGGCGCGCCCGTTCCCGCGTAGCTTCGGTCTCCCGGGGTGGAGGCCCTTTCACGTAGGGGAGAGTTAATGGGGTATGTCAGCGGATCCGGGTGGGAGTCGGACTCTTACGATCTTTAGGTCGTAACAGTAGAGACCTGATGAAAGGCTCTCAAAACGTTCAAGTATAGATTTTATTCCATTTTCTTGAGACGTTACATACAATAGTTCTTTTTCATTCACATTTGTTGTTTCCAAATGGAATCCGTTTAAGCGGAAATCCTTGAAACTTAGTAAGTTTCGTTTGGAGTTCGGAGAGAATAGTGCATCTTTTATTTTAATTTCTGTTCCATTAGGGTGCAATAAGGTTGCATTCCTAGAACCTTCAATTATATTCGATGGCCCTGAAATATATTTACAGGGCTTTTGTTTGGTATAATGCTATGAAAATAGCACTTATACTGAAGGATCGTATGTGTCGAAGCACTGTCTACCAAGCAGTCATGAGAGCGATCCATCTAAAGATGAATAAAACATTTGCATTTCAGGAACATAAACTTTATTTATTCGAATTCAAATTGCATAATATGAAAGCTCTCATAACTTGAAATGTTCTAAACAATATGCTAAGATAAAAGTAAAAGGCTAATCCAGCAGGTCATCAGTTTCGAAGTCGTCAACTGTAAACTTGACTGGAGCATCAGATGTCACCATGTTTGTTTCAGCTTTCTTTTTCTTGTTTTCTTTAAACAATTCCTGGAGATGCTGCGGAGTTCGGCACACTCTGGACCAGTGGCCTTTCATGCCACAGCTATGGCACTGGTCTTCCCAATCCCTTTTGGGTGGGGTGCATCATTCTTCTTGTTGTCATTTCTGCGCCAGGTGAACTTGTGCTTTCCTTCATTTCTTCGCTGCTGGACTTGGCCCCTCGCCCTTTTGTTCTGTCCCCCTTTCTGTGGTCTTTCTTTTCTTTTGTTCTCTCTCTTCTTTCGAGAAGAAGAGGCATTATGAGCTTCTAGGAGGGGGACAGTGCCAGGTGATTCGGGTTCAATATTACATATTTAACCCCCCATTTAGCCCTATTTTGTGCTCATGAGATGCTACATTTTTCTTTAATTCATACGTATTTTCTACACATTTATTTATTAGAGAAAACACCTTATTTGAGCACAAATCAGTAATTAACGAAGCATTTCTGCACTTTTTATATTTTTCCTAGCACCGTCTCGATCTCACGATTCCAACGAATATTTATTTGTATTTTTCTGAGATCTGTGCTAATTACTATGAATTTTTGAATGCAGAATATCAATAAAATGAAGAAATTAAAGTGCGCACGAATCTTGGCGCAACACGTGGCGCTCATCCGACAATTCCCGCTCCATCCAACGGCAGCAGAAAAGCGGGCGTCGTGGCATTTTCTCGTGCATTGGATCGCAATCCGACGATCGCGATCGGGCCCGCATTTGAATTCGAACGCAGCAAAAAAAGCGGTGACGTGGCGCAATCGAGTTCGTTGAGATTCGATCCAGCGGCTGTAAAGAATGGGCGACGTGGCCTTATCCGAGCGGCTGATCGTCGATCGGACGGCACTGAGGCGATCCGCTTCGAACGTGAATTCGCGAGGCGAGCGGGATTCTGAGGGACACGCGGCCGCATCCTGGCGGTTGAGAGATGATCATACGGCCATCGTCGACCCCGCAAACGAACTCGCAAGCCGGCTACGCGGCCACATCTCGGCCGTTGCTTGGAGATCCAATGGCGGCGATCGTGTTGCTCGGTGATGAAGCGGGTTTTCGAGCGAAGATCCGATAATAGCTGCCACGTGTCAGCGCGAGGGCAAATCCCGCAATAATCAACGGCTCTTGTTTGCTCCGACTTAGATGTGCGGCTGCGATCTATTCGGGTAAGTTTTGGTGCGGGTTCGGACCCGATAACACAACCCAAACCCGCAATGCCTATTATATAAGCGTATTTAGGGTTTTTTGGGCGTATTCAAGCAGTTTGGGGGCGTATTTTGGGCGTATTGGAGGCTCTAGAAGCCGTATTTCCCCTCTGAAAAATTCTGTAAAATTCCAGAGGCTATTTTCTTATTTCCAGAGAGTTTTGATGTATTTTCAAGGATATTTGGTGATGAATTCTTAACTTAAACTCCTTATTTAGTGCTTTTTCTACCGTATTTTGCTATAATCTTGATGTATTTGGCTATGGAACCTGTTTATTCTGAAATTATGAGTAGCTAGAACTTATTTGTGCTTGGTATGGAGTAGTTAGGGGATATTATTCGTGTTTATTTGGTTGAAATTCCTTGTGCTAAATCGTTTTACGTCGCTAAAATTGTAATCGTTGTTCGTAAATCGACTTTTTTAGATTCCAAAAGAATTAATTTAGTTGATGATCGCCCCAAAAGGGTCAGATTTGATCTCCCCAAAAGGGAGTTTCATACCGTATTTTTTATCTCTCCAAAAGAGAGTTTCATATCGTATTATAGCTTTAGCGACGATCTTATTGAATATTTTGTTTGAACCCCCAAAAGGGCATCTTCCGATGAATTGCTCCCAAAAGGAGAATTCATTGAGTTATATTGGATATTTTTCCCTGTGAATTGCTCTCAAAAGGAGAATTCATTGTGTTATACCTATCAACCAAATTAATACGAATCGTTAACCCTCGCGAACCCATACCATGCGCATACTCTTTATAGATATTTTCTTACACGTATTTCTATGTTTATATTGTTCACGTGTTCACATCACCATCACCGTCATCATTTGTGAAGTGTTTAGTTTCTCTTCGTAGGATTTCTATTTGATTTGAATTGTGGTTGCAACAGATTTCTTCCCGTGGATTCGACATCTGGACTCCCAGATTTTACTACTTGTACGGACTCTTGCGCTTGAGAGAGAGCACATTTCCGGTCCCACCAAGTTTTTGGCGCCGTTGCCGGGGAGGAATGGTTTGTGACTACGGTTTATTTCATTTAGAGGACCTTCGGTGAGATCTTTCCACTTTACTGTACATAAACTTTTTTTTTATTTTATTTTATTTCAAAATGGAATATATGAACTTCTATTGCACAAACAATCTTTATGATGCACGATATGCTAATGCACACAAACATAGGATGGAAAAGCTCAAGATTGTAAATTTTAATCAAACTGACTGTGAAACTTTCTTTCAGGCCTGGAGGAGGTTCACAGACATTTTATTGAGCTATCCGCAGCATGGGTACACAAATGAAGAGCTTATGGCGTTCTTCCTAGATGGACTACGACCACAGCTGCAGGAATTATTGGGAGGCATGACACCGACAGTGGCGTGGGAATACATGGAGTCTCTGCAAGAAAACGAAGAAACCGTGGAAGAGACTTCATAGAGCGATTCAACGGAGCCTTCGTGCCTCGATCGAGAGGAGCAAAGCGTAGACGTACCTTTGCCATCCTTGAAAGAGGAAGCTTACTTGATTATTCAGACACAGGAGGCCACATCCCTTCAATTCCAGGAGAATTTCCTTGCTCGGAGCCGGCAGATTCAAAAATCTATTGAAGATCTTAATCTGATTGTCACTGGCTTAGAAGAAGGTAATGCTTTTGAAACGCGATTTAAAGAAACTAATACGAGTTCATCTTCTATTGCAGGAATATCGAGCGAGCCATGTCACGTTGATGGCACGAATAAAAATATTCACATGGCAGAAAGTGTGTGCAAAAGAGAGGATGAGCTAGCAATTTTGGATGAACGAGAGGAGGAGACAGCTAGGGACGAGGGTTTTGAGATTATCGCCATGAATTCAGAACCATGCCCTCCTCCAGTTTTGTCCCAAAATCATTTACCCCTCTCTCCATTGATCGAGCATCGTACAGAGATTAGTGCATATCTTTCAGGGAGTAGTCGTCAACTTATTTTAATTTCTTTCACTTATTTTGATGACTACATTTGGAATAATTTTATTTCGAAGAATTTTAAACTAAAATGGATTGATGTGACTCATCTCTTGCAGGATATAGGTGGACATCTTATAGAGATGCTGGGAGTTACGTTGTCGGGATCCAGTTTAGTCGTTGGAGGAAGAATAATCGCCGAGGAGCGCAAGGAGCAAATTGAACAACTTCCTCCACAATTAAAGATTCAGGATCCGCCATTTGATCACGGTGTGTTCTTTCCAGTAGTGTAGTTTTTAATGCTTTCTAGGTTGCTTGCTTGAATAAACTCGTGCACCTTTCAACATTGAGGACAATGTCCATCTTTAGTTGGGGGGTGTGTATGAGACCTTAGGATTTTTTTTAAGAAGAATAAATCACCAAATCTCATCATTTTAAAACTCCTTCACATGCCTCAAATGCGGATGATTATACGTTAATTGAGTTCTAAAAGTTTTTTATGGCTTGAGTTGATTATTTTTCCTTCATGGAATTACTTTTAATATATTATTCAAGAAAATTTTCAATTTCCATGATTAATATCTCGAAATAGTTTGAATTGATTTCATGCATGCTAATGTGATGGAAAAAGCTTAAGTATACACGATTTTTAAGAATAGTCTTCAAGTTGAAGAGGAATGTGGCCATGGTTATTGATGTTTATGTTCGAAAGAATGGGTTTTGAGTTGCTTACAAGAAAAAAAAGAAAAGAAAGAAAGAAATGAAAAGAAAAATGATGAAAAATGAATGAATATGTATGTCACTAATAAATAACTTGGTTGGCTCGAGTAGTACAGTCCGAGGGGTCCTTCTTGGCCTAATGCCCTATGATCGTCTGATTTGGGAGCCATTGACTGGAAACTCACTCATTTGATGGAGCGATCCAAGTTATACTTTTTTCTGCGAATGTTGCTTGATGCGCGTTACGCAGAACGAATAAAAGAAGAGAAATGGTGAATATACTAAGCAACTTCGATACCCATGTCTTGAATGATTGTTTTGATAGGCCAATTCCTTGGAAACAAGAAAACTAAAGAAAAACGACGTGTTATACTTTCGCTTGCGCAAAACGATGCTTGTATGTTATTTATTCATACTAAAATAGAGAAAATATCATGTGATTGATTTTGTTCATGGATGTATATATTGATGGTCAAGATCATGTTGGAATGCGTATTATTGAGCCATGCCATGAGCGATTTGAAAGAACTTATTGTTTCATTACTCATCCGAATTTATCGCTATTTTTGCTAGAGACTAGCAAATCGCTAGTTGGGGGGTGTGATTCGGGTTCAATATTACATATTTAACCCCCCATTTAGCCCTATTTTATGCTCATGAGATGCTACATTTTTCTTTAATTCATACGTATTTTCTACACATTTATTTATTAGAGAAAACACCTTATTTGAGCACAAATCAGTAATTAACGAAGCATTTCTGCACTTTTTATATTTTTCCTAGCACCGTCTCGATCTCACGATTCCAACGAATATTTATTTGTATTTTTCTGAGATCTGTGCTAATTACTATGAATTTTTGAATGCAGAATATCAATAAAATGAAAAAATTAAAGTGCGCACGAATCTTGGCGCAACACGTGGCGCTCATCCGACAATTCCCGCTCCATCCAACGGCAGCAGAAAAGCGGGCGTCGTGGCATTTTCTCGTGCATTGGATCGCAATCCGACGATCGCGATCGGGCCCGCATTTGAATTCGAACGCAGCAAAAAAAGCGGTGACGTGGCGCAATCGAGTTCGTTGAGATTCGATCCAGCGGCTGTAAAGAATGGGCGACGTGGCCTTATCCGAGCGGCTGATCGTCGATCGGACGGCGCTGAGGCGATCCGCTTCGAACGTGAATTCGTGAGGCGAGCGGGATTCTGAGGGACACGCGGCCGCATCCTGGCGGTTGAGAGATGATCATACGGCCATCGTCGACCCCGCAAACGAACTCGCAAGCCGGCTACGCGGCCACATCTCGGCCGTTGCTTGGAGATCCAATGGCGGCGATCGTGTTGCTCGGTGATGAAGCGGGTTTTCGAGCGAAGATCCGATAATAGCTGCCACGTGTCAGCGCGAGGGCAAATCCCGCAATAATCAACGGCTCTTGTTTGCTCCGACTTAGATGTGCGGCTGCGATCTATTCGGGTAAGTTTTGGTGCGGGTTCGGACCCGATAACACAACCCAAACCCGCAATGCCTATTATATAAGCGTATTTAGGGTTTTTTGGGCGTATTCAAGCAGTTTGGGGGCGTATTTTGGGCGTATTGGAGGCTCTAGAAGCCGTATTTCCCCTCTGAAAAATTCTGTAAAATTCCAGAGGCTATTTTCTTATTTCCAGAGAGTTTTGATGTATTTTCAAGGATATTTGGTGATGAATTCTTAACTTAAACTCCTTATTTAGTGCTTTTTCTACCGTATTTTGCTATAATCTTGATGTATTTGGCTATGGAACCTGTTTATTCTGAAATTATGAGTAGCTAGAACTTATTTGTGCTTGGTATGGAGTAGTTAGGGGATATTATTCGTGTTTATTTGGTTGAAATTCCTTGTGCTAAATCGTTTTACGTCGCTAAAATTGTAATCGTTGTTCGTAAATCGACTTTTTTAGATTCCAAAAGAATTAATTTAGTTGATGATCGCCCCAAAAGGGTCAGATTTGATCTCCCCAAAAGGGAGTTTCATACCGTATTTTTGATCTCTCCAAAAGAGAGTTTCATATCGTATTATAGCTTTAGCGACGATCTTATTGAATATTTTGTTTGAACCCCCAAAAGGGCATCTTCCGATGAATTGCTCCCAAAAGGAGAATTCATTGAGTTATATTGGATATTTTTCCCTGTGAATTGCTCTCAAAAGGAGAATTCATTGTGTTATACCTATCAACCAAATTAATACGAATCGTTAACCCTCGCGAACCCACACCATGCGCATACTCTTTATAGATATTTTCTTACACGTATTTCTATGTTTATATTGTTCACGTGTTCACATCACCATCACCGTCATCATTTGTGAAGTGTTTAGTTTCTCTTCGTAGGATTTCTATTTGATTTGAATTGTGGTTGCAACAGATTTCTTCCCGTGGATTCGACATCTGGACTCCCAGATTTTACTACTTGTACGGACTCTTGCGCTTGAGAGAGAGCACATTTCCGGTCCCACCACCAGGGGGCGCATATTGTGAGTGGCGAGGAGAAGCTCGCTGTTTTGTTCAGACATGAGTAAACATGACAACAGCTCAGAATACTTGGTGAACTTTCATTCACGGTATTGCTGCATAAGTATCGCATCTTTCTTATGGAAAGACGTGTACGTCTTTCTAGCATGTGATCTTCTGAGACTTTTTCACCACACAACTTCAGGCGTGAGGTGATGCTAAAAAGTGTTGAGTTGTACTCAGCTATGGACTTAAAGTCCTGCAGTCTCAGGTTCTCCCACTCGTATCGTGCCCTTGGTAGTATAACATCTTTCTGATGTTTATCTCTGTCTTCAAGGGCAGTCCACAGCTCAAGTGGATCTTCGACCGTAAGGTATTCAGCCTTTAGGGTCTTGTCCACATGGCAGCGAATATAGATAATGGCTTGCGCCTTTTCTATATCGCTTACTTTTTCATTCTTGGTCACAGCAGAAATAAGAGACTTAACCCGCAGATGGAACTTCACATCAAGCTGCCAGCTTAGATAGTTTCTCTCTGATGCATCCAGCACTTCGAAATCGACACTTGCAATTTTAGCCATTTTATCTAGCAGAGCACAAATTTTGCATGAATTAATAATTAAACAATAAACATTTTCATGCAGAGGCAATTTTAATATGAAGAGCTAATTGCGAGGATCGGCCAGTCCCACATAAATAAAAAGTCCAAAGTCCATTACAGCCTATATTACACAAATGAAAGCTTTAAAAAGAAATTACAACTTTGGAAACCCTGTGGGTCCCATATAAGATCTTCAGCTTCAATTGTGGCATCCGTCTCCATTGAAAGTGGTATTCGGTCTTGGACATTTACATCAATTACTCTCAAAAGTAAAAGAAAAATGCACGAAAATAAAATGTGGGACTTAAACAGCCGATCCAAAACCGTAATTAGCCATCCATGCAAAGATTTGTGCTCATCAAACATTTTCAGCAGACATTTTCATCACAGGCATCACATGCATTTATATTTGCATAGAGGGATAAACAATTTAATTACTTAATAATTATTGGACCATTGGGCAACGTCATACACCGTTAGGTTAGCTGGCTAATGGCAGAGCAGTTGCATGATCTTCCTAATTATTAAGTTTTTAAAAATATGCACAACCATACATAGTTTATCCGTAGAATAAACCAAAATGATGCAAAACATATATTAATGATTCTACAGAGGAAATCATTTAATGCAGAGGTTGTGCTGATTGGGTTTATTCAAAAAAATTGAAAAAGAGCACAATATTTGATATGTTCTTCATGAAAGGAAAAAGTTTTCCTTTTTAAATCATCCCCAATTTATCCCCAAAAAGTCTACAAAAGTCCACTTATAGCCACATAATTAAACATGATTTTTCATGAACTTTTAGGTCCCAAAACGCCATTTAAATCAATTTTTAGCCCAAAAAGCTTTTAAAGCTTATTTATAGGCCCTCCCCTGTTTTTTTGTATCTAGGCTTCAGGCCCATCAAGCAAATGGGGTTGAGGGGCGGCGGCTAGGGTTATCCATCGCTGCCCCTCGATGTACTGCCGCCGGCAAAGGGGGCATGCGCCCCCCCTCACCGGAGTGTGTGTTGGGGGGTTCCGATCGCGGCGGGGTCGCACCCCCCTTCGGGGGGGATTCGATCTGCAAGGTGCCGCCCCCTTCTGGGGGGGATTCGATCTGCAAGGCACTGCCCCCCTTCGGGGAGGGGGCTACGATTACTGGCGGGGGCCGCACCCCCTTTGGGGGGGAGGGTTTCCGATCTGCAAGGCGCCACCCCCCTTTGGGGGGGCTTCGATCGCCGACGACAGGCGGCCGCTCCCCCCTTCCGGGGGATTCGAAATTGGCTGTGGGTGGCCGCTCCCCCCTTTGGGGGGATGCGATACCGGCGGTGCCCCCCTTGGGGGGGTTGGGGGTGGGGTGTGGGGCAGACGGTGCTAACACCGGGGAGGGGGTGGCCGGCGGCAAAGCCACCGACGAGGCTAGGGTTAAAAAGAACCCTATTACCCAATTATTTTCAAATTAGAGCATGTTAAAAACATGATTTTTGGGCGATTAGCCCAGATTCCACTTCGATCTTGCGAGATCTATGGAGAATACAATCATACGTGTCATGCCCTATTTTGCACTATACGTGTATTATACTGAACACACGTGGTATTTCTATCTACGAGGCATACGTAGGCGTGAAATAAGCGTGGATATTGATGTATGTAACGTAGTGAAAGGGAGATTGGGCCGTAATGTGTGGCTAAGAGACGAGAAAGCGAGATTGAGTGCGGGAGAAGTGTGAAAGACATCGTGGGTACAAACCAACAGGAATGGGTTGGACGTGTGTGCGTGGTGCATGTATGCATGTGTAGGCATGCTTGGGTGTGTGTAGGGAAGCCATGTAAGTGTGAAAGGGGTTAGGGGTCAATGGAAACCCCCGTAAATTTTTAGAAAGGCGAGGGGCAAAACGGTCATTTGGACTCAAGCTGCCGTGTGTACATCCTTAAGTGGTCGGTGCATAAAGTAATGGCACCCTTGTAAATTGTGGGAAATTAAGAGGGTATTTAGGTCATTTCAAAATCTTCATGGCTTATTTAAGAAGCCATGACATGGCTTAACCTTTAAGAAAAGGAGTGTGTAGAAGCTCCTAAGAAAATCTCCTCTTTTCTTTATCTTTCTTTCTTTTCTTTCCTTCATTCCCTTTCCCATCTCCTTACCCCCTCATGGCCGGCCACACTAGCCTTATTTTTTTCCTATTCCATCAAATGAAAACCCTAATTTATCTCACCAAAAATCAAGAAACACAAGGGGTTGCAATAGAAGAAGGTGAAGAAGAAAGACGAGAAGAAAAAGAGGAAAATTCAAGTTTTTAGGTAGGAACTCTCCTGGTTTGGAATTCCATCAAATTAATTTTTTTTAATATGTTTTTATAGCATATTTTATCCAATATGTGATGAGGATAGTCAATTCTTACATGCTATGGCTCAATTTCACAATTTCTCTTTGAAATTCTTAGCAAAGTCATCTTCGTTTGAAATTCAGAAATCTTGATGTCTGATTTTGCCTTGCTTGTGTTACTGTAGCTTGAATTAGGGTTCGAAAAAAATACTAGCTTGTAGATCTTGAAGTTCTACCCCAAAATCATATAAATATTGACATAGTTTCAATTCAGAAATGAGGAGCAATAAATCCATCTTTACAACATGTCTGTTTGATTTTCAGTGTTGACACAGTTTAGTAAAATTGGCCTAGTCACCTGCACACATCATGGAATTTTATGATCTTAGTCTTGTTGAAAAGTTAACAAGTTTTTCTAAAAATCCACCAGAGTGCTTATATGTAGAATTTCTGGCTCCAACATGTCCAACATTGGCTTCCAATACAGACCCAGAAGTCTGTCTGAAAAACAGATTTGACACACTTCACCAATTAATTCACCATAAATCATATCGTTCATGTTTTTACATGAAATTTTATCTGTGAATCCAAAACGTCCATATCTTCAACTTTCATTTATATAGTTTTGTCAAATTCCCAAAATAAATGAATGAAATGTGTTGATCTTTATGGCTGTTCCTGCAATTCCAGCAAGCTGAAATATTAAAGTGATTTTATAAATTGTGCTATATTGCTATTTCACCCTCTATGGTGCATGATTATTGTTATTGCATGGAAGTTAGATTCATGATATGTTTTTCCAATGGATTTGCTAATGTTTTTACGGACATATACGTCACGTTCACCACGTGTTCGTGAAAATGCCACAATGAAGTGACAGTTGAATAATATGAGAAATGAGCTTGCAAACATTTGTGCAATGAAATATGTTGTGAAATAGTAATGATGGGGTCATGTGAAGCATGGTATCATATGTTATGAGTGATGAATTGAAATGGCTATGTTGAAGGGCATGCCACGTGGGTGCATGACCCGTGTTGATATGAGTGTGGAATGTGAAACCCTGCAACGTGTCCCCTTCAGTGCTATATATAAAGTTGAATGAAGTTTTTGAATGTGTTAATCCTCTCTAAGGAGGGTAAGTTAGCAAAACCCGGGTTTTAGGTGTGATTTGAGTAAATTGTGGATATGAGGCCTGGACTGAGAAGTTGGGGGAATGATTATGTGATATGTGGAGTTTATACCCACTCGTCTTTACCGGGAGTGGATGTGATTTTTATACCCACTCGCCTTTACCGGGAGTAAGGGGAAGAGGGCATACAGAGGTTGTGATATGAGCCTTACTCCTACCAGGGATTGGGGAGCTGAGAGGCCCGGCGTACAATGTCCGTGTCCACTGCGTCGTGTGCTATTTTCACCCCAAATTTAGGGTGAAGTCCAGGTCCTGGTATCACACAGTTTACCCAAGTTCCAATTAACTCAATTATGAAATAATAAAATACGAAATTGCGTGTTACTCCTTCTGCTGGTATAGATTCCCCTTCCCTCTACCTATTCTTTCTGACTCTGTGTCATGCTTAAGTCACTTGCACTTATCTTATTAGATAATGGTTATTGAAACACTTGTGCTAGTATTATTATTATTATTATTATTATTATTATTATTATTATTATTATTATTATTATTATTATTATTCGTGCCAATCCTTTTCTTGCAGTAACTCGACATTGACCGCATGTATGATTCCCCTACTTAGTTATTTACTTTTCATTGCGTTACTTAGTTTACATGCTTTATTCTTTTACCATGCCTTGTGGTTTGGTAACCTTAGAACGGAGTTCCAAATCCAAGTTGGTTCCTACTGGGGCACGCGTTGATGTGCTCCTCCTTATTTTTCAGGTAGCAGAGGCAGCATGGTTATTGGTGACTTGGAGTTGGGTTCCAGGAGTAGAATTTGAAGTGAGCTGTAGCTATATAGTGTGACTTGGTTGTCTTGGGAGGTGAAGAGTGGCGGTGTATGTGTAGTGGTGTACTTGGAGTATGTATATTAACGGAAGATGTTATATGTATGATATGTAGTTGTTGATCTATGTTATTCATGAAGTTGTTTTGATGTTACTGTGAAGCTACACTTGTACTATCCCAGCATGTGCGCAAAGGCCTGCTTGTCCAGATTCTTTCTTTTCCTCTTTCATCACCCTCACTCTTTAGGATACTTGGAAAAAAAAATTTAAATGCCGGATATTCTGGGAAACGGGGCGTGACAATACGTATGATAAAAACGACATTTTTAGCGAGTTTTACCTATATATCCGTCCTCCGGATATAGCGACGGTTGAACGAAGCCTACGCGGATGACGATGCTCGTTTGGAGAAGCTTGACGCTGCGCGCGTGGATCTCCCGCCTTTCTCCGCTTGCGCAAAGATCGATTTTGTGGAAGATTTTATTTTGAGGCTCATACTGATAATGTGTTAAGAATCAACTATTGGGGGAGAAGCCACAGCTCTTTATTTATAGGCAATACGGAGAGTACAAAGATAAGATACATGTGTATGGACCTATTTCTAAGATAGGTCACACTACTAAACAACTCGGTCTTATATCTATTCACAACAATTTTCACATTTTTACCCGCTATTTTTTCACATTTTTACCCACCTGCCCTCCGGGCACGGGCTTGTACCAGTAAGTTTTTATTTTTGGGTCCTAGTTCGCCCTTCTCACCGGAGGTGATAGTATACGAATGAGCATCATATCCCCGTCGCCTTCCCCAATTTTGACATCGGTTAATTCATTCGTTATCAAGTTGAATTCTTCATCAACATCTTCAATTGTGACATTAACATTTTCTTGTAAATTTCATTTTAATCAGATGAATTCTTCATCGAGCTCAGTTAGAACCCCGAAATCGCTGAAACTGAAGCCCATCGACGCCACTCCCTCCGCCTTCGCCGACTTCGGTCAGGTGATCTCTGCGTCCCCCGACGGCGATGAGTTCGGGTCCCACGACGCCCAGCTTGAACTCCACCGCGGAACCCCAAGGTATCAATTACCATCTGTTTCATCAAAGAATCAATCTTTACCGCAAAACCCAACCTTCAGATCTTGCCGCTTTTGCTCAGATTTTACATCCTGCGCCTCGAAGATCAGGCGCTGAAGTTTAGCAAGATCACGCACCATGCGAGCGTGACCCAGTGCCTTGGCTCTGTTGGCGGCCATGAGTGGTTTCTTGGGGTTGCCAAGGCTTCGGCTGTGGATGTGAGAGAGGCTGATGGCATCGGAGGGAAGGCGGTTCGATCGAAGAGTGGGCATTACTATGTGCCGCCTAGTCCTGATGATGTGAGGGTATTTCGCGTGCAGGGTTCAAAGTTCTTGAAGCTCAATGTAGGGACTTGGCACGCCGGGCCATTGTTCAGGACCAAGGCCATGGATTTTTATAACTTGGAGCTGAGCAACACGAATGTCGGTATCTTCGTTCCTTTACTTGACTTGTTGATTAATGCTACATGTCCTCCACAATCAATTTGATTTGATTAGGGTAGCTTTGTATGTATTAAGGAGTGGTTATCGAATTTGATAACAGATCAGTCATCAAAAGTTCGAACCTTTGTAAGATAGCTATTGTTTGATTGGAACATTGGGTTGGCATATTGAGCGATTAAGAGAACAACACGTCCGTAAAAATATGAGTGTAGCTACAATGAGCAAGCGGATCAGTAGTAAAAATCTGTTAAGAGATTGGATAAGAAAGACGTGTCTCTCTAGAACGTTAGTGGTAGCTTCTTTTAAGAATGTGCCAAACTTTGTATAGTGATTAATTGTGAAAGCTGGCTCGATTCGGCGCTGAAGGAGCATTGGTCGAATAGACAAGTTATCTTGTGCAGAGTTAACTCGGCTGTGTTTGGGTCCGACCTATCTGACTTTGCACAAGTCAGATATGAGGATGTCGAGCCATTGGTCTTTTACAGTGCAGTTGGTCGATTGGTCGTCAGCTCGGTTGAAGTCCGTGTCCTGATGATTGGTCGTTTGGCATTGTGTCGAACTGTCGTAACTCGGTTGAAGTCTGTGTTCGGTCAATCAGTCGATCGGTGGCTCATTGGTCGACAGCTCTACGAGTTTGAGCTATCGGATAGCTCGAATGCTCGGCTCATCGCTTCGGTCATTCAGTACAGAAGGAGATCGGTCGGTCGAAGGAAGCACATTGGGATGCGGCCCACTAGGATGCGGCGGAGGCCCACTAGGATGCGGCGGAGGCCCACTAGGATGCGGCTCATTAATTGCGTAGAGCTGTGATTGGATAGAGTGCCGTTAAAGTCGGGATTCGTATCGTTTGGAATTCCTAGCCAATGATGACACATATTGTAACCTATGGCAATATATAGGTTGTCTTAGGTTAGTGTTTTCGGTGGTGGAACACATTGAGAGAATTTGAGCTGCCATTGTGAGAGCCAACTTTGAGAGTTTGTATTGTGAGCTTTTGGAGATATCTTGGCGCTTTTTTTCGTTTGTGAAGAGAAGATTTGTTTGTTCCCACCTTTTGTAATAAAGTTCATCGGTGTTCTCCCTTGGCCGGTCCACGGCCTAAAAGCAATTCTCATAGTGCTCGATTTGTTATTTGATTGCTCGTCATAGTTTCGGGGTTCTTCGACGATCCGTGTTTCCGCGGTAGCCCATAACAAATTGGTCTCAGAGCTTAACGGTTGTGGAGATCAACGGAGGAGACGAAGATGAGCAGCGGTGGCGATGACAGTTCCTCAAAGGCGTCGACTTCTGGGTATTGTTCAATGGCTCGGACTAACGTGTCCAACACGAAGTTCGAAATTGAGAAGTTTGATGGGAAAATCAACTTCAATATGTGGAGATGCGAAGTCATGGATGTCTTGACCAACTTGGTCAAGATATCACGTTAGACGAGAAGTCGACGGGCATGTCCGATCTAGAGTGGAAGACTCTTAAGCAAAATGCACGTGGAACGATCGGTCTGTATCTGTCGAATGAGAAAAATACCCATTAATGAAGGAGACAAGTGCAAGCAAGTTCTGAAGGGAGCTCGACGACAAGTACATGAAGAAAAACATTCAGAATCGGCTACACATGAAGAAGAAGCTTTTCGGGTTGAAGTTAGCCGAGAAGGTTTCTATGGAGGAACACCTCG
Organism: Scilla litardierei; assembly: GCA_030789695.1. NCBI lineage: Eukaryota > Viridiplantae > Streptophyta > Magnoliopsida > Asparagales > Asparagaceae > Scilla > Scilla litardierei. The sequence continues at coordinate 137,378,878 of CM061137.1, forward strand.
ACTACTACAACAAGGTTCTCACTGATCTAAGGAACATGGATGTGAAGGTCGATGATGAAGACAAAGCGATGATTCTCCTCAACTCTCTGTCCATTGAGTATGAGTACATGGTGTCGGTTCTTACTTATGGTACGGAATCAATCACTCTTGAAGAAGTGTCCAATGCTCTGATGAGCAACGAGTTTAGGAAGAATGATGGGGACACGACGAGTCGAGCTAGCAACGCTCTTACGGTGGTGAGAGGTCGTAGTAGAGAGAAGGGTGGAGCTCGAAGGGGGTATTTTCGATCCAAGTCCAGAGATAAGACAAGGAGCCCTCAGCGCAAGGAGTTGGCGAAGGACCAATGTGCTTTCTGTAGAGAAAGAGGACGTTGGGTCAAATCCAGAAGACGAAGAAGAAGCATGAAGCAACTGCCAACGTCGCGAAGGGCGTTGAGGTCGAGGAGTATGTATTAGTCGGTGCTTCGAAGGGCGTAACGTCAGATGGTTGGGTGCTCGACTCTGAGTGTGCTCGTTTCATATGCCGCCACATCGAGAGTACTTTACAACCTTCAGAGAAGGTGGTAAGAGTACAATCTTGCTGGGCGATGACCGAGCTTGCAGCACTGCATGCATCAGGACAATACGGATGCAGATGAGCGACGGTGTTACATAAGACATCGAGGAGGTACACTTTGTTCCCGACCTAAGGCGTAATCTTATATCGTTTGGCTCATTCGAAGCCAATGTCTGCCAAGTGACCATAGAGAATGGAGTTCTGAGGGTGACCCGAGGAGTAATGATCGTGATGAAAGGGAAGCGACGAGGCAAACTCTATTACTTGGATGGTTCGATCGTAGCTAGCACAACAGCTCTGACTCGTGAGACCGAACAGGACGACTCATTGTTGTAGCACATGCGCCTAGAGCATGTGGGCGAGAAAGCTTTACAGAAGTTGATCGTTAGAGATCATCTTAAGGGTGCTAAGACCGGAAAGATTGAGTTCTGCGAGCACTGTGTGTTTGGAAAGCAAACATATGCTTCATTTGGGACGGTCATTCATAATACAAAGGGAGCGCTTAACTATGTACACACTGACGTGTGTGGGCCGAGTAGGACGGACTCATTGGGAGGGAAACAATACTTTGTGTCTTTCATTGTCGATTTCTCACACATGGTGTGGGTGTTTCTACTACAGTCGAAGGACCAATTTTTTAGTACTTTCATCGAGTGGAAGAAGCTGGTCGAGACTTAGACTGGTCGGCGAGTCAGGCTCTACGAAGTGACAACGGTGGAGAGTATAGGTTGGATCTCTTCGAGAAGTTCTGCAGATCGGAAGGGATTCAGAGACACTTCACCGTTGGTGGTACGCCGCAGTAGAATGTGGTAGCTGAAAGGATGAATCGAACTTTGTTGGAGAAAGTTCGATGCATGGTATTAACCCGACCTATCGAAGGAGTTTTGGACGGAAGCCCTGGCATACGCGACCTATTTGGTCAATTGGCTACCATCTGCTGCATTGGAGGAAGACCTCCATTGGAGGTCTAGTCGAAAAAGTCAGTTTTCGACTATGGATCACTTCGAGTTTGGGGCTGCCCAAGCTAATATGCCGTGAAGGAAGACAAACTCGACGCTTGAACCAAGAAAGCCATCTTCTTGGGCTTTAGCAATGGTGTCAAGGGATATCGACCGTGGTGTCCGACACAGAAGAAAGTAATCATGAGCAGAGATGTAACGTTTGATGAGTCGGCGTTACTGAAAGAGCATGAACCAGTGGTGGAGATCGAATAGACACAATTGAAGAAGGTATACGACAACGTGTCTGTGGTTCCACATTAGTTGATCGACGACTCAGATCGACCCATACCAGAAGATGCAGAAGACGGACTCTAAACGGATGCTGGTGAAGTCGATAGTTCAAGCTTAATTGGTGGAGATAGATCGTCTCCAAGTGTCGTTCATTCGAAGGATTCCATAGCAGTGTTGAGGCCGAGGCGTGCGATAAGAAGACCTACAATGTATTCGTAGATTGTCTCATTTGCCTTTCCCATAGTATGCATCGATGTCCACACTTCTTTCCGAGAGGTGGAGTAATCCAAAGACCCAGAGCGGTGGAGAAGTGCAATGGATGAAGAGATGGAATCACTGGCAAAGAACGACACATGAGATCTCGTGGAGCTTCTGAAGGGCAAGAAAGCAATTGAGTGTAAGTGAGTCTACACCAAGAAGGATGGGGTCGAATCGGGATATGTTCGCTACAAAGCTCGCCTAGTAGTGAAGGGCTTCGTACAAAGAGAAGGCATTGATTACAATGAGGTCTTCTCTCCTGCGGTGAAGCATTGCTCGATTCGGATCCTATTGGCACTAGTTGGGTGCAGCTAGATGTCAAGATGATATTCTTGCATGGAGAGCTCGAAGAGGAGATCTATATGGCTTAGCCCGATGGCTATGGGAGTGGTGACGTCTTGCATGTAGGTTGAAGAAGTCACTCTAAGTGTTGAAGCAATCGCCAAGGCAATGGTATACGTGTTTCGAACACTTTATAACCGATGATCAAGAGTATATTCGTAGCCCTATGATCATTGTGCATTCTATTGGAAGTTGGTTGATGAGTCCTTCATCTATCTTCTGATTTATGTCGATGATATGTTGATAGCTTCATCGAATAAAGAGGAGATTCAGAGATTGAAATCTCTGTTGAGTTGTGCCTTTGAGATGAAGGATCTAGGCAAAGCATGAAGGAATCTTGGGATAGAAATCACAAGAGATCGAAGTGGATGTAGAATTCATCTTTCACAAAGTCGCTACTTGAAGTTGTGATACAGAGATTTGACTGTGAGAAGATGAAGCCTGTAGCTACTCCGCTTGCACCTCACTTCAAACTCAGTGTTGAGCATTGCCCGAAGAACGAAGAAGAGAAGAAGCTCATGGAGAGCGTACCGGATGCCAATGCGGTAAGGGACTTGATGTATGCTATGGTTTGTACCCGACCCGACCTATCACATGCAGCCAGCCTGTAACCACTAGGGAGGGAGCACTGGCGAGCAGTGCAGTGGATACTTAGATACATCAATGGCACGATTGATATCGACTTGATTTATAACCGAGGAGATGATAGTCTGCATACCATCAGCTATGTTGATTCCGACTTTGCAGGCGACTTGGATGTGAGGCGATCGACAACATGCTATGTCTTCACCATGTCTGGCGCTCCAATATGTTGTCAGTGTATCCTTCAATCTACGGTGGTCTTGTCTACTGCGGAGGCAAAGTATATGACATTGACTGAAGCGGTGAAAGAAGCTATATGGCTGATGGGATTGATGGATGGTCTGGGAGTCTACCAAGAGAGGTATGATCTTCATTCCGATAGCCAGAGTGCTGTGCACTTGGCTAAGAATCAGGTCTTCCATGTTCACACAAAACATATCGATGTGAGATTTCACTTTGTCCGTGACTTTGTTGGAGAAGAAGACGAGGACATCAACTTGTTGAAGATCGGAACAGATGACAACCAGGTGGACATGTTGACGAAGGTTGTATCGGGAGCCAAGTTCAAGCAATGTTTGGAATTGCTCAATGTAGTTTCGAGATGATGTCGCGGAGGCCCTAGCTGTGGGCATTGTGGCTCAGTGGAGCCAGTCGTAGTTCGAAAGAGCACCAGGCTCTTCGGAGCAAAAAGGTGGGGGAACACCAGTCGATGCTCTACCAAGGTGATGCAGTGAGGGTCGTTCGACGGTCGAAGACTCGAATCTCGCCAAGGTGGAGATTTATGGAAGTTGGTTTGATTCGGCGCTGACAGATGAGTTATCTTGTGCAGGGTTAACTCGACTGTGCTTGGGTCCGACCTATCTGACTCTGCACAAGTCAAATACGAGGATGCCGAGCTATTGGTCTTATACAACGCAGTTGGTCGATTGGTCGTCAGCTCGGTTGAAGTCCGTGTCCCGATGATTGGTCGTTAGACATTGGGTCGTTCGGTCGTAACTCGATTGAAGTCCGTGTTCGGTCGATCGGTGTTCGGTGGCTCATTGGTCGACAACTCTACGAGTTCAAGCTATCGGATAGCTCGAACGCACGGCTTATCGCTTCGGTCTTTCGGTATAGGAGGAAGATCGGTCGATCGAAGGAAGCCCACTGGGATGCGACGGAGGCCCATTAGGGTACGGCGCATTAATTGCATAGAGCTGTGATTGGATAAAATGTCGTTAAAGTCGGGATTCGTATCGTTTGGAATTCCTAGCCAATGATGACACCTATTGTAACCTAGGGATATATATATATATATATATGTGGTCTTAGGCCAGTGTTTTCGGTGGTGTGGAACATATTGAGGGAATTTGAGCCGTCATTGTGAGAGCCACCTTTGAGAGATTGTATTGTGAGCTTTTCGAAAGATCTTGTGTGCTTCTTCTTCGTTTGTGAAGAAAAGATTTGTTTGTTCTCACCTTTCGAAATAAAGTTCATCGGTGTTCACCTTTGGCCGGTCCACGGCCTAAAAGCAATTCTCATAGTGCTCGATTTGTTACTTGATTGCTCGTCCTAGTTCCGGGGTTTTTCGGCGATCCGAGTTTCCGCGATAGCCTAGAACATTAACTTCATTACCGGGATGACAATCGTTTTCCAGTGTCTAAACTCTTAAAGCGCTCCAAAATGTTAAACCCAAGTCAGTGAATAAATTTAAAAGTGTTAAAATTCGTAGTAGTTAACAAAATGCATCAAATAATTGATCATATGATAACTAACTGCCACGTGATGGTTAATGTGGATGCTCTTGGACTCTTGCACATTTGTGCATCATGCTCTTTTGGCTTTCTATCCTTCAGGATAATTACTATGTATTATATTGTATTGTGAATTTTGTGATGCGATGTTTGAGTTTCTACTGAATTATACGTTGTAACATCCATTTCTTTCTTATCCTCGGAGCATATTAAAATCGCATCAACGTCCTGTCTATAGTAATTGCTTGCATTAGGAAGATTTTGTTAAACTTATAGTGGCTCGTTTGGCAACCGGTGCATGCGGTGGGGTTAGGGGGTCTTTTAGCGTTGAACGGTAGAAGAGTTGGAGGTGGGGTTAGTGTAGGGGTTTGAGTTTCGAGGCAACGTCAACAACCACAGCTCGAAGCTTGGGCTAGAGTGTTGATACAGTCGCTGGTTTTTTGGGGCGGTTTTGGGTCTTGTATGCGGAGTTTTGATGAAACCCCTGCATTACTAACACCATCTAAAATTTGATCGTTTGGCTGAGGTTAGCTGAGGTTGGGGAGTAACTCCATCTCAACCCCAACCCGGATGCCAAATGAGGCTATAAATAATTATAGGAAAAGCCTACACATTATTCTAGCTGCATCAGTCTCTTATCTTACTACTGTGGTTTGTGCTCCCAGTACTTCTCAAATCAACAATGAGGTGGAGGAACTGCCACACAAAATACTGAGTTGCTAGAGTTTGCTATGGCATTGAATTTTCACATGCCTACAAACTTACTATAATTTTTTGTTGCCTTAGTCTTCCACTTGTGCCCATTTGTTAGCTTGTCTTGATGCATCTATGTTGTTTCCTGTCCGAATTTCTAGGGATGTCTGCATTTGACCTGACCGCATTCAATATTACTCATTAGTTTAGGCAGCCAGCTGTCTTTTCTCCCCTTGAAGGAATGTTCTAATATCAATAAGATCAGCAAATGATTAATGATCACGTCCAACAATGCAGAAGCACCCTCTTCCTCTTTTCTGCTATTCTCTGTTAGAAACGTATTTATCTGTTTCTTTTATTTTCCTTTATGCATATGTTTTAATTTATAAGTCCGAAAAATGTGAAAAACTCACATCCTCTCTGAAGTAGGGAGAAATTTTCTCTCTGCATATATGCCAGCCTTCCTTGTATCTGTGAGTTGAGAAGCTTGCCTTTTCATTCGTGCTCGAACTTACATTCCTTTATCCTACGGTTAGTTCTGCTGTGTGCATGAAAGGTGGTGATTTATTTCAATCCTCAATCATCATCGCAGTTCCTATGCTCGCTTGGAAATTTCACGAGTGATCAATGCACGGAAGGTCTTGAACTCCAGCCCAATCACGTGTTGAGTCACAATGCCATTGCATGATTCTGCCTTATAAGTGACAGATTTTATTACAATCATGTGATAAAAATTGTATGATGTTTGCGACAATTGCTTGCATGTTTCATATGAGTTGCACTGAAATTTCATCTGTTATATTTGCTGCTTCCTTCGACGTACTTATTTGCATATATATCTCATGGTGCAACTTGCATATCTTTTTGTGCAGGTGGTGGATCACACAACTCATGATTTTTTTCGAAAGGACGGAGTTGTCTTCGTAGTAGAGGACTAAAACGAGTCTTCTTAGTGGGGATTAACAGTCGTTACAGTGTTCTTACTTCTAGCTTGTATATAGGCCGCAACCTTCAATTACTCTTTTATACGGAGAGTTAATTTGTACTTACTGATCCACATACTGTCTTGACATGCAATAAATTTGTGTTTGTGTTCATTCTGAGAGCTTATTAGCATCTGAAGATGGGTCCTCAGTGATGAGAAGCCAGTATTTGTTTCTTTTATAACTCGCAGGTTTTATACTGCATGATTTTGACGTTAGATGAAAAATGGTTACTTATTGTCAACAAAATTTGAATGCAAAAAACAAACCAACCAACCATACCAAAACAAACCAACAAAACAAACCAACAAAACAAAAAATCGTGATTATAGCCTAAAACTGATGGAGCCTATGTAGATTCTCAGCTCAATATTTTTTGAGGAAGATAAAAACGGAATTGGAAGAACTAGCTTATGGTGTAAACCATAGCCATACTAATATACTTTCATATAGGAGTTACATTCATATGAACCACAAGGGACACCCACTACTAAGTGGGTGTAATGGTGGATGGTAAGCGGGTGGATACCAAAGATCTCCCCCATTCATAACACTCCCCCACATCCATCCATTCTTAGCATATGAATTCTTCAGGATCCAATACGCCAATGTGGGGTGGATACTGCTGGATCCAGAGTTAATGTGTTTTCCTCGTTAAAACCTTAGCTGTGGAAAACCCAGTGGTAAAAACCAGCAGCTTAAGAAAAAAGAGTACAAAACACAAGTGACTCCCCTTGATCCGTACAAGCTTCAGGCTTGTAGGTCTTTCAGCTGTCGCATCCATATATCTTTTACAAGCTTTCTAAAAGTACATCTAGACAATGCCTTAGTAAACAGATCAGCTAAATTATTACAAGACTGAATTTGTCGTACTTCAATATGCTTCTGCTCTTGTAGCTCGTGCGTCCAGAAGAACTTGGGAGAGATGTGCTTCGTCCTGTCGCCCTTGATGTAACCAGCTTGTAGTTGAGCTATACATGCAAGCTGCATTATCTTCAAATAAAATGGTTGGCTCAAGGTCGTCCGTCTTCAGGCCGGTCGTCACTAGAATGTGATGAATGACTGAACGAAGCCAGACACATTCTCTGCTAGCCTCATGGTTCGCCAAGAGCTCTGAGTGGTTGGATGAGACTGTTGTGGTGGTCTGCTTCACATATTTTCAGGAGATGGCCGTAGCTCCGTAGGTGAACACGAAACCAGTCTGTGATTTCTCGGTGAGTAGATCAGACCTGCAACCTGCATCTGCATAACCAATCAAAATGGAAGAGCCACCATTCGGGAAGTATAATCCTGGGACAATCGATCCTTGGAGGTAGCGCATAAGCTGCTTAACTCCGTTCCAGTGGCGCTTTGTGGGCGCTGAACTGTATCTGGCTAGTAGGTTGACTGCGAACGTTATGTCGGGACGCGTGCAGTTTGCTAGATATAGAAGTGCTCCAATGGCACTTAGGTAAGGTACTTCAAGACCTAATATTTCCTCCACCTCTTCCGACGGCCGGAAAGGGTCCTTATGTACATCCAAAGATCTAACGACCATTGGTGTACTTAGAGGATAGCTCTTATCCATATGGAAATTTTTGAGTAATTTCCTTGTGTATGTGGATTGGTGTAACAGGATTCCTCTGCTCAGGTGTTCTATCTGTAATGCAAGACAATATTTAGTCTTGCTTAGGTCTTTCATTTGAAACGTTAGTTTGAGGCTTGCAGATATATCATCAATCTCTGCATGAGATCCGATGAGGTTTAAGTCGTCTACATAGACGGCTATTAATACGAATCATGTTCCCGTGGTTTTAATGAAAATACACGGGCAGACTTCATTATTGGTGAAACCTTGTTGAACAAGGAATTCACTTAGTCTGTTATACCACATTTTTCCCGATTGCTTAAGACCATATAATGATCTTTGAAGCTTAACAGAATAGACGTCCCGAAGTCTATCTTTTATTTCTGTTGGTATTTTGAAACCATCTGGAAGTTTCATATAGATATCTTTATCTATATTGCCATATAGATATGCAGTCACAACGTCCATGAGCTGTATTTCTAGGCTTTCCATTGATATTAAGCTTATTATGAATCGGAATGTGATCGCATCTATAACCGGGGAATATGTATCTTCATAATCTATCCTCGGTCGTTGGGAAAATCCCTAAGCTACAAGCCGTGCTTTGTAGCGTACGATCTCATTTCTCATTTCTTTTCCTTACGGATACACACTTGTATCCCACATGTTTTATACCTCTTGGCGTCTGGACTATTGGTCCAAAGACTTTGTGTTTTAAGAGTGAGTCCAGCTCTACTCCCATTGCCTCGTTCCACATTGGCCAATCATCTCTGCGTTTGCATTCAGCTAAAGATCGTGGATCGATATCATCGTCGCATTGAGCGATGTGAACAACAATATCGAACGCGAAGTCGTCGTCAACAACAGTGCTTTTTCTGTCCAGTACCTCCCCAGTACGTACGAAATTTAATGATATTTCTCCTGTATTGTCCTCTTCGGGGGACTGAAGGAGGGGAGAGGTTACTGGTCTGAGCTAAGCATCTTGTGGTTGAATATTCGTTATTTCTCCAGGTATTTTTCTCTTGCGATGGAATTTATCCTTGGAGCCAGGTGATCGTCCTCTTTTTATTTGAGGTACGGTCGATTCCACTGCCGGTGGATTGCACCCATCTTTAGGGATGTCAATCCTAGCTGGCGTATTGGCAGCAGGGACGTGTGATCTGATAATCTTCTGGTATCATTGAATTTGTCCGGGAGTAAATGTACTGTATTCTGAATGTGAAGGATCTTCAGGATCTCATCTTCACACAGATTATTACGCGGATCATAATGAGACAAAGTCTTAGTGTCTCAAGAAATGGTCTCTGAAGCTTCAGGCTTCTTAGTTTGTGAACCAAGTCTGGAAAAAGAATTTTCGTCAAACTCACAATCTTCAAGACGAGCCTTAAACCCGTCGCCTATTAGGGTCTCAAGGTGTCTAATAATGGAGGGTGAATCATACCCTACGTAGATACCAAGACGGTGTTGAGGACCCATTTTAGTCCTCTGTGGAGGTGCTATGGGAACATAGACTGCACAACCGAATACTCTCAAGTGAGAAATATTGGGAGGTACACCATATGCAAGCTGCATCGGCGATAAAATATAACCACCAGAGGGTCGTATTCTGATAAGCGAAGCGGCATGAAAAATGGCATGTCCACATGCATCCATAGGCAACTGTGATTGCATTAGCAATGGACAAGCAATCCATTGCAGTCTCTTTATAAAAGACTCAGCCAACCCATTCTGGGTGTGAACATGAGCTACTGGATGTTCAACTTCAATGCCAGTTGCTTGGCAATAGTCTTGAAAAACTTGTGCAGTGAATTCTCTAGCATTGTCCAGACTATTTTTTTTAATCTGGTTATCTGGAAAATGTGCCCACAACTTTATTATTTGTGCCAATATCTTTGGAAAAGCTAGGTTGCGAGTGGACAAAAGGCACACAAACGACCATTTTGAAGATGCATCTATCAGTACCATAAAGTACCGAAATGGACCACTTGATGGGTGAATTGGCCCACAAATGTCTCCATGTATTCTCTCCAAGAAGCTAGGAGACTCAAACCCCGCTTTCAGGTGGGATGGTCTCGTGATTAGTTTACCCTTATAACAGGGGGGGACAAGAAAAATCACCCTTTTGAAGAATCTTCAGGTTCTTCAAATTATATCCACGGGATTGGGTTATGATGCGGTGCATCATTACCGATCCTGGGTGACCTAGTCTATAATGCCAGAAACTGAATTCTAGTGATGTAGAACACTGCTGGTGCACCATCAGATTAGCTTCAATAGGTTGGATATATTTTGATAAAGGCCCGACGTGAGTCCTTTAAAACGTTTTATGATGGTTTTAATACCATCCTTATGACGGCATACAAATATTCAATATTATTGAAATCATCAGTTTCCAAGTGATATCCGTTTAAACGGATGTCCTTGAAACTTAGTAGATTTCTGTTTGATTTTGGAGAAAATAAAGCATCTTTTATTATAAATTGTGTTTGGTTTCGGAGCAATAAAATTGCTTCACTTGATCCTTCTATTATATTATATAGTCCCGAAATTGTAGTGACGGGACCATGATAATTAATGATGCTATTAAAATAGCATCTATCTCGAAGGATCGTGTGCGTGGAGGCACTGTCCACTAGGCATTCACACTTCATCTCTAGACAGTGGCGTAACCAGGAATTTTTTTGCCCTGGGCGAAAATAAAGATGATGTAAAGAATATTTTTAAAGAAAAATACCAAAACAAAAAAAATTAAACGCTAACATGCTTTAATTATTTATTGATAATAGCTACAAATTAGTATTATACATATATGTAAACTATGATATATAATATATAAAATGTCTATTCAAGTTGAAATAATCGTATCATACATATAGACATGCATGCATATGAAAATAATATTTGTTAAACAAAATAATAATTAAAGATTAATTTTTACATTAATACATGCAAACACAAGCATATGGAATTAATAATTGATATAACTTTTTTCCCATTAATTTAGAGATAGAGAAGAGTCAGAGTTATAGAGAATAAAAGTTAAAAAAGTGAGAGGTAATGTGTGAGAGAGAGGAGAAAGTCAGAAACAAATGATGATTATAAACTTTATTTTTTTTCCTTGACCTGAGCTGTCCACGACAAGTTGTACATAGGGCAATGCATTAGCATAGGAAGCAAAAGCAAATCTAATATTAAAAAAGTTTTATGGTAAATTTATAATAATTATTGTATGTAAACTGTATGCAAGAAATAAAAAATTTATTCACTTACAATGGAAGCCATAACATATGATGCCTTAAACAAATGCTTTAAACGTTGGGCTATAAAGAAATGTTTAAACTACATGGGATATTTTAAAAAAAAATAAATGCATTATTGCATGCAAAATTTGTAAGAAATTGTTGTAAAATGCCTTTTGCTGGGTATTGAACCCAGGACCTGCGACCAACCACACCAACGACTCAACCAATAGGGCATGAAAAAGTGATATGGCTTCGTCATAATTACACCTTTTTTATTATGTTGCCCTGGGCAGCTGCCCAGGGCAATTCCCACATAGTTACGCCCCTGTCTCTAGAAAAGAATGTAAAAACTTTTATGAAAAGGAAAACTACATTCGATTCATAATTAAGATAAAGAAGGACATAATTGAAGATACATCATACATTAATGGAAAAAGGCTGTAAAGATAACTAAATCAGCTTCAGTCAAGGAGGTCGTTATTCTCGAAATCCTCGTTGATGAACCGAGTAGGAGGCTGTATATCCACCAAATTTGTCTCAGCGGAAGGCTTCAGGCTTGCTGACGTCCCCCAGACGTTTGGTTTGTTTCGTGATCATGCAAGTGCAAGGTGTGCAATAGGATAGGGGGGCGCGAGATTTAAATATTTATAACCGTAAGTGCACGGTGTTATAGTGTGGCTTGGGGGTCGAACACAAGGAGGCGTGGTTGTGCTTGTGTCAGAAGGGACCGAATTCACCCTATGGGTGAGCTAGCCCGAATCGACGGATGGGTTGTCACGGAATGTAAATACGGGGTTAAACAATATAAAGGAAAACCCGGGACTTCGGTTTCCACCCTATCATGTGTTCACGCTATTACGACCGGCGGATAGGATAACGATCGGGATTATGGTTTAGTGGTGAGACGTTGCCTCTAAGAGTGATACCAGCGTCCCATGGGCCCGATATTCCGGTCGGTGCCCAGGATGATACGCCGGACTACCCGGGTTCGGTCAGTGGGCATTCCCATGTTCATTAACACTGACCGACTCCGAGAGCACTAAGCTTTCAACGATACCTCCTAACATCTCATCCTGCCGTTCCCGCACGCTAGGATTCGATGTCTACGCTAAGGGCGTGAGCTATGGCTAGGGAGTCAACCGCCAAGTTTATTCCCCCTTGGCCCAACGGTCAAATGCGGTCTTTTTCCCACCGATGACAATAAAACACCCTGCGTAACCAATAGATTCCTATTCCATATCGATATCCTAGTCCTATCGACGCATTAGGGAGAACCCACGAAGGGGTTTCCACCAAAATCCCAGATTTGGGAACTACTCACACATTTTATCTAAAAAGCAATATAAATGAAAATCGACCGTTAAAAACATAATCAGGCAATTGAAATGCGGTAGTAGTAATGCAATTAAGATAATATCAAAGTTTGACAAAGATCTGAACACTTAGAAATAACTAAAAAATTCCAACCATCACAATAGGGGAAAAAGACAGAAAAATAATTAGCTTTCGTTTCTGACAACCAAGGGCTTATATATATAGAAAACGACGTCACCCGATCAGTTGAAGTATCAACCGATCGGGTGACCTGCTTCGTTCTTCGGCAGCGCTCTTCAGAAACTTCACCCGGTCACTCGACACGGTCGGTTGGCGGAAGCGCCTAGTCGTTTGGATCTTGCGGTCACCGGGTGAACCGATCGGTTGAGAAATCAACCTATCGGTTGGAAAACGTCGCCTAAAAGACAGATACTTGCGACGTTTTGGCACGGTTAGCTGGCCGTCGGGTGAGCTCTCCGGGTCGTCTCTTGGGGGAATCGGCTACAGATGAACCGATCGGGTGAAGGTCACCCGATCGGTTGGAATTCAGCTTCAATTTCCCGAGAAGTCTGTTGGGCTGAACCGGTCGTCGACCCGGTCGGTTGATGCTCACTTTGCTTCAGCTGCTGTCCGGGTCGTGCACGCGTGCATCACTCGATCGGTTGGCTATATCCAACCGATCGGGTGGGGGCTGAAAGATAGCAAACTTGGTCGTTTGACCCTCTGGATCACGCGTGACTCCTCCCGTTGCTTCGGGGACTTATGATATCTTCGTTATGTGTCCCCTACACGGGCAATCTCCTGCAAACACACAAAAACAAGGAGAAGTGAAAGAAAACTAGAAAATACGAGAAATGGATACGGGACGGCGGGAAATAACGGAAAAACACAAAGAAGACGTGCGTGAATATATAAAATATACACACACGTCAAAATCCCCAAGCTGAACCCTTCCTCGTCCTCGAGGAAGACGAGTGAGAGTAGGAGCTCGGAGGGAGAAAATAGAGAGGAAAAGAGAAAAAGAGAACTCTAAATCCTAAATCGCCCATCAGGGCCAACAAAATCAAAAACGCCAAACCAAGCGAGCAAACGCCAAATCACAATACTAAACCAAGGAATACGAGTCCAGACAAGAGTCGTGGGCCCCCGCGGTGAAGCGCGAGTGAGTGTGGTCGTGTGCTAGCAGACTGTGTCACTATCTACATTGTGCAATAAGCTCCATATACACAAATCCAAGAAAATAACCCAAATATCGATTCGATTTGAAATAAGCGGTGAATATATAGCTCAAGCATGCATGAGAAGAAGGTAAGAATCGAAACGTATCATGTGTCAGGGACTCCACAGTTAGGGACTTGGACATCACCACACTATCGCCTAGATAATAGCTAGAAATTCCCTATTCCAAGTGTTTTCAAAAACGATGGGGGTTGAGATGATGTGGAGTAGAACACTCGGTGTAAATTCTCGCCTTCCCTTTATTCACGGTAAATAGGAAAAATATTCACACTGGAATTTTTTGGGTTTTGGGTATTTGTATTTTTTTAGGATTTTGGCTATACATATTTTTTTTGGGTTTTTCTTTTCTCGTTTTTTTTGGATTTTGGGATTTTGGGGTATATACACGTGTGTACTCTCCCAAGTGGGAGAACGGTACACGACGAGAGCATTTGCACCAAGTAAAATAAAAAAGAAATCGAATTCTAAACACTTGGGCAAAGGAGATTTTTCACTAATCAGAGCATAGGCTAAATGGGGTATCCTAGTCCTAATTGTGGAATCCCGACACATGCGAAATGAAGCATACGATATAAATATATTCATGTATACAGAAGCAGACAGGAGAAGCAAATACTGCATATTCAAATCGAAGCATGATAATCTAGGGGTCATTCCTGGACATGTATATAAAACAAAATCACAAAGTAGAAGCACACCAAACAGCTAGGCACGACACACGACTCACAAAAAAGCTAAGTGGACCCACGATGCATGAAATGCAAGAGGACTCGGCTTCCTAGGGTTAGTGAATGTGATTATCGAAGCCATGCTAGGTGTGTGTGTGATTTTTGTGGCAATTCATCATATGGGGTCATCTCTAGGAGAAAGAGATAAAAAGAAGAAAAGAAAAAAAATTAAAACACGATGAAAATGACTCAAAAACGAAGAAAAAGACGCAAATGACGCACGAAGTGCGACTCCCCCAAGCTGAAACTTGCATTGCCCTCAATGAAATAAGAGTAAAGACGGGAGGGCAATGAAAATGGGGGGGAATATGCACCGACTCAAAAAGAAATGAAAAACAAGAAAAACACACATACGAAAAAGGAAAATAAAGAAAATCACACAATGCGACATATAAACAGAAAATAAAAGATAGAAAATCACAAGACACAACATATATAAACAAGCGCACATAGAAAACATCACACGACAGCAAACAGAAAAACGACTTCCCCCAAGCTAAACACGACAATGCTAGCGAAATGATATGATCATGAAAATGCAGAGATATGCAAGGGGGAGGTCAGAAAACAAAATGGAATCAAAAAGCATGAGAGGAATCGTCCTCGTCATCCTCGGTGGAAGATGTAGGGGATGCGGGGGAGTGGGCAGGAGAGGTGACTGGTGTGTGGAGAAGTGGAGAAAGGGGTCGAGGTGATGGATGGGTGGGTGTGGAGGCGTGAATGATGGGCGGGGTGGTGGTGGTGATGGTGAGTGGGAGTGAAATGGCGACCAATGCGGTGGTAGATGGGGTAGAAGCGGCGGTAGATGGGGTGGATACAGCGACGGAAGAGGATGGTGGGGGAAGTGATCGCGATCTCACCTGCAATTTCTTGCGGCGCACATATGGGGTTTCGAAAGTGGAGGGTGGTGGATCTGTGGGGGCGACAGTGGAGGGAATGGAAACGGTGGGAGTAGATGAGGTGGTGGAAATGGAAGTGGTGATGGAAGTGGTGATAGGAGGGGATGTGCACCTAGGGGGTGATGGTGGAGGTGAAGAATGTGATGGTGGAGGGGAAAATCGTCGAGGGGGTGAAGGTGGTGGAGAGGGGGTGGTGTGGGAGGAGGAGATCCGTGAACGTGAGTGAGGATGCGGAGGATGGTGGCCACGTCCCTCTCAAGTGCGAGGAAACGCGGGTGAGTGAAGATGGAAGAGGATGGGACCGAGGAGGTGGAGGAAGATGCGCCAGCGCGCAATGCAGCTAACTCAGCCTCAAGACGGCGGCGAGCAGAAGTGGCTCGACGAAAGGTGGAGGTGGTGGTCGTGCAGATAGGAGAGGTGGTGATGGTGGTGGTGGGAACAGAAGCAGGGACGGCACTACTAGGCCCAGCCCCGGGGTCTCCATGGGACGCAGGAATGTCCTGCTCACCTAAGTGGGCAGCAGGGGAAGGTGGTCTGTGTGCGCCCGGGATAAAAGGAAGACGCAACGCCCCTAGAAAGTCAGGATCAGGTGGGAATGTCCAATCTGCCACAAGCTGGATAGTCATGCGAGAGGGGTTGGGCAGCATGGTATATGGAGCAGGGGGTGGCCATAATGGAAAGTGAAACGACCATCGGGGCGGGGCTTGATCATGTGTATATGCCGCAGGACGTCAAGATCGAGACGTGTAGGTCCTGCGGCAGTAGGTAAATCTCGGGGGATGGCAATATTAAACTGAGGATATGAAGCTATGATAGTAATAAAGCCCCCACAACAAAGCTTTCCCTTGCCGACGCGGCTAATCTCTAGTAGCTTGTGAACAAGCCAAGCACCGGCATGGAAGGGAATAACTAGGGCCCTAAAAGAAATCCCGTCATCACCACGAACAAAAGGGAAGGTCATGGCCCACAAAATGAAAAGATCAGGGATGGTCACAGTACTTGACTCATCCCTGGGGAAGAATGTGGAGGATATGATTACGTGGGCCAGACGGAATATGGGGTGAATGATGGAGGAGGCATTGGCCTTACCTTGGGGATAGCGAGCGTGTAGGGTGAGGCGGAACCAAAATTGATCGACGTCAAATTCGGGGGAATACCAGTAGGGACGGATAGCGTCGTCCCCAAGGATAGGGAAACCAAAGATGTTATTAATGGTATCGAGGTGGGTGCGAATGGTTTTGTTACGGACGCGGAAAATGACGATCGACCCTGACTCACAAACAAGTGAGGATAGAAATTCAAGTGTGAGGAGGGGTAGGATACCGCGGTGGCGTTTAGGAAAGCTAACCAACCTAAATTGGCGAAAAGAGTCTCCACCTCGGTGAATACCCCGAGATCGATAAGCATTTGGGTATGGGCAAATTTGGTCGAGAGATGCCCCCGTGCATCAAGTCTATGATAAAAATCTTTTTTGTTCTTGGTTCCTAAAGCGGCAGCCACGCGGGCCCCATCAATGGGTCCTCAGTTGGGATGATAGGTTGGGGTTGGGGTTGTGGTTGTGCAGGCTGTGCAGGAGGAGGGCGTGAGTGTGGTGGACGTGTGGTCTTGCGTCTCTTGCGAGACGACCCCTCCTCTCGCATGATACCCTTACCCTTATCTTGATCCCGGGCCATGTGGGTGTGTGTGCGTGAGTGAATACAAAATGCAATGAATGCACACGAACACAGGCGATCGAGCAAAATAGCGAAACTAGGGCAAAAATTTAAAATGGAGCTAAGGAGCAAAGTTACCCAGTCGAGATGAAGATCCTTGCTCGTAGATGACCCAACGCAGCGCAATGAGATGGAGTGTAAAGCCGCGGCGTTTCTTTTCAGCAAAATTTCGAAATGGGGGGAAGTGGGCGAAAACTAGGGTTTTTATGCGGTTAAAATCGAAAATGGAGAGAGGGAGATCGATGGGGGAAAGGAGATGGGGGTGGAGGGATCGATTGAGTGGGATCTGTGGTCGTTTGAGGGGAGATCGTGGCTGTTTGGAGGAAGAGGAAGGCGAAACGACGACATAGATCGAAATCGGGTGAGGGAGATGAACGGGTGAGGGCGATGGGTATTTATAGAGTTTAAGTCGAACCGATTGGGTGAAAAATCACCCAATCGGTTGACTATTAGGTCGAAAAAATTGCTGAAAAGAGGCTACAGGCGACCCGATCGGTTAATAAATCAACCGATCGGTTGGCCGCTTCACAGTTTTTCCCGAGAATTCAGTGTTACTCACCCGGTCATTCACACGATCATGCTTCATATCAACCAATCGGTTGATTAAATCCAAAATTTTCTGAGACTACAGTCGTTCCCACATGGTCAGCCACCCGGTCTCACTTTGCTTCACCCGACCGGTTCGCTGGAGAACAGATACGGGCCATTGTCTGATACGTCTCACCCGATCGGTTGAATGGTCACCCGATCGGGTGAGGGCTTGTTTCCTGCAAATATTCGCAAATGGCCTAAGTCTCTCGACGAAGTTCCCGTGGCTGGATTTATTTATTAAAATAAGAAAAATAAAGCTAAAAATAATCTCCAAAACAAAGATAAAAGTTTAGAGCATGGTTTGCCTCTCATGAAGCACTTTTGTTTAACGTCGTTTGCTCGACGCCCGTAGATGATCTTCATGGTGGACGGGGGTGATGCCCTAAGATTGGCATCGCTTCAGATTCAGAGTTGGTGGCCTTTGGTGTCGTCGGCGGTGACAAGTAGACTTGCTCGACGACCCTCCCTCCGTAGATGGAATCCGGGGCTTGTCCCTTATATTGGCGTCTACCGCCACTCTTTTCAAGATCCGGATCTCGTCTTCGGTGAGCCCCATGGGCTCCTTTCCCTTTTTCCTCGTCGAAGGAGACTTTTGGAATCCGGGAGGGATCGTATGTGACGCACCTGCCTTCTCAGCAACCTCTTTCTTTTTCAGACCGTCATGCTCTCCAAGGTCCCCTAAACTGTCGGGGGGATTCCTTGAGAGAATTTCCCAGGCCCCAGCTTCAGCTGCTCTCTCTTCCTCTATATCCAGCATATTGCACCCTTGCTCGTCAGGAGGATGCTTCATGGACAACCCCAAGTCAAACTCCACCTTTTCGTTGCCGACATTAAGGGATAACTTCTCTTTCTTCACATCTATTAAAACGCCGGCGGTGGCCATGAAGGGCCGTCCAAGGATGGTCGGGGTATGCGTATCTTCAGACATGTCCATAACGACGAAGTCCACTGGCACTTGCACTCCACTGACATCAACAGGTAGGTCGTCTACTATTCCCATCGGGTATTTAACCGATCTATCGGCTAATTGAAGTGTCATACCCGTGGGCTCTAGGTCTCCCATCCCTATCCTCCTGTATAGCGATATGGGAATTAAACTGACGTTGGCTCCTAAATCCATGAGCACCCTATGGATTTTCACTTCCCCAATCGAACAAGGGATTGAGAAACTTCCCGGATCTTTTAGCTTGGGCGGATTTGCTCTCTGAATGAGAGCGCTGCATTCCGTCGTTAGAACGACCTTTTCCTTCCTGGACCCTCTTGTCACCAAATCCTTTAAAAATTTTGCGTAGGAAGGAATTGTCTCAATTGCTTCGAGGAAGGGGATTTGCAAGCTTAGATCCTTGACCATGGCAAAGAATTTGCCGTATTTTTCGTCTATTTTTGCTTGGGCAAGTCGTTGTGGGAAAGGCACAACGGGATTGAATACTTTGAGGCTACCTTCCTCGTCCTTCTTCTTTTCCTCTTCAGGGACTCCCTCCGGAGTCGTAGTCTTTGGCGATGAAGCACCGTTGTCATTGGCTTTTTCAACTGGTCACTCTACGACCAACGGTGCTTCCGGTTCCTTGGCGGGCACTCTTGTGGGGATTTGTGTTTCGCTTCTCAAGACGATAGCGGACACATTCGCATGCTCGTGCGTGAGTGCCAAAGTCTGGTTCGCCCCCCTTGGGTTCACTTCCGGTTGTGGCGGCAATAGATTTTGCGACCTTTGAAGATTCGCCACCTGTAACCCCAGCTGGGTTACTTGGTCAGTGAGAGCCCTCTGCCCCATCTCCAGCTTCAAATTTATCTTCTCCTGGTTCGAGATGTACTGAGTCAAGAGGGACTCAACCGGGGAGATAGCACGTTGCTGGCCGTACGACTGCTGCTGCTGCTACATGGGCTGCTGGTTCCTTGGGGGGTACTGTTGGTATGATTGTGGGGGCTGCTGCTGCTGAAATTGCTGCTGCTGAAACTGCTGCTGCTGTTACTGATGTTGCCTAGGCGGCTGATATACTTGTGGTTGATGTTGCTTATAAGGCGCCCGGTAGCTAAGATTGGGGTGGTTCCGGTTATTTGGAGAGTAGGCCAGATTGGAGCTAGTCCATGGTGGACACGGCGCATTTCCCGTAGGGTTGTAGAATAGTGCGCTCGCTTGGTCCAACGGTGGTGAGATGTCACCACCCTCGAAGTCCCTCATAACTTCTGCTTCCACCGTCGCAATATGTTGTGTACCGGCACCACCGGCTCCTACCATCATCGCTGAGATCTGGTTCGACAGCAAGTCAAACTTGCTGGATAATTTGTCGACGTTCTCGACCCTGTGGATACCCCCAGATCTAGGTGTGGCTCGCTCGTCACACCACCGCTCATTGTTCGATGCCATGTTTTCAAGAATTTGTCCGGCATCTTCTTCACTCCTAGACATAAATGACCCCCAGCCGCGACGTCCATCGAAGATTTTAAATCATCCCTTAGACCGTTGTAGAACAGATTAATTATCTGCCACTTGGGAAGCTCGTGATGAGGTCATCTCCACTGCATTTCTTTATATCTCGTCCAAGCTTTATGCAGGGACTCGTGGCTGGCTTGGAAGAAGGAGGAGATCTCACTCCTCAACTTCATAGTTTTCCCCGGAGGAAAGAACTTCGTCAAGAACGCATTCAAAAGCTTCTCCCAAGTGTTGAAAGTGTTCGGGTCCTTTCCCCTTAGCCACTGGTTGGCCTTATCCCGCAGAGAGAAGGCTAATAGCTTCAGACGGATTGCTTCAGCCGTGACACCATTTATCCGGAACGTGTCACACTTCTCTAGGAAGGAGTCCAGATGTTCAATAGGGCTTTCCATGGGTGCCCCAGAGAATTGATCCTGTTGGATCCACGTCACTAAGGACGGCTTAAGCTCGAAGCTCTGTGCCGTAATAGCAGGAGGTCGGATGGCGGAGGTAGACTCGATGGATGGCATCGAGTACTCTAGCAGGGACTTATGCGGTGGGGTATTCTCCCTCATGGCTTCAAACTCTTCTCTTCTTCTCTTCTTCTCTTATCTGCGGCCAGACGCCTTAGGGTGGCGATTATCTCAGGATCAACAGGAATCAAGTCGTCAAGACTCCTTGTGTTCCTGCGCATTAAAAGCAACAAACACCCGTGAAGCAAAAGTGGGAAAGAAACAGATAAAAATAGAAAAAAATAAAAATAAAAATAAGAAAATAAAATTGAAAAGGAAGAATGCGAAAATTATCGCGAGATACAAATGTGAGCTAGACTCAATGGTTCAAAAGATCCAAAAATAACAAGCACGTTGCCTCCCCAGCAACGGCGCCATAAAGCTTGACGTCCCCCCAGACGTTTGGTTTGTTTCGTGATCATGCAAGTGCAAGGTGTGCAATAGGATAGGGGGCGCGAGATTTAAATATTTATAACCGCAAGCTCACGGTGTTGTAGTGTGGCTTGGGGGTCGAACACAGGGAGGCGTGGTTGTGCTTGTGTCAGAAGGGACCGAATTCACCCTATGGGTGAGCTAGCCCGAATCGACGGATGGGTTGTCACGGAATGTAAATACGGGGTTAAACAATATAAAGGAAAACCCGGGACTTCGGTTTCCACCCTATCATGTGTTCACGCTATTACGACCGGCGGATAGGATAACGATCGGGATTATGGTTTAGTGGTGAGACGTTGCCTCTAAGAGTGATACCAGCGTCCCATGGGCCCGATATTCCGGTCGGTGCCCAGGATGATACGCCGGACTACCCGGGTTCGGTCAGTGGGCATTCCCATGTCCATTAACACTGACCGACTCCGGGAGCACTAAGCTCGCAACGATACCTCCCAACATCTCATCCTGCCGCTCCCGCGCGCTAGGATTCGATGTCTACGCTAAGGGCGTGAGCTATGGCTAGGGAGTCAACCGCCAAGTTTATTCCCCCTTGGCCCAACGGTCAAAGGCGGTCTTTTTCCCGCCGATGACAATAAAACACCCTGCGTAACCAATAGATTCCTATTCCATATCGATATCCTAGTCCTATCGACGCATTAGGGAGAACCCACGAAGGGGTTTCCTCCAAAATTCCAGATTTGGGAACTACTCACACATTTTATCTAAAAAGCAATCTAAATGAAAATCGACCGTTAAAAACATAATCAGGCAATTGAAATGCGGTAGTAGTAATGCAATTAAGATAATAGCAAAGTTTGACAAAGATCTGAACACTTACAAATAACCAAAAAATTCCAGCCGTCACAATAGGGAAAAAAGACAGAAAAATAATCAGCTTTCGTTTCTGAAAACCTAGGGCTTATATATATAAAAAACGACGTCACCCGATCGGTTGAAGTATCAACCGATCGGGTGACCTGCTTCATTCTTCGGCAGCGCTCTTCAGAAACTTCACCCGGTCACTCGACACGGTCGGTCGGCGGAAGCGCCTAGTCGTTTGGATCTTGTGGTCACCGGGTGAACCGATCGGTTGAGAAATGAACCGATCGGTTGGAAAACGTCGCCCAAAAGATAGAGACTTGCGACGTTTTGGCACGGTCAGCTGGCCGTCGGGTGAGCTCTCCGGGTCGTCTCTTGGGGGAATCGGCTACAGATGAACCGATCGGGTGAAGGTCACCCGATCGGTTGGAATTCAGCTTCAATTTCCTGAGAAGTCTGTTGGGCTGAACCGGTCGCTGACCCGGTCGGTTGATGCTCACTTTCCTTCAGCTGCTGTCCGGGTCGTGCATGCGTGCATCACCCGATCGGTTGGCTGTATCCAACCAATCAGGTGGGGGCTGAAAGATAGCAAACTTGGTCGTTTGACCCTCTGGATCACGCGTGACTCCTCCCGTTGCTCCGTGGACTTATGATATCTTCGTTATGTGTCCCCTACGTGGGCAATCTCCTGTAAACACACAAAAACAAGGAGAAGTGAAAGAAAACTAGAAAATATGAGAAAATGAATACAGGACGTCGGGAAATAATGGAAAAACACAAAGAAGACATGCATGAATATATAAAATATACGCACACGTCACTTGCCATATACAAATCTTGGAGGTGGCGTTGAGTACGACAGACCCTGGACCAATGTCCAGTAATGCCACATCTGTGGCATTTGTCTTCCCAGTTTTTCTTGGGAGCAGACATCTGGCCAGAGGTATTCCTCTTCCACGTATTCTTTTTCTTCCCCTCATTATTGTTGTTCTGGGGAGGAGCTCTGGTCTGCCTCTTCGTAGCTTTCCCCTTGTTGAATCTGCTTTTGTGCTTGTTCTTCATCTTCTGGGAAGAAACTTTGTGAGCCTCAGAGAGAGGAGCAGTGCCAGCAGGGCGTAGATTATGAGTGGCCAGTAGGAGATCTCTGTTCTGCTCTGCCATAAGAAGGCAGGAGAGTAAATCAGAGTACCTTGTGAACTTGCGTTCACGATACTGTTGCATGAGAATAGCATCCTTCTCATGGAAGGATGTATATGTCTTCTCAAGTATGCGGGTATCCGAGACTTGTTCACCACACAACTTCAGACGTGAGGTGATGTTATCGAGAATTGAGTTATACTCAGTTACGGACTTGAAGTCCTGAAGTCGGAGATTTTCCCACTCATAACGTGCACGAGGGAGGATCACATCTTTCTGATGTTTGAATCTATCCTCAAGTGTTGTCCACAGTTCATGAGGGTCTTCCACTGTTAGATATTCGGCCTTCAGGGTCCGATCAATATGTCTCCTGATATAGATAATGGTTTTTGCCTTCTCTATATCGGAGCCTCTAACAGTAGAAGTCCCTTCACCAAATGTCACATGCGTAGCTGGAGCTTGAATTGTGTGACTTAGGCCCTGTGAGCGCAGGTGGAACTTCAGATCCAGCTGCCAGCTCAAGTTATTTTTGCCAACCGCATCGAGAACATCAAAATCGACGCTCGCAATCTTTGCCATGAAATAATCATGAATTAATTATTTTTTCAAAAATTAAAACATGCATAGTAGTAAAACAAAAATAGTTGTGAGGATCGTCCGGTCACCACCAAAAATAAAAGTCCAAAGTCCATTATACAATCCGAAGTACGAAAAAATTAAAATTAAAATTTGGAAACCATTGGGGGTCCCAGCATTAGCAATTTTACCTCCGTCTTCAGGGTAAATATCTCCGGGATTTGACTTTTACAATTAATTCCTCACTACATTTTCACTCAAAAGAAAAAATGCGAGGAAAATAAATAGTGGTGACTAAAAATGGCCGATCCAAAAACCACAACACAGTCTTACTAACATTCCAGGCAGTTTATATACCATAAAAATAATTATACAACATCACAGGCATAAACAATTTAATTTATTCAACATCGCCAGCAATTTTATT
The DNA here is from genome assembly GCA_030789695.1 of Scilla litardierei. Taxonomy (NCBI): domain Eukaryota; kingdom Viridiplantae; phylum Streptophyta; class Magnoliopsida; order Asparagales; family Asparagaceae; genus Scilla; species Scilla litardierei. The sequence goes on from CM061137.1 coordinate 137,402,861, forward strand.
GGAGAAATATATTTAATTTACGTTTAATAATTACTTGGACCACGGGGGAACGTCATTACCTGTTAGGTTAGGTAACTAACGACAGAGCGGTCTTAGGATCCTTGTAATTATTAAATCGTGAAATAATAATAATTTTAATCCAATTATTATAAATTGCAAGATGTTGAAATTAACAGAATATGGACCAATAATTAATATTATTAACAAAAAGCATCCCTAAAGTAATATATTAATGCCACACATTATTATCTCAATTATCCAGAATTTTTCAGAATTTTCTAGTAATTTTCCGGTATTTTCTGATATTTATCCAGACTTAATTGAATTTTTTTCCTGATTTAAAAATATATTTAAAATAGAGTTACGATATATCCCATTTATTTATTAAAATCCTAAGGGCCAGAAGCCCCATTAGGCGTGCTACGGGCATCAGGCCCAACAGCCAAAATTTTTATTTATATTGTTTTTTTAATAAAGGGGTTAATGGGCCACTAGCCCATATGTTAAGTGCAGCCATATATTACCCTAACCCAACCCTAGGGTTTAGGATTTGGGTTTTTTTTTGTTTTGATTTGTTATGTAATTAGAATATGTATAAACACAATGTAATTGGTCCATGTAATTTGATCTAAACATAATGAATATACATAAAGTATGTTTAGATCTAGGAGTTTTAGTATTTACCTCTAGATCCGTTAGGTTTAGGGAAGATCGGAGAGCGAAAAATCCGTAGAAAATAATCCCGCTCAATGAGAACGTAGGTAAATCGGCGGCTATGCAAACGATCAAAACTCCTCGCGATGTTGGTAAACGATCTGCCAACAAATATAAGATTCCTTCTCTAGACAGAATTTTTGTAGAGAAAAATTATCTAGAGGCAATCGTGCATAATAATGTGTTGGAATTGGAAGAACTAGCTTATAGTGTAAACCATAGCCATACTAATATACTTTCATATATGAGTTACATTCATATGAACCCCAAGGGACACCCACTACTAAGTCGGTGTAATGCTGGATGGTTAGTGGGTGGAGACCAAAGGTCTCCCCCATTCATAACAGGAATAAGTTTCTTTATGTTTCTAAAAGTGATGAAAAGAAATCAACGAGAACAATGATTATATGAAAATCTGATACATATTGTGTAATATATACGTGCATGCTTTTCCTTCATGGTAAAAATCATGCTCTTTGCATATATTTTATTTCAGGGAGAGTTTTTTTGTCATATTATGTGAAAAACATTTTTGAAAATGGAAACCCCATGGTAATGTATATGTTTGTAAGAAAAAATTTTCATGCTTAGTTATTATAAAAATAAGACCACCTTTATTTTTTTTCGACAATCGGATCCATTCATTTTGATCTTCAAGTTCCAAAACCTCACGCCATTAATTTTCCAGTAATCTCAAGAGGTTTTGCTCGTTCATCCCGTCATCGTAAAAATTTCTGTCATTATGAAACCGTTAAATTTTGTAATGAGTAATTGAGCAAACAAAACACTTTGTGTTTACTTAAAAATTGATAGTTTGAGTTATTAGAACATAAAAATCAAAATGAAGAGATTCAAGCATTGGAAGAAAAAAATAAAAGGTGCGTGATTTTAACGCTAGGTGTTGACAACTGGGTTCCGGTCAACAATAATCGGGGCTGACGTGGACTTCTTCGATGAGGTGGAGCCTCGTCAGCTGTTGAGGTGGGACCATTGTTTGGTAGAACCAGTGTCGAGGATGAATAAGCTTCGTGTGTCTGGCTGGAGCTTGACCAATCGCACGGTCGAATATGGCGACCCTTCGACCTTTCTGCTGGGTCATGCCTCGAACTACCGACGCCACAGACAGTCGTTATGGCGACCCTTCGACCTTTCTGCTGGGTCATGCCTCGAACGACTGGCGCCACAGACAGTCGTTAGGGGGGTCAGATCTGGGTTCTGACTTAAATCCCATCCAATGCTTAAGTTAGTGATTGCTTAAGAAGGGCTTGGGGCTGTCAAGATCGACCCAAGGGAGATCGTCACCTCAAGCATTTGGAGGAAGAAATATGATAGTGGAAAAAGATGAGTTTATCAGAGTACCTAGTATTCTGTACCTCTGGAGTCTGATCTTCTTCTGTTTATATTTCTTTTATTTATTGATAGAAGCGTCTCCTCGGTGACGTTGGCGAATAACGGTCACCAATTATGTTAGCATGATCATTTCTCATAAGTAGGCATAACCATTGTCCACTCCTCCCGCCGTTCATAATCTCATAATCAACCGCTTCCTCAGGTTTTGGAAGCTCGACGGGCAAATAACGTGCGATTTTTGACCGAGCTCCATGGTTAGCCCTTCTTGTGGGCTCAATGGGCCTTGTAGGCCTAAATGTCATTTCTATAGGCTTTATTCTTCTTAGTGACAATATTTCCCCTTCCTCGAGTGCTGACCCAAGCATTCAACAATGGCCCCCATCACTTTGACTCAAACAACTCGTCTGTTGAGGCCGAGTGATGTAATATCTTATTTATGAGTTGTGACAGTCGAGACGGGAGCATTTGAGTTTAAGCGCCAAAGCCCCCATTCTTTTGATTTGGGCACTATGTCGGTTCAAAATCCGAGATACGGACATGCTTGGATCATCGACACGTGTCTCTCGATGATGAGATTAGTCTAGATCATCGTTAGATGTTCCTTTACCTTGATAAGGAAGTTGGGAGATGAAAGCTTCATTGTTTCAAGCTTTCTGAATCGAGCCTCATTCTCTGACTTTTTAGCCATGGCTTCTTCTTCTTCCCCCTGTGTCTCTGCTGAAACCTCGACTTCCGCCCCTCAGAAAAATAAAGGGAAATTCATTGTCTCTGACATAGTCTCCGGCCAAGCTTCTCGAGTGACGGCTGATCAGATTCCAGATTTTCAAAGAAAATATGTAAGGTATGATTACCAGATTCGGATGCCACTGTCGGAGGAGAGGGTCCACTCCCCTGTAACTGTGAAGTAGTGGTTTATGTAAAATCTTTTCACCTTGGGCTTCGATTTCCCATGCACCCTTTTATGTTATGTGTACTGAGAACATTGTGCCTTTTCCTTTGTCGATTGATGCCAAATGCTGTGGGCATCTTGGTCAGCTTCATCGCGTTGTGCATGTCAAGTGGTGTTGAACCATCCATGGATTGTTCAATTACCTTTTCAAAGTACCGCATCCCTTGTCCTCAGGTTGGTGCATGATCACCGCTCGTCGAGATAAGAAATTGTTCAAGGATCTTCCCAGCTCAATCTCAAATGGAAAGAGCAATTTGTGTTCGTGGTATTCCTTGGTGAGGCCAGTTTCATCACTCAATGGGGGGACCCTGAACTTGCAATGAATAAAGACAAAGCCCACTCCGAAGAGGAGGAGAAGGGTGCTGCTCTTCTGTTGCGGTTGCCTGAGGGAAGTAGATCAACAAAGAGGCTCTTGTCTGAGGAGATGCTACTTAAGACCGTGTGGGAGAATGGTCGAATCATTTGTCTGCTCTCATCATGTCCTTCTTCTTCTTGAATTTTTTTCCCTTCTGTACATGTATGATTGGACAAGAATATTAGGCTGATCCTGGTATGTAGGAGACGCTCGAGGCTTCCATTCAAGAGATTGAAAAGAATTTGCCTCCTCACCAGACGAGTCTTTTGGAGGGTGGATCAATCAAAGTTATCGAGGGTCTATCCCGGTGGTTCGAGAAGTCCCCCGATCGACCCAACCGCTAAAAAGGAAAAAGAAGCACCTCTCAGTCGAGGTTGAGAAGATCGAGACCAAGGAAAAGAAACCAAGGAGAAAACTTATTGTCGCGGTTCAAATTCATCTGAGTCAAACGCCACCATTATTCCGACAGTAGCTCCTGAACAAAGTCAGGCTCCCCTCCCAGGAAAAACTTTGGGGGGATCCTCCTCATCTCAAAGGCTGCTTCTTCGCGATAATTCCTGGCCCATGGGAGGTTTACTTCCTCAAGTGTCTATGTCCGAGGATATTCCTTCTGAGTTTTGGTTGATCCTTTTGGAAGATAGATCGCCTCAAGCTCCAGTTGAGTGCTCCGAAGAGGAGCTTTTTCGGCCTATATACTTGGTTGAAAAGGGCAAGTCGGCTCTTTTGAGTTGTGGGACTGTTTCTTGACTTGTTGAGAATTTGATCCTTCCTTGAGACAGGGCCGTCCTGAAAAGGGTTGTCCACAAGAGGTTAACCACTTTAACAATCCAAAGAGATCTCCATGTAAAAATTATCCTCGTCCATCTTTTGTTTGTGAACAAGCATCGGATTTAACGTTCTTGACTGTCTATAGGCCATTTTGGCTACTGCCGAGTTACACCGTCGCTCATTGGTGGTGACAAATTACGAAGCCACCATGGCCGAAAAGGCAAATTGGACTGAATCTACCAAGAGAGCTATTGAACAGGCGAAGGCAAATCTGTAACGATGGAAGCTTCGCAAGAAGATGCTCAAATCTCGGATGAGACAACTTGAGCAGGAATTGGGCAAATCCCGTATGAGGGAGGCTGCCCTAAAACTAGAATCAGATATTCAGATGCGAGAAGAGATTGACTTGAAGGAACGAGCAGAGGAGCAGCTGCTTGAGGAAAAGAAGAAGCGAGAGGCCAAAGAGAACGAGCCACAAGAAGTTAATGCAAAGGAGATCGCAGAGAACGCCGTCCAAGATTATAAGGACAGTCTGTGCGATCTGGATGAATTGAACAGGATGGGTTTTGAGCGGTGTCGCCATGAGGTGAAACAGTTGTTTTCCGCTCTAGCAGCTAAGCTCGACCAACAGCCCGTACCTCTAGACGATGATGAGCCAGATAGTCTATTGAATGAAATCAGTCAGATTACGACTGTGGAACCTGTCGTCCCGGTCGGCAAGGTCATCATTACGACGAGTAAAGTCGCTAATGCGGCTTCTTCCGGGGATCAGGGACATATCGTTTCGACCGAGGGAGGTGGTCGGCCTTAAAAATTTGCATCAGCCCTTAAATCTTTTGTGCCTTTTGTTTGAGCTAGGACGCAACTTTTTGTAAAAGTATGAAAAGGATTGCACGATTATGGAATTATCTTGTACCCCATCGCTTAAGGAGCATGACGCTTATGTCGCTGGTTGACCCCTTTTAGCAAGTCAAACTTCTGTCTATAATGAGGATAGAGATTGAGTTGTTGAACAATGCTTCTTTAAATCTCTGAAATAAGACACGGATTTTTAGCTGCGAGAGGCATGGCCCCTTCGTCAATTGGTTGCGGGGGCATGGCCCCTTCGTCTTATGGCCAACGACATGGGTTGTTGGTAGCGAGGGGGTGGCCACTCGACGTATGTCCGACGATGATGGTCGTTCGGTTGCGAGGGGCATGGTCCTTTTGTCTTACGACAGACGACTTGGGTCGTTCGGTAGCGATGGGGTGGACCATCGACTTACGTCCGACGACGATGGTCGTCCTGTTGCGAGGGGCATGGCCCCTTCGTCTTACGGCCGACGACATGGGTCGCTCGATAGCAAGGGGTGTCCTCTCGACTTATGTCTGACGATGATGGTTGTCCGGTTGCGAGGGGCATGGCCCTTTCGTCTTACGGTCAACGATATGGGTCGCTCAGTAGCAAGGGGGTGGCCCCTCGACCTACGTCCGATGACGTTGGTCATTCGACTGCGAGGGGCATGGCCCCTTCATCTTACGGTCGACGACATGGGTCGCTCGGTAGAGAGGGGATGGCCACTCGACTTACGCCCGACGACGATGGTCGTTCGGTTGGGAGGGGCATGGCACCTTCATCTTACGGCCGACGACATCGGTCGTTCGGTAGCGAGGGTGTGTCCCCACGACTTACGTCCGACGACGATGGTCGTTCGGTTGCAAGGGGCATGGCCCCTTTGTCTTACGGTCGATGACATAGGTCGATTGGTAGCGAGGGGGTGGTCCCTCGACTTACGTCCGATGACGATGGTCGTTTGGTTGCAAGGGACATGGCCCCTTCGTATTACGTCTGACGACGATGGTCGTTCTGTTGCGATGGGCATTGCCCCTTCGTCTTACGACCGATGACATGGGTCGCTTGGTAGCGAGGGGGTGGCCTCATGACTTACGTCTGACGATAATAGTAATTCAGTAGCGAGGGGGGTGGCCCCTCAAATTACGTCCGACGACGATGGTCGTTCGGTTGCGATGGGCATGGCCCCTTCGTCTTACTGCCGATGACATGGGTCACTTGGTAGCAAGGGGTTGGCCCCATGAATTACGTCCGACGACGATGGTTGTTCGGTTGCGAGGGGCATGGCCCATTCGTCCTATGGCCGACGATATGGGTCGCTCGGTAGCGAGGGAGCGGCCCCTCGACTTACGTCCGACGACGATGGTCATCCGGTTACGAGGGACATGGCCCCTTCGTCTTACGGCCGACGACATGGGTCACTCGGTAGTAAGGGGCATAGCCCCTTCGTCTTAGGGTTGACGACATGGGTCGCTCGATAGCGAGGGGGTGGCCCCTCGACTTACGTCCGACAACGATGGTTGTTCGGTGGCCAGTGGCATGGCCCATTTATCTTACGGTCATCGACATGGGTCACTCGGTAGCGAGGGGGTGACTACTCGACTTACGTCCGACGATGATGGTCGTTCGGTTGCGAGGGGCATGGTCCCTTCATCTTACGGCCAACAACATGGGTCGCTCGGTAGCGTGGGGGTGGCCCCTCGACTTACGTCCGACGACGATGGTTGTTTGGTTTCGAGTGGCATGGCCCCTTCCTACCAAGTCATCATGGATGGAGAGAACCTTGTCCATTCGCACTTTTCTAGGGATTCCCGTAGATTCAAAATGATTTCGAATTCGAGCATAGATGGAAAAATCCTCTCAAGGAACAACAGGTATATATGCCAAATGAAGTGTGTTTTTGAGGAAAAATAAAATTTATTCATTTGAAAATTTTAAACAATTAACAAAAGAAAAAAACTCGTACAAGCGTTTTTATTCCTCAAGGGGTTGGTCACGCCCGGTGCTATTTGAGCTTCCCCTGCTATTCCTTTAGAAGCTTTAATCAACGACTTTGGTAACTGGAGATCCCGTTATTGGTCCCATATTCTTTTGCTTTGAGGCTCCTTCTTTTGTTTGAGCATAGTCAATGGACTTCTTCAGATGACCACGCTTAACAAGAGCTTTAATCTCTTTCTTTAGGTTCCAACAATCATCTGTGTCGTGACCATTGTCGCTGTGATACCTACAGAATTTCAAGTCATCCTTTTTTTTCATACATGTTCTTTAGTTTGGGAACAGGTTCATTGACGAGTCTCTCTTGTTGAGCGTATGCCAGAACCTCTGCCTTGGGGCTTTCGACCTGGTATAAGCATCGTTAGTTGGGTGCTCCTTGCTTCTGGGACTCTAATCCCTTCGCCGCCAGTCTCGGTGTTCTCGACAGGGCTTTCCCAGGGTAGCGCTTCTCGCATTGTTTCTTCCTGGTGCTTAGGGGTGCCCTTCTTTTTAGCAGCAAGTGCCTCTTCCGAAGTCATGAATCGATCTGTCGTATTGAACAACTGTTCGAGGTTGCTTGCCGGAAACAGATGTAGAGATTTCAACAGATCTTCGCTACTAACTCCTTGAGTGAGTGCTGCGATAATGGTATCATCTGGGGTGTCTTCAACTAGCTGCCTTTCTTCGTTGAAGTGCTTAATAAAATCCTGAAGCGACTCTTTCTCCCCTTGATCCAGAGGAAATATGTGATATGATTTTCTCTTTGGGCGTCGTCTTGCTATGAATTGCCTGCAAAAGATTTGAGACAAGTCGTCAAATGACCCGATGCTATAATCAGGCAATCTATTGTACCATTCGTCCGATGTCTTTGTCAACGTGTGTAATACCATGTTTCCATGTATACGGATATTGTACTACGTATCTTTGGCCGTATTTAATGTGTGTACGTTTTACCCATATTTGGGAGCTTTTTCCTTAATTTTTACAATTTATAATAATCTAGTTCTAAATACTTTAAATTATGTTAGATGTCATGGTGTGTGTATTTAAATAAATACGTGTATGGTATAATGGAGTGCATTCTCATTTTTTTACTTCTTTACTATTCATGCGGTGCCTGGTGTCTTGTTTAGATGTGACAATCTTAGATATAGCAGTCTTTACTTGAGTTGTGGATTCCTACTTGGACACGCTTTGACGTGCTCCTCCCGTAGTTTTTCAGGTGATAGTAGTCTTGCCGGTGCAGCTGGGTGTTGGAGATTGGAGTTAAATTTGTGGGTGTAATTTTGAGTGTTGTATTCGCGAGTTATTGTTGTACTTGAGAGAGTGGGATGAATTCTTGTATTCGTACTTATCATGTAATTGATTTTCTTATATATGAAAGTACTATTCATTGTTGTATATTGTTTTAAGGGATATTCTCTATATTGTATTATTGGAGCATTATGTGTACTTTCCAGCACGTGCGCAGTGGCTTGCTGGTTCTATTGTATTTTCTTTCTCTTCTTCCTACGTAACACTTGCTACTCTGGGATCACCTGGGACGGATTCGTACTTCCCGGGTATCCTTAGAAGCGGGGCGTTACATTCGGCGGTCCACGCAGGTCACCGCACTCCAGCATGCGTAAGGTAGTACGTGTAATGTTCCATAGGGGTGGACGTGTCATAAGGTGGGTAGGAGGTCGTGGAGTCTAGAAGTAGAAGTAGCCACCATTATCCTGGACCAAGCTTTAGAAAGTCCGAGGGCGGACTTTATTTTTAATGTGTGTAAAATGTAATACCATGTTTCCATGTGTACAAGTATTATACTAAGTATTTTTGGCCGAATATGAGTACCATTTACCCGTATTTTGGAGATTTCTCCTTAATTTTAAAATTTTATAATAATTTAGTTTTAAATACTTTAAATTATGTTAGATGACATGGTGTGTGTATTTAAGTAAATACATGGTATTAGTATGACATAGGTATAATGGAGTGTATTCTAATCTTTTACTTCTTTACTGTTCATGTGGTGCCTGGTGTCTTGCTTAGATATGACAATCTTAGATATAGCAGTCTTTACTTGAGTTGTGGATTCCTACTTGGACACGCTTTGAGTGCTCCTCCAGTGGTTTTTCAGTTGATAGTAGTCTTGCAGGTGCAGGTGGGTGTTGGAGATTGATGTTAAATTTGTGGGTGTAATTTTGAGTGTTGTACTAGCGCGTTATTGTTGTACTTGAGAGAGTGTGATGAATTCTTGTATTCGTACTTATAATGGTGTAATTGATTTTCTTATATATGAAAGTACTATTCCTTGTTGTATATTGTTTTTAATGGATATTCTCTAGTGTTGTATTATTGGGCATTACATGTACTTTCCCGTACGTGCGCAGTGACCTGCTGGTTCTATTGTATTTCCTTTCTCTTCTTCCTGTGTAACACTCGATACTCTGGGATCACCTGTGACGAATTCGTACTTCCCGGGTATCCTGGGGAGCGGGGCGTTACAACGTGGTATGGAAAGCTCGGTAGAGGTATGGCTCGTCGGCTCCATGTAGCTCCATCACACGTTGGTATCTACAAATGTGTTCACATGTGTCACATGTGTCATCATACAGCTGCAAAGGTGGGATCTTGAACTTGAAGAGCCATGGAGCGGATGTGATGCTTTCCTTCAAAGGAGTATGCCTGCTAGGAGGGAGAATAAGTGGAACTCGCTCCTCCTCGCGATGTTTAGGAGAGGACTGGATGGGGCTTCCCTACCACTCCTTTCTGTTTTGGCCAGTCGTGGGCCTGGTGGGGCTGAGACTGCGGTCTTTGGTGAGGCGATATCTCGCTAGTTCTATGCCGCTACGAGTGATTCGCCCGTTGTTGGAGGGCTCCGGTCCTATTGGACGTCTGGATGAACGATTGTTACCAAGCTCTGCTTTCCGTTGAGATGTAGGAATGGTATTGAGCTGCAGATTGACATGTCGCTCAATTCTTTCCCCACCACAATCCTCTGGTTTCTTGGCGTAGACCGCCCTTATAGGCACTCGCATTGGATCGGGGGTGGTTGCGCCTCGGCCACTGGTAGCAGATGTTGAATTCTCCGTTGGATGGCGTTAGTCAATGCAGCGATACTATCTTTGACCGACTTAGCAAATGTGTCGAATTGTTCCTGGGTGACCAAGTGTACGCTTGGTATCTTCGACGAAGATCCAGAATCTTCATTATCGTCAGGGGTATCCTCGTTTGGATCGAGGATTGGTTCGTGTTGTCGGGCCCAGTCGACATGGCTTATCGGTTGCTTTGGGATGTCGACTGATGTTGTTCACACAGACGGCGCCAATTGTTGACAACTGGGTTCCGGTCAACAGTAATCGGGGCTGACGTGGACTTCTTCGATGAGGTGGAGCCTCGTCAGCTGTTGAGGTGGGACCATTGATTGGTAGAACCAGTGGGATGAATAAGCTTCGTGGGTCTGGCTGGAGCTTGACCAATCTCACGGTCGAACATGGTGACTGTTCGACCTTTCTGCTGGTTCGTGCCTCGAACGACCTGTGTCACAAACAGTCGTTAGGGTGGTTGGATCTGGGTTCCGATCCAAATCCCCTCCGATGCTTAAGTTAGTAATTGCTTAAGAAGGGCTCGGGTCTGTTAAGATCGACCCAAGGGAGATCGTCCAGATTCAGTCACCTCAAAAATTTGGAGGAAGAAATATGTGAGTGGAAAAAGATGATTTTGTCAGAGTACCTAGTATTCTGTACCTCTGGAGTCTGATCTTCTTCTGTTTATCATTCCTTTATTTACAGATAGAAGCGTCTCCTCGATAACGTTGGTGAATAACGGTCACCAATTATGTTGGCACGATCATTCCTCATAAGTAGGCATAACCGGTGTCCACGCCTCCCACCATTCATAATCCCATAATCAACCGCTTCCTCAGGGTTCGTAAGCTCAACGGGCAAATGACGTGCGGTTTTTGACCGGGCTAAGTGGTTAGCCCTTCTTGTGGGCTTAATGGACATTGTAGACGCAGATGTCATTTCTATAGACTTTATTCTTCTTCTTAGTAATGATATTTCCCCTTTCTCGTGTGCTGGCCCAAAGATTCAACAGTAACCAACACATTTTCTCTGTCTGGATGATATCTATTTTTTCCCAAGTATAATTTAGTATAATAATGCGACCTAGATATCGACGTGGAAAGGCTCTAGTTTTCGTCCCCACGCGCTCCCTCATTACTTGCTCTCTCTGAAGTCCTCTTCACGCTTCCTCTCTCATCACGCTTGTCTCCGCTTTCTCTCTCTTCTTTCTCTCTCTAGAAGACGACGATGACGATGCTTCTTCAAGGGAGCTACTCTAATGGCGGTCCAGCGACTCTTGAGCACTTCTCTTCTCAGCGAGATGTAGTCTACAGGTACTGAAGTTTTTCGTGTTATGAAGCTAAGAATTGGGTTGTTGGGTTCTCAAGCTTTTGAATTTTTATGTCGTAATTACGTTTTGTTCTTGAGACCCATGTAAATGGATAGAGAAAAAAATTGGGCACTTGATCGTGATGACCCAATGATGAGTACTATTTTCAGCTGAATTTAGGTTTTCTTTCTTTAAAAAGCCAATAAGAACACTGTTCAAATCCAAGGATCAGACTAATTTCGGTATGATTCTTAAAACCCATCAATCTAATAAAGAACAAGATGCGCCATGTACAATTGCCCACCGGCTTTCTTAATTTGATTATTAATTTGATGATTAAGAGAATATGCGATTTTGATTATTAATTTGACGGCCCATTATGTCACTTAACATGTAGATCATCAAGCTGTCCAATACTCAGGAATTGGTATTTTCTAAGGGTTGGGCCACATTTGATGTCAATTGAGTATCATTTATTTCAAATTACCTTAGATTTAACTATGTAAAAACTCACATGGAGCCCAAATGACCGCCAAATGTTGCTCAAATTTACAGCTAAAGTGACAAGATCGTCTATCAAGGAGTGTTGTTATTCTAGAAAATGATAGTATGGTGAGTGCTAAACTAGAATCGAAGTGTTATTTAAATTAATAATATTTATAATTTGAACTTACACTTGAAAACCAATTATGAAGCTTGCCCATTAGGCAGCTGAATTCTCATATCACTAGCATCGCTGTAAGCAAATAGATAAGACCCTTTTAGCCCATGAAATCAATAAACCATAGTCTTATATGGTTTCCATATGAAATTAACTAACTCGAAGTTGGTGACTGAATATGAGGCTTTTGGGATCCATTTAGGAAAGATGCATTCTTGATTATCATCTTTGATGAAGGCATTTTCACCTCATATCATTGGCATAATTCATTGATCTCCAACATAATAACATTCCGGCTCCTATTGCAGTTGTGGATCTTGTGGGTACGCATTGAATCTCAACTCATCAAATCGAAACACGACAAACCTTGGATCCAAGTATAGGAAGTCGATCAAGAAGGGCGTTGTGCCCTTCTACTCTGTGGACGAGAGCCGGTTCTCTCAGACCGACGAGGTGAAATGCCAGCCGTACTTCGCCTCGAGGAACTCGTGGGGGCTTTTCAGGAGGAGAACAAAGCTTCTTTGCCGGAAATGTGGAAATTATATCGGAAGTGTCTACGAAGTGGGCTCATCCCCAGTTGGACTGGATGGCTCGGACTCCAGCTCTGGGAATGGAATTAGCACATCTAATGAGTACAAGATCAGGATCAGCTCTCTCCAGCCATCCTCAGATGACTCCGGCATTCCTCTATTCACCTAATGGTGTTGGTCGGACTCACATACCTGATTGTTTTTTTGGCTTCGATTAAACGGTTGGCAGGAGGGTGAACGATACGGGCTTGATTTTGTTGCTGTTAATTGTAAACTTGCTGTAAATAGGTCTGTTCGATATTGGGTGGATAGAATGTGAACTGAAATAGTGGAAGTTTTGCCAAGATCATTTTGATTGGGTTTCGTATGTTGAATAGGAAAATAAACTCTGTATAATGGGTGTATTTCAATTTTTTGTCGGGTTTAACTTAAGCCTATGTTACAGGTAGTGTATGTTGTTTCTCATACAGATCCTATAACAAGTCTCACATATAGTCGGTATGTTACAATCTCTAGCATTAGTCTATGCATTGGCTTTATGGCAATTTGTTAAACTTCACCATGAACATATCAAAAGCTGTAGGAATTCTCGATCAATTCGAGGATCATGTTAGTTGTACAACTACTAGTCACTTGTTGCAGCAGACGCGAACAGGAAGTTCTGATGTCTGATTCTTGCTTGTCACCGAGTTGTCTTTTCCATGGGATTTCTGTGCATCTTAAGCTATAGAGAACATGATGAGATGGTGAACTCTAATGTAAAAGTTCATTTTACATCGTCTTTCTTCTTCCTGCAAGCGTCGCCAATTTTTTCCTTACATTATCAGTGTGATTCTGGTCCTCCTCTCCCACCTGAGAGACTAATCATGTTCTTATTCTTTGGTCAGCACAGGGTTAACATGCATGCTACCAACCAACCAACCCTAGAAGTGTTTGGGCCAAAGCAAGCAATCAGAAAATCCTCAACTCATAAAGACATTACCCACCACCACCACCTAAAGCAAAACTTCCTTCAAATCAGCTTCATCTAATCGTATATATGTAATCGAGCATCTTAATACCATCATAATTTTCACCCCTCCTCTCCAAAAGCATACACGCAGTACTCAGTATCACAATTTGTTTGCTAACAGCAGCAGCATATAATCCACAAGGCAAAACTTGCTTAAACTTTGATGCTAATTATGTTAAGTCTCAATATGAAATGACCTTCAATGATATACAAAGAGTCACGGTAAAGACTGAACATGAGAAGTTTATTGATGGGCTATTAACACTAGAATACACCAATCACCAATTCTTTTACATATTCTTTATATTTCCCGGCGTCATGATCATCAGACCCAGATGAACCAAGTGATGCAGATAACCTCCAGATGCCGTGTCCATAGAGTTACAGAAGAGTAGGCAATGATTTTTTTTTAAAATCCCCAGGAGGTCGAAGAAATGGTTTTATACCCAGTTTTCCATGTATAGTGTTTGATGAGCGGAGAGGTGACAAGCGCCCAGTTCAGCTTTCCAGCATGTCGCCACCATGCATGTACTGTTTATGAACCATCTTCTTATACTCTGGGAGGCCAAATCACCGAATTAAAATAAGTTCAGATTTCTTTGTTCATCATTGTGTCATCTCTCACGGTTTTAACAACATATGTAGAAGACACGTAATAGAAATTACTATTTCTATTAGTGTTACTTAAAAAACAACAACCCTGAATCAAGAAAGCAACTTATACTTTAATCACAAGGTGAAGATGGAGAAAACATGTTAATTTGTGCTTGGACCAGAAATAATGAAACTAATGATGTTGGTGTGTGACAAATAAGTCAGACACTGCAAGCCCTGTGCCAACCAGCACTCAGCATGATAAAAATGCAACCACTAATAGAACTTCAAAACTGAGTATAAAGAGACAAATAAAAAATGCGAGTGAAGAAATCAACCTTCTTGGTTACTCCACAATGTCGCGGCATGGCTGTTGAGAGGGCTATCGACATTGGGTTCTGTGTCACATAACTCAGAAATTAGGATCCACAGTAGAAAAGAGGCGAAAACCTGCATTCTCCAATTCGTGCAAAGAGTACACTCACCTCCTAATAAGCTTTGGATAGACAGCAAGACTGTTCTGCAATCATAAGCAGAAGACCACATATCCTAGAGCATAGCACAGATTCACGTCATTTTTTACATCTAGAAAAACTATCAAAAACTATCATAAGCAGAAGACCACATATCCTAGAGCATATCACAGATTCACGTCTGGCTGCTATTACCTGAAGGATGTCAAGACAAATGTGGCCAAATTGATCAACATTGGGATGGAAACAAGGGGTCTCGAACTTAACTTGGGGAGGCTTAAACGGGTAGTCCAGCGGAAAACGTAGAGAAAGTTTATATGATAAACCATCGTAAGGAGTTCCTTTGCCTCCCACAATAGTCCCAATCCAAGCGAAAATATTTTCGCCCTCAGGAAAGGCTGATACTCCTTGGTTACCGCTCATCTGTGCCAAAAAAAAGATGATTTAATACTTAGATATGTTCATGCAATAGGCTATTGCATAATGACATGAGACAGAAACACTTACCAGAAGAAGAGGGAAAAGTGAAGTCCATAGTAAAATCAACAAATTAATGAACAAAATGAAATGTGTGCAATCTGCTAATCCAAATAATCAATAATTTACCACAGCTTAAATGAAATATGATTACATCTTAAGTGGGGACTAGCATAAAAATGGAAACATATCACAGGAGGCTACACATTAACTGAAATTTATCATACTCTTATCCTACATTAAGCCCTTCAGAGGGAAAGCAAACAATATAGCTAAACATCCAAAACAAGTACATCAAGTAGATACCAGTTAAATATCCAATTTTAAATGCAGTGGAACAGAATGGTACAATAGCTGCTTGTTGAGTATTGGCTTTGCAAATATCTATTATACATTTGAGGACATTTCCCCATGGGCCCAAGCTGACAAGGATAAATGGGTTGATAGAAAAGTGGTATGGATTTGTCCACTTCAGTGATAGTGAGGGCCGCATGCCCATGGGTCTGTCTGGGTGCATGAATTTTGGTTGATGAAAGAGTGTGTTGTGTTTAAACTCTGATTTGACCTGAAGGGAGAGATGGTATGGTTTAAATTCTGATTTGACCTTAAGGGAGAGATGAGATGGTTGGATGGCAAGTCTGAGGGGAGAGATGGTAGAGTTTAAATTCTAATGGATCGTGTTATATACACCCCAAAGAGGGGTTGTATGCAATGAATTTTTTTTCCAAAAATGAAAAATATATCACATAACTTGTCTTCTCTCTCTCACTTTCTCCTACTTTTTTCCATTTGGAAAAAGATCATTACATACACTGAGGACCTAAGTGTTAGTTTGTATGGGCATGAGCCCCACAACAATTCAAAAAAGTTATATTTATGTGTGTATATGTGTATATGCATGTAGGGCAATCTTCGGGTGCGAAAAATCCCGTGCGAAAGCCGTGCGAAAACTTTCTTTTTATTTTTTTGAAATTTTTTTTCAAAAATTCTTTTTTTTATGTTTAATCCATACAATTATATACCACGGAGAAAATAATGGGTGAACCCGTTGGGCATTAGAGCACACATCCACCCGTTACAAATTTAACGGTCTCAAAACGTGCGAATTTGATGAAATGGCTTGATCGAAGGCCAAATGACATTATTTCTCAACCATTATTTTTTGAGGGGGGTATAACAACATATAATGAGGGTGGAAAAAAGAATTTTTGAAAAAAAATATTTCAAAAAAAAAGATAAAAACATTTTCGCACAGTGCGAAATGTTCTCATTTGAAAATTTTCCTATGCATGTATGTATATATGTATATAAATATATGTATTGTGCCCCCATCAAAAATATATATGCATTGGGACCCCACTATACCCAAGGCCTGTTCCGTCACTGTATACACCTCTTCTTTGGGGGTATATATAGCACAGTCCATTCTGATTTGCCATGAGGAGAGAGATGGGATGGCTGTATGGCCAGACTACTGGGTGCTGGACAAGTAGATGAGTTTGACGGGTGGTGTGACGAGCCATGATGGTGGAGAGCTAGGTTGGGTTTCTTCTTCATCTGGTCCACATGACATAAGGGCACAGGTTTTTACTAGTTCCTCTATATTACTTGTTAACCACACAAGTATCAGTACAATATAAGACATAATAAACATGCATATGGTTACGAACTTAAAAAACTTAAATCATACTTACAGATAGAAAATACTGGATATTATTTATTACTAGAAAAGATCTTCCACAATCAAATTCATCGATATCTGGTTAGTGAATATTTCACTTACTCAAGTTCAGTTGGTAAATTGAACAAAACTATTAAACATTCTCGATATCGATTTGGGTATCCGATGGAATTTAGAGACATGTCTTATCATTTATACATCAAATTGAATTCAGATGCCAGATGCCAGATGCCAGTTTGACATTCATATATGAACATCACACTTGCTCCTAGCAGCATAATCTTAGTAATCCAATAAACAGCCAGCATTGAGCTTATAGCTTTAGACACTTGCTCCTAGCAGCATAATCTTAGTGATCTAATAAACAGCCAGCCAGCACAAGTTAGAAGTTTCGGTTTCGGTTTCGGTCTTTTTGAAATTTTATGTTTCGATCAGATTTCGCTCGTTTCGGTGATTTCAAAGTTTTGTTTTGTTTCATCTGTTTTAATGTAATTTAGCCAGCATCACTTGTAATTTGTAAATAAAGCTACGGCTACTTCATAGTACATGTTGAACAGGAACCAAATTAGCCCAACAAGCACGCTTCAAAAAACCGGCTAGCTCACTAATGGTTTAGCAGGCCAAGACCACATCTTTTATTGTGTTTGGTTAATAATGCAAGTTTTGGGGGTGGCCTTTTCACGCTCTTTTGGCCCAAACCCACTAAATTTGGGGGCTCTCAGTGGGTGGGTCCCATCCTTATCGCTGGCGAATGATACGAATGAATGATTTCAACTAGGTCAAAACATGTTCGCATAGCATGCGTCTTTGCAAGAAGCACCCTTGGAAGACTGATCAATGACGAAGACGAAGATGACAACGGCTAATGCTATCCACGGTCATCTTCGGATGATTTGAAGCAAAAAATGAGTTTTTTTCCTCTTTTTGGCTTCAACTATTTTTTTGATTTCATTTTTTCCCTCTTTTTTGGCTTCAACTATTTTTAGATTTCATTTTTGGGCATGCATCCGTTTGTTTTTATGATTTTGAGCTCAATTTTATGACTGAAGAAAGGATTTTTATCTCCCCTTTTCGATTGATTGTCGAAACCGAGTTCCAAGCCGTGTTTCAAATCGGACCCCTCCGAAACCAATCCTAAACGGACGAAACGGTTCGGTTTCGGTCGAAACCTAGATCCTTGGATACTACATTAAACCAGAAGCTACTTGCTCCAAAACGACTATATACTTTTGTCCAAACTACAAATCCACAATATATTTTGTTTTCTCGTTACGAACTTTTTGTGGGAAAGTATGCATTATTTAACTAAAATCCCTTTTGGGAAAAAGCGAAATTTCTCAAATGGGTTCCCTTGTTTACCCCTTGTTTAATGAAGTTCACACATTATCTTTAGACCACACAAGAAAGGGAGAACATATGATGGAGCTCTTATAGTGATAACTCAAATTCAACCTTAGTTGTGTTTCATGGACAAGCATTCACATGCCATACTCCGACTCGACGGGCCACAACAAAGTGTACATGCCAAGCAAATGCAGCCGCGTTGTAGCATGCATGGGCTCTAATCCCCTTTTTTGCTTTGTATTACTTTTCCCTTTTCTTTTTTTACATGTGTAAATATTTATTGTTTGATTTTATTAAAAGATATATGAACAGTCGTCTTTATCCTTTAACCACTCTGATATTAACAGCTAGTTCAGTTACTTGATAAATAATGAGCCATTAGCCTAACAGCTATTGGCTTAACGGCCAGTTGTTAGTACATGAGAAACGTCTTGCATAAGAGAAGGGATTCTCTAGCAAAGAACACACGTAAAAGAAAATGAAAAAACTCGTTGCTATATGTCTGAAATTACTCCATAGTCCATATAATGTCCATTATTTTGTCGGGCAATCTAGACTATCCAATTGGTCCCACTCAGATGCTTTGCGCGCTACTAAGACCCAGATGTTCTGGTGTCAATTTGTGTGTTATTCAGGTCAGAAATCCTTATTCTAGAAAATATAGCATGCCCTATAGTGAATGTAACCAAGAAATCAACACCTATCAATAAAAACATTAGAATATCCGGGCAAAAACCTAGCAGTAAAGAAGAATTTGGAAAGAACTCCAACATACACTCAGTTTCCTAATATTAGTGTAAATGTACAAGAAATCTTGAGATCAAAAGAGATGGAATAGTATTAGAATCTTACTGCAATCTATGCTTGGAAATTTGTCCCCCCTATTGAGAAAATTAATTCACATGTGCTAAGTACTGGTCAATTTTAGGGGCATGAGTATTCAGTCTAATTTGAAAACCACAGCAGAACTGTCCAAATTTGGGCAATTTGGATAAGAGTTCAAGTATGTTCGGTTTAGTTAGCTTCAATTAGAAAATTTTATAATTGGGTTGTCAGACTGAACCCTATTAACCGTTTACTCGGAAGCCCAACAGTCTAGCCCACAATCACATCTCGTAAGAACCCAGAGGGCCAGAAGTATGTTGGTTTGTATTAACTCTAAAAAATGTTATGATTGTTCTATATAATGTTGTGGAACTAGAACCAAATTGGTGAAACGTCTCTCTCTCTCTCTCTCTCTCTCTCTCTCTCTCTCTCTCTCTCTCTCTCTCTCTCTCTCTCTCTCTGTGTGTGTGTGTGTGTGTCTGTGTCTGTGTCTCTCTCTGTGTGTGTGTGTGTGTGTGTGTGTGTGTGTGTGTGTCATCTTGATGTTATTTTAATGTGTAGATTGTATTTGATACCATAAGCTAACTTTTGCACATGCCATAAATATTTAGAGCCCAAATTTCAATACAACAATTGAGCCTAAAATGTTCCTGGGCTAAAGGCAAATCACATTAAAACTGAATCGAACCATGGAAAAATTGTCTTGGTTTTGTTTTAAGTTTAACATTAATTTGACTCAGTATGGTTTGGCTTTTTTTCCAAACTGAAACCAAACCGCCCTTATAGACATCTTTGCTGCCATTAAGGCAAATGACTACTATCCCAATAAATCATTGGTAGTCATATGGGTTAACTTGTTATTTATAATATATGGCAAATAATAAAGATAATTGTTTCTCTGTGATGTAAACTAAAAAAATAAAAGTTCAATCGCGTATTTAAAGGAAAATATAAGATAAGTAAAAAAATAAAACAATAATGCATCCCACGTGTGTAGCGCCTTGTCAGAGCCGCATGCACAAAGGCACACAACCACACGATGCCAAGCTGGGGGATGAGTGCTCATATGTGGTTTGCGGGCTAAAGTCCATTATAGTTTTCTCAGTTCGGCTAGAAATAACATAGGAATTTTAACTGCCAAAATAACATGGGAAGCAACTCAAGAAACATACTTTTTTTACTCAAAGAATTTACAATATATATAAATAGAATTTGCCCTTCTTCAAAACTGGGAAAAGTTATGTTTCAAAGTAAGAAATTTTTAAAAATAAATAAATACGTTCTTACGTACTAGGTGGTGTTATATGGAGCGGTGGAACACACCGAGTCCAAGACATCCGCCAAGGTGCAAAGGGGAAATAAAATATATATACTTCAAATAAAGGAGCACACAATACAAGGTTTAGTAGTTCTTGTCAATGTCGCTACCATTGCTGACTTTCCTCTCCACCATTCCCACCCACTGTCCACTACACCATAGATGACAATAGATGACGTAGAGACGAAAATTGGAATAGGAATTGAGCCCAACCCATTCATTAGAATCGGGCTCTTTTCACTAACCCCAGTTTCCTTTTGTTTCTCATGTCACCCGCTGGCAAGCAGCCGGGCGCTTATGGAGAGGCCATCAAAGCAACAAGGGTGGTAGGGAGGGAACGATGACAAATGTAGACAATATAATATATCATTTTTAATCGTGGTGCCTAATATCGAAGTCTATGACCTAACCACCACAACTGCAAGGGGCCGTCTCTACCAAGAATGCAACTCAAGCAGCTTTTTAAAACACGGATATTGGGGCAATCGTATACCATCAATTCAACATAAGTATCTTTAGTTTTAACATTAGGAAAATTTACTAGAGCCATAACGGGTAATGCCCAAACTAAGTGTGATCTAAACCAAATATAGAAAATTAGTCAATTAGTGCATGCTTTATGCAAATAATTTTTTAGGTAATGGTTGAGGCATTAACCACCATGCTACTGACACTATTTTGAAAGCAATTAGTACTGATGAATCATAAGTCCCACAACCATGCCTTCTTGGTTCTCACATAGATGAGTAGCCAATGGACACCTATAATTGGTAATGTAGAAATAAAATAATAACACAACAAATTTACTAAAGGCATATATCTTTACTACATTTTGTTACACCATGTGGGCTAGCTATTGTAATGCAATTCAGATGCATCAAGCACTATGAACAGTTAGGTTGCCAAGTCCTAAACATCTATCTTATTTCTCCAAATCAAAACAATCATCAAGAGAATAGGTTGCCAAGTAGAGTTAGATTCCCATTGTTACTGACCTCCTTTATGGATTCTTGATGAATAAAAGACAATCTAAAATATGCTTTTTACAAATAATCTCCAGAATTTGTTTCTAACCTTACAAAATCCAGTCATACATTGGACTATAAAACCACACAATTAACGTTTGATCGACCTTTTTACTAACAAACTTTTGTCTCAACAACATAGTAATTCCAGAGTTTGTATGAACCAAACTTGCACAAACAGAAAATATCAACAAAAAAATAGCCACAATGGTCTAAACTCTCAAAATGTTTTCTTTGTAGACTATATCTTCTTAGACTAGATTTTAACTATACTCCCCTAATCCCCCTTCAACGTCTTTTCAACGTATTTCATATCTTCGTCCCATACGTTCTCTCAATATATCACTGTTTACAAAATGTAGTCAACGGATCCTATTATGAAACAAGTTAACCAGAAAGCATCTAGTATAATATATAAATCCACAAAGCAGGGCCCAAAAAAAATAATTAAAAGAAAACCATTCTTAGACATTTCTCTAGTTTAACTTCCAAAAAAATAGTAGAGGCGTGAGGTAACTTATCTAGCAAACATCAGAAGCTCTTTATCCTGATTTCAATGCTATTAGGTGACAGTTTATTGATAAAAGAGTAAATAAATGAATGATCCATCCCATAGGTAGCATTAATAGTCCATGAAAGAAAAATTGTAAAAGTGATCCATGATAGTAATGATTTATCAATCGGGACTAGCCATCCACCAATCCCACATCCCAGTGGATAGTAGATCACACAAAAACATACAGTAGATGTGATGTGCACACACATGAACCACAAGTACTAGCTCTAGGTTTGCATAACTTTATTCTAGATGCATGATAAATACAGCTTACCTCGGGAATGTTATCTAAACTTAACTTTAACTCATTCATGGGAAATGATGTATTATATTATTCATTGTAACCTTCTTAGGCGAGATTGACTAAGATCCCTATCCACAAAAGCCTGGTTGCAGGTTGTAGCCAACAACTTTCACAAATTTAAGTTCTCCAGCCTGATGAACTTTGCAAGTCATTTTTCAGAAGAGATATACTGAGCAGAATGCAGTAATATAAATCCTCAACCATCATCCTTAAGCAATTACGTGCATACAAAACCCTGCTGTAGAGGACGACTGTATTCAGCATTGTCTATTTGCTAACATGTTTTAACTATGTATTACAAAGCAAATGCATAAGACAGTTAGCTTAAAATTTAAAAGACCAAAGGACTAGTAAGAAGCCATGGTCTCCTAACACGTCAAACAAAACAATTCAGTCTAATAAATGGACACAATTGCACATATTTCCACGGATAAATATATAAGTTCCTTAACTAGCAAGCCAAATTACAAAACGTGCATACTTAATCACAATAATTGAATCAAAGAACCTAGTTTTGCAAGAAACTGCGTACATAATATCACCAATCAATAGGAACAATCCAAATCAAAATCATCACTAACGAATGAAGATCCACAATCAATTCCGATTCCGTAATTAAACAAGATCAGGAAGCGAAACCTCACCATGAGCGACATCAACTCCTTCTGCAGCCTGCGAGAACATCGCCAAAATCGATCAACGACCAAAAAAACCGAAAACGCCTAGAAAAAGCAACCACCTTTACTAAAAAGGGCAATACAAATCGGTGGTCCATCGGGAAAAAGACCCCACCTTTGTGCGACGGAAGAGGAATCGACGGGATTGGGCGGCGGCCGCGGTTGCTTCGACGAAGCCGCCGGCGAAGGAGGTGGCGCCGATGCGTTGTCCAAGTTGCGAACCTCCATGATCGATCGGACGAGCGGGCGGATAAAAATTTCGCCAAACTCTCTCTACCCCCCAAACTTTCTCTCTCTTACTTATTTAAAAAAAAAGACTGTATTTCTACGCTAATTATTAGTTTATACATAAGCAAACCAACGATCGATTTAAATAAAAAGGTCCTCCTCTTAAATTATTGTTACATGATAAGGACGTTTTATTTACAAAAACTGGAGAAGATGGGGCTAAGAATGTAAAACTGATACTAAAGCAACTTTGATGTAAAGTAGGAAGAAGCCAGTTTCATTTCTTTGTGGCTGTTGGTGCTTGTGATTTGCACACCATAAGTTTATTAATAATAATAAATTAAATTGATTTATCTTTTTCTTATCCTATTGGAATTTTGGTCTCCTTCAATTTGTATTTTTCTAGATTAGATTTTTGTTTTTGTTATGAATCAACTGCTGGGGGAGGAACCCCCAGCTCTTTATTTATAGACATGGTAGGAGAGTAGAAAGATAGAATACATAGATATGAGCGTATCTCTAAGATACCCGCAATCCTAACCGATTCTGGTTATTTCCATTCACAACATTCCCTCTTATCCAGCCATAGGTGTGGACTCTGCTCAAGAGTACTTCGGGATTCTGAGCGTAATAAGAGTCTCACATGGGGTAGATACTTAGGATCCTGAGTTGGTGAGATTTGCCTCGTTAAAACCTTTAGCTATGGAAAACCCTATGCGAGAAAACATAGTTAAGGAAAAAGAGTACAAACGCTCTTTAACTCCCCCCCTGATTCGTACAAGCGACTCTGCTCATGAATACTTCTGGATTCTGAGCGTCACGGAGGGGTGGATACTTCAGGATCCAAAGTTGATGTGATTTGCCTCGTTAAAACCTTTGGCGATGGAAAACCCAGTGGGAAAACCCATAGCTAAGGGAAAAGAGTACAAA
The DNA here is from genome assembly GCA_030789695.1 of Scilla litardierei. Taxonomy (NCBI): domain Eukaryota; kingdom Viridiplantae; phylum Streptophyta; class Magnoliopsida; order Asparagales; family Asparagaceae; genus Scilla; species Scilla litardierei. The sequence continues at coordinate 137,426,818 of CM061137.1, forward strand.
TTCCCTCAACCCCCCTGATCTGTAAAAGCTCTTAGGCTTTCAGATCTATTAGGCTTATCGCATTACTCCTATTTACAACATTCCGAAAATATACACAGCTTACAAAGTTATCACAATTAAGCAGCTGCTGAATCCAGAAACTCTGGAGAGGTGTGCTAAGTATCGTCGCCTCTGATGTGGTCTTCAGACTATGTGGTCAGCACCACAATACCAGCCTCTATCTCAATCGTCACTAGGATGTGATGTACCAGCAGGCGCCCTCAAATACACCATTGGTGTGGTGAAGATCTCGGAATGATAGGATGATGTCGCCTTCATAAACTGCTTTGCAGATCTGCAGTAGATGGCCATCCCACTGTGGGTACCCGTTCTGTGATTTCTCATTATAGGGACTAGACCTGAAACCTGCATTTGCATGAACATTAGAGGATGACACTTCATATTGTAAGTCCAACTCTTTCGACCCTTGGAGAAAGCGCAGAATGCTTAACTCCGGTCTAATGGCCCTTTTAGGTGCCAACTATCTCTGGCTAATGAGTTTACTGCAACTGCTGTATCGGGACGCGTGCAGTTAGCCAGGAATGCATGATTGCACTGGGATAAGGGACTTTAGGACCAGTTATATCCTCCCCCTCTTCCAGCGATCGGAAGGGTTCTTTTTGTACATCCATTAAGTATACTACCGTAGGTGTAATTTGGATGTCAATGGTCCTTTTAATTTCTCCAACGCACTTCTGGGCGTTTGTAACAGGATTCTATGAGCCACGACTTTATACATGCCTAGGTCTTTTTATTTCATGTTTAAAATTCAAGCTTGAACATATATTTCGGTTTTCTCTTCAGGAGATCCGATGAGATTTTAGTTGTTTACAACTGTGATCTCAAATCCTGCTCTTTGCTTAGATGCAAAGACAACCCTCAGTAGGAATCATTGCTTTGTCAAGCGATTCTCTTGGTTGTACATTATTCTTATTGTCTTTCTTCAATAGAATAGACGTCCCGAAGTCTATTCAGGCATTTAAGAAAATGTGGAAATTATCTTTACCAAGATATCCACAAAGGTATGTCGTCACAACATCCAATAATAGCATATCTAAAGTTTTCCTTCGCCAAATCGTAAGGTGTTCGCTTTTGATAACTTAGGGAGACTGATGCATCATTTATGAGACATGCTCATTTTAATTTGTTCGATCCCTAGTTTCAGCGAAATTTTCCTTAGGCTATAGGTTGTACCTTATAGCATACGATTTTGTATTTATTTTTCTTATGTATGCAATACTTTATTTTATCCACAGGTTTGATACCTTTTAGTGTCTAGACTTCTGGTCCGAACATTTCACGTTTCATAAGTGAGTCCAGCTCATCTTTAATTGCCACGTTCCACATTTGGCCAATCTCTACGTTTGCATTCAAGCAACGGAGTATGGAACGATAATTTATACATATCATCGCTTTTGCGATGTATATGGCAATATGATACGTGAATATTTTGTCGACAATTTATGTTCTATCTGTCCAACACCTCCCCAGTACGTACAACATTTACTTTCAATTTCACTTTTTCCCGGCAATTCCTCTGCAGTGGATTCCGGGAAGGGTGAGAGTGTGGACATGAGCTCATTGTCCTGTGGTAGTATTGTCTTAAGGCCTCCATGAGTTTCTGTCCTTGGAGCCTGGTGGTCTGCCTCTTTTCTGTTGAGGATCAGTCACTTCTGCTGCTGGTGGATTGCATCCATTCTCGGGGATGTCAATCCTAGCTGGAGTTTTTGCAGCAGGGATGTGTGATCTGACAATCTTCTGGATGTCAGTAAATGAGTTCGGTAAGTGATGAACATTATTCTGTGGAGGATCTTCAGGATCACATCTTCACATTTGTTTTGTTACCGAATCATTAGTGGGTCAAGCTATTTGTATCCCACGTTAACATTTGCTTCGCGCCAGATTTTCTAGTATCTGGGCCTATATTGGGAAAACTCGTCTCATCGAAATCACAGTCTTCAAGATGTGCCTTAAATGCGTCCCCCGTTTCGGGTTCTAGGTATCGTATAAGTGAGGGTGAGTCAAACCCTGCATGGATACCTAGGCTACGTTGAGTACCGTTTTGGCCCTCTTTGGTGGTGCAATGGGGATTTAAAACTGTGTGACCGAAGATTCTCAGATGAGAAATGTTCGGTGGTATTCCATATGCAAGTTGCATTGGAGACTCTGACCTCCAGAGGGTCTTATTTTCATTTACAATGCAGCATGCAGAATTTGCATGTCCCCATGCATCCATAGGCAATCGGAATTTAATGGACGTTCAATCCATTGGAGTCTACTTATCAGTGCCTCTGCCGACCCATTTTGGGTATGAACATGCGGCACTTGTATGTTCATTTTTTATGTCCGTTGCTTGGCAGTACTTTTGAAATGACCGGGAGATATATTTCCCAACATTAACCAGACTTATTTTCTACATTTGATTGTCTGGGAAATGTGCCCGCAACATGTTTATTTTTTTGTGCCAATAGCTTTGGAAAAGCTAAGTTACGGGTCTGTAGTAGACACACATACGAGTGTTCTGAGGATGCATTTGTCAGTACAATGAAGTACCGAAATAGCCCACTAGGGGTGGTGGATTTTATCCACATCTATCTCCTTGTATTCTTTTTGAGGAATCGTGGAGATTCTTTTTCAACTTTTCGTGGAGATGGCCTTGCAATTAGTTTTCCCTTATAGTAAGGGATGCGAGGTAATTCTCCCTTCTGAAGAATCTTCTGGCTCTTCAAGTCATACCCATAGGATAAGATGCGATGCATCATTAGAAATCCAGGGTGGCCAAGTCCATCATGCCAGAGTAAAAACTTGGCTGATGTAGGGCACTTCAGGTGCTCCGTTTAATTCCGCTTCCTTTCTCCAAATCTTCGTATGGTAGAGGCCTATAAGGCTCTCAAAACGTTCAAGTATGGATTTTACTCCTCTTTCTTGAGACGTTGCATACGGTAATTAAATTTTTTTTTCATTTACATTTGCTGTTTCCAATTGGAATCCGTTGAAACGGATGTCCTTGAAACTTAGAAAGTTTCTTTTGGAATTCGGAGGGATTAGAGCATCCTTTTTATTTTTGTTTCTGTGTCATTTGGGGGCAACAGTGTTGCGTTCCCGGGATCTTCAATATGGCCCTGATATTGGGCTTTGTATTGAAAAATCGTACGTGTTTATTGTCTACTAAACATTTATGAGAGCAGTTTCATCTATTAAAAGATGAATCGTTAGGCACATGCATATTCAGATAAACATTTTCATTTATTGTCTACTAAAACATTTTCATTCAAAACAGATTGCGTAATACAAAAGCTCTCATAACATGAAATGTTCTAAACAATTTGCTAAGATAAAAATAGAGGCTAATCAAGCATGTCATCATTTTCGAAGTCGTCAGCTGTAAACTTGACTGGAGCATCAGAGGTCATCAGGTTTATTTCAGCTTTATTTTTCTTGTTTTCTTTATACAAATCCTGGAGATACTGCGGAGTTCGGCACACTCTGGACCAGTGGCCTTTCATGCCACAGCTATGGCACTGGTATTCCCATTCCCTCTTGGGTGGGGGTGCATCATCTCTATTTTTTTCATTTCTGCGCCACGTGAACTTCCACTTACTATCATTTCTTCGTTGCGGACTTGGCCCCTAGCTTTTTTTTGTTCTGTCCCTCTTTCTGTGGTCTTTCTTTTCTTTTGTTATCTCTCTTCTTTCGAGAAGAAGAGTCGTTATGAGCTTCTGGGATGGGGGCAGTGCTAGAGGGGCGCATATTGTGAGTGGCGAGGAGAAACTCTCTGTTTTGTTCAGTCATGAGTAAACATGACAGCAGCTTAGAATACTTGGTGAACTTGCGTTCACGGTATTGCTGCATTAGTATCGCATATTTTTCATGGAAGGACGTATACGTCTTTTCCAACATGCGATCTTCTGAGACTTTTTCACCACACAACTTCAGGCGTGAGGTGATGCTAAAAAGTGCTGAGTTGTACTTAGCAATGGACTTAAAGTCCTGCAGTCTCAGGTTCTCCCACTCATATCGTGCCCTTGGGAGTATAACATCTCTCTGATGTTTATACCTGTCCTCAAGGGCAGTCCAAAGCTCAAGTGGATCTTCGACCGTAAGGTATTCAGCCTTTAAGGTCTGGTCCACATGGCAGCGAATATAGATGATGGCTTGCGCCTTCTCTATATCGCTAACATTTTCTTTTTCTGTCACAGCAGTAATGAGGGACTTTGCCCGCAGGTGAAACTTTACATCTACCTGCCAGCTTAGATAGTTTCTACCTGATGCATCCAGCACTTCGAAATCAACGCTTGCAATATTAGCCATTTATCTAGCAGAGCACAAACATGCATGATTTAATATTTTAATCAAAGAAAACATTTTCATGCAGAGGCAATATTTAATGAAAGCTAAATGCGTGGATCGGCCAGTCCCACAAGAAAGAGTCCAAAGTCCATACAGTCCAAATTATACAAATTTGCAGCTTTAAAAGGAAAATACAACTTTGGAAACCCCGTGGGTCCCATATGATATCTCCAGCTTCAAATGTGGTCTCCGTCTCCATGAAAATTGGTCTTCTTTCTTTGACATTTACATAAATTCCTCACTACAATTTCTCTCAAAAATAAAAGAAAAGTGCGGGAAATAAACTGTGGAACTTAAACAGCCGATCCAAAAACCACATTTAGCCATTCACGCAGAAATATTGTGCTCATCAACATTTTCATCAGACATTTTCATCAAATGCATCACAGGCATTTAATATTCGCAGAGATGGATAAACAATTTAATCACTTAATAATTATTGGACCACTGGGCAACGTCATACACCGTTAGGTTAGATGACTAACAGCAGAGCGGTCGCAGGATCTTCCTAGTTATTAAGCTTAAATGTAATGCACAACCACGCATGTATTATCCACAGAATAAGCCAGTGATGCAAAGCATGTATAGATGATTTTACGGAAGAAATCATTTAATGCAAGGGTTGTGCAAAATTTGGGTTTATTCCAAGAATTGGAAAAGGAGCCCAAAAATTTAAACATGTTCTTTGTAAAAGGAAGAATTTTTCCTTTTTCATTCATCCCCAATAACCCCCAATAGTCCCCAATAATCTCTTATATGTCCACATATTGCCCCATAATTTACCGTGATTTTTCACGAATTTTCAGGCCCACAAACGTCCTTTTAATTAATTTTTAGCCCAAAAAGCCTTTTAAGGCTTATTTTTTAGCATTCCCCCTATTTTTTCTGAAACAAAGCCTGCGGGCCTGAGGTCCGCACTGTGCTTGCGGGCTTCAGGCCCACAAGGCTTTCTTTCTCTCTCTGTTTTTTTGAAAACGAAACCTGCGGGCCTGAAGCCCGTAGTTTGCTTGCGGACTTCAGGCCCGCAAGGCATCGATTTTTGTTGGAAAATAGAGCCTGCGGGCCTGAGGCCCGCAGTTTGCTTGTGGGCTTCAGGCCTGCAAGGCATCAAATTTTTTTTTGTAAATGGGCCGAAAAAGCCCACTAGGGTTTTGGGGGCGGCGGCTAGGGTTAGCCGCCGCCGCCCCCTGCAGAGGAGGCGGCGGGGCGGCCTGCAGGGGGGAGCGGCGGGTCGGTGCCGCCCCCCGCTGCAGGGGGAGGGCGGCGGCGCCCCCCCCCCCCCCGCTGCAGGGGGAGGGCGGTGGCTGCCGCCCCCCTGTAGGGGAGGGCGGCGGGGCGGCGTCGCCCCCCACTGCAGGGGGCGGCGGCGGTGCGCCCCCCCCCCCCCCCCCCCGCTGCAGGGGGATGGCTGCGGGGCGAGGCCGCCCCCGCTGCAGGGGGGAGCGGCCGCCGCTGCCCCCCTTACAGGGGGAAGGCGGCGGCGGGGCCGCCCCCCTGCAGGGAGAAGGCAGCGGGCAGGGGGGATTGGCCGGGCGTCGGCCGCCCCTCCCGCAATGAGGGGGTGGTTGCGACGCGGGGGGGGTGGTGGCCGGCGGCAAAGCCGCCGGCGGGCTCATGGTGGGGTTTACACAACAAAAGCCCTAAAAATTTGATTTTTGGGATGAAAAATTCGTCGTTTTCAAGGCGACAATTAATCCCCATGTCGATCTTGCGAGATCAATGGGAGGGGCAATCTTACGTATGATTAAAACATCGTTTTTCGTGTGTTTACCTCTATATCTGTCCTCCAGATATAGCGATGGTTGCACGAAGCCCTACGCGGATGACGACGCTCGATTGAAGAAGCCTTGCACCACGCTCGTGGATCTCCCGTCTCCTCTCGCCTTCGCCTTTGCAACGAACAAAAAATTTGAGGAAAGAAAAATTTTTAGAGGCTCGTGCTGATAACGTGTTATGAATCAACTGCTGGGGGAGGAACCCCCAGCCCTTTATTTATAGGCATGGTAGGAGAGTAGAAAGATAGAATACATAGATATGGGCGTATCTCTAAGATACCCGCAATCTTAACCGACTCTGGTTATTTCCATTCACAACCGTTTTCATGTCACTTTCTAGTCAATTTTTATGCAAATAGAACTAATTTTATGTAATATGCCCAATTAACCATAGAGGAAAATAAACTAGACATCATGATCTTTTTTTAAAATTCATCGAAAAGGGGTTCGAACACTCGACCTCACATATTGAAAGGGAGGAGGGTCAGGGTAACCGCTGAGCTAAGAAGCTCAGGTGATAGCATGGCCTTTCAACTTTGACTAAGATGCACTGAGATACCTAAATGTTTGAGTGTATTTATTTATATGATAACTAGTCATAACCCGTATCCGCGGGCACGATTCATTTAAGATTTTCCCCCACGAAATCTTTGTTTTCCCAAAAAATATTTCCACAGCCAAAATTTAAAATAACTACAAATTAGAGTAAAACTATTTAGTGACATGAGCACTTTCAGTGTGGACGCCTTCGACGCGGAACAACAAATTCGGCGCACGCGCCTTCTTCAGGAACAACAAATTCGACGTGGGCGCCTTTGGGTGCATTTAAGATATCTCTTCAAAATCTTTGTTCTCCCCAAGAATTATTTTCCACTCTAAAATTCAAACAAACAAAATAGCGTAAAAATTTTATTTCTACAGCCCAAATTTATAAAAACAACAAATTAGGGTAAAAATATTTAGCGGCAGGGGCGCCTTTGACGTGGTCGCTATCGACGCGGAACAACAAATTCGGCATGGTCGCTTTCGACACGGAACAAAAACTAGCGTTAAAAAATTTCAGAATTTTACAGCTAATGAAATCGAGAGTGTAGAGAATTTTTTATATGCATTTGTTTGTAACCGAAATTGTCTTAAGTAGAGAAATTGGGCAGTGATTTTGGGATTAAATTTGTTTTTGAGTGCAATGATTGATGCTACCTACTGTTATGAGGGAAATTTTGATAATATTGTTATCGCTGTGGAAATCTTTGTGCATTAAATTCTTGCCATTAAAATTTTGAAAAAGGATGGCCCAAGTTTCAAAGGCAGAGCACAACTTTTTATGCATTAAATTTAAAGGAATATCAATAATGTTGCACTAAAAATTTAGTTCACCCTCCAAAAGTTTGCCCCAAAATTTTTCACAAACTATCATCCCAACCATTCACTCATCAAGATTAAATCTGAGCCGTCTTTCTATCAACATGTTTGTCCTAGTCAGCTTGTCCTAGTCAGCCCTAGATTTCAAAAAAGTTGTGTTTTATATAATAGATATATCGAATAACAAATGACATGTCTATCTCATATATGATAATACTAAGTATTGAGTCATTGGGTCGGCACTCGAGGAAACTCGGTCGACGAATGTCCAATGCCCGCCAAACCCACCAGAGAAGCTCGATATCGACTCAGTCCAAGCCCAAATGGCCAGTCGACCGTTAGGCCCGTCTCACACGATCATGGGATTAAAAGCGGGCTCGGAAATCTTGGGGACGTGGGTAATGTTAACTCTCATTCATGGTGGAAGATCGTGGCCCCATTATAGAGGGCCGTTATCTCCCCAACGTCTCTAAGAGGACTCGAACCATTATAAATATGGGGAGGGGTCTCATCTTCAAGGTACGAGTGCTAATACATAGAACTCTATTTTCTTACTTCTCCATTGTATATTCGAGCTTGCGTCGTTAGTCTAGGGACGAACCTCTGTGGGTCGATCTCAGCTACACCAAGCTCCATCTCTTCCTTATAGGGATGGCAGTAATGACCTGACCCGACCCGCCACGGTTTTGATCCGCCCCGCCCCGCCCCGCAGACTGGTCGGGGCAAGCTTGGGCTTTGTATGCAACCCGGCCCGCCTCGATAAACTATAGAGGTTTTTTAAAAACCTTACTATTTTGATGCGAACCATGCGGTCTGCCCATATCATATAACTCATACTCTGTTCCAATGTTCTCCCAATTAGGCCAATTCCAAATTCCAAATTACCAATAAATCACAATTCTCCCAAATCCCAAATAAAAATTTATTTGGGATTCATATGGATGGCAGTAATGACCTGACCCGACCGACCCGACCTGACCCGACCCGGTTTTGGTAAGAAATTACCCGACCCGCCCCAGCCCGAGACCCGCCCCGCCCCGCCCCGGCGTGTAGACGGGGCGGGGCAAGCTTGGGTAGTTAAATACCCACCCCGATCCGCAATATTGCCATTCCTACTTCCTTAAGTTCCCTACTAACTTAAGCATCGGATGGGATTTGGGTCGGAACCCAGATCTGACCCCTCTAACGACTCCCTGTGGTGCAGATCGACGATCACCATCCAACGCCCAAGGTCGATATCGGGCTCTTCAACCTCGCACGACCAATCCGACGGTCGTTCTTGGGTCGATCAACGGTCGTACCATCATCAACTACCAACTACCGACCCCGGTTCCTCCAAACGAGGGTCCCACTTCAAAGGTTGACTAGGCTCCAGCTCAGTGCTTCGATTCTCCGTCAGCTTGACAACTGTCTTGGTCATTTTTGGCCTTAACAGTTTGGCGCCGTCTGTGGAAAAGTTAACCAACTTGTAATCCCAAAGCTATTCAGAAGCTATGGCAGTTGGACCCATCAACGCCGGACCGGTCGAAGGTCCGAAGGAGAAGCCAAGAGCAAATAGTGTCTTGTTAAAAGACGTCGCTGACTCCACAACGCCCCCACCATGATCAACGGAGGAGGCAAATGAGCCCGGGGTAACTCGGTGAGAATTCAGTCAATTCACCGCGCAGATTGATAGGAGATTAGGTGTGTTGGCGGCTTTGGTACGCCAGAACACAGGAAGCCCATCCCTCGCAAAGGAACAGCCGCCTCCTCCGAATCCGTACCTGACGCCAACGAGGGACTCAGCGTACCTCTATGGTCTGGGGGACCCGAGGGCAGAGATTCACCTCGACGGTTTGACCTCCCCGACTCACCAATACAATGGAGCAGGGGTCGAAGATCAAGCTTTCGTACTCCAGCGGGAGCCCACCCACACCAATTACTGGGCGGCGACTCGCAACATCTTGGACTAGGTAATATGCGGAACTCCCCCTGGTTATAACCCACTGAACCCTGCAGGTGGATTCGTGAGAGGGGAAGATATCCAAAATCGATCCCCCGGGGCCAACTTCTGGCAAATTGGAGCAGGAGGATCTGTGTTGGTCCAATCTGCTATACGGAAAACTCCGCTGAAGGATAATATCCTCTCCGCTCCTTTTCTCCCAGAATTCAAGCTCTCGGCCCTACCAACGTATGATGGCAGAGGTGATCCATGGTCGCATATTCAAAAGTATTTGAATTTCATGATACTCCACGGGGCCAATGAGCCATACCTTTGCAGAGCTTTCAACGCCACCCTAACCAATAGGGCAAAAGGTCGGTACGAAGGGCTGCCCTGCTGCTGCATCGGCTCATTCGACAAGCTAGCAGATATATTCTGCAAACAATTCGTCGCCGGACGACAACCCAAGAAGAGGTCGTACCACCTCTTCTCGCTCAAACAGAACGAGAACGAATCAATTCGACCTTTCGTCTCTAGATTCAATGACGAAAGGCTCGATGTAGAAGAGATTTCCGACGTGACCATCATAGCGGCGCTCACCCAGGCGGTCAGGAACAAGCACATGAGGAGGGATCTTCACCAATTCCCCCTAATACCGTTGCAAAAATGCTCAACATCACAAATTGGTTCACTTCATCCGAGGAAGAAGAAGAGCCAGACGGAGCCAATGCAAAGGGCACTCCCTCTCGTCGCAGAGACACGAGGCGAGATAAATCAAACTTAGGAACCCCCGCCAGGAGTCCTAAGACAAGAGGCCTAGGGAAAGGAGCCCTCGAAGCAAGGAGCGTCCAACCTACGCTAAGCCGGTCGTCCCTAAGGTAGAAGTTCTCGCCTACGCCCCGAAAGAAGAGCTGATACAGGACGCTGCAAAGAAAGGCAAATACGAGAGAAGGGACGACCTCAAATTCTATAAATATCACAATGACTATGGGCACGACACCAACGACTGTTAGACCCTCAAGAAGGACTAGTCAAACGAGGACACCCCAAAGGCCCAGCCAGTGATCCATCCAGCCAGGAAGTGTCCTTGAAGCAGAAGGGCAAGATGATGGGATCGTCCGTCACTAAGGTGGTTGACTGAAGAACCATCTGATAAACTGTGATGACCCGTATTCAAAAATATCAAAATAGTTTCTAAATCATTTATAAAAAAATATATTTTGTAGAACCTGATGGAAATTGAATTCCACCCCAAGTGATTTTGATGATGAGCACACCAATGCTTAGTGTACTAACTACACTACACTTAAAAGTGTGCAGATTTCGTGAAGCTTTACTTATACTCCAAAGAAGCACGCATCAATACTCCACGACAAAGACGAACATGACTTAACTCAAGTGATGAAGCTCAAGCTCGAGAAGCACAAAAGAAGCTCGCCTTCACTTCATCAAGTTGACCAAAACTTCCGAAGACATGTTCAGAGTCTAGTGTGAGTGTGTCGTGTCTTTTAGGGTATTTGTCAAAGCCATATCAAATAGACAACACACATACACAAATGATTTCGAAAATAATTTTAACTATCTTCTAAATAGTTTTCAAGAGCTTTTCTAGTCACTTCATAATTCTCGTAGTGAAACTCCACGCACCCTGGAGCTAACTACCTATCTGACTAGAAGAACAACAGGAAAAACTCCTCTGGGAGTCGACTACCAAAAGTAGGGAGTCGACTACTTGTCAGGGATGAAAATCTCCTAGATCCCTCTGGGAGTCGACTACCTATATGAGGGAGTCGACTACCAGCTGTGAATTTTCAGACGTTTTGAAATTCAAATTTTGAAATCTTTTGAGCAATTTACTCCGTAATTTTTGGGACAAAAGTCAAACGAAATTTGAAATTCAAATCTCAGTTTTTCCCTATAAATAGAGCTAAATTCTTTTGTGAAACATACAACATTGAAAATCAAAATTCGTGAAAGCTCTCTTGAATTAAAGCTCTCTAATTTTCTCTCTAGCCAGTTTAATTTCTGTTTTGATCTCGCAATATTTTCTCATCCTTTTTGAAGATCATATTATTATTTTTTATTGGCTAAATTGTTTTTCAAAATCCTTTCTATTATTCTCTCTAAATTTTATTTGAAGGATTTTTGAAAAAGCTCTAGATCACAAAGAACTTATCTCGTATCTTTGTGTGATCTAGACTATCATTCTATTAAGCCACTACACAAATTGTCTATCTTTTGATTGGCTATAGAATCGGGTGTATTAACCAATCTCTATCACTTATTGTAGACTATTGGACAAATCTCTTATTGTGTTGATTGTTGGAACACTAGACAAGTCTAGTTGTTGCCAGTTGGAAAGTCCTCGGTTTGTGAGGCAAGGGTAAATCCTAGACAAGTCTAGGTGTTGTGATCGAAAATCCTGGTCAAGGCTAGGTCGTTGGAAATCCTAACGAGTGAAGTTAGGTGCTTGTATTTGCCAAGGCAGATAGTGGAAATCTCGTATCGGATTGGTCAGGGACTGGACGTACCCGGGTTGCGGGGAACCAGGATAAAATCCTTTTGTTTGCGATTGTTGATCTGTGTTTGATTATCTTTACATTTATATCTTCTATCTACAGCAAAGATCAATTTTATCACTATACGTTGAAATTCATACTTGTGATCTTATTTGTTCTCACATATTCTCTGGGAGTCGACTACTGCTCATAAGGAGTCGACTACCTGCTGTGAAATTTTGTTGTGCACTTTAAAATTATATTGTTGATTAAGAACCAAGCGTAGATCACTCTACTTGGTTTCTTAGGCAACGTTAGAAGGAATTTATTTGTGTTAATATCGTTGAGCGAAAAAGTTTTATTATTTGATCAACACTATTCAACCCCCCCTTCTAGTGTTGCTTGCCATCCACAGGATCCAACACTTGGTATCAGAGCAAGGTATCGAGATGGCATCAACAATGGTAGCATCCGTCCTCCAACGATTTGATGGAACAAATTATGCGGATTAGAGAAAGAGGATGTTGAAAGACATTGAATCCCTTGGACATATGGCATGGAGTTTCATCGAGTTCCCGTACATCAAGTCTACCACTCCTCCATTCCAATGGACAAACCAAGACATGGAAAAAGCCGTTCTTCACTCTGAGGTAATGAGTCTATTATTATTTAATATTGACGATTCTATCTTTGAGTACGTTTCAGAGACCACTACGGCATTTCAAATATGGAACTTGCTTAAAGTCAAGTATGGAAAGGAGACTATTGAAAAATGGACTTTCGAAACCACCAAAAGAGAAGAGAGCAAACTTAACGAAGAAGAGAATGATTCAAATTCGGATAACTCAAGTGATGAAGAAACAAAAGAGCAACCCGCAAATAATATGTGCATGATGGCTTGTCAAGATGATAAGGATAAGGTATGTGAATCCAGTTCTGACGATGAGAATGATTTTGACATTGCTAGTGCTTATGAGAATTTGTACATAGAATACGGAAAATTGACAAAGAGATTCAAAAGTTTAAATAATAAGTATAAAGTCTTGCTTAATGACCATGATAAATTATCTAGCAAGCATGATAACTTATTGGATGATTATGATGATTTGAAAAATAACCTTACTAGTTCAAACGTTTCACCACATGATCATAAGTGCTTGAAGGACAAGTTTGATGCTTTATCGAGTGATCACTATTTATTGAAAAATGAACATGCGTTGTATGTCTCTTGTTTAAATGATAAAATAGAATCACTTGCAAATGTTTTGGCTTCTAGTCGCATAAAGCATGAAGAATTAGTTGCAAAACTTGATTGTATCAAAAATAACTCTATCTCTTCTCCTAAAAATATTGTTAATAAGTATACTCATGCTAAAGCTTCTACTTCTAAAGATATGAGTAGAAATGTAAATGTCGCGCATGCTAATGTTAAAAAATACGCTTTTATGTATGGTAAAGATGCTAGACACAATAGTATACACAATAAACCTCATGTTATATCACATAACACGGCACACAAAAATGTTGTACACAATACACATCAAAGATTACACTTTGTACACAAAGTACACAATGCCAGGAATAACATGATATGGGTGCCTAAACACTTGGGCGTGCATGATAAAAATATCTATGTTCAAAATTTGACCAAAAGTATGCATGGATTCTATAAAGATTCATTTGTTCATAGGAAATCAAATTCACACCGAATTTGGGTTCCAAATAAGTAACTCTATTTGTTTCAAACATTAGGGTATCTACATGCTTCATGTATATTATTCTGATACCCAAACGCTTAAAATGATATGTAAATAAATTTTTTTGCTACTTTCTAACATATCGGACCCAATTAGAAGTGGGTACCAAACGTGTAGAAATTATTTTATTTCAGGACATTTGGATAATGGATAGTGGATGCTCCGCACACATGACATGGAACGCAAAATTACTTAGCAATCTAAAAATGTATGATGGCGGAACCGTGACATTTGGTGACAACAAGAAAGGTAAAATTGTCGGAATTGGCAATATCGGCAATCACTCAAAATTGCTCATCAAAGATGTAAGCTTGGTGAAATGATTAAAGCATAATCTATTAAGCATAAGTCAACTATGCGACAAAGGTATGAAAGTAATATTTACTCTTGACTCATGCTTAGTATATGACAAAGATATGAAAAATATCCTTGTTAAAGGTAAGCGAATAGAAAATATCTATGTACTTAGACTAAATGAGTATGAATCAAATGTATGTTTAATTGTTTCAACAAATGATCCACTGCTTTGGCATAGACGCTTTGGCCATGTGAACATCAAAAACATGGATAAGATTTCTAGGAAAGAGTTGGTGCAAGGACTTCCTAAGATAAGTTTTAAATTAGATGAAATATGTGACTCATGTCAATTTGGCAAAATGCATAAGAGTTCATTTAAAAATATTGGAGCACTTAGTTCTAATGGACCACTTGAACTACTTCATATGGACTTGTTTGGCCCAACTAGAACTCCATCATTATGCAACTCTAGATACGTATTTGTCATAATCGATGATTTTACTCGATACACGTGGGTATTATTCTTAACTCATAAGAATGATGCCTTCCGTGAATTCGAAATATTTTTCAAAAGGATTGAACGTTTATATTCCATGAAAATTATTTCTTTAAGAAGTGACCACGGTGGTGAATTCGAAAATGAACATTTTAAATCTTTTTGTGAAGAACGAGGCATTTCTCATACTTTTGCTTTTCCCAGAGTTGCTCCTCAAAATGGGGTAGTTGAAAGGAAAAACAGAACACTCCAAGAGTGTGCACGAACAATGTTGTGTGAAAGCAACCTTCCAAAGAATTTTTGGGCGGAAGCTGTAGCAACCGCGTGCTATATTCAAAACAAAGTTTTAATTAGAAAACCTTTTGAAAAGACCCCTTATGAGTTATTGCTCCAACGAATTCCAAAAGTATCTTACTTCAGAGTTTTTGGTTGTAAATGCTATATTCTGAATACTAAAGATAACCTAGATAAGTTTGACTCCAAAGCGGATGAAGGCATATTTATCGGTTACTCTTTACGTAGTAAGGCATATAGAATTTACAATAAAAGTTCCGAAACTATTGTTGAAACTCTACATGTAACATTTGATGAATCTGTACCTCATAACATTACTCATAATGATGATGATGAAAGCATGCTCTTTGCACCCACTCCTAATAATGAATCTATCAATGATATCCCTAGTTCTTTGCCTAAATCATTTCCTGAAGTTACACATCACCCACACACACAAGTCTTAGGTGACATTGATGCAGGAATTAGAACTAGATCTCAAATAGAACACTTAACACATGTTGCATTTGTTTCTAACATTGAGCCGAAAAAGGTAGAAGAAGCTTTTGCAGATGAAGCATGGATTGAGGCTATGCAAGAAGAACTTCTACAATTTGAACGCAATCAAGTATGGGAGTTAGTGCCTAGACCGGAAGATCGTCCCGTTATCGGTACCAAATGGGTATACCGGAACAAACTAGATGAAGATGGAAATGTGATTAGGAATAAGGCAAGGTTAGTAGCACAGGGTTACTCTCAAGAGGAAGGTATAGACTTTGATGAAACCTTTGCTCCTGTTGCTAGACTAGAATCTATTAGGATGTTACTCGCATTTGCATTATATAAGAATTTTAAACTTTATCAGATGGATGTAAAAAGCGCTTTCCTAAACGGATTCATAAAGGAGGAAGTCTACGTTGAACAGCCTCCAGGATTTGAACATGATAAGAAAACAGGATTTGTTTACAAGTTAAACAAAGCCTTATATGGGCTAAAGCAAGCTCCAAGAGCTTGGTATGAAAGACTAAGAAAATTCTTAAGTGACTCAAGTTACACTGTTGGAAAAATAGATTCAACCTTATTCGTTAAGAAAGTTCATAATGATATCATTCTTATCCAAATATACGTAGATGACATCATTTTTGGATCTACTAATGAGGATCTTTGCCAAGAGTTTGCCAAGCTAATGCAGGAAGAATTTGAAATGAGCCATATGGGGGAGCTAACATATTTTCTCGGATTGCAAATCAAACAAGGAAAAGAAGGAACTTTCATTCATCAAACAAAGTATGCAAGAGACTTGATCAAAAGGTTCGGAATGGAAACTGCATCCGGAAAGAACATACCAATGGCAACATCCACATCCTTAGACAAAGACGAAGCAGGTAAAAAGGTTGATCAGAAAACATATCGAGATATGGTCGGTTCCTTACTCTACTTAACCGCCAGCAGACCTGACATCATGTTTAGTGTTTGTGCATGTGCTAGATTTCAATGTGATCCTAGGGAATCACACCTTAAAACAGTAAAATACATATTTAGATATCTTAAAACCACATCTGACTTTGGACTTTTCTATCCCAAAGGAAGCACATTCGACTTAACTTCATTTAGTGACGCAGACTATGCTGGTTGTAAAGCCACAAGAAAAAGCACAAGTGGAACATGTCATTTCCTTGGACATTCCCTTGTCTCGTGGTTTAGCAAAAAGCAAAGTTCCGTCTCACTATCCACCACTGAGGCAGAGTATATAGCTGCCGGACTTGCCTGTGCTCAAATACTTTGGATGAAACAAGTCCTCGTCGATTATGGTGTTAATGCATCTACATGTGTAATTTATTGTGATAATAAAAGCACCATAAATCTCACTAAAAACTCAGTTCTTCATCCTAGAACAAAACATATTGATATTAGACACAGATTTATCGATGATCATTGTGCCAAAAAGGATGTTGAACTTAAATTTGTCTCCTCTGAGTTTCAAGTTGCAAATATTCTAACAAAACCCTTACAAAAAGATACATGCTCCAGACTTCGACGAGAATTGGGTATTGTTGGAGAAAAGGAATTGAATAATGCTCAGTTATAATTTTTTTTGTTGATGACAAGGGGGAGAAAATTCATGTGACATGAAATGTAAAATAAAATCATATGAATACTGTTTTGTGTATTGCTTCGATGTAAGGGGAGAACCGCATCAAAGCAGGGGGAGTAAGCACACCATATATTTTATTTTTCTTACTTCATTTCTTTCTCATGTTTGGGTATCATCATCAAAAAGGGGGAGAGTGATGGAAATTGAATTCCACCCCAAGTGATTTTGATGATGAGCACACCAATGCTTAGTGTACTAACTACACTACACTTAAAAGTGTGCAGATTTCGTGAAGCTTTACTTATACTCCAAAGAAGCACGCATCAATACTCCACGACAAAGACGAACATGACTTAACTCAAGTGATGAAGCTCAAGCTCGAGAAGCACAAAAAGAAGCTTGCCTTCACTTCATCAAGTTGACCAAAACTTCCGAAGACATGTTCAGAGTCTAGTGTGAGTGTGTCGTGTCTTTTAGGGTATTTGTCAAAACCATATCAAATAGACAATACACATACACAAATGATTTCGAAAATAATTTTAACTATCTTCTAAATAGTTTTCAAGAGCTTTTCTAGTCACTTCATAATTCTCGTAGTGAAACTCCACGCACCCTGGAGCTAACTACCTATCTGACTAGAAGAACAACAGGAAAAACTCCTCTGGGAGTCGACTACCAAAAGTAGGGAGTCGACTACTTGTCAGGGATGAAAATCTCCTAGATCCCTCTGGGAGTCGACTACCTATATGAGGGAGTCGACTACCAGCTGTGAATTTTCAGACGTTTTGAAATTCAAATTTTGAAATCTTTTGAGCAATTTACTCCGTAATTTTTGGGACAAAAGTCAAACGAAATTTGAAATTCAAATCTCAGTTTTTCCCTATAAATAGAGCTAAATTCTTTTGTGAAACATACAACATTGAAAATCAAAATTCGTGAAAGCTCTCTTGAATTAAAGCTCTCTAATTTTCTCTCTAGCCAGTTTAATTTCTGTTTTGATCTCGCAATATTTTCTCATCCTTTTTGAAGATCATATTATTATTTTTTATTGGCTAAATTGTTTTTCAAAATCCTTTCTATTATTCACTCTAAATTTTATTTGAAGGATTTTTGAAAAAGCTCTAGATCACAAAGAACTTATCTCGTATCTTTGTGTGATCTAGACTATCATTCTATTAAGCAACTACACAAATTGTCTATCTTTTGATTGGCTATAGAATCGGGTGTATTAACCAATCTCTATCACTTATTGTAGAGTATTGGACAAATCTCTTATTGTGTTGATTGTTGGAACACTAGACAAGTCTAGTTGTTGCCAGTTGGAAAGTCCTCGGTTTGTGAGGCAAGGGTAAACCCTAGACAAGTCTAGGTGTTGTGATCGGAAATCCTAGTCAAGGCTAGGTCGTTGGAAATCCTAACGAGTGAAGTTAGTGTTGAATATTGGACTCCCCGGATTTGGTTTTGATGATGAGCAAACATAAATAATCCATGAACTAACAATTTGTGAGCGCAGTATTGGAGATCGTCGCCAAATTCACGATAACATTCAAAGCGACATCTCAACACTTCCCAAAGCTCGTATTCATGCCTAAAGCTTCGTTGAAGCTCTTGCGCCGTTTTGGAAGTCATGAAGATTTAATCGAAGCTTTCGAAGACCGTTCTTTAAGGTTTATTTATAGTCTTTTAAGCTTCGATCTATAGAATGTTAAGCCTTGAGTATATCTTACGCTTCTATCTTCATAACGCTCATATTGTAGCTCTAGGATCATAGTACAAGTTCATTCTAACTTCCTCGAAGCGTCGCGCTTCGATTCGGACTTGTTTGTGTATGTTAGTTGGTACAAGAAGGAGTACTGACCTACTAGATGGTGATCTAGTCGGTCAGCAACTCTTCTTGGACCGACTAGTTTGATTCCTTAATTTCTTGGACTTTACTGTTTACGGTTAGTCGGTCTACGTTGACTCACCGACCGACTAGTTTGTGAACTAGTCAGTCAGTGATGCTTCTTTGACCGACTAGTTGTGACTTACTGTTCATACTAAATTTCTCCTAAGCTACTGTTTATCGTTAGTCGGTCTAAGAACGTTTGGTGACCGACTAGTTGACAATCTAGTCGGTCAACTTTTGTTCTTGGACCGACTAAGTCAATTTGTATTCAGACTATTTCATTATGCCTCTTAGTCGGTCTACGTTCACTGACTGACCGACTAGTTGTGAAACTAGTCGGTCAGAATGTCTTCTTGGACCGACTAGATTTCTAGGTCTGAATTTCTATCTCTT
This sequence comes from Scilla litardierei, assembly GCA_030789695.1. Lineage (NCBI taxonomy): Eukaryota > Viridiplantae > Streptophyta > Magnoliopsida > Asparagales > Asparagaceae > Scilla > Scilla litardierei. Next base: position 137,445,962 of record CM061137.1, read on the forward strand.
CTCAGTTCCTCTCTTAGTCGGTCCATGTTGGATGACTGACCGACTAGTTGATGAACTAGTCGGTCTGTGGTTGTTCTTTGACCGACTAGTTGCCTCAGATTTCTATCCGTTGGAGATTGACCTAACTTGTTTTTATGGGACTCTATAAATACGAACCTAGGTCATTTCTCTCTAGGTTAGAGCTGCCATTAAGAGATTCATTGAGTTCAAAAGAGATAGCCATTCTCACTCATTTCCAAAGCTCTCTTCCTCACAAGAAACCCATTCTCTCACATTCTAGATCTAGAATCCATCTTGAGAGAAGCTTGTTCTTGGTGAGCCCTTCAAGCCCTAGCTTGATCCAAGTCTCCAAATCACTCCTAGGCACCTATTGCTGGTCATTTCCTTGGTGCTAGGTCTTGGTGACTTCATCTTCCTCAAATCCTTCCTTTCACCTATTTGGGTAAGAAAAACTCAAGGTATATGATTTTGTGGTAAGATTGTTTATTTCATATAAACTCTTTTATATTGCTTGTTGATTCTCTCGGTTGTGAGAGAAGGTTGTGATCCCGGGTTGTGGGATTCACTATTGTCGTTGCATGTATGATTTGATCTTGTGAAGGTTTTTCACAAGATATTCATAGTGGAAATCTTGGGTTAGGGTTTCTAACCTAAGTATCCGGAGGGGATCCGGGTGGTTGGGACGTAGGATCACCGGGAACAAGTCGGGGAGACTTGGGTGGATCCGAACCCATTAACATAATTTGTTAGCATTGTTAATTTTGTTGTTGTCATTCAATTTAAGCTTCCGCAAATTGATTTGGTAGTTGTTTGCACTTTAATTTGGAATTATACTCCTTGTTATTTTTAAAGTACTATTCACCCCCCCTCTAGTACTTGTGCAGTAGCTTGTAGGGCATTACATTTGGTATCAGAGCCAGATACTTAGCTATGTCTGCCAACGACAACAAGACCGTGCGTCCACCTTCCAACTATGACACCTTCAGGAACCGTGAAGGAGCATCTTCGGTGATGGAAGGACATTCCTCTACGAGGCCTCCATTCTTCAACTGTACCAACTACGGGTACTGAAAATACCGAATGGAAACCTTCCTCCGGAGTGCATCCTTATGGAGGACCACAATGAAGGAATACATCGAGCCCGAAGAAGAAGACTTTGAGAAATGGACTACCGCGGAGGTCGCCGCGGAGGTAAGCAATGCCAAGGCAATGAACGCCTTGTAATGCGCATTGGAGCCCGAGGACTTCAATAAGATATGCACATGTAAGAGTGCATATCAAATTTGGAACTCCCTCCTCATTCTTCATGAAGGGACGAGTAGGGTAAGAGACTCTAAACTCGTAGTCGTAAACAAAGATTACAAAATGTTTCATATGCAACAGGGCGAGAAGATGAAGGAATACTACGCTCGCTTCGTTGACATAATAAACGAGTTAGAGGCCCTCGGCAAATCCTACACTCAAAAGGAGAAGTGCTCAAAGCTTATCGAAGGACTTCCTTCTTCTTGGGAGAAACGTACCTTCGCCATCGAGGAAGGTAATGACATGAATAAGTATATAGTAGTTCAATTGATGGGTACTTTGATGTCATACGAGGTATGCAAAGATAGCAAGGTGAAGTTACAAGAAAAGATGAAGTCCTATTTGAACCAAGACGTGCCTAAGAAAAAGGCAATTGCTTTCAAGGCGGCTTCATCCACCTCTACCGATGATGAGGACTCGAAAGAAGAAATGGACATGGAATCCATTGCACTTATGGCAAAGAAGTTCAATCGCTTCTTCCGAAAGGGTAACTTCAAACAAAAATCTAAATTTACTTCTACTAACGCCTCTCCATCTTTGTGCTTTAAATGCAATAAGCCAGGACACATCAAAGCGGATTGTCCTCAAAACAAGCAAAAGGAGAAGTGGAAGGCGCCGAAGTTCGACAAGTCTAATAAGTACAAAAAGGGGTACAAAAAGGGACTTGTCGGAGCAACATTCACCGACTCCGAGGATTCCTCAAGCGGAGAGTCGGACGATGAGAAAGTGGAGCAAGCGCACATGTGCTTCATGGCAAGAGAGGAGCATGATCAAGGATCTTCCTCCTCCGATGATAGCGACGACGAAGGCGATGAGGTAACTATGGATGATCTTAGGGATGCTAACTCTCATTTATGGTCTAAATACACTAAATTAGTAAATAGATATACTAAAGTAAAAGATGACCTAGCTAGCATTCAAACCTCGCCTAAGACTATCATCACCAACAACGACACCGTTGTTGAAGAGTTAAGAAATGAGATTGTTAATCTCAAATCTAAACTTGAACATGTTAGCATAGATGATCCGGAAGAACATAGGATAGCGGATTTAACTTCTCAAAACTCGACTTTGAGTATTGAGAACGAGAATCTTAAATCTCGTGTTTATGTGCTCACATCGCAAGTATCTACTTTAGATACTTCTTTTCGTTCTCTCACCGAGAAATATGAGAACACATTAGGCCGAATCAATGAATTCAACAAGGGTAAGGGCCATTTGGATAATATCCTAAGTGTCTTACTCCCGGCCAAACACCATGTTGGTTTGGGGTATACTTTAGGAAAGTCATCCAAGTCGGTCACTACTTTTGTTAGGCCAACTTCCGGTGACTCTACGAGTGGTAGCAAACACTCTATTGGTAGTTAAACTACCAATGGTGCTTCCACCTCGTCCACACCCTCTTTTGGAAAGAAACCCACTTTGGGTGGACCTCCAAAGAAGGGGCATGCTTATATGTACACCAATACCATGCCACGTAGGAACACACGTCCTACTCCACCGTCTCACACATATGATGATTTTTATGCAACACATTCTCGGGCACGAGCACACCATGTGAGACACCCTCACGCACGTGTTCCCACACATGCATATGTTCACCCACCTCATCATATGAATAATTCTCGTCGTGCACCATTCCATCATGTTCCTTATGCCTATCCACAACATGCATCACGTAGAAATCAACGTAGCATGCATGCACCCAATAGGATGAGGGCTCCCAAAATTTTCACTATTTGGAGCCCAAAGGACACAAGCATGGATGAAAAACAAGTGTATATGAATGCTTATTTTTCGGATGTTGTGCATAGTAGAAATTATGTGGGGAAGTCTAAGTCCAATTGGACTTGGCTTCCAAAGGTCTAACCTTTGAGGACCCAATGACCTTGGGTACCATGATATGAAATTTTCTATCTTTAGGTGCTCAAGGGAAAGAAAAAGAAAAGGAGCAACCAATTCAAATTTAGCTCCAAAGGGAATTGGATACTCGATAGCGGGTGTTCAAAACACATGACGGGTGACGCTCAATTACTCTCCGGAGTAGTTCCCATTGCAAATGGAAACCGCGTCGTATTCGAAGGCAACGAGAGCGGAACCATCGTCGGTGTTGGTAAAGTGGGTAACCCGTCTAAACCCTTAATTAGTGATGTTTATCTAGTTGATGGTTTAAATCATAATCTTATTTCAATAAGCCAACTTTGTGACAAAGGTTACAAAGTTAGCTTTGCGAAAGGATTATGTCATATTTCAAATGATAATAATAAGTTATTATTTTCCGGCACACGCCATAAAGATATTTATATTTTGGATCTTCCTAAGTCATATGAACAATGTCTCGTTGCCAACACAAGTGAACAACACTTATGGCATCGACGATTTGGACATGTGAACTTTGGAACACTTTATAAGCTTTCAAAATTAAATTCCATTAAAGGTTTTCCGAAGCTCGTTTTTGAAAAGAAAAGTTTTTGTGATTCTTGTCAACGTGGCAAGCTTCCTAAATCTTCATTTAAACCTAAGAAAAGCATTTCTACTAAACGGCCACTAGAGCTATTACATCTAGATTTATTTGGGCCAACTAGAGTTGCTTCCTTAGGAAATGCAAGATATGGACTTGTCATCGTCGATGATTATTCTAGATTTACATGGGTATTTTTCTTGTGTAATAAAAATGAAGCTTTTGAAAACTTCACAATATTTGTGAAGAAAGTACAAAATCTCATCGGAACCACCATTGTCACTATTCGTAGTGATCATGGGGGTGAATTTGAGAATGAGTCTTTCTCAAATTTTTGTGATGATCTTGGAATTACTCACATGTTTTCTTTCCCTCGCGCACCTCCTCAAAATGGTGTTGTTGAGAGGAAGAATAGAACGCTTGTGGAGTGTGCTCGCACTATGCTCGAAGATAGTCAACTTGGTTATCAATTTTGGGCGGAAGCGGTACACACTGCTTGTTATGTGTTTAATAGAATACTTTTGAGGCCCGGCACCAAACAAACTTGCTATGAATTGTTGTTTGGTAGATTGCCTCAAGTTAAACATTTTCGTGTTTTCGGCGCAAAATGTTTTATTAAAAACACATATGATAATTTGGACAAGTTTGATCCGAGATCGGATGAGGGGATATTTGTTGGGTATTCCTCACGTAGCAAAGCCTACCGGATATACAACAAAAGATCCTCTACGATCGAGGAATCATTACATGTCTCTTTTAATGAGAATTTTACTACTTCTAGAATTTCAAATGATAATGATTCTATGGATGTTTTATGTGATTCGTTTGAAAATTCTAAGTCTATTGATTCAATTGATTCTATTGATACTAACCCGACTAATGAAGTTGTTGAGAATGTACCTAGTGATCAAGGTATTCCCAAGCGGCTTCATACCGTTCGCGACCATCCCCATGAGCAAGTCATTGGCAATATTCATGATAGTGTCAAGACGAGATCGCAAGTCCACCACTTCGCCAATTGTGCCTTTGCCTCATCGATAGAGCCAAAGAATATAGTTGAAGCGTGCGAAGATAGTGCTTGGATCCTTGCCATGGAGGAGGAACTCATTCAATTCGAGAGGAATGAGGTATGGGAGCTTGTTCCTTTGCCATCGAAGAACCACACCGTCATAGGGACAAAGTGGATCTTCAAGAACAAAACCGACGAAAATCAAGTCGTCGTCCGGAACAAAGCTCGGTTAGTTGCTCAAGGCTATCGCCAAGAGGAAGGTATCGATTTCGAAGAATCCTTCGCTCCGGTAGCTAGATTAGAATCAATTAGACTATTATTGTCTTATGCATGCCATAAAAATTTTAAGTTATTTCAAATGGATGTTAAAAGTGCATTTTTAAACGGAGATGTTGTTGAGGAAGTTTACGTTTCTCAACCTCCGGGCTTCATAAATGAAAAATTTCCAAATCACGTTTTTAAACTAAAGAAAGCTCTTTATGGTTTGAGACAAGCTCCTCGAGCTTGGTATGATCGCCTAAAGAATTTTCTTTTGGATTTGAATTTTAAAATGGGCGAAGCCGATTCTACACTTTTTGTTAAGCATGCGAATAATGATATTTTATTAGTTCAAATTTATGTTGATGATATCATTTTCGGTGCTACTAACTTCACTCTTTGCGAAGAGTTTTCTAATGTTATGAAGGAACAATTTGAGATGAGCCACATGGGCGAACTCAAATATTTCTTAGGTCTCCAAATTCGCCAATTGAACGATGAAATCTTCATCCACCAAACGAAGTATACGGTGGAGTTGCTTAAGCGATTTGGAATGGAGAGTGCTTCAGGGAAAAAGACTCCAATGAGCACGACTACGCATCTTGACAAGGATACGGGCGGTAAGGATGTAGACATTCGTCTATATCGAGGTATGATAGGTAGTTTACTTTATCTTACCGCAAGTAGGCCCGATATTATGTTTTCCGTATACGTATGTGCTCGTTATCAGTCTCAACATAAGGAGTCTCACTTAGTAGCGGTAAAACGTATTTTCCGTTATCTAAGTTATACACTTGATTTTGGATTACTTTATCCAAAATCTAGCACGTATGAGTTAATCTCATATAGTGATGCCGATTATGCGGGATGCAAATCCGATAGGAAAAGTACTAGTGGCACTTGCCATTTTCTAGGAAATTCTCTTGTCTCTTGGTTTTCCAAGAAGCAAAATTCCGTATCACTTTCAACCACCGAGGCGGAATATATTGCCGCCGGTGCCGCTTGTGCCCAGGTTCTTTGGATGAGACACACATTGAAGGATTTTGGTATTCATTGTGATACTAGCCCTATCATGGTGGATAACCAAAGTGCTATCTGTCTTTCAAAGAATCCGGTGCACCATTCCCGATCAAAACACATAGATGTCCGACACCACTTTTTAGATGATCATGTTGCTAAAAAGGACATCATTTTAGTGTACGTTGAAACCCAAAAGCAAATCGCCGTTATTTTCACGAAACCCCTAAAGGAGGACTCCTTTGTGCGGTTGCGTCGAGAATTGGGGATTATGGGTGAATCCGAGATATAGGATTCATATTTCATTCAATTATCTTGCATGCTATTAGATTTCGCGATATTTCGTTCATGCTAGATTTATTGAATTTTTGGGATTTTAAGTGATATGTTTGAATTTGTGCTCGAATTCGTATTTAAATGTCGTATTTAAGATTTCGACGTTTTATGGGGTAATTTAGATGACTAATGAGAGTGTTAATATGTTTCATCCAATAGGTTTGTGAAGAGAAATCATTTATCAATTATTGGACTCTTCTAGTCGGTTTCAGTTCATTAGCCAACCGACTAGATGCTCATCTAGACGGTCAGCTAGTGAACTCAGACCGACTAGATCAAGCTTTAATCTAACCTTTGTCATTTTCTTTCTTTAGTCGGTCACAATACACTTACCGACCGACTAGATTGAAAACTAGTCGGTCCGTGAGTATACTGCGACCGACTAACTCTAGCCCTAAAAGTTCCTGTTTGCCCCTGTTTCGACTTAGTCGGTTCAAGCTCATTGACCGACCGACTAGATCGTAATCTAATCGGTCAGTTCTTGAACTGTGACCGACTAAGTGTGTTAGGGCAAACGTGTCTTTTCGCTTTCCAGACCGACTTAACTCATTTTTCATCCGACTAAACTTCTTTTTAGTCGGTCTTCTTCTCCTCTCCAGCCCGATAAACCCAAAAACCCCTCCGAGACCCTTCGACTTCCGACGTCTTTCCGGCCATCTTTCCGACCATCCCCGCCGTCCGTCGCCGTCGACCCTCTCCTCCTAGGTATATCTCCTCCTCCTAGGTCTCGATTCCTATTCTAGGGTTTGCTCTAGCTTGATTTCTTCTCTTCTAGGGTTTCGGTTTTACTCTATTAGGGCTTGTTTATTTCGATTCTTTTCAGCTCTAGGGTTTGTGTTGCTACGCTTGATTGTTCTCGTCGTGCCACGATCATGGCAAAGACGAGGATCCCTATCACTCCCTCTGGGGCTTCCCCCATGACTGTAGAGCCTTCTAACCCTAGGAATCCATCTAAGCCCAAGCACCGTGCTAAATCTACCCAAGCTTCTCCGTCTTCGCCTCCTCTGAAGAAGCAGAGGACGGCGACGGTCAAACCCCGAAAATCTCAGTCTAAAAAGCCCATACTCCACACTCCCTCTACTCCTCCTGATTCCGATACTGAGTTTATTCCTGAGGATGACTCTGGCCATAGGGAACCTACTCCTCCACTTCGTCCTAGGACTCGCCAGCCTAAGGGAAAGGGCCCAATGCCAGCGGGTGGTGTTGACATATCGTTGTGTCGCGACGACCCTATGTGTCTAGCGGCCTACAACCGTATTGAACACTGCCCGATGCTATTGGAGCACTATGTTCAGTTTTCAGATTTCCTTGGCTTAGCTGACCTCCTCTCATATAGTGGGCTCCTTGATTACCTTCGCTTCGACCCTAAGACGAACCCCAGACCATATCCTCGCCTGGTCAAATTATTCTACGCCAATCGTGTTCGGGGCCAGTACGATGCGAGTCACTCCATCGAGACTACTGTCTTGGGAACTCCTATAGTTCTCACGGCAGAAATCTTGGGGGAGGTACTTGGTTGTTCGTCATCTGGTCTCCTTCCGTCGGATATTTCTGTTGATGATATCTGTTCCTTGGATCAGTCCGTTCTTTCTGATATCTTCCATGTGATCCCTCCTGCCTTCATTGGTGTGCCTTCGAAGTCGTTCAAACCAAATGCATGGGTGCTTAATCTCATTCTGAAGTCGTGCTTGCTTCCCAAGTACGGCTCATCTTCTCTACCATCCCAGCCTTTTCTCAAGCTGATTTACGCTCTTTTCTTGGGTTGCGAGATTAATTGGGCTCGCGTTATACTCGATAAGATGGACTCTTTCGAGTGTATTCGCAAGACCAATAAATCTGCGCATATCCCTTACCCGTGTCTGTTGACCCTGGTTTTTCGTCATTTCCGTGTCCCTCTACCTCCTGACGATGAGCGTCCTTTGGGTCCTCCTCTGAACGCGACGGCCGTTAAGAAATCTCTTGCGGCGCTTCGTCACGTGCAGAGGTCGACCACATCTGCTTCCCAGGCCACTCCCTCTGCTGCTGCAGCCCCCACTCCTCCTGCCACATTAGATGATGTCGTACGGTTGCTTCATCGGCACGAGTCGCGTTTGGCTCGTACCGAGGAGGTCGTCTGCCTTATGGCTCGTTTGATGGGCATTGATCATCCTCCGTCCGTTTCTGAGGATGAGGAGATGGGAGATGAGGAGTTTGATGATCTTGTCACTTCCTTGGTTCGTGGCGATGAGGCCACTGCTGCTGCTGCTGCTACCACCTCTGCTCCTGATGCTGGCACCTCTTCCGGTGCTCCTGAGACTTCTGCCGCAGTGGGTCAGACTTCTGATGCTGCTGCTGCTCCTGTTTTAACTGCTGACATTCCTGTTGATACTTCTGCCGTCGAGCCTGTCGTCGACGTCGCGACTCCTGCCCCGACGATCCCGTCTGTTGAGACGCCTCTACTCCCAGCAGATCCTGAGTCCACTCCGTCGACTGGACCCATGGAGACTGTTGATCCAGCCACTCCCTCGTGATCGTCAGTATCGAGGACTCTCCACTGCTCATTGGATGATGCATTTTATTGAGAGTATTTTGGGTTAGGATGGAGTTTGAGGGTTATGTTGATTTGTTGTATTTTTTTGTTGGATGTTGATGATGGTGTTCTGATGATGATGTTGTATCTTTTGATGTTTATATCTATGGTATGTTGTACTCGATGTGATATCTTTTTGGATGTACTCATGTTGTTTATATATATATATATCCATCGATGTTCACTTTGTTTTCTTCATCGTGCACATTAATTCTCATTCAATGTCCATGCTATGTGAAATCGTCGCTCGACGCTTGAAAAACTTGGTTAATTAGATTGAAATTCTATAATTGTATAGAATTGTTTTCCATGCACAAATTTAACCAAGAATATTGAATATTGAAGAGTATGTTTCTTTATTCAAGAAATGAATAATAATTTGGTATTTTTGATGATTTTAATTATCGCTTTTTGATAATGGACAATTTGGCACACCTTGTTTTGATTTCATCACTTTTCCCTTGGTGTCAATTAGGTTCATCGTCATTGTCTACGACTCCCGATGTTGGATTTTCCATTTTCTAGTTGTTGTCGTTGTATGCCCCCCCCCATTTTTGGGATAATGCCAAAGGGGGAGAGATAATGATAATAAATAGGTCAAATGAAAATTTAACTCAATTTCCAAGAATCTAATTTGATGTGTTAGATTTAGGGGGAGTTAAGATATATATAAGGATTTTCAAAATCCGATATTTCAAAAATCGATTCTCTTTATATATCTTACTCGTCTGATTGATGCAATTCATATATATTCATTTTGGAATTAACGTGTCATCAATGCAGGGGGAGTAAGTATTTTACATTTGAATCATTATTTTTTATTATTATTTATGTTGGTTTGTCATCACCAAAAAGGGGGAGAATGTTGAATATTGGACTCCCCGGATTTGGTTTTGATAATGAGCAAACATAAATAATCCATGAACTAACAATTTGTGAGCGCAGTATTGGAGATCGTCGCCAAATTCACGATAACATTCAAAGCGACATCTCAACACTTCCCAAAGCTCGTATTCATGCCTAAAGCTTCGTTGAAGCTCTTGCGCCGTTTTGGAAGTCATGAAGATTTAATCGAAGCTTTCGAAGACCGTTCTTTAAGGTTTATTTATAGTCTTTTAAGCTTCGATCTATAGAATGTTAAGCCTTGAGTATATCTTACGCTTCTATCTTCATAACGCTCATATCGTAGCTCTAGGATCATAGTACAAGTTCATTCTAACTTCCTCGAAGCGTCGCGCTTCGATTCGGACTTGTTTGTGTATGTTAGTTGGTACAAGAAGGAGTACTGACCTACTATATGGTGATCTAGTCGGTCAGCAACTCTTCTTGGACCGACTAGTTTGATTCCTTAATTTCTTGGACTTTACTGTTTACGGTTAGTCGGTCTACGTTGACTCACCGACCGACTAGTTTGTGAACTAGTCGGTCAGTGATGCTTCTTTGACCGACTAGTTGTGACTTACTGTTCATACTAAATTTCTCCTAAGCTACTGTTTATCGTTAGTCGGTCTAAGAACGTTTGGTGACCGACTAGTTGACAATCTAGTCAGTCAACTTTTGTTCTTGGACCGACTAAGTCAATTTGTATTCAGACTATTTCATTATGCCTCTTAGTCGGTCTACGTTCACTGACTGACCGACTAGTTGTGAAACTAGTCGGTCAGAATGTCTTCTTGGACCGACTAGATTTCTAGGTCTGAATTTCTATCTCTTCTCGGTTCCTCTCTTAGTCGGTCCATGTTGGATGACTGACCGACTAGTTGATGAACTAGTCGGTCTGTGGTTGTTCTTTGACCGACTAGTTGCCTCAGATTTCTATCCGTTGGAGATTGACCTAACTTGTTTTTATGGGACTCTATAAATACGAACCTAGGTCATTTCTCTCTAGGTTAGAGCTGCCATTAAGAGATTCATTGAGTTCAAAAGAGATAGCCATTCTCACTCATTTCCAAAGCTCTCTTCCTCACAAGAAACCCATTCTCTCACATTCTAGATCTAGAATCCATCTTGAGAGAAGCTTGTTCTTGGTGAGCCCTTCAAGCCCTAGCTTGATCCAAGTCTCCAAATCACTCCTAGGCACCTATTGCTGGTCATTTCCTTGGTGCTAGGTCTTGGTGACTTCATCTTCCTCAAATCCTTCCTTTCACCTATTTGGGTAAGAAAAACTCAAGGTATATGATTTTGTGGTAAGATTGTTTATTTCATATAAACTCTTTTATATTGCTTGTTGATTCTCTCGGTTGTGAGAGAAGGTTGTGATCCCGGGTTGTGGGATTCACTATTGCCGTTGCATGTATGATTTGATCTTGTGAAGGTTTTTCACAAGATATTCATAGTGGAAATCTTGGGTTAGGGTTTCTAACCTAAGTATCCGGAGGGGATCCGGGTGGTTGGGACGTAGGATCACCGGGAACAAGTCGGGGAGACTTGGGTGGATCCGAACCCATTAACATAATTTGTTAGCATTGTTAATTTTGTTGTTGTCATTCAATTTAACCTTCCGCAAATTGATTTGGTAGTTGTTTGTACTTTAATTTGGAATTATACTCCTTGTTATTTTTAAAGTACTATTCACCCCCCTCTAGTACTTGTGCAGTAGCTTGTAGGGCATTACAGTTAGGTGCTTGTATTTGCCAAGGCAGATAGTGGAAATCTCGTACCGGATTGGTCAGGGACTGGACGTACCCGGGTTGCGGGGAACCAGGATAAAATCCTTTTGTTTACGATTGTTGATCTGTGTTTGATTATATTTACATTTATATCTTCTATCTACAGCAAAGATCAATTTTATCACTATACGCTGAAATTCATACTTGTGATCTTATTTGTTCTCACATATTCTCTGGGAGTCGACTACTGCTCATAAGGAGTCGACTACCTGCTGTGAAATTTTGTTGTGCACTTTAAAATTATATTGTTGATTAAGAACCAAGCGTAGATCACTCTACTTGGTTTCTTAGGCAACGTTAGAAGGAATTTATTTGTGTTAATATCGTTGAGCGAAAAAGTTTTATTATTTGATCAACACTATTCAACCCCCCTTCTAGTGTTGCTTGCCATCCACAGGATCGAACACAACCAATATAGTTATAGCCTATTTTAGAGTATACGAGTACCATCCTAAATCTCTGAATGATTTTTATAATTATTTAAACCCAATTTTAACATTTCAGCCGTAACAATTGTTTTTCTAAGTAAACGTTTTCCAAATGATTTCAAACTTCTACAGTATCACTCTAAGACCATTTAGTGCTTCCCACATTAATTTTGTATTTTTCTGAAGTCGGATCAATAGAGAACCTGCAAACCCACATGCTAAACATTTTGGCCCAAAACACGTATTTCTCTAGTCCAAACTACGAAATAGATCTTGTAGTCACGATCCTCGTGACGATACGAACCCGTGGCTATATTTTCGTAATTTTTCGGAGTCGTTTAATCCCAAGGGCAAAATTGTAATTTCACTAATTGTTTTCACTAATTACCGTTTTACATTTCCCTAATTACTTTTTACTTAGCTAATTACCTAGTTTAATTTCTTAACCGTCGGCAACCTCACACGTTTTAATAGAGAGGTTTAGTCTAAGCTTCTAACCCCTTTGTCAAAAAGTTAACTTTATATTTAATAAGGCTTGACTAAATATTTATTGCACTAATTTTAAATACTAATATTAATTGATTCTTAACCCTATATAAACCCTCGGCTAATTCTCTTCTCCTTCACTAAAATTATCCCCAGGCAAAAATATAGCCATGCTTTCATGGAACCCAAGCCCCAAGGCCCGAACTCATATAACCAATTATCATCTCTTTAAATCCCCAGTTTCTTTCCCCCTCTTCCTCTAACACTTCACCCAGGCACACTCTTCCCTTCACGATTGAACTCACGCACACAGGCAACCCACGCACACATCTTCTCATATCAACCCATCTCCCCGAGCTCCGACTGAAGCCCGAGCTCCGCTCCTTGCCGCAACCGCTGCCAAGGCCGCCCGCTCCACCGCCACTCCCTCTGACAGAAGCCCGACGAGCCACGCCACCGCTCGCCGAAGCCCAGGCCCTGCTCCGTCGCAGGACATGCTCTCGAGCTCCATCCACTGTCTCCGGCGCTCGCATGGCCACCATAGAGTACCCCGCCTCCCGGAGCACCGCCCAGCCCTCGTCACCGATGAACCCCGTTCCGCCGTCTCCGCCGTGAGCTCCCAGCAGCTTCCACCGCCGCTGCCGCCGCCTTGAACGTCGTACAATGCTCCGCCACCGCCTCACGATCGCCAAGCGTCGTCCGCTGTCACCCGCACGCGACGCCGCCGCCGAAGTCGCTCGCCCCACCGAGTGCCGCCTCCGTCCGCGCCTCTCTCCGACACCGTCGTCTCGCCGCCAAGCCTCGCCTTCGGCGAACGCGACGAGCACACCCCCGCTGCTTTGTTCGAAGGTGAAGAAGCACTGTGGGATTATTTTTAAAGTTTATACGTATTTAATACGTATTTCGAACGTATTTACATATTTTCGTATATTTATTAAATGCTATTATTGGATTTAAATTCATAGTAATTCGTACAGGCCTCAGAAAATTACGAGACTAGTCCCAGAAAATCAGAAACGTCGAAACGAATCCATTAACGCTAGTTTCATCGTCATAATGCAAGTATATTTTTCACAGTGAATTTTTAAAGGCAAAACTTAAATAGGTTAAAATTCTTTTAAAATTCGTAGCTTGCAATTTTTACGTACACTTACGTACGATAAAAATATATGTTACAGTACTTGTAAATACAATCGTTTTGACAGCTTGTTTACAGAATTATGACATATGGTTTGCTCGGAATAAATCTTGGAACATGTGTAGTGAAAATGATTTCTTGTTTTAAATTCCTTTTAAAAATTCATATCTTGTGATTTTTACGTACACTGACGTACGATAAAAATATATGTCGTAGTACTAGTGAGTACGACCATTTCGACTCCTTGATTGAAGAATTCTGATGTACAGTTTGCTCTAAACAATTCCTTGAACATATGTTTTAAAAATCGTTTCTTGATTTAAAATTGCTTTTTGGCTCTTTAAAATTTTTTAAAATTGCTTAAAAATTATTTAACAATCTTGAAAAATAACTACTAGTCTTAGAAAATATTTTGAGCTAATTTAAACTCTTTTGCTTAGTTAAAATCATATCTTACTCGTTCTTTCATTCTATTTAAGTGATCCTTATGTTTTCATTTAAATTGCTAACTCGAGTCACAAAGTTGTGAGCTTTTGTGAAACTATTGTACGGACTACTAAGACATCGAGACTGAATTGACTGAATGGAAGATGGAACTTTAACAGTAAAAGGATGGAAGATGGAACTTTAACAATATAGAATGGAAGATGGAATTTCAACAATAAATTGATAGTACACGTTCTTTTGACCGACACTTGACTTGACCTGGGATTGGGGTAGTTTATGATCACAAGTGTTACAGAATGACTGGATGCGCCATACTAAATTACCTCCAACACATTACGGGGGTTAGATCCTTGACCGTAGTTTATGATCACAAGGCTTACCCACATCGGAACGGTGGGTAAGCCTCGGAGTTGCTCCCGTCGCATGCTGCATGTTGGTTATCTCTAGTACCCTTGGACATGGACTTATCACTAGGATAGACTGGTTATTGATTATTGTTCTAACATCTTTTTCTACAGGTTGCTTTAGTGTGATTATTAAATGCTAAATTGTCACAGGTTGCAGAAGGCTTGCAAATGGTTATTGAATAATGAAATTGTTACAGGTTGCAAATGGCTATCAAATGATTAAATTGCTGCAGGTTGCAAATGTTTAACTGCTTTAACTCTTTTAAGTTCAACTTATTACTGGTCTTTAATTCTTTTAAAGTTAAAATTATTGCTTGTTCTTAACTCATTTAAAGTTTAAATTTATTGCTTGTCTTTAAAGTTCAGTATTGTTTAATTTTAAAATGTCCAACGTTTTGGTTTTGAGAATATCTTGCCGAGTAAACCTCGCTGACGGACATTTCACTTTGTTGTTTTAAGAAATGTCCATCAGGTATCGATAGTGAGTTCCTTGAAGACATTGCTACAGGAGTCGAGTCAGTGCTCGAAGACTACGTGGAGTACCCACCCACAGATGATTAGACGATCCCCTTCGCGACTGTTTCTTTATATTTAAAATAATGTAAATTGTGTACTTTGTTTGTATTGGCCATACTAGGCCCAAGTTGTATCTTAAATATTGTACGTTGGATATGTAATAATGTTGTTTGAGCTGCTTCTTAAATTTGCATGCAAGGATCTGCAATTTCTATACAGACGCTTAGTGTGTTTAAGCCAAGGAGGAAGAAAAGAAAAGATTTCAAAAAGAAAAGGATTTTAAAAAGAAATGAAAAAAGTACTCCTCCTTGTTTTAAGCACATCACGGACCGCTCGCGTACTCGCTTCCGGTAGAATGAGAAGCGGGGCGTGACAGGTTTTAGTGGTGGCCCATGCAGGTCATGCTTATGCAAATACTTTAAGATCAGTTTAAATGACATTAATATCTAAGTGTACAATTAGAATAGATTTATTCTAACCTACTTTACATTGCGGTTTGTTTTGAAGTATGGCAGGTCGACCAGATTCTCATGGCGTCACCAGCAACGATATCTTGGGTATCGTAAAGGGAATACTGGAAATTCAACCTCATATTCTCCACGAGGCTGCTGAACCGGTAATCACTAGTACATCTGAACCTTTTCCCTTTACGTCGATTTGATACCCATCGTCTTTTTTATCATCGCTAGCATATTTTATCATGCTATATGTATTTGTCTTCATAACGTGTCCACTTCTTGATTTGGAAGTTCCCTATTGCTTCTTATCACAAAATTCGCAACGAACTATTTCCATTTAACCTCATTACCTTTTTTGAACTCTTAACCCTTGCTTAGGAACTTGTGTTCCATTCTTGGTTATACCTTCCCTAGTAACCTCTTTTGCTAGCAGTTATAGTTAGTTTCATATGTTGAACCATCTACCTACTTCATCACCTTTCCTTCAGTTGATGATGACACGCATATAAATGATAAGCTTCCTTCAATGGACCATGATCCGGTCAATGTGCTTGGCTAAGTTTGTTGGATCAACCTAGCTAGACTGGGGATAAGTGATCCTGGCTTAGTCACTTCCCTGGCCGTGTCCGCTGGACCGTAAGGACGTGAATCATGATTATGTAACGACATCGATCTTCATCACTATCACCCTTCCTTTAGCTTGATGAACTTTAGATTGACTTTCTTAGAATCTTTCTATTTTTAGTACGCCTGAACTCTAGCTACGCCTATTTTAAGAAGGGTAGCTTTCGGTTTTCGAAATTCGAGTTCGACAACAGTAGCAGATCAAAGGACGCTCAAAAGTATTGGAGGATGGGACTAGAGAATTTGAAACAAGCCAAACCACGACTTGTAAGTGTAGACTGTTACGTCTTCTTCTTCTTTCTTGAGCTCGTATTTCTTTTCTACCCACTACTTTCATTATGTACCCGATTTTCCCATTGTTTGAATTTTTCCCGCCTACCATTCCCCCTCATTATTGCCTTTTGTCCGTTTCCTCTCCTCGAGCCCCGTTTCCGCCTAACCTAGCCTACCCTACACTACGCTATCAATGACTTTCGGTGCACCCTTTAAAACCCCCTCATCTCTCCCTCACCAACCCATCCCGTGGCTTCCTCTCCGCCGAGACGACGCCTACCCCTTTGCCGTGCCTCTTCCTTCGTGAGCCCAACCCCTCTCCTCTCAAGCTCCCCCGGCCTCACTCGAGTTCCGCCACGCCACATGACGTCGCCGAGCATTTGCAGTCTCCGCACGACGTGGATCGACAGCCACCAATGGCCCATCAACGACTCATGAATGACTCATGAACGAGCCACCCCTTCGCTTTAAGTCGAAGGGGCCACCCCTTCGCCACTGAACGACTTACGAACGAGCGTCAGCCGTAAGTCGAAGGGGACACCCCTTCGCCACTGAACGACTCACGAACGGTCGTCAGCCGTAAGTCAAAGGAGCCACCCCTTCGCCACTGAACGACTCTCGAATGATCGTCAGCATTAAGTCGAAGGGGCCACCCCTTCGACACTAAATGAATCTTAGACGAGCGTCAACCGTAAGTCGAAGGGGCCACCCCTTCGCCACTGAACGATTCTCAGACGAGCGTCAGCCGTAAGTTGAAGGGGCCACCCCTTCTCCACTGGACGACTATCCTAAACGGTCGTCAGCCGTAAGTCGAAAGGCCCACCCCTTCGCTACCAAGCGACCCGGGTCCCCATATCATCAGAACATGAATCAGGCGGGCCTTACTGCCCCCACGGAACATGGTGGTCAAATTCTAAATGCGATTCGTTGGTCTACCCTCAAATCAGCGCCTAACCCATCGAAAGGGGCCACCAGGCATTGAGACCACCACGGGTCATGAGCGACAACAAACAAAGAGATGCAACGGCATACCAGAATATACAGGCCAATCCTCTTGCCACTCTTCATTACAAAATGTTGTTATCATCACCCCCTATACATTCACTCTTAAAAAATTTCAGGCAAGCCAGTTCTTACAATGGCCGTTCAGGCCCCTGGTCTCCCTCCAAAACGGTCGTGAGCTCCGGCCCCCCCGTATCAACTACTCTTGCTTCATCACTGGCCAAGGTTGTGGCCTCATCCGTGGGAGCTGTCTCATCCACGCCTTGGCTTGGCTCATCATTGTTATGACTCGACTCATCCTTTCCATGGTCGGGAAAAACCACCGTGATCTTGTCGATCTCCGAGGAGAGATCAGGAAATCGGTTCTTCATCTCCAACCGGCATCGCTCGTAACCCCGCTCGTATAGCACGTCAAAGTCGGGAAACGTGTGTAATGCCCTGTGTAGCTACTGCACAAGTACTAAGGGGGGGTGAATAGTACTTTAAAATAATTAAGAAGATAATTCCTAATTATCTTGCAAACTCAACCAACAATGCGGAGATGAAAATAATGACAACAAAGAAAACAATCGCAAACAATCGATATAACGGGTTCGGATCCACCCAAGTCTCCCCGACTTGTTCCCGGTGATTCTACGTCCCAAACACCCGGATCCCCTCCGGATACTTGAGTTAGAAACCTCTAACTCAAATTTGCACTATGAAATACTTGTAGAAACCTCTACAAGATCAAATCATACACAAATGAAATTGTGACTCCCACAAACCGGGATCACAAACAATCTCTCACAAACCGAGAGAAAAACACTTGCAATATCAAATATAATGAAATATGAAATGCTTACCACAAAACCCTATGCCTTGAGTAAAACTTACGATTTTAGGGCAAGAAGGATTTTGGGGAAGATAAAGGCACCAAACCTAGCTCCAAGATGTTGACCAGCAATGGAAGCCTAGGAAGATATTGGTGACCTTGGATCAAGCTCTTGGCTTGAATGGCTCACAATCAATGTGAATCTCTCTTTGGAAATAAGAGTGAGAGAGAGATTCTAGAGAAATGAATGAGCTTGGAAATGAGAATGAATGCTTCTCTTTGATTCTCTAAACTTCAATAAATATCAGCCTTGAATGCTATGAAAGCAGCCCTTCAAGTATATATAGGATAGAGGAAAGAGAGAGCAAAAATCGTGGTATTTAATGCTCCAACGGTTCTATTCTGAAGCAGTCTAGTCGGTCAAAGAAGGATCACTGATCGACTAGATTCACATCTAGTCGGTCGGTGATTCAACATGGACCGACTAACTAGTTCACAGCCAAAATGAGAAGTTCAGGAGAAAGAGAACTAGTCGGTCTAAGAAGACTTGCCAACCGACTAGTTTCACAACTAGTCGGTCGGTGAGTGTTCTTTGACCGACTAAGAGTCGAAATAGTATAGGCTGAATTCAAGTTGAACTAGTCGGTCTAAGATCAAATTCTAACCGACTAGTTTCTCAACTAGTCGGTTGACAGATGTTCTTTGACCGACTAACGATAAACAGTAGCTCAGTCTGGAAAATGAATACACAACTAGTCGGTCTAAGAAGGATTCCTAACCGACTAGTTTGACAACTAGTCGGTCGGTGAACCTTCTTTGACCATACTAACTGTAAACAGTGAATGAGCTGAAATTGAACAAGGCATTTTAGTCGGTTCAAGAAGGATTGCCGACCGACTAGATTTCCATCTAGTCGGTTGGTTCTTCTTATTGAACCAACTAACATGCATAAGAAACAGCGATAAGAAGCGTTAAGCTTCGGGAAAAATTCTATGGGCTTCTAATAAGATCCTAGCTCTAAGATATGAGCGTCATGAAGATTAAAACGTAAGACCTACTCAAGGCTTAACATTCTACGAAAAGAAGCTAGAAGACTATAAATAAAACTTGACGAACCGTCTTCAAAAGCTTCAATCGAATCTGTTTGACTTCAATGATGGTCCTTGAGCTTCAACGAAGCTTCAAGCACACGATCACGCGCTTTGAGAAGTCTTGAGACGTCGCTTTTGATATACGTGGAATTTTGGCGACGATCTCCATAACTGCGCTCACAAAGAGTTAGTTCACGATATTTATGTTTGTTCATCATCCAAAACCAAATCCGGGGAGTCAATACTCAACAATGTGTCCATGAATTCTCGGATTGCTCTCTCCGAAATGACGTCAGCTTCAACTCTCTCCTCCAGTAGATCATTCTCCTCTGTTTCTCTTAAGGTGATCTGTTCTGCCCTCTCCTACGAGACTCGTTGAGCTCCCGCTCGAGTTTCTCAACGATCAACGACCTCGTCTCGAAGAGACGACAGACTTTTTCCAGCTCATCCTGGGACTTCTCCACCCTTGAGTGACGGCCTCCAAAGTAACACCGTAATCGACCACCTCTGAAGCTTGGCGGCGCAACACCGCGGTCGCCACAAGAGCCTGCACACAATGATCGGTGATCAGCATGTACACAGATGATAACGTCGATAGAAGTCCAGATGATAATTACCTAGACGCTGGCGTGGACAGCTACTAACGCAAGTCGCTCGTAGTCAACCCTTTCCACGACTGCCATGTCCCGTGGAAGGGTTGCGTTCTCGACGATACGGGAAGCGGCCCCACAATCGAGAAGGACGGAATCCCCATGTCTCAGTGGGAATCTCGGCCTGACAAGCTCCTCCTCGGCACAGGCGAAGGAGGTCGAAGAAGATCGACCCTCCAGTGGCATCGGTTGGTACTCCCCTGGAATGTCTTCGGGCAACCCTATGGAAGGAGATAGACCCCCAAGGCCAGGAGTCATGGTGCATGCAGAGATTCAGCGGAACCTGAGTCTTCGTCGAACCTTCCTTATGGGATGCATCACTCCGTGGTCGAGAGGCCTATTCCGCGGATGCGTTCGAGCCAGACGACTCCGAGTCGCTGAGAAGAAGAACCATTCGTATTTTCTGGCATCCCTCCCATGCAACCACCTTGAACTCGGAGGAGGAGTCTTTCTTCTTTTTTTGCTGAGGGCGAGCCTCCTGGGTGATCCACTCGATGATCATGGGTCGATCTCCGGCCCGCTGGGTCGAAGACCTCGATACGATCGGGGCCTGAGGCGAGAACATCCTCGCCTCCGCCTCTCTGATGAAAGCCTCGACCGCGACCTTCAGTGCAGGATCTACCTGGTATTCTGCGCTGATCATCCATGCTAGAACAACAAACCGGTTAGTCCGAGTGACGAAGGTCGAATAGTTGGCGAGCACGGTCGAACCAACCTTTCGTCCACACGGTCCGACGCAACACTTCGTCCGACCATAGCCACTCAACGGACCTCATCTCAACTTGTAGACCCTTCAGAATGTTAGCGGCTTTCTTCTCCTCAACGTCCAGCGGCTTATCCTCGGTAGGCCTCAAATCAGGGGCGCCCCAACCGGTGCAGAAGCTTGCCTCTCCCTGGAAGACCACAAACACAAACTTGTCCTTCCACTTGGGGTTGGAGGTGGGGAGACCTTCCATCAGCTTCCTCCCCCGATGAGCCATTATCGTGTACCACCCTGGGGTCTTAAGAGGAGGAATCCAAAAGAAATGGTTGAATAAACACAGGGATGGCTCGATTCTCTTCGTCACACACAGAACTATAAAGGCCATCAACATGCCAACACCGTTCGGCATCAACTGGCAGATGAAAAATGTTCAAGGTACACAGGAAGTACCGCAGGAAAGGATACATGGAAAATCGGAGGCCATGTTCTAAAGTTTTGACGTAGACCCCCACTTCCTGGTCGTCGGGACGATGATCTCTCTCGTCCCTCCCGGGCGATCTGATCTGATAGTCGAGGCGAACATACTTCCTCTGAAGCATGTTGATTTGGCCAGTCTTAACATTGGTTCTCAAATCCGCCAGCAATCCCGGCTCTATGACCCTTTCCTGGTTCTTCTGGACGGCGGTGACCACATTCTTTTCGGAGGCAGATGACGAAGGCATTGCTTTCGAGAAAAAAAATCCAAATCGAGAGAATGAAGAAGGTATCCTCGCACCCTCCACTGGAACCTTCATATATGGGTGAAACGGCAACCGCGTGATGGAGCACCTGTCGAAGATCCAAGGACCAGAGCGTCTTGGATTTCGAATCGACAAATAAACCTAATCGACGAGGCGGGCGTTTTGGCTCCCAGAACTTGAGTGCTATTTTCTCGACTGCTGCGCCCTATTAATTGCGATGTAACGTCGCTTGATCTCGGCAGATGGATCCTTCAAGGTCGTGCGACGGGGGACAATGCTGAGTCATTGGGTCGACACTCGAGGAAACTCGGTTGACGAATGTCCAAGGCCCGCCAAGCCCACCAGAAAAGCCCGATATCGACTCAGTCCAAGCCCATGGCCAGTCGACCGTTAGGCCCGTCTCGCACGATCATGGGATTAAAAACGGGCTCGGAAATCTCAGGGACGTGGGTAACGTTTACTCTCATTCATGGTGGAAGATCGTGGCCCCATTATAGAGGGCCATTATCTCCCCAACGTCTCTAAGAGAACCCGAACCTCTACAAATAGGGGGAGGGGTACCATCTTCAAGGTAGGAGTGCTAATACATAGAACTCTATCTTCTTACTTCTCCATTCTATATTCGAGCTTGCGTCATTAGTCTAGGGACGAACCTCCATAGGTCGACCTCAGCTATACCAAGCTCTTTCTCTTCCTTAAGTTCCCTACTAACTTAAGCATCGGAGGGGATATGGGTCGGAACCCAGATTCGACCCCCCTAACGACTCCCTGTGGTACAGATCGACGATCACCATCCAACGCCCAAGGTCGATATCGGGCTCTTCAACCTCGAACAACCAATCTGATGGTCGTTCTTGGGTCGATCAACGGTCGTACCATCATCAACTACCAACTACCGACCTCGGTTCCTCCAACCGAGGGTCCCACTCCAAAGGCTGACTAGGCTCCAGTTCAGCGCTTCGAGTCTCCGTCAGCTTGACAACTGTCTTGGTCATTTTTGGCCTTAACACTAAGGGAATTGATTTGCACACCCACCGTATCATTTATTTATTTATATGAGAATAACATCGGATAACAAATGACATGTCCATCTCGTATATGATAATACTAAGGGAATTGATTTGCACACCCACCGTTTTACTCCGCGCACATACCATTTATTTACAAGTTTGCCACGTGCACATACCCAAATATTTTTCTCTTTTACCCTGCGTGCAAACCAAATATTTTTCTCTTTTACCCCGCGCGCATACCCACTGTTTTTTACTCCACCCCAACTGGGAGGACGATGCCTTGGCGATCGCCCTCTTTTACCCCCGCCGCCCCTCCCCTCGTCCCCAGCCCCCTCCTTCGCCCAACCCTCCTCCGCAGCCCCCAACCCCTCTTCTGCCGATCGCCACACTCCTCCGTCGATCGCCCCCGCCCCGCCTCCCCAACCTCCTCTGCCCCCTCTTCACCTGCCCCATCACCTGCCACATCCCCATCCCATGCCCCTCATTCGCCTTCCCCAGCCACCCTCTCCATCTTCGCCAGCCCCCTCCTCTCTCCCTGTTCCATCCCCACGGACCCCTCCTTCGACATCAACATCCCCACCGACCACTCCTCTGACCTCCCCCGCCCCTTCCCACCTCCTCTGACCTTCCCCGCCCCCTTAACTGCCCCCCTCAGTCGCTCCTTTCGTCTGCGACAGGGAGAGAGGGGGAGGGGGCTTGGTTGATCCCGACGATATTGGACGGTCGCAAAGATAATTGGACAACGCAGATTTTCTTCAGCGAAACCCCAACAAAGCCCGAGAGGATTTTTTTTTGGAAATTTGGTAATTGGTCTGTGCGCAGGAGTAATTTCAGTGGCAAACTTGTAAATAAGTAGTATGTGCACAATATTAATGTCAAACTTGCGCAAATCAATTCCCTAATACTAATTATAACTTGATATCATATGTCACGACTCACAGTCATTAAAAATATTCCCCTCAAAAAATTTGCAATCTCATCCAAAATTCTACCACATTCAAAACCCCTCCAAAAAATTAAATTCCCTCAACAATTTTAGGCCACCCAAAATTTAGTTTCCTTCATATCTAGTTCCCCCCAAAATTTAGTTTAACTTCAGATTTAGTTCCCACCAAAATTTAAATTTTTAGTTCCACTCAAAACTTAGTTCCCTCCAGATTTAGTTTCCCCCAAAATTTTAGAATCCCCCAAAATTTTCATAAACTCTTATCCTAACCATTGATTACATAAGATCAAATCTCAACTGCCTCTCTACACATCTTCTTGTCCTAGTCAGCAAATCCATTCAAAAATGTCCCTTATTTGTATAATGGATTGCACATTCTCCTTCATATAATACGAAATGCCACGTGGGATGTGCTTTTTGACCCTCACGCCTTTGTTGAGATATTGAGTCGCACCTGTGTGTTTTTGATGAAGAACAAATGTTGTATCTAACATCTATGAGTGCATGAGCTTACGACAAATCTAATGAAGCACTCAAGGTATTGCTGATGAGCTAAATAAGGCCATGAACCTATTGGAGCAAGACAAAGAGTTTGAGAACTCAAGAATGCATCAAACGGTCTTCATTGTAATAATATATTTGATGTATTTTTAATTTTTTGTCTTAACTTGTTAAGGCCATGTTAGAATCACACAGAAAATTAGAAACACACATGAAAAAAATGATTTAAAAATATTTAAAAATATTTTGAAAATATTTTCCTAAGTTTGTAGAACATATACACATGTTTCTGTAAAGGAGTCGACTACTCTTTGTATAGGAGTCGACTACTTTGAACGTGGAGATATTAGGGTTGCTCTATACATGAAAATAGTCGACTACAAATGTTTGGAGAGTCGACTATCATTTGTACTGTAGTTGACTACTTATAACCTGGCAGCCCATAATATTTGAATTTTTGCCCGTTTTTTCTGCCAGTGGGAGGGGCATTTTGGTCAACTATTTGGACCTGAATGTTCCTCTATAAATGGAGGTTTGTTGCTAGAGAAATGGCAATTAATATTGATCATATTTCTTAAGTGAAAAAGATTTTTTTAAGAGAAAAGCTTCTAAGCAAAAATCCATTCTTTTTTTGGACTATGTTTTAAAGATTTCTTAAATCTTTCCGCCAAAGTTTTCTTGATCTTAAAAGCCTTCATTTTCAACATCTATTATATCAACACCATAACCAACACATCTACAAGCTTCAAGGCTATAAATAAAAGTGTAATCTTTTCATTGGCAAGAAAAATCTTCAATTGTGTGAGGGGGTAAGTTTTCTCTTGAGAATAGAAGTGTTGTAAAAAAATCATCTTGGAAAGAAGTGTTGTAACTATTTGGGAAATAATAGATTTAACCGAGTGAGCCTCAGGTGGCTAGACGTAGGATAAGCCAAGTGAGACTTTGGTATCTGAACTAAGGAAATTCTCGTGTTTGTGCTTGCTCACTATTTTCTGTGATTGTTACTCTTTATCTCATGCTTGTTTATTTCCGCTGCACACCTTTAGCAAGTGATAATTGTTGATTAAGTTTAATTTATGTAACTCCATTTATTAACTTAGGTAGAATCTCTAGAGGAATTTTTATACACTAATCACCCCACGCTAGTGTCTATCTGCCATTCAAGGAGGATCCCAACATGTGGTATCAGAGCTTGGTATTTGGATGACGTCAACATGCAACATACCTTTTGGAGATGATACAACGAGACCCCAATGTTTGACAATATTCTTTGTGGTCAATGGAAGTACAGAATGAAGATCTACATCACATCCATTGATTTTGATATGTGGAGTCTCGTAGAGGAACCTTATTGCAAACCCACAAGACACATCTCCAAGTGGGCAAATGAAGATAAAAGAACGTCCACTCTTCATGATGAGTTAATGAAAATTTTAATTTCATCTCTATTTGACAAAGTTCTAAGTTTTCTGTCAGGAGCTATTATTGCAAATCAAGTATAATACAAGCTTGATAATTATGAGGAATCAACCTCAGAGTGTTTCATCATTCAATGAAGAAAGAAAGGATTCATATATATGCTACACGACACAAACAATTGATGAGGTAAACTCTACCTTTAATAATAATGATAGTGATTTAATCGTCAAATATAATGATTTGGTTGAGTAATATGAATTGTTAAAGCATGATGATGATAAATTACAAATTGAGCATAATAATTTGGCTTGGCATATGGTCATGAATGTTTAAAGATTGAGCGTGATAATTGTCTTGTTAGATTAAATGATGCTAGTTTGAATATTGAAATGCGAAGATGTGTGAAAACATTTAAAAGGATAAGGTAAGTGTTAGGAATTATCCTGTGGTTATTCTTGGTTGCGGACTTGTCATGTGTGGCACTTGAGAATGTTGGACATTTTGTTGAACATTTTGTTGTACTGGGATGTTCAACAGAATATGTCTACTTGAGTCAATTGGCTGCAGATTCAGGATGTGCAATTGGCGTTCACGTATTCTGGTATTTTCTATCTTGCACATCTGGCACTTATGGTGGTTATTAACTGTTTCAGAGTTGATTGGGTTTAATCTCCTGTTACCATATTGCGAAACGGTTGAAGAGAGATTTTCGGCAAATTATTACTCTAACAACTTCCTATTACGGATCATTCGGGATCGCCTTCTTGGTAAAGCCGCTGCGGTCATTGCTGTTGATTGAATCGAATCTAGGTTCGATTGCGGGGATCGAGATCGAATCGAAGATTGCGGGGCTTTGGCCTTTTAGGGCTTGGAGCGTTTGGCGGCTAGGTTAACGCTTTTGCCAAAGAAAGTTTAAGGAAATTCTCCGGGAGGGAGGCCGACGGCTGCGCACGCAGGATCAAGGGAGTTGATCAAGTCGGTGGTGCAAGGGGAGCTTGCAGGCAAGGGGAGCTTGCCAAGAATACTTCACGGGGTTGATTGCGATCATCCCCTCACGGTTTGTGTGAAGGATGAGAGTGTTCTTCCTTATTAATGCGTGAATTGTAGAATGTGTATTCTCCAATCTTTTTAGTGAAGTATTCTATTTTCTGGGCGTGGCCCCGCAGATGTAGGTGTGCGCACCGAACTGCGATACCAATTCTTGTGTGTCCTTGCATGCTGTGTGTTTTTACGTTGATCGTTAGATTATTTACTGCGTACTGAATTTCATTTGGTATCAGAGCTAGTCATCTTCTATACTTTGACCTTCTTTCAAAGTGGATGTGATCCTGTAGGTCAGTACGCTGATCATGAACACAAAAGAAGGTGCTTCGGTCACTCGTCCCCCTCTGCTTACTGGATCGAACTACACCTATTGGAAATCTCGTATGCGAGCGTTTATCAAGTCCTTGGATGAAAAGCCTTGGGTTGCTACAGTTGAAGGATGGAATCCTCCGGTTGAAGTCAACAAAGAAGGAAAAGAGAGCTTCAAACCTGTGCGAGACTGGAGTCCTGATGAAGAACGTGCTGCCTTAGGAAACTCTAAGGCGGTTAACGCCATCTTTACTGCCGTAGATGAAGAGCAGTTCAAGCTTATATCAACTTGTGAGCATGCTAAAGAAGCTTGGGACATTCTACAAAACGTGCATGAAGGAACCAGCATTGTTAAGGCCTCAAAATTACAAATGCTCGCCAGCCAGTTTGAAAATCTAAGGATGAACGAAAACGAGACCGTTGCGGAGTTCAATGGAAGATTGAGGGATATTGCTAATCAGGCATTCCAACTGGGTAAGAAGTATTCACAAAAGAAGCTTGTTGAAAAATCTCTAAGGTCCCTGCCAGATAAATTTTCAGCAAAGATTGCTGCTATAGAGGAAGTAAGGAACACATCGACCATGAGATTGGACGAACTCATGGGATCCCTACAGACCTATGAGATGAATCTCAAACAAAACGAAAAGGAGAAGGGTGTTGCCTTGAAGATTGAAGCCAGCAAACTGTCAAAATCTGATGATGAGACAGAACTCGAAGATGATATCGTGCTTCTCACCAAAAACTTTAGCAAGATGATGAGAAAGATCAGCAATAAAGGTCAGAATTTCAAAGCTATTAATAAAAAGGTGCGGACAGGACCTCCTGCAGGCGAAAGGAATGCTGGTCGTCCCATACAAAGGTATGAGTCTAAAAACAAAGGAAAGGGAATACAGTGTAGAGAATCTGAAGGCTTCGGACATATACAGGCAGAGTGTGCAAACACCCTAAAGAAGCTAAAAGGGAAATCCCTCGCCAGCACTTGGAGCGATGAAGACTCTGGAGGTAGTGAGGAAGATGAAGACATAACCAGTAATTATGTTGCTTTCACCGCTATTCTGAATGACAAAACTGAAGGCAAGTCCGTCAGTCTTGTTGAACATAATGTTGCAACATGTGCTGCAACATCAAAGCACAAGGGAGAGCATGTTGTACGAAATGTTACAACAAATGATGCTAATTCTGACAGTGAAGTTGAATCAGAAGCTGGGAGTGAAGAAGATGTTGATGATGAGGAAATCCGCACAGCCTATCAAACTATGTTCTACAAATGGATGGAAATCTGTGAAGCCAACAAGAAACTGAAAGTTGAATGCTCTAAGTTGAGAAGTGAGAAGAATGCATATCAAGTCAAACTTCTGAAGACTGAAGCAAGTCTCCGAAACTGTGAGAGAAACATAAAGAGAGCCGTAATGAGAGCTGAGAAGGCAGAAAGCACCGTTAACAGATGGAACTCTGGAAAAACCAAACTTGATGACATCCTCAACATGGGAAAAGTTGCTGGAGATCGAACTGGAGTCGGTTACAACAGAGGAAGTCATCTTCACACACCCAAGACCAGGAGTAGTCACAATGCTAAGGAACATGTTAAAAGGAGTTCACATGATGAGGCCAAATCACGAGGAAAGAACCGAAGAGGTACTAGTCTTAGGCAGCTTATATGCGGTTACTGCAAACAAATAGGACACAATGATTGGAGGTGTTTCAGGCGCATGAAGCATGTGAGTGAAGGCAGAAATATTGTTCATCCACAACAACAGACAAGCATGAAATGGGTTAAGAAGTCGGAACTGTTCAGTATGGTTGCATACACATCTTTGGCTACCTTTGCGGAGAATCAGTGGTATTTTGACAGTGGGTGCTCTCGGCACATGACAGGGAACAAGGGTCTTCTGTCTGAGTACATTGCTGTAAATAAAGGTCATGTCACCTTCGGGGATGGACAGAGAAGCAGAGTTATTGGGAAAGGTAATCTGAATATGACAGAAACTCTGAAATTGAAAGATGTGATGCATGTTGAAAATTTAAAGGCTAATCTCATTAGTATAAGTCAGCTGTGCGATCATGGCTTGCTGGTTCGGTTCAACAAAAACGAATGTCTTGTGTTTAATGGTGATGAAGTGTGCATTCTTTCTGGAAAAAGATCCAGTGACAACTGCTACCTGTTGCAAGAACCTGACAGATGTCTGAGTATCACCACAGATGCATCTGAACAGTGGCATCAGAAGTTAGGCCATGTTAACTTCAAGACCTTAATGAAAATCTCCAAAGCAAGAGCTGTCCGAGGAATGCCCACGTTAATCAAGAAGAAAGAAGGAGTGTGCGAAGCCTGCCAACTGGGGAAGCAGAAGAGAATTAGTCACAAACAAATGCAGAATATCACAACATCAAAAACTCTGGAGCTGCTGCATATGGATCTGATTGGACCCACTTCAGAAACAAGTGTCGGAGGTAAGAAGTACATTTTTGTTTGTGTTGATGATTTTTCACGCTTTACCTGGGTGGATTTTCTGAAAGAGCAATCAGATACTTTCGATGCTTTCAAAAAACTGTGTACTCGTCTTCAAGTAGAAAGAGGAGACAACATAGGGAAAGTCATTCGGATCCGAAGTGATCACGGAAAAGAGTTCGAGAATCACTCATTCTCTGAATTCTGTGAAGCACAAGGTATAGGACATGAATTCTCGGCTCCTAAGACTCCTCAGCAAAACGGAGTGGTTGAAAGGAAGAATCGAACTCTTCAGGAAATGGCTCGTGTTATGCTGAATGCCCGAAAAGTGAATACTAAGTGGTGGGCTGAAGCGATTAATACTGCATGCTACACCATCAACAGGGTTTATCTTCGACCACAGACTGAGAAAACTCCATATGAAATATGGAAAGGTCGAAAGCCTGATGTCTCCTACTTTCACATTTTTGGAAGCAAGTGTTACATTCTGCAAGATCGGACACCAAGACGGAAGTTCGACACCAAGAGTGACAAAGGAATTTTCTTGGGGTATTCAACAAGGAGTCGTGCCTTCCGGGTGTTGAATGAACGAACTGATGTCATGATGGAGTCCATTAACGTTGTTGTTGATGATTTTGATCAGGGAGAATGTATTCTAACTGGTGATAAAGGAGTCCAAGAAGACAGAAATGAGGATGAAGTTCATGTTGAAAGAGATGTTGCAACAAACAAGTCCATACAGAACAATGTTGAACAAATTGTTGCAACACAGGATACTGCCACCATGGAGTCAACTCGAGAAGAAGCTGAAAGTGCTCAAGGTGCTGAGGGAGTTACGAAGATTATACGAGACCATCCGCCGGAGCTAATCATTGGTGACGTTCACGATAGTCGTCGCACCAGAGGCATCAGTCGTGTTAATTACAGAGATCTTGCTGGGTATGCTTGCTTTCTTTCTACTACCGAACCAAAAAATGTGAAGGAAGCTATTGGTGATGATTTTTGGGTCTCAGCTATGCAAGAGGAACTAAATCAATTCCAACGAAATGACGTCTGGAGTCTTGTGGAAAGACCAAAAGGAACTAATGTCATCGGGACAAAATGGATATTCAAAAACAAGACAGATGAGAAGGGAAATGTTACCCGGAATAAAGCCCGGCTTGTTGCTCAAGGGTATACCCAAGTGGAAGGCATTGACTTCGATGAGACATTCGCTCCTGTAGCACGGTTGGAATCTATTAGACTATTACTTGCGGTCGCTTGTAGTTTAAATTTCAAACTACATCAAATGGACGTGAAAAGTGCCTTCCTGAACGGGTTATTGAATGAAGAAGTGTATGTTGAACAACCCAAAGGCTTTGCTGATCCGTTTCTTCCAAATCATATGTACAAGCTGAAGAAGGCGTTGTATGGACTTAAACAAGCTCCGAGGGCCTGGTATGAAAGATTGACCACATATCTTCTCAAGAAGGGATACGAAAGAGGAGGAGCTGACAAGACCTTATTTGTTCATAGGACAAGATCAAGTGTGATGATTGCCCAGATCTATGTTGACGATATAGTTTTCGGTTCAACATCACAACAACTTGTGCATAAGTTTATTAATCTCATGCAAAGGGAGTTTGAAATGAGCATGGTAGGTGAGTTGAATGTATTTCTTGGGCTCCAAGTTAAACAGTGTCCAGATGGTCTATTCATCTCTCAGAGCAAGTATGCTAGAAATCTTGTCAAGAGATTTGGTTTAGAAAGTGCCAGACATGTAAGGACTCCCATGAGTACATCTGAAAAACTTTCTAAGGATGAAGGAGGAAGAGGTGTTGAAGTCACTCTTTACAGAAGCATGATAGGTAGTCTGTTATATCTAACAGCTAGTCGACCGGATATCAGCTTTAGCGTTGGAGTCTGTGCCCGTTATCAAGCAAGCCCTAAGGAATCTCATATTGTCGCCGTAAAAAGGATTATCAGGTATATCAGCGGAACAGCAGATTATGGTATATGGTATACAAAGGATACGAATACTCTTGTCTCAGGATATAGTGATGCTGACTGGGCAGGTAATACAGATGATCGGAAAAGCACCACCGGAGGATGTTTTTATGTGGGAAACAATCTGGTGTCTTGGTATAGTAAAAAACAGAACTCTATTTCATTATCTACAGCAGAGGCTGAGTATATTGCTGCAGGAAGTTGTTGTACACAATTGCTGTGGTTGAAGCAAATGTTGATAGACTATGGTCTGGAACAAGGAGTTATGACTATTTTATGCGACAACCAGAGTGCTATAAATATCTCCAAGAACCCTGTCCAGCATTTTAGAACGAAACATATCGACATCCGACATCACTTTATTAGAGAGCTGGTTGAGAAGAAATCCCTAGTTATGGAGTATGTTGCTACAGCTAATCAACTAGCAGACATTTTTACAAAGCCTCTTGATTCTGCCAGATTTGAGGAATTGCGGCAAGCCCTAGGGCTGTGTCGTATCTAATATTGCTTCCTGTGTTGAGATATTTGTTGCAACATCATGTTGCAACATTATGAGGGCCTATGGATCTCTGCTGACGGGTCGGTTTTCTTTTATTTCCTTACCCGTTATTATTTCCCTCTGATTCTTTTTGTTCCCAAGGCGCTTTTTTCCTCTACTCAAATTTTCTCCAAGATTCTCCTAACCCCTCATCTAGGGTTCTTGAAATCGGCTTGGTTGAAGCCTCTCCCAGTTTATCTTCAATGACAAGACATCAGTCGGAAGAGACGTCGCTGCCCCCTCGTCGGTCTTCTCGACGATCGACATCCGCTCGGAAAAGTGCTCCGCCTTCCTCGTCTTCTTCGGTTAAACGTAAAGGGGTGTTTTCTCATCCTATGCCAAGATCCTCCAGTGGTAATCCCTCTCCATCACTCTCCTCTTCCTCGTTTGGTGGCATGCATCCTTCCAAAGTCTCTAATTTAGAGTTGGTGAAGTTTTCCCCAATTCTTGAATTTCCCCTCCCCAAAAATTCCGAGGATGATGAAGTGTATGATGATGATGAAAGTTTTCCTGATCCGGTAACTATTCAAGACTGGTTCTGGTATTTGCGGAGAACAGGAAAAGAATTGGATCTCTCTTACGTGGACGTATCTCATATTCATTTCAAAGGTCTGATGCGTAAGAAGATTTTGGGGAAAGTTATGAGCGTTAGAGTTCCTCGAGATAGAAAAGTTGTCATTCGCACCTGGAACCCGACATCTTTTGTTAAAATCTCTGAAGTTGATGTAATAGACATCTCAGATTCTGAAGACTCCCCGGTGTTTGCTGAGTTGCCTAAGTCCAGAGGGACTTCAGGAGCGTCTTCGTCTAACTTTCCTTCTGAGAATCCTGTTGGGCAGGATGATGTGCTGGGAATCAAGGAAGATGTGAAGAAAGGTGATCTAGGTGATGAGAAAACGCATGCTGCTCCTTGTCAGGAAGAGGTACCTGTCCCTACATCACCCATGTCTGTGGATGAAGGATCTCAGAACATGATCAATGACCCTAATTGTGATGTGAATGCGTGTTCTCAAAATGTGCCTAAGTTCTCATCTCAAGATGCTTCTGAGCCTGGAAAAGACTCTGAGATAGTTGATCATGAATGTGCAGACAGAAGTAAGGAGTCATTTCTGAAAGACACTGTGGAAGACATGCCACTTGCTGATGATATGTCTCAAAAAGTTCAGTCTCTAAATGTCTCTGAAGATCCTGGTCCCACTCCTATGGATTTAGAATCTTCTGAAATTCCTCAGGATCTCTCCAATTGTTCTGAAACAGGTGCTAGTGAGATTCAAGCTGTGTCAGATAAGGTCACTGCCAATGTTGTGTCTGGATGTGGCACTGCTGGTTGTGAGGTAAATGTTGAAGTCACCCTGAGTCAAGATACTACAGCTGTTGGTGGGGACAATGTGGGACTTAATGTTGAAACTGATATTGTCCCTGATTCCTTCAAGGATGCTAGTGTTGAAAATATTGTTGCACAAAATATTGCAACACAGGGTGCATCACCTGAGGCCTCTGGTCCTTCTGAACCTCCTTTGTCCTCTTTTATGCGCAAGGCTCGATCGTGCTCCAAGAAGCGCTCTGCTCCTTCGTGTAATGCTGATGGTTCTCCGTCTAAGAAGTCAAAAATCTCAGCTTCAAGTTCCTCTCGTTCTCCGTCATTTACTTCTTCGGATGCCTTTAGCAGAATTTTCTTCGACAAAGCTCGCAAGAACCGGTGGCCATCTTATTCAGAGAGATCTTTACTTCCTGAAAAGGTTCTGAACATAGTCTCGTTTGACAAGACCCAGATTGCAACTATATTGAAGTCTCTCGGATTGTTCCGTGCTGCCACGTGCTTCAGTTCCTACTATCCTGTGTTAGTCAGGGAATTTTACTGTAATCTATCCAAAACTGCTGGAGAGGGCTCCTCACATTGGCATTGCAGAAATTATGTTCGGGGCAATATAATTACTTTTTCTCCTTCCTCTCTGAATAAATTGTTGGAATGGAAATGTCCCCCATCTGCTCCTGCTTATGGAGAGTCTACAGAAGTCGAGTTTGATAGACTGATTCGAGCTGTGACTGCGGGGAAGCTCCAGAATTGGCCTACGAAATCATCGGTTTTTCCTTCATCTGCTCTTACGGCCAAGTTTTTATTCTCTACAGGATTGCCACGAGGAACTGGCTTCCTACATCAAATGTGTCTGTGGTTACTCGAGATATGTGCAGGCTGTTGTTCTCTGCTGGAACCTCTCAGGTGTTTAATTTGGGCCGGATATTTTTGACTCTATCTTATCGTTTGCTGAGATATCCACCTCCGGGACTTCGTTACCCCATGGAGCTCTTATCTCTATGTTGCTCCTAGCTCAAAAGGTGCCTCTGTCCTCGTCAGATCTTCCTTCATCTTGTGAGAGTATTTCGTATACGGCAAAGTCTGTGGCCGGAAAGATGGATGACATCACTGACTTGGTTCCCTCTCTTCATAATGTGTCTTCGACATCCTCTCCTCCTCCTACTGCTGAACCGCCTTTCACTGTGCCTCCAGCCTCGCAAACTCCTCCACCCTGTCCTGCTAATGAAGCTACTGCTTCCTCTGCTAGTGCGGTTGATATTCAGTTTCTCGAGACTGCTCTACAGAATATTGATGATCAACTTCTGGTTCTTGAAAGTCAGCGGGTTCTTCTGAATCGTCACAAGGAGTTGCTGCAAAGCAAGCTGTCTTCTCTAAGGAATGGTCCCTCTGCGGATTTATGAGGTGTTTTGTCCTTTGTGGCGCAAAAGGGGAGAAGCGGTATGTTTTCTCTCTTATCTGATGCTCGATGCTATGTTGAAAGAATTGTTGATCGGGTTGTTGGATGTCTAGCATCTTGTTGAATGTTTTGTTGGATGTCTAGCGTCTTGTTGAATGTTTTGTTGGACGTCTACTGATGATGCAATGTGTCTCCAAGGGGTTTGAAAGTTTATCAATTGCACAATTGTCTTCTTCTTCTATCATACCGTATGTTGTGCCACCAAATGACAAAAGGGGATATTGTTAGGAATTATCCTGTGGTTATTCTTGGTTGCGGACTTGTCATGTGTGGCACTTGAGAATGTTGGACATTTTGTTGAACATTTTGTTGTACTGGGATGTTCAACAGAATATGTCTACTTGAGTCAATTGGCTGCAGATTCAGGATGTGCAATTGGCGTTCACGTATTCTGGTATTTTCTATCTTGCACATCTGGCACTTATGGTGGTTATTAACTGTTTCAGAGTTGATTGGGTTTAATCTCCTGTTACCATATTGCGAAACGGTTGAAGAGAGATTTTCGGCAAATTATTACTCTAACAACTTCCTATTACGGATCATTCGGGATCGCCTTCTTGGTAAAGCCGCTGCGGTCATTGCTGTTGATTGAATCGAATCTAGGTTCGATTGCGGGGATCGAGATCGAATCGAAGATTGCGGGGCTTTGGCCTTTTAGGGCTTGGAGCGTTTGGCGGCTAGGTTAACGCTTTTGCCAAAAAAAGTTTAAGGAAATTCTCCGGGAGGGAGGCCGACGGCTGCGCACGCAGGATCAAGGGAGTTGATCAAGTCGGTGGTGCAAGGGGAGCTTGCAGGCAAGGGGAGCTTGCCAAGAATACTTCACGGGGTTGATTGCGATCATCCCCTCACGGTTTGTGTGAAGGATGAGAGTGTTCTTACTTATTAATGCGTGAATTGTAGAATGTGTATTCTCCAATCTTTTTAGTGAAGTATTCTATTTTCTGGGCGTGGCCCCGCAGATGTAGGTGTGCGCACCGAACTGCGATACCAATTCTTGTGTGTCCTTGCATGCTGTGTGTTTTTACGTTGATCGTTAGATTATTTACTGCGTACTGAATTTCAGTAAGAAATGAGGATATCCGATCGAATATAGACATGATCTCTGTAGAGGACAAGATGAGAGAGCACCGCTTGAAATGTGTTGATCATATACACCAAAAAACCTATTGATGCACTGCACCCGTTAAGAAGACAAAACATATGAATATTGAAAACAAAAGAAAAAGAGGTAAACCGAAAAAAGTCATGGATAGAAGTGATTTGACCGAAGAGAAAGCTTTAAATCGCAATGCAATAAAAATGAGTATCCGACTAATTTTTTTTTTGGGGACGAAGACTATGATGATGATTATGACACCGTATTCTTTTAATCACCATCAGAAGGAACTTGTCGGCTGGTTCAACAAGTTAGAATTGTCACCATCCTCCATAATCTCATCAGCTAACATTTCCTGGAAAGATTTGGGGTCCTAAAGCCCGAACTTGCTTGCTTCTGAAACCACAGCCTATCAACTAAACCACCACCATCAATTACTTCGCTGATTATTCAAGATTTGGCTAACATCCCAAATCTGGAAAAAAGATACCCGAGTTGTCTACACTGTACAAATAACAAAACTAACGACAAGAAAACATTGAAGACATCAGTGAGACCAATCCAAGAAATACACGACTTCCACTGGCACTGGGTGCAAACATTAACACTTTCAAAAGTGTAGACTCAATAGACATGAGAAAGAATAAGATAACATACGCCAAAAGGTTTCCAACCGAAAATGAGCATGCACAACACATCCAGAGCCTACAGCTACGGCAAAATTCCAACAAACAAGATGACTCAATGATTCTAATCTTGCATCCGCAGGATTCAGTATATGTAACACCTCTAAAATTATACAATGTAAGCAAAAAGGGGCTGGCAGTTTCTTTCAAGGAATCAAAGAGCAACTGCCATTGATGCTATTTTTATGAACCTTCTGAAGGTGACCATGACAATGCTATCTGTTTCTTCGTCGTATATTTAAGAATAATGATATGAAGCTCACACACGCGCACGCACAACCCACACACACACACTTATATTCATCACGCTTGTATCTGTTCCCAAATTCAGATATCAATAAACATGTAAACCCTCACTTAGAACCTTGAGATTATGAAAACATGCAAAAGAAGACATGATAATTAGACCATAAATTAATCTGCTGGTACACTACATCCTTCCAACAATGAAACTTGCCCCTATACGGTACTGTTCCCACAAGTTCAAGATCTGGGCATAATTACATAGAATATATGCTTGGACACCATCACAATCTAAGCACATTCAGCACCAAGTCCGGATCATCTATGTT
Source organism: Scilla litardierei (assembly GCA_030789695.1). Lineage (NCBI taxonomy): Eukaryota > Viridiplantae > Streptophyta > Magnoliopsida > Asparagales > Asparagaceae > Scilla > Scilla litardierei. Next base: position 137,482,690 of record CM061137.1, read on the forward strand.
GGGTATGTGTGGGGTGGGAAATTCTCTAACCAGAACAAAGTCGTACAGAGAGGTTACGAAGCTTCAAGTTTTAAACACAATAGGTTTTATAAGGACGCATTCTTTCCAACTAAATTTTGAAGACAACTACCAAATTATCAATGTTTGCTTCTTGTGCTGGAGAATGGAATCATCTAACTAATCATATCTGAATGGTAAATAATATCATAGGATGGTTAAGATCCAGTGCAGTTGATAGGCAATAAGTGCTGTGTTTTATTTATAATCTATACGAAAATTTAAAGTTCTACAAAGATAACAGGGAGAGAGTTGGAGAATATCTATCCAAGTCTGTTGAGGTCTCCTGTATAAAGAGCGCCCCATCAGTCCTAAATTAAATTTCAAATCCTTCCTCACTTTCTATTCTTATACATATTGTATCTATTGTTGGGATAAAATAACAATTATATATTTCCGAAATGAATTTAGCAAATAAAATTTAAAATTTAAACACTATAAATCAGGCATGTGGGTTTCCAGTTGTGAAAATCACTTCTCCTAGGAAACTAGATGTTCCCTTTTGTGCAAACAACTAAGATAACCATTTTATAGACTCCAAGAAAGCCGACGGTAGGGGGAACATGACCGGCCAGATCTCAACATTCGAACAAAAGGCTTATGGAAAATGAACAAAAAAAGAGAGGATTCAGGTCATCCAATGATGAAGAATATTAGAAACAAGGATCAAACATTGTTGTGTTTTGAGGACTGATGGGGGGTGCTCTGTGTGCACGAGAGAACTTGACATCCTCAACAGTATTGAAGAGGCTCTCTTCATCAACCTTAATAAACTTGTACATCTATTCTCCAACTCCCTCACCAAAATCTTTCCAAATCTTCAAGATTTACTTTTTCATAAATAATAAATAAGCTTACTTTTCCTTCAACAGATCATTTTCCTCGAGAATCTTTGTTTAGCCTAAAGTTCTTATACAACGAAAAGTTGAAATCACATTTGTTTGAATCAAATTTCTTCTTCTGATGTCGAGTCATTTATTTCATTTAGATGGTTAGCTTACTAAAGGTAAGTAAAAGAAGTTAGTCTGCCACATTAGAAAGTTAAAGTTCCAAAGATTTGGAAAGCTTTTAGGAAGTGAGTTAAAGAATCTCTTCAAAATTACCAACGGAGTTGGGGGCGTATCTTCCCAAGTCCTTTGAGAATGTTGGAGAGTATCCAATTCTGTTGAGATTGTTGGGTCACCACATCAGTCCTCAAAACACAAAATATCCCATCATCTCTCTTTCTTTTCTTTCTCAGGTTTCTCATATCCTTATGATTCGGGTATTCGATGCTTTCTATTCTAGTATTGCGATCCAATCGTTTGTGTACCACCAGGTACCAATTGTTTTAGGGTTCCTCTTACTTCTAGAAGAAAGAATGTCTCGGGTAGATGCAAGAAAGACGACATCTAGGACAGTGGTTTTCATGTTTACAACTACTAAATAGAACTTCATTATTCTATATATATGATCGTTCACTTACAAGCAATTTCATATCTGGTACTTAACGAACCGGGAAGCTCAACATGTTCACTTTATCCTTTGTTCCTAACACACCAAACAATTCATCTCAACCAGTTACTGACTACAAAATTGTCCTTTTTCCATGTACATTAAGCACAAACCACAGGACACATATCATGTGTGTAGAGGTTGACTAAAATCCATTCGAGTAGATCAAACATACAGATCCAGCCACTTCAAATTTAAAATTGGACAACCAAAATAGAAAATCTATTTTGTTAGATGTGATCTAACACATCCATACTTCTATAGATAAAATTTCAATTGATTTCGATTTGGTTTATCCATATAAATATGATCGCAAAATCAATAATGCAGGATTGTCATAAAATCGACTAATTTGTCACCATTTGATGCATGTGTAATACATGTCTAAATCATTTAAAATTTTATTTAATATATTTTAAACGTATTAGATCACATTAAATTAAATGGAATGATATTTTGTTTGGATTGTTTAATACTAAATTTAAGTGAGTTGGATCAACTTATTTTATCTACTCAAATGAATCCCAATCAACCTTTCTCCATCTCTCTCTATCTCTGTATTACACACACAAGGAATATGACGGTAAGCTATCTAAGTAAGAATTCCTTCCTATGCACTCATCAAAAAGTCCACTTTCCAAAATATTTTTGGATGATCGGCAATTTTTATTTTAATTATCATATTATAAACCCCAAGTAACCAAAAATCTAGTGAACATGCAAATTTAATGGCTTCACGGTAATATAACTTTTTGCAATGACTAAATAAACGAGCAAAACTCCTTGGGTTCTTCAGATCTTTGGTACATTGGAATTTTCGAATATGAAAATCAACAACAAACGATGCCAATCATCTAACGAAATAATGAAGAATGGATTTTTTTTTGATGAGCACATAAAAAGGAAATTCCTCATTAGGTAGCTAATGCCAATATATAGCATAATAAAAGGATAAACATCAAGTACACACATTCATTGTTGATCGACAACTGGTGGTTATTGGTATATTTAACCATTCATGATATCGTAACATATCATACACCTCCACTGACCTTGCAATTAAAGGTGAGATTAAAGGGAAAACGCAAGAGGAAGGTAACAGAAAAGACATTGCCCCGAGAAGGGATCCCAACTGTGATATGAGATAAGCTTAGAAAAGTAGCATGATGACCTAATGCCCCTAGTAAAAACAGGTTATAATGAATATTCTCTTGCAAAGCAATTAGCTTTAATTAGGCACAACTTTTTAACTTATCTAAAATGATGAAACTCACCGAATTCTAGGTAACATATGCTGTGTGACTTCTTTGGTGAAGCAAACAGTGAAGAGGATGCCAATTAACATCACTATGCTATCCCTAATGTATCGTCTATTTATCAAAAATCGAGGGGTAATCTGATGGCGTCACAAACGTTCTCCCTCTCTTCTTTATTTTTCCTTTTCGTTCAACCTCTTTCGAGATTAACAAAATTCCAAATATTTAATAACTCTTATAATTACACGGTTTAGTTATATGTCTTTCCAACTTCTAATGAGAAAAGTCAAGAGATATGCATGTATAATTTCTATAAATTCGTTTAGTTGCACATGCTTTTGTGCATGCCTAAAGAACTAGTAAATACTAAATTGAAAGAAAATGGGTGTGAAGTTTCTTCTTGGTGCACAAAAGTAGGAAAAAAAATTCAAGAAGTTTGATTTCTTCGTAATGTTGCAAGATTCCACACTGCTAGAAATTTTGCAAAGTGTTGCATACTAAATTTCGCAAAAAAAGGTTATCACCATCTGCACATTTAATGATAAACAAACTATTAATTTTGTTTTCTCGCCTATCTTGCATTACATAGTACACTCTGTGTAAGATTATAGCTTCATCTGCACCCGTGGAAATTTCTGTCCATCAGAAGTTCAGAAGTGATTGGTGGTTGATCAATGGTTTGCGTTTTTTAAATGTAACTCAAGTGGAATAAATCTAATTAATGTATGGAGCTTGAGGATGAACAATAACAAGCAATACAAGGTAGCCAGCCCCCACTTGCTTTCAGAGAAAAATAATGACAATCATAACTACACTTGCTACACTACTCTGCTCTATAAAAGTAAGAGTACTGAAAAAGATTTCTAACAATTCGGATCATGGAGAATAGACAAGACCAGGTCAGCCAATTAAACAGGCACACCCATATACATCTCACGCACTACAAGTTTTGCCGGTTTTGTTAGGCTTGAAAGTTTTGCTTGGAGTTTCAGTTTTGATTCTTGTGTGTAAAAATATATAATCTGAGTGTTACAACTAATGGACTTAATGCATTCAAGATGTTTGCATATATAGTGCCTAAGAAACGTAAAACGTAACTAGGTATGCTGAATGAGGATTAACCAAACAAACCTTGGTTTCTGATACTCAACCATTAAGCCCAAATATTTATCTAAACTAATATGGATTTTCTCAATTAAATTTAAATTGAGACCATAATCAAAGTTAATAATAATAATAATAAATTATGATAGAGTAAGATTTATGAATTCATATAGTGCTAGAAACTAAAACATGAAATTATTAATAACTAAGGTCATTAGATTTACCATATTCCTCTCTTTCTTTTTAAAGTTTCGGCATGTTTCGTTTGGAACTTAGTGAAACCGTTAGAAGCTGGTCAATAACAACTATATTTGTCGGAAACTTAACAGACTAGAAACTATAAGTTAGTTTCAGACTAGAACTCAACGAAATTAGAACGAAATGGCCCAAATGGGTGAAACCTTATTCCAAGGTTTGAACCTCGATCATTTAAACATTATTCCATGATTTAAACGTGTACTCATGTAAAACTTATTCCATGGTTCAAACATATACTTGTGTAAAATTCAGGATGGCATTCCCCCTAACAATAAGCTGTTTATACCTTCTCCCTTAAAATCAATTTATGCATTTCCCTCAACTTCACCTCCAACTTTCCCTACCACATCCCACTAATTCACATACCTTGTGTATACTCACTTTTTTGCTTCCGGGCTCTCCACAGAGCATGATGTTATTCTCCACCTAATAACCATTTTTTCCTCAAATTTTCGACAATAGCTCCCTGCTTCTACAATCTATATGTGCTCAAAACTCCAGTTTCTAAAGGACAGTACACACAATTCAGTTCTAGTGACCATATACAGAAAAACGAAATGGAAACAGTCAAATGAATGTTAACCTTGGATAGGGCAACAATTTTTGTTTCAGAAGTTATAAATCTGTACTCAGACATCAATTACACAGGCAACAGAAATGTACACACTCCTACCAACATGTACCAAAGACCTTCAACCGAAAAGAAGATTGGACCCAAATTACATGTCATATAACTAATCTGAAAATCTTTATCACGTTTAAAATAAATAAACATCCAACCTGTTTATTGCATCGTTGCATTCAAATAGATATGGTACCATGATTAATGATTACTAATCTGATATGATCGGGGTGCGGCGGTAAATCAACAGCGAAAGCGAGGAGAGAAGAAACCAGTGGCAGTTCTGTAATTCTGGCACCAGTGACAAAACTGTAATTTTGGGGGTCCAGAAAGCATATTTGTAATTTTAGAAAAAGAATTGAGAAAGCATATTTGTAATTTTAGAAAAAGCAGTCTTATTTAGGGATTAAGCTGAAATTAAGACAAGAATTGAGAAGGGATTAGGAGTAGAAACCCTAAATTAGTGGGAGAGTCAAGCATTCTCGAATTAATGGCTAGGAGCGGTCCTCCTCTCGAAAGGGGTCAACTATCTTGTATTTCCGTTCAATATCAATAAAACCCTATATTTCTTCTCCAAAAATCCATCTTTAGCCATAAAAATCCCACATTTGCCCTAAAAATCCCATCCTTTCCTATTTTTATTCCCAAATCCATAGCGGGTAGTATCATAACCTCATTCAAAGCAGCAGCTCGGGTTCAAAACATAATAAACACCCAAAAAGGCAACACACACACACACACAACCCCCCCTCCTTTTCTCTATAATTTCATCCTGCTTAAGATCAGAATCACACCTCTGTAATTACCAACAAACAAACATATAAATGTTAGATGTATATGTCCCTTTGTATAGGGTCTTTTGTGCTTATTTACCATTCCCTGTACTCTATATATATCGGGCTATTGCCCTTGGAATAAGATAAGAGAGTTTATTCCTAACATGGTATCAGAGCTAGGTTTAACCTAAACCCTAGCCGTCTTTTTCTCTCTTCCACAAAATCCAAACCCTAGCCTTCCGCCCGCGCCGCCGCCGTGAGTCGCGACTTCCGCGCGGTCCGTTCAAATTCTCCAGCTCGAACAGATCTGCGCTCCTCGCACCACCTCGCCAGCTCCCTCGCCAGCCGGTCGATCTTCGCCTCCACGTTCTTGCACAGATCGAGCCCCACCGTCTCCCTCACCGGCACCACGAACCTCACGGGCCGAATCCCCCTCGCGCTGCACATCTCCGCCTTCCCCTTTCCCCCGCAGAACCCTAGATCGCCGCCGCCCACGGCGTCCAGATCCCGAACGGACGGCGAGAATTCAAGGTCGACAGCGCCGTCCGCGCTCCTTCCCAAACGCGTCCATCTGCCTTGCCGACCGGATCTGTTTGCCGACGTCGACCAGCTCTGTGCTCCGCCGAACCCTCGTAGCCGGTACAGATCCTCGTCGACCGCGTCTTCCTCTGCAACTTCCGCCTGCGACTTCCCCTGTGCAGCCGCGCGCAGATCCTGTGACGCTCCGCCTTCCCCTGTGCAGCCGCGTCGCTGTGCCGCTGCCGCTGTCGCTGCCGCGCCCCTGTGCCGCTGTCGGCCACCTCGCCCAGATCAGCGTGCCCCGCTCAGATCCTGCGCCCACGCCGCCGTGCCGCGCCCACTACCGGTGCCCTCTACGCGCCGCCTGTCACTGCCGGTGCCCCCTATGGCTTCTCCTACGGATCTACCTCTCCATCATCATCATGTTGCTATCCCTAGGTGTTCGTTGATTTTTGATGGCCTTAATTATAAGGAGTGGGTACCGCACATTCGTCTCCATATGCACGGTCAGCGCCTTTGGGACCTTCTCACCGGCGATCGTCCTTGTCCACCACGACCGGTGCTACCCAACGAGACACCACTCCCTCCCACTGCTGATGACACTGCCAAGAAGGCGGCCACCGATGCGTATGCGACTGCTGTTGCTGCTTTTTCCTCTCAGGATGTTCTCTATCGGCGATGGTGTGATGACGATGCTCGTGCCGCCAACATCCTCATCGCTAGCATTGATGTATCCCTGACTGGCGACATTGTGAGTTTGGCGACGTCTCAGCTGATGTGGGATCATATTCGCTCTCACTATGAGCCTACCGGTCACTCCCTCTACCTTGCTGTCGTCAAACAGGAGCAGGCTCTTCAGCAGGGTGATGCCACGGTCGATGAGTTCTATGCACAGATATCCTCTATCTGGCGTCAGCTCGACTCTTTGGGACCAGCGATCTGTCGTATCTGCCAGTGTTGCCAGCATCAACAATCCCACCTGCAGCTTCGTCGGGTCTATGACTTTTTGACCCGACTTCGGCCTGAGTTCGAGCAGATACGTGCCCAGCTGCTTGCCCGTCACCCACGCGTGACGTTCTTGGAGGTTCTTGCTGCTATTCGTACTGAGGAGACTCGTCTTCGTACTGCTGGTCTTTTGGCACCTTCTGCTTCTGTTTTGGCGACCCGTGCTCCTGTCTCTTCTGCTCCTATCACACCAGATCTGCCTTCTGCTACAGCACCCGTGCGGGGTGACACCAGACGCTGCACCTACTGCCACCGAGACAGACATGTGGAGGCGCATTGTAACAAGAAGCGGAGGGATCAGGCTGCTGCCAAGAAGAAGAAGGAGACTCACACTGGGGGTTTCACATCTCAGAGGAGCACTGCCCCATCTGATACTGAGCAGGAGCTTCTCACGTTATTTCGTCGGATGTCCGCTTCTGGGACATCAGGCTCTGCTTCTTCTGCCAGTCAGCCTCCAGGTACTGCGACACCATCTTCCACCACCTCAGGTACCTCTCCTTGGATCCTTGACTCTGGTGCTTCTTTTCATATGACTCCTGACCCTACCACTTTACATTCCATTAGTACTCCCTCCCGCTCTGTCACAGTTCTCACTGCAGATGGCACCCCACTTTCAGTTACTGGGCTAGGCACACTTTCTAGTCCCACTTTTCATGTCCCTGCTGTGTCCCTCGTTCCAAAACTCACCATGCAGCTTATGTCGGCAGGCCAACTTACTGATCATGGATGTCGTGTTATTCTTGATTCTGACTCTTGTTCTATCCAGGATCGTCGCACGGGAACTCTAGTTGGTTCTGGCCCCCGCAGGCGTGATTCTCCACGTCTTTGGGAACTTGACTGGCTTCATCTTCCTTCCGCTGCCTCTGCTAGTCCTCCCATCACGACTATTGCCTCCGCGTCTGCTGCGTCGTCTACCGTTTCGTTTGCCCAGTGGCATCATCGCTTAGGACATCTCTGTGGTTCACGTCTTTCTTCTTTGGTTCGTCGAGGTTTATTAGGGTCTGTCTCTGGTGATATGTCTTTAGACTGTATGGGCTGTAAACTAGGCAAACAGTTACAGCTACCTTATCCTACTAGTGAGTCTGTCTCTCAGAGTCCCTTTGATCTTGTTCACTCTGATGTATGGGGTCCGGCCCCCTTCGTTTCGAAAGGGGGTCATCGCTACTATATTATATTTATAGATGATTTTTCTCGCTATACTTGGATATACTTTATGTCCTCTCGTGCTGAGGTTTTATCTATCTATAAATCTTTTGCTACCATGATCCGTACACAGTATAGCACTCCCATTCGGGTTCTCCGTGCTGACTCTGCTGGAGAATACTTATCTCGGCACCTTCGTGCCTTTCTTGATACCCAGGGTACTCTCTCACAGTTTTCCTGTCCTGGTGCTCATGCCCAGAATGACGTTGCTGAGCGCAAGCATCGTCATTTACTTGAGACTGCTCGTGCCCTTATGATTGCTTCCTCTGTTCCCCCTCAGTTTTGGGCTGAGGCTGTATCTACTGCTACATATCTCAGCAACATGCAGCCATCTTCTCCTCTTCAGGGTGCGATTCCACTTGAGCGCCTTCCTACACCACCTCCAGATCTGCCGTCCTATCCTAAGCTTCGTCTTTTTGGTTGTGTCTGCTATGTCTTGTTGGCCCCTCGTGAGCGCACCAAGTTGACAGCCCAGTCTGCTGAGTGTGTCTTTCTTGGATATAGTGCTGTGCACAAGGGATATCGGTGTTGGGATCCTGTAGCTCGACGGATGCGGATTTCTCGTGACGTGACTTTTGATGAGTCTCGTCCCTTCTTCCCTCGTCCTTCTTCATCTTCCAGTCCGGCTTCTATTGTTGAGCCTCTTTTGTTTCTAACTTTTCCTGATAGCCCACTATCCCCCATTCCACCACTCATACCTCCTTCACCTGTGCCCTCGCCTCCACCACCAGTGCTTCCGGTCCCCTCTGCACCTACCCCAGGACAGGTTTCTCCCTTTCCTCTTCACTACACTCGTCGTCAGCGAGTCGAGGATCCTCCTGCAGTACCTTCTCATGAGATGCCCTCCATCACCAGTGACCCTCCTCGTTACCACCTTTGTGATCGTGAGTCACTACGCCCTCCTGGTCGGTTTACTTCTCTGGGTGCTATTCTTGCCGAGCCGACCTCTTATCGAGATGCCGCTGCTCACCAGGAGTGGCAGCATGCTATGGCAGAGGAGATCGCTGCACTTGAGCGTACTGGTACGTGGGATCTTGTTTCTCTGCCTGCCCGTGTTCGCCCTATCACGTGCAAGTGGGTTTACAAGGTCAAGACCAGATCTGATGGCACTCTGGAGCGCTACAAGGCTCGTCTTGTAGCGCGTGGTTTTCAGCAGGAGCATGGGATAGATTTTGAGGAGACATTTGCCCCTGTTGCTCATATGACTACTGTTCGCAGTCTTATTGCTGTTGCTGCTGTTCGTTCTTGGACTATTTCCCAGCTTGATGTCAAGAATGCTTTTCTCAATGGCATTCTTGATGAGGAGGTTTATATGCGGCCACCACCTGGTTATTCTGTCCCTGAGGGCATGGTTTGTCGCCTTCGTCGCTCTCTCTATGGTCTTCGGCAGGCTCCCCGTGCTTGGTTTCAGCGGTTCTCTTCTGTAGTCACTGCTGCTGGTTTTATTGCGAGTGATCATGATCCTGCTCTATTTGTTCATACTTCCTCTCGTGGTCGGACGCTTCTCCTTTTGTATGTGGATGATATGATTATCACTGGCGATGATCCCCAGTTTATTGCTTTTGTGAAAGCACGGCTGAGCGAGCAGTTTCTTATGACGGATCTTGGCCCTCTTCGTTACTTTCTGGGGATTGAGTTTTCCTCCACACCTGATGGCTACTATCTCTCTCAGGAGAAGTATATTCAGGATCTTCTTGATCGGGCTTCTCTTGTTGATCAGCGTACCGCTGATACACCGATGGAGCTGAATGTACATCTATGCTCTACTGACGGTGAGCCTCTTCCGGATCCCACTCGTTATCGCCATCTTGTTGGTAGTCTGGTCTATCTTGGGATCACTCGGCCGGATATTTCTTATTCCGTGCACATCCTGAGCCAGTTTGTTTCTGCCCCGACTCAGATTCACTACAGCCACCTTCTTCGTGTCCTGCGTTACCTGCGCGGGACCAGCCACCGTCGATTATTCTTTCCACGCTCTGGCCCTTTACAGCTCCATGCTTACTCTGATGCGACTTGGGCCAGTGATCCTTCTGATCGTCGGTCTCTATCTGCCTATTGCGTCTTCCTGTGTGGCTCTCTCATCACTTGGAAGACCAAGAAGCAGCAGGCGGTTTCTCGATCGAGTGCAGAGGCTGAGTTGCGTGCTATGGCCTTGTTGACAGCAGAGATTATTTGGCTACGTTGGTTACTTGAGGACTTGGCGTTTCTATTTCCACACCTACTCCTTTGATGTCTGACAGTACAGGTGCCATCAGTATTGCTCGTGACCCGGTGAAGCATGAGCTCACCAAGCACATTGGTGTGGACGCCTCTTTTACGCGTTCACAGGTACCGGATGAGGTTATTGCTCTACAGTATGTGCCTTCTGAGTATCAGCTCACGGATTTCTTCACAAAGGCCCAAACCAGAGCACAGCACAGTTTCTATCTTTCCAAACTCAGTGTTGTTGATCCACCATGAGTTTGAGGGGGGGTGTTAGATGTATATGTCCCTTTGTATAGGGTCTTTTGTGCTTATTTACCATTACCTGTACTCTATATATATCGGGCTATTGCCCTTGGAATAAGATAAGAGAGTTTATCCCTAACAATAAAAACAATGCATGGTGTACAAAGAAAAATCTCATTCTAACACTATTACTTGCAAGTGTTAACTCCCACTGCAACCATCAATCATGCACTCCAAAAATAGCAAGTTCAAACACAAAAGATAGACCACAGTGGCCTTTAAGAAGCCACAGATGGAAACACTAATACAAACGGAGAATCACGCCATTATTTCTTTACCTCGAATCCTCAAATCAGACCAAGATAACATCTCAATCAACAAATGCAACAGTCGAGCTTCCTATACAAATAAAAAAGGAAATTAACTCTAAGGGAGCAAATAGATCTCTTTTAAACTAAGAACAAGGAGGTAATAGATCTTTAGATTAGTATATTACTAATCAAGTAGAAGAGGCAACAAATTAATATAATCAACTATCGTATTTAAGATGCCGAACCCATCAAGAAACTCGCGTGCAAATACATTTAAAAATGTACTACTACTAAAATCCAAGTAACAAACACAATCTCAATTCCTCTAGCTTTAGCTTCCAACCCTCAGTTCAGTCAAGATCACATCTAAAAACCGAATCAAGTAATTCTCTGGCGATCGCTTACATGTTCGTTTCAAGCTTCGCCAGTGGTCGTCGATCTGTAGCGATAGAGCTTTCCGAACACGTGAAGGGCTGTGACGAATCCAATGAAGCAGACGCTCATCACGAGGACCACCGTCGGCGACATCTTAAGGCCGGGCGCGTCGTCGGTGTAGAACCTCAGCATGTTGCTTCCACCGCCGGTGAACGATCCACCGCCTCCTGCGCCTCCACCACCGCCTCCGGTCCTCCTCCGCCTCATCCCAGCCGTGGCCGCCGCTGATCCCCTCGGCCCCACCGTCGTCGGGCGGCCGGCGCCACCGGCGGATGAGGTGGCCTGGGACTGCGAGCTTCCCCTCGCCATCGTCGATCGTTGAAACGAGAGATTTTTGATGAAGAAGAATAAGAGAAAGATAGCAGGAAAAGAGAGAGCTCTTTTAGATCTGGTTCTAAATAAACGAAGGTCGTTGAGCTTGGCCGGCTGCGGATTTCTGGAGCTGCGTTCTATTGTTCCGGCGGAAGAGGTTTAGGGGGGGACACGTGGGTAGAGTGGCTTCGCGGAGTCGAATCGGATTATTTAACTGGTGATTTAATGAGGCTAAATAAATGTGTTTGTGTTGTGAATGGATAATACCGAGTTGGTTAGTCGGTTGAGATCGCGGTTTATCTTATAGATAAGACCGTATCTAATGTATTTTATCTGTATACTCTCACCTATATGCTATAAATAAAGAGCTGGGGTTTTTCCTCCAGATGTTGATTCATGACACGTTATTAGCACGAGCCTCTAAAGAAAAATTCCACACAAAATCGATCGTTGCGAAACCAAAGAAAGGCAGGAGATCCATACGCGTGACGTCAAGCTTTATCAATCGAGCGTCGTCATCCGCGTAGGCTTCGTTCAATCGTCGCTATATCCGAATGACAGATAAAGAGATAAATCTAGCTAAAATGTCGTTTTTATCATACGTATGATAATATTTTCCATAGATCCCGCAAGATCGAAGTGGAATTAGGGCTAATCGTCCAAAAATCATGTTTTAACATGTTTTAACATCTGTAAATAATGGAAAAAATAAGGTTTTACCCTACCCTAGCCTCGCCGGCGGCCTTCCCCCTGGCCTGTGTTAATGTCGCCGCAGTCCCCCCCCCCCCCCCCCCCCCCCCCCCGCAAAGGGGGGCCGTCGCCGCCGTCCTAGCGTTCCACCCCCCAACCCCCCTGCCTGTAGCGAGGGGGCCCCCCGTCCACCGCCGTTCCCCTCCCCCCCGAAGGGAGGACGGCGCTCGGACCGCCACCGTCCCCTCCGAACGGGGAGGGGGGGACGGTGCTCAGGCCGTCGCTGTTTCCCCCTCCCCCCCGAAGGGGGGCGGCGTTCTAACCACCGGCGCCACATCGTGTTCCCCCCGAAGGAGGGGCCGCCTCGGTGCCACATCGCCTTCCCCCCAAAGAGGGGGCCGCCCCGGCCGCTGCATCCCCTTGCCGCCCTCGCTATGGCGGGGCGGCCGCCCCTCTCTGGGGACGTAATAACTGGCAGCGACGGTGGCAAACCCTAGCCGCCGCCGCCCCATTCTTATGAGCCTGAAGCCTAGAGAAAGAAAAAAATTAAAGCCTTGCGGGCCTGAAGCCCGGAGGCAAACTGCGGGCCTCAGAACCGCATGCCTATTTTTCAAACAAAAAAATTTAAGACTGCGGGCCCAGCTGCAGGCTTTAGGCCCGCATGCCAGTTTTTGTTTCGGAAGAAGGGGGGACTAAAATAAGCTTTAAAAATGCTTTTTGGGTTCTAATATTGATTAAAAAGGGTATTTGAGGACCTAAAAATTCATGAAAAATCATGATAAAATAGGGGACATTTGGGGACATTTGGGGATTAATTGGGAATAATTTAAAAAGAAAAATTTCTTCCTTTTATGAAGAACATGTTATATTTTGGGCTCTTTTTCAATCTCTTGGAATAAACCCAAACTGGCACAACCCTTGCATTAAATGATACCTTTGTATGATCATAAATATATGCTTCGCATCATTTTGGCTTATTCTGTGGATAAACTATGTTTGGTTGTGCAAATATTATAACTTAATAATTAGGAAGATTCTGCGACCGCTCTGCCGTTAGTCAACTAACCTAACGGTGTATGACGTTACCAAGTGGTCCAATAATTATTAAGTAATTAAATTATTTATCCCTTTCTGCGAATATAAATGCATGTGATGCCTGTGATGAAAATGGTTGATGAGCATAAATTTTTGCATGGATGGCTAATTGCGGTTTTGGATCGGCTGTTTAAGTCTCACATTTTATTTCCTGCACTTTTCTTTTACTTTTGAGAGAAATTGTAGTGAGATTTATGTAAATTGTAAAGGCCGTCTACCTTGCAATACTAACAATAAACACTCTAGAGGGGGGGTGAATAGAGTGATGGCAATAAATTGTGCAATTAAAATTTAACTTGCAAATGCGGAATAATAAATGCAAGATGAATTAATCAACACAATCAATCCAAACACAAACACAAGATATTACCCTGGTTCCCCAAACTTGGGTACGTCCAGCCACACCAATATTCACTATAGTTCCCACAAAGAGAAGTGAATACAAATCCCACAACTCACTCAGAGGATTTTGTCCTACACAAGAACCAAACCAACCCGACACAAGGGTCTAACTCCCACACAGAGAATTACTAACTCTCACACAGAGAGTTAGGGTTAGCCATACACTAGGACACCAAACTCCCACAAAGAGAGTAACTCCCACAAAGAGAGTATCTAATTCCCATAAAGAGAATTAAGGTTTCAAAGAAACACAAAGTAAAACAAATACTCTTACCTATGCCTTGAGATGTACTTACTCATTAATGAATGCAAGGCATAGAAGAGGATCTCTAATGGATGAGATTAGCTTGAAAGCACTTGGATGATTTCCCTTGAGCTTGACTTCAATACATGAAGAAGAATACTAGTTCTTAGAGGGAAATGAGAGAGTTTTAGAGTGGATTAATTAAACTCTAATGATTTTCAATATATCCAAGAAGCTCAAATGAACTCAACACTCATATATATATGAACCCTATAGGAAATCTCAAAAGCCAAGAAAACAGCCAAAAACAAAAGGCTGCAACGGCTAGATTTTGGGCTGAAACGTCAGCAATAGTTGACTGATGAACAAATGACAATCGACTGTCCAACGGATAAATAATTCCCAACGGCTATAATCTGAGCAATGACAGTCGACTATAGAAGACTACACAGTCGACTGAAAAACAGACCGTCGACTGTATATCCTTTATCAGGCGACTGCTGCACTGGAATGGAAATAAACAGAGAGTTGCAACTTACTCCCAGTATGTATACAGGCGACTGATGAACAATGACAGTCGACTGTAAAATAGACATGCAATTGTTTATCCTTCATCAGTCGACTGCTGCATGGGATGGAAATAAATAGAGAGTTTCAACTTTTGCACTTACGCCTTTTAGACGACTGTTGACCATTTCATAGGCGACTGTAAATACTCCATCAGTCGATTGATGCGAAAAGCTCAAGTAAAGTCAATAAAGAAGTTCACTTGAGCAGTGCACCACAGTCGACTGTAGAAGGCTCGACAAGCGACTGGAAATCCCACAGTCGACGGTAAAACCTTCATCAGGCGACTGTTGGAGAGCCAGAGACTCCAATTGAGTCTTTAGGCAAGATGAACCTATTGGATTGGATTCTATGATAATCCTAAGACTCACTAAGATGATTAAATGCATATGCATGAATGTGTGATCGCCCCCCGGATATGCACCCAGAGAACAATTGTAGTCTTACCGTAAGCGCACGGTCAAGTGGCAAGCGGGTATCGAACTTAGGGAGGAACAATAACAGGGTCTCGTTCTAATCACCGAGCTATCGGAATGGTCAAGAATAATTCGGGGTGAAATTGTCACAATCGTTCGTATATCAATAGAAATATCAATGAAATAAAACGCCCAGGGATAGGGAATCCCCGCTACAAACCGTATCTCGTCGTTGTGATTCGTAGGTCATACCATTGCTAGACTTGAATTTCAGGTGATCTAGTCACAACTAAATGTGGAACCAAGCACACGCTCTCGCGCTATTGCCGGTCTATAGCAAACCTAGGTTAGTGCCCAATCTCTTGCAAACCCTAACCTAAGCCGCTAGCATTAGGATCGACATCATCGTTCAATCGTATCTCGAGCCCACTCTCGTGCAAACTCGAGGTACGACCTAGGTTGAGATAGTTCCTACCCGTCCAATCTCTTGCAAACGGGTATTCGTATAGAAATACGATTAAAAACCCTAGCGTTGGTCCAATCTCTTGCAAACCAATTCTAGAAAATTCCAATCGTAAATCTAAATCGAATTCATAGGGCTTCCTATCAATTGGGACCCAATCTCTTGCAAGTCCCAATCGATATGAATCCCTAGCTATCCGTAATAAATCGATCCTAACCTAACCCTAATCAATTCTAGCAATAATTTCACCAATTCATCACAATTCGGAAATAGGGTTCATAGGGTTCATCCACATGCACTAAGACGATAAAACTATCATCCACATGCACTAAGACGATAAAACTACTCACTAATCATTATGCAATTCATAAGAAATTCAATAGAAAATTCAGCACAAATCATTGCAATGGAGAAATATTCAATAAAAATAGAGTTTTTGACAAGAAAGGGGACAAACCAATGAGAATCCAATAGCATCCAACAAGAATCTCCTTTCTAATCTCTCAAAAAGCCCAAATCTAATTAACTAAAAAGCTCTCTAAAAAGGCTGCAAAAAGTATCAAAAAGTTCTCTCTAACTAGGGCAAAAACTGGGTTTAAATACCCCTCAAAATCGCCCAGAAATTCGTGACAAAAATGCCCCTGCGCAGCTCAAAAATCGCAGTTTACGCTACAGGCGGGGCGGCTCACTCGGCCGAGTGACAAATGTCACTCGACAAATGCCGAGTGACAAACCTTGTAAAATTACAGTAAGTTGGGGATTTTTGGGGGTCTGTCTACGGAGGTGACTCGGCTGAGTAGATTTACTCACTCGGCCGAGGGGCAATTCTTGCTCGGCCGAGTGGAAGCTCTGAAAAGCCTGCAAAATAACAGTAAGTCGGCCGTTTTCGAAGCGTCTGTTCTCGTGCCACTTGGGCGAGTAGACTTCCATGCTCGGCCGAGTGAACTATCGTCACTCGGCCGAGTGCACGCCTATTTTCTTCTGTTGATGCGTGTCCGGTCTGGTCGGCCGAGTGGTCTTCTTGCGCGGCCGAGTGGGTGGTTCACTCGGCCGAGTGAGATGCTGCAAAGGCCCCATCTTCATCTTTTCGCTTCCTCGTCGCTCCTACAATGTTCTTTCTTCTCCCACTTGTCTTCCATCGCCGAATATCCCTCAAAAGAGCCTCGGGTAACACTCCGGAGTAGGTACAAATCCTCTTGATCTCAAAATCACTCCGAATCGCTCCATATCTCCTGAAATACGACAAAAACAAGAAATCGTGAAAATCATAGCAATATTGTCGAATAATCGTGAAAAACACGATATGAGCGATCAAAGTGGCATGCAAACATGCAGAAAAAGGGTGTAAAATACGGAGCAATCAAAATACCCCAAGCTTACCTCTTACTCGTCCTCGAGGAAGATGAGTAAAAAGCGAGCCCAACGGGCAAAATGATGGGAAAGAGGGGAAAAATAAAAGAAATAGAAAATAAAAATAGAATAGATAGCGAAGAAGGGGGTGCTAGATCATTTTTCTTAGGACGTGGGTTTTGCTTACTCATATAGCATACATCGAATATAAAACACACGTCAAAGACTTTTATTTCGATATCATAGTATAATTGATGCATTCGAAATAGAAACCCCCAAAATACCAATATAGCATGAAATATGGAATCATTCTAGGATTAGCATCGTCTGAAGCATCTAAAGCGGTATGCATAACCATAGATCACACACTTTTCAATTGAATACTTTCTATAATGAGTATAAGAGATATCACACGATATGGAATAGTAAGAATAGAAAAGCATGGTTTTCATGAAATGAATGCTAAGTGTCGATTTTCTGGATTTCGTGAAACTTTAGCAATCTCACCGAGTATAGAAGATTACTTAGCCAAGGTTGTCATGCACCGTCAAGTAGTCACTCTCTCACACATCATTGGATCCTCTCCCACAAGCTTATCCATAAGCGTGGTGGCATAAACAAATCAATATGTACATTCCCCATTTCTTTTGAAGCTCCAAAAAAGTAAAAATAAAACAAAAAAGGGAAGAATGAGAGAAAGAGTATGAGATAGGATCGTTATGAACTTCTTTTTCTCTTTTCTTTTCTTTTTCTCAATTTTTCTCTTCTTCTTTTTATATTTTTTTTTGCAATAACATATATACATAAGCGATCCCAAATCAAAAGAGAGAAGGATATAGAAGTATATATATATATATATTTTGATTATGGGGATTTGGAGCATGGAAATTAATAGCGGGGGAAATGCCGATAATAGACTTGCTCGGGGGGATTCACCAATGAATTTCAAGTAGAGAAATAATGCTCAAGATATGTGGAGAAAGAAATCAATGTATCACTCAGTTCACTCTATAGGACGTGCATAACAACTATCAGCAGAGTAATATAATCTACTCAGTTTAATCCCAAAAAGTAAACTAGTCCAGATATATCATCCTAGCAAACATTCAATCAACCTGAAGGTGAAGCGTACAATTCATGCAATAAGAAGTGATATGAGAGAGGAAAGCAGTACTCCAAATATAAGCAGACAATGCGTGAAGCTTGGTGTGTTTTCTATGACAAGCATACATATGAATCATCAGACATCGGCTAATAATAGAATTTCATCCATATTCATACAGGAAAAGAGTGGGTTACTATTTCAAAATGCAAAGCAGGACATAGCATATGATATCTGAAACAAAAGCTATGACGTGACAAAAATAGCATGCACATAGAGGTAAGCTAACACCACGTCATCATCATCACAGAAAAATCATCTCTAGCAAAAGATGAAAGAAACAAAGATAAGAGAAAAACAGGACTATATACAATGCGGCATACTCAAAAAGGAAAAGAAAACGTGATGCATGATAAAAACGAAAAAGTGGTGAAAATAAGTGGAAAGAAAGCGTGAAAAAAATAAAAAATGAAGGGTGACAAAAATGAAAATGTGTGAGAACTCACTCCCCCAAGCTGAAGTGCACAGTGTCCTCAATGTGCAAAGTGTGGCACAACGAGAGACGTGAAGTGGGTGGGGAGGGTGAGGATGCATGCATGATAAAAAAAAGAAAGAAAAATAAAAAGAAAATAAAATGCGAATGAATGCGATGCATGCAAAGATCAGGATGATGCAGATATAAGTGTCCCCAAAAAGTCTCTCTCTCCCTCACTCCCAAAAAGATATATAAAAAAAAGAGGATATGATCAGAAAGTGTAACGAATGGTTTTCATGTATTTGGATTATTTATATTATATATGTGTTTTGGTGGATTTTCTCCTTATGTGTGATTTTCGTCTCCGTAGCTTCCGTTTTCGTCGTTTGTGGTTTCGTTCGTTTCGTCGTGATTTTCTAGCTTCTTCCTTAGATCGTTGAGTCTTGGAGTAAGTCACGCATGACGAACTTCAAATCGCTCATATTTTAGAGTTAGAGTGATCCTAGAAGCCGTAGGAATCTTCCCGAAGCTTCGCGCTTCGATTCGGCACTTTTAGTGCACTTTAGTTGGTTCAAGAAGGGGGACCAACCGACTAGATTGAGATCTAGTCGGTCAGGAACTCTACTGGAACCGACTAGTTCATTGAATCTATTGTACATGAGTTACTGTTTATTTTTAGTCGGTCTAAGAACAACCACCGACCGACCAGATGTGAAACTAGTCGGTCAGAACTTGCTCTCAGACCGACTAGTTCCTTTGATACGTTTTACCTGAGTTACTGTTTATCGTTAGTCGGTCCAAGAACAACCACCGACCGACTAGGTTGCAAACTAGTCGGTCAGCCATTGTTCTTTAATCGACTAATTCTTTGACCATATTATCGACCTGAGTTACTGTTTGGATTTAGTCGGTCACAGTTGGTCGACCGACCGACTAGTTCTTAAACTAGTAGGTCAGCCACTCTTCTTTGACCGACTAATGACCCCAGAAACCCTAATTTCTGGGCAGCCGCCAGGTCGTTTTCTATTTAAACCCCACTTCGTTTCTTTTCTTTCTTTCTCTTCTCCTGGCCTCTTTCCTTCCCCCTTGACCTCTGATCTTCCCCAACCTTCCTCTAGCCTTCCTCCTTCATCAAGATCCTCTACCCCTCTCCATTTTGGCCGGCCACCATGCCCTAGGCCATCTCCAACCCCCAAAATCCCCAAAACCCCATTTCTCCAGATTTTCTCACCATTTCCAGATCTGAACCCTAGTTTCCGGATCGTTCTTCCGTCGCCGTGCTTGCGTGATATCATTCTTCCGCTTCCTAAGGTAGTGATCGATCCTTTGATGTTCTCATAACCCGTTTTGTGATTTTTGTGAAACCCTAATAAAAATGGATGTTGTTTGATGATTGTTTCTCCATGGCAGCGATCTCATCTCCATAGTTAGCATTTGTGTGACGACCTCGTTGATCGTCATCCTCGGTGCTAGGCAAGTGAAACTTGCCACTTAGGGTTTTGGGCCATGTCTTAGGCCATTTGCTTGTTGTAGGCGTAAAAGAGACTAGGCGACGAAATGATACTCGCCTAGGCGCAATTTTAGGAACTAGCTTGACAACGAAGCTAGATCCGGCATTTATCATGTTGCACAACTACCATGTCATGTTTAATTTCCATTAACGGTACGCGAATTAATTGTCATGTCATTGCATTCTTTAAGTGTTCCCGTGATTGCGTAGCTCCGCTACACCTTGTGAAATGATTGAGGCTAGGTGCACCCCTATGCCAAATGAAATACGCTCCTGGTTTGTGATCCAGGGAACGAGCTCTTGTGCGGGGCAACCCTGGCTCATTTACTGAGCATCGTGTACAGTGACCATGGCTCATTTACACGTGGGTTTTGTGGTAAGAGTTAAGCGGCCATTCAACTGGGAGTCTGCCCGATCAGCAACTGCAGTTGTAAGGCGTAAACTCTGGGTTCTGGGGTAGTGTTAAGCGACCAATCAGTGTGAATGTCCAACAGTTCAGCTGTAAGGCGTAAACATCTACAAACAACTTGAAACGTGACTAGTGAAAAGATTGAGATTGTTAGTAGCTTGGCTACTCTTGACATGCCCTGAAAATTGTTCTCTTGTACTCGTGGTTTCACCATGTCTTACTCGTGCACTCATACCATAACTGCCATGTCATGCATACTATAACTGCTAGGTTGTTAGTTTGCATTCCTTTTCAGTTTCCTTGCTCAAGTCTTTTAGACTTGCTGACATGTGCCCCTTTACTCTTTTGGGTGACACATGTTAGATCCTGAGCCTGAGTTCGTTGTTGAGGACGAGGTGTTTGCAGACGCCGAGCCCGAGCCTGTGTTTGACAAAGACTTCGTGGACACGGGCGATCAGTCGTAGAGACTGTTTGTGTTGTTTTAGACTGTTTTGTTGTCGGTGCGTGGCACCAATACTTTGTTATGTTGTCCCTTTTGTTGGCCTTGTTCTGGGCCTTTAGACTCTTTCTTTTAGCCTGGTGGCTTTTCTGGATGTTGAACTTAATTTTCATGTTGGACAAATTCTGAGATTTGAGATTTTATTTCTGTCTCTCCTCGTATTATTATTGTTATGCCGTTTGTGGTTACAGGGACCTGCTTATGTTTGATTGACGCTTATTGGGTTTGGGGCTTCACAGCTCCACTCTCGTGCGGACCTTTTCACGTCTCGCCTCCATTTTAGGGAAGCGGGGCATGACAGAAAGGCACCAAAATAATACGTGGAGGAGGGGGGCATAAATCAAACACCAGGCCCAGGAACAAACGGGCAGCATAACGACAAAAAATATCAGAGGCATCTAGAGTGTACCTAAGCTGGTGGTGGCGCTGCACCATCACCGTCCTGTGGCGGAGGTGGTGGCGGGGGTGGAGGTCGTGGTATCTGCTGGGTGGGTGTAGTGGAGGCAGTCGCGCCATAATCTGATTCAGGCAAGCCTGAATATCGGGAAGCATAGTGACATGGGACTGCACAGAACTGACCGTGGTAGAGAGAGCCCTGAAGTCTCCTCGAAGTCCACTAACAGCCCCCTCTAGAGCCCGAATGCTCTGAAGTAGAGTGTCAGGGGTTGGTGGAGCCGAGGGATGCACAGGTCGAACATGTGAGGTGTGGGGCTGTCTCTGGCGGGAAGCGTATAGGATGGGGCCAGCAGGGTAGTGTGGAAGGGGTGATGTGCTTGGTAAGTGATGTCCAGCCTCGGTGCGAGGCTGAGACGCAGGCTGGGTCGAAGCGGCAGCAGCAGCAGCAGAAGTGGAGGGTAAAATGTGTGACGAGGAAGCTGGAGAGGTTAGTGACACAGAAGTGGGGACAGAAGTCACGACACTCTCGGTGAAGACAGCGGCAGTGGGGTCAGAAGGGCCAATGGCCGGGGTGGCCGTGGACAAAAGTGAGGTCAGGACCGCCACTGCGGCTGTAAAGGAAGTCTCGCCGGTCTCTAAAATAGTGGTGGGACGCTCGGGGCTAAGAGAAGTGATAGGCTCGACGGACATAGGCTCAGCGGTGGTGGTGGTGGTGGTGGTGGACTCAGCAACGGTGCTCCGATACTGACATAAGTGGGGACAGAAGTGTCGGGAGGTGCAGACAGTGCAGGTGCGGGCTGAGGGATCACGGGGTCCACAGGTGGTGCAGGGGGTGCCTGCTCAGCATCCTCAGCCTCAAGTACGTAGGCAGCGGAATAAGTAGGTCCATCGCTGGGATCCAATCCACGTGCGCCGGTCCTATGTGTATCCGAGCGAGGCTCGGAAGAACCATGTAGTCAGCACTAAAGGGACCGTGTAACCACACCCAGTGCCTGCGACCGTGGGGACGAAGCATCTTCATCCGGGCCATAATGTATATCGAAAGTGCAGTGGGGCCCGGGGCTCGACGCAAGTCATCAGGTAGGTCCATGCCGGTCATAATGGTAAGAAGTGTGATCAAACCGCCGCATCAAATAGGTGAGCGAGCGCCTACCGAAATGATGATGCGGTCTAAGAACCAACTAGTGATATCAATCTCAATGGCGGGGACCAGGTCGTCGCTACCCCTATCCAGAACTCTAGGGCGAGTCATCGCGTAGAGCATGTAGAGCTCAGGCGTAGACATCATCCCAGGCTCGTACCTCGCTAAGAAAGTGGTCGCCATGAGGCGCTGGGCAATGCGGAGGCAGGTGTGCAGGATGGCTGAGGCCTTGGCCTTACTAGGGTCAAAGCCAAGTGGGGATCCCGTGATTCGTGTCCAGAATGTGGAGGTGTCGAACGACGGTGGTGGGATGTGCGTGGGAGCGTAGGCACTGTCAGGGACAGGGACAGCGGGCCATTGGAAGAACGCACGAAGCATCTCGAGAGTGACCTCGTACTCTCGATCCATCAAGCAGAATGTGCATCCTCCAGGGGTCCGGTTGATAGAGCTTAGGACCTCTAGTGTCGGACGGATGTAAGTATCCGCCGACACCGCAAGAAAATCACGCCACCCCACGTTGTCGTACAACGTGAGAAGCCCCTCGAGTACCCCTAGGTGATCAAGGTCTGCTAAGTGCGTGAACCTAGAGGGTATGATCGAGCGATGACAGATACGCTCGAACCTGGCGTGGTGTGCGTCATTTCGAAACGTGATCCCCATCGGCCCGACAGCGGGAGCGGGTGGAGGGACAGGATCGGCTGGGATCGGTTGTGTGGGTAGCGGTGGCGGTGGCGGGCTAGGTGGAGGGGAGTCCTCCCTAGCGGGAGAGGGACCGGGGTCATCGGTTCGCCTCCGCTTGGGGGCAGATCCCCGTGTACGCGGCCTAGTGCGCGGGGGCATGTGTGCCGCGAGACGTGTCCCAAACAAGTAAATACTGCGGCGTGCTAAATAATGGAACACATGTACCTGAACACGCCACGAGAATAATAAGTGATGCGTGCGAAGAGACGCCTCCGCCGAGAAGCTCAAAACTCGTCCAAAAGCTCCCCAAAGCTCCCCCAAGCTAGCCTGCAAATCAAACGATCAAATCAGTCGATAATATTCAATATATATGGGGGAGATGGGGGATAATAGATAGATATAGGAATTAATTTGAGTTAGGGGCTCAATGGGCGTACGGATCAAGAAAAACAAGGAGAAGAGGGGTTTTGGGGCAAAACGGGGGAATCCGAGGTGATAGGGGGCGGTGGAGGCCGGCGCCGGTGAGATGGAGCGGCGGCCGGTCGACGGCGAGGTCGGATCGGGCGATCACCGATCGGAGGGAGTCGATTCGGGCACCGGGGGTGCGAAGCAGCGGGCGAGGGAGGCGAAAAGGCAGCGGCTCGGGCGAAAAATGGAGAAATTTGGGGTTTTAGAAAATCGCGCCCGCCTCCAAGCTTATATAGAAATAGTTACGACTCGGCCGAGTGGAACTGTCACTCGGCCGAGTGCGTAAACAAAGAAATTTCGAAAAATCTCTTCCCCACTTACGACTCGGTCGAGTGGCTTTGCTGCACTCGGCCGAAGGAAGAATCTCCGGTCGGCCGAGTGGCTCTGCCACTCGGTAATTTTTAGGCTAGGGGGGTATCTGTTTCACTCGGCCGAGTGACAAGTCACTCGCCCGAGTGGCAATTAAAACGAAAATTTACAGAAATCGACAGAGAGTTGGTCTACAGAAACTTCCCTGTTTTGCGCTCCACTCGGCCGAGTGGCATATGCTACTCGGCCGAGTGACGTGCTGTTTTCTGCATTTACACTCCGTTTTCGCTCTGGTTTCTGTTTTTCTTCCTCCAGTCTATTTCTTCCTCCTCCTAAGGCCTGAACACATTCCTGGAGCGCTCTTCCTTGCCTCTATCTTCCTTCATATGTTTGATCTCCCTTTCTCCTTCTCCTGTCATGAAAAATAGGACCCGTTGTCACGATTTTCATGGACAAAAGACTCTAAAAACTAAAAAAATCCTAAACCAAAAATGAAAATCAAATAAAAATAATGCAAAAACCGTCGGGTTGCCTCCCGACAAGTGCTCGTTTAAGGTCGTGAGCTCGACCCCTCAAGATATTCGTTTAGCTCGTGATATTGGGTGCATACGAGATGCACCCGTCAAACTTGTCGGGAAGGCCGCTTGGGTTCGGGTCGTGATGTTCATCGGTCTTCCTCGACGCCTCCTCATCATGGATAATGTTGGGGGATGAGTCCCCCAAGCTAGAGCTTGTTCCTATCTTCTTCTTGGCCGGTGACACCGATCTTCCGTTCGGTGGAGCTTTCTTCGGATTCTTGGCCTTTGAGAGCTTGCAAAGCTCTCGTATTCTTGCGACATCAGCGTCGCCTTCATCATTGTCCGTGGAGCTATCTGGAGGGTCCTCCAATTTCTCCTGTTCACCCGAAGCTTGGCCTTCTTCGAAGCCATCGTCATGGAGAGAAAGAATAGAGTGGGGGATTGCTTCTTCAATCACTTCATCGAGGAGATCCACATAATCTAACTCCTCATGATATGGCATATGTTTCATGGCCCAGGGTATGTGAAGCTCGACTTCTATATTGCCGACATTCAAGGATAGAGTTCCTTCACGCACATCGACGATAACGCCGGCGGTTGCGAGGAACGGGCGTCCAAGTATGAGCGAAGTGTCACCCTCTTCCTTGATGTCCATTATAACAAAATCACAAGGCAAGCATATACCTCTCGGTACTTGGAGTGGAATATTCTCTGCGATCCCTTCCGGCCTAGTAATCCGACCGTCCGCAAGTTGAATCCTCATGTCGGTCGGCTTCAAGTCGGTGCCCGTGTTCAATCTTCGGAACATACTAAGGGGCATAAGGCTCACACTAGCGCCCAAGTCTACTAGAGATTTTTGCAAAGGGATGACTCCTAGTGTGCAAGGGATGCAGAAACTCCCGGGATCCTTAAATTTCGCCGGCTCCTTCTCCTTCCGGGTACACCAAGTCCCTTGCTCCGCAAGCATAATTTTTTCCTTCCTTTTCTTTCCCGAAATCAAATCTTTCAAGAACTTCGCGTAAGTCGGGATCTCAACAATTGCATCTAGGAAAGGAATATTGAGGCTTACTCCCCTCAAGTATTCTAGGAACTTGGCGAGCCTTTTCTCCATCTTGGCTCTAGCTAGCCGTTGTGAAAACGACACCGGTGGCATGTAGCGACGCTCATCAAGTGGCTCCACCACTTTAGAATTTCATTCTTCAATTGGATCCTTTCGGCTCTCTTCTTCAATTGCCGTCTCTTTCTCTTCCAAAATTTCCACCACGGGTTGCTTGCATTGGGTCATAGCGGGAGTGTTATCCTTCCCGCCACTTGTTGTAACTGCAACCACCGCATTGATGTGTCCGGTGTTGCTCCGTGGATTGGGCTCGAGTTGAGCCGGCAATTGTTGGGCGTTCTTGTTAAGCAACGCAAGTTACTCCGAAAGTTGAGCGACGACGGTATTTAGTGAGTCTTGCCCCGCCGTCAATCTAGCGTTGATCTTCCGTTGCTCCACCATAAATTCTTCCACCCTAGATTCGTGGTCCGGTCGTGGTTGAGCTTGAGGTGGGTTGGGAGCTCTCCATCCTTGGTTGTACCCGGGGGTCTATATGGTCCCGCTTGTTGCCTTGGCGGGTAGTTTTGTTGTGGTGGCCCCCTCGGTTGATATTGAGGTTGCGGTGGTGGAGGCCGAGCTTGAGGAATTTGTTGCGGCAGGGGGTTCAAAGCACCATCATTGTTTGCATATGAAAAGCCCGGATGGTTTCTAGCGGTCGGGTTGGCCCAATATCCGGAATTCCCCGCGACATATTGTACTTGCTCCAAGGCTCCATCTCCATTGTCCCCTCCTACATACATGGCTTGGGATTGGTCTTGCCAATCACTCATATTGCTTGTCGGCATAGATGTAGAGGGTGCTCCATGGGGCTCGATGATATATTTCTCCAATCTCTCCACCACCTTGTGGAGAGAGTCAATTTGGTTGAAAGCTCCGCCACGGCCTTGGCCTCATAAATACTAGTGGGCTTCAAGGAGGATGACGAATGTCCTCGCTCGTCCCCCCATTGTTGGTTGTTAGAGGCCATCTCTTCCAACAAGGCTGTAGCTTCATCCGGGTCTTTGATAATATGGCTCCATTGGCGGTTGCGTCAATAATTTGCTTCGTGCCCGGTTGGAGTCCATTGTAGAAACTATGGACTAGCTCCCAATCTTCTATACTATGATGGGGGCATTGGTGTTGTAAGTCCTTGAAGCGCTCTCATGCTTCATAGAGGATTTCTTACGGTCCTTACTTAAAGGACATGAGAGCACTCCGGATCTTCACCGTCTTGGAAGGAGGGTAAAACTTGTCAACGAAGGCGCTCGCCAACTCATCCCAAGTGGTGAATGTCCCTTCCGCTTGCGTTCTCAACCAATACAAAGCTTTATCCTTGAGTGTGAAGGGGAAGAGTCGCAGTCGGATTGCATCAACGGAGACGCCCGGCATTTGGAAAGTGGCGGACTTGGATAAGAAAAGTTGGATGTGGTAATGCGGATTTTCATGGGCATTCCCATGAAACGGGTCTTGTTGCATCAACACTACCAATCCCGTTTTTAGCTCAAAATTCTTGTCCGCCGCTAGTTCCGGCATGGCGATGGACGATGTGGTGGAAGAAGTCTTAGGCTGAAGCCTATCTCTTATAGATATGATCCTCGCCATTCGTGCGGCTAGCTCCTCCGGTGTCTCCACACGGTTCATACAACCGTCCTCCATAGCATGCCTTCTCTCGGCTCTAATCCTCCGCACGGTACGCTCGATCTCCGGATCAAATAATATTTCCTCGGGGTTTGCCGTAGATCTCATGTACATGCAAGGGAAAACAGAGTTTCAAAGGAAATGTTAGCACGATTAAGGAGTAAAAAGATAAAAATAATGAAACAAAAAGGAAAATACTAGGTAAAAAGGATAAAACACTATTGCCTCCCCGGCAACGGCGCCAAAAACTTGATCGCCCCCGGATATGCACCCGGAGAACAATTGTAGTCTTATCGCAAGCGTACGGTCAAGTGGCGAGCGGGTATCGAACTCAGGGAGGAACAATAACAGGGTCTCGTTCTAATCACCGAGCTATTGGAATGGTCAAGAATAATTCGGGGTGAAATTGTCACAATCGTTCATATATCAATAGAAATATCAATGAAATAAAACGCCTAGGGATAGGGAATCCCCGCTACAAACCGTATCTCTCATTGTGATTCGTAGGTTACACCATTGCTAGACTTGAATTTTAGGTGAACTAGTCACAACTAAATGTGGAACCAAGCACACGCTCTCGCGCTATTACCGGTCTATAGCAAACCTAGGTTAGTGCACAATCTCTTGCAAACCCTAACCTAAGCCGCTAACATTAGGATTGACATCATCGTTCAATCGTATCTCGAGCCCACTCTCGTGCAAACTCGAGCTACGACCTAGGTTGAGATAGTTCCTACCCGTCCAATCTCTTGCAAATGGGTATTCGTATAGAAATACGATTAAAAACCCTAGCGTTGGTCCAATCTCTTGCAAACCAATTCTAGAAAATTCCAATCGTAAATCTAAATCGAATTCCTAGGGCTTCCTATCAATTGGGACACAATCTCTTGGAAGTCCCAATCGATATGAATCCCTAGCTATCCGTAATAAATCGATCCCAACCTAACCCTAATCAATTCTAGCAATAATTTCACCAATTCATCACAATTCGAAAATAGGGTTCATAGGGTTCATCCCCATGCCCTAAGACGATAAAACTACTCACTAATCATTATGCAATTCATAAGAAATTCAATAGAAAATTCAGCACAAATCATTGCAATGGAGAAATATTCAATAAAAATAGAGTTTTTGACAAGAAAGGGGACAAACCAATGAGAATCCAATAGCATCCAACAAGAATCTCCTTTCTAATCTCTCAAAAGCCCAAATCTAATTAACTAAAAAGCTCTCTAAAAAGGCTGCAAAAAGTATCAAAAAGTTCTCTCTAACTAGGGCAAAAACTGGGTTTAAATACCCCCTCAAAATCGTCCAGAAATTCGTGACAAAAATGCCCCTGCGGAGCTCAAAAATCGCAGTTTACGCTACAGGCGGGGCGGCTCACTCGGCCGAGTGACAAATGTCACTCGGCCGAGTGACAAACCTTGTAAAATTACAGTAAGTTGGGGATTTTTGGGGGTCTGTCTACGGAGGTGACTCGGCCGAGTAGATTTACTCACTCGGCCAAGGGGAAATTCTTGCTCGGCCGAGTGGAAGCTCTGAAAAGCCTGCAAAATAACAGTAAGTTGGTCGTTTTCGATGCGTCTGTTCTCGTGCCACTCGGGCGAGTAGACTTCCATGCTCGGCCGAGTATACTATCGTCACTAGGCCGAGTGCACGCCTATTTTCTTCTGTTGATGCGTGTCCGATCTGGTCGGCCGAGTGGTCTTCTTGCGCGGCCGAGTGGGTGGTTCACTCGGCCGAGTGAGATGCTGCAAATACCCAATCTTCGTCTTTTTGCTTCCTCGTCGCTCCTACGATGTTCTTTCTTCTCCCACTTGTCTTCCATCGCCTAATATCCCTCAAAAGAGCCTCGGGTAACACTCCGGAGTGGGTGCAAATCCTCTTGATCTCAAAATCACTCTGAATCACTCCATATCTCCTGAAATATGACAAAAACAAGAAGTCGTGAAAAGCATCACAATATTGTCGAATAATCATGAAAAACGCGATATGAGCGATCAAAGTGGCATGCAAACATGCAGAAAAAGGGTGTAAAATATGGAGCGATCAATGTGTAGACCATCTATCAAGGTATTACATTAAACCTAGACTCAAAAAGGAGAACATCAATAAATGAAATATTACATGGATTACATAGCTTTCCTTTAAAGTCTATGGCTTCAGTCTTGATGCCTTGATATTCCCCATCATCTCTATGTTTTTGCACCCCTTGAGTCCAAGCTTTGGCTCTTCTCCACTTGATGTCCATCCTTACACCAAGTGTTTAGTCTCCAAAAATGATATTCTTGAAATGTAACTATGATACTAAAACAAGAGAGGCATTAGCAACAACATAATGTTGTGATCATCATCAAAATAACATTGGTATGAAACACCAATACTCAACATAAATGTCCAAGACCGAAGACCACTTTCCATGGAGACGGAGGCCACAATTGAAGCTGAAGATCGCATATGGGACCCACGGGGTTTCCAAAGTGGTAATTTCTTTTTAAAAGCTTCCATTTGTGTAATATGGACTATACTGGACTTTGGACTTTTTATTTATGTCGGACTGGCCGATCCACGCAATTAGCTCTTCATATAAAAATTGACTCCACATGAAAATGTTTATTGTTTAAATTTTTAATTCATGCAAATTTGTGTCCTGCTAGGTAAAATGGCTAAAATCACAAGTGTCGATTTCGAAGTGTTGGATGCATCAGGGAGAAACTATCTAAGCTGGCAGCTCGATGTGAAGTTCCATCTGCGGGTTAAGTCCCTCATTTCTGCTGTGACCAAGTATGAAAATGTAAGCGATATAGAAAAGGCGCAAGCCATTATCTATATTCGTCGCCTTGTGGATAAGACCCTAAAGGCTGAATACCTTACGGTCGAAGATCAATTTGAGCTGTGGATTGCCCTTGAGAACAGGTATAAACATCAGAAAGATGTTATACTACCAAGTGCATGATATGAGTGGGAGAACATGCGACTGCAAGACTTTAAGTCTATAGCTGAGTACACCTTAGCTCTTTTTAGCATCACCTCACGCTTGAAGTTGGGTGGTGAAAAAGTCTCAGAAGATCGCATATTGTAAAAGACGTACACGTCTTTCCATGAGAAATATGCGATACTAATGCATCAATACCATAAACGAAAGTTCACCAAGTATTCTGAGCAGCTGTCATGTTTATTCATGGCTGAAAAAAACAGAAAGCTTCTCCTCGCCACTCACAACATGTGCCCCCTGGCACTGCCCCCCTCCCAGAAGCTCATAATGCCTCTTCTTCTCGAACGTAACGACCCGCTCTCAGGGGGCCATTATTTATTTGATTTTAATTGCAGGTTTGTAGTTTACTAATGAAATCAATATAGTCACAATCTAGAGATGTACCAAATACTCAAACCAGCGTACATACATTATTACAGTCTGAATTTAAAATACAGCAGCACGCAGCACTCTCTCACACCAAATACATAAAAAGAAGTACTGAAAGGAAATACGAAAGGGAAATACATGATACAACACATATACCAACACAAGCGACTAAAACTCTGTTGTCTCTGGGTTGAACTCTGGCTCCTCGAACTCAGGGGCTACTTCCTCGATCTGGTCGTCGTCTGTCGATGCCATAAATGAAACCGTATGTAAGTCACAACAATTCTAAATATAGTAAATAAGCAATGCACAAGTATGACAAAAGTAACTTCCTACAAGCAGACCAGAGCACAGTACAGAGCAACAACTATACACAACTGAATAGTAAAAGTGAATAGAACTTTAAAAAAAGAACAATTGTACTGTGGTAGTGCAAGTGTAACATGCTACTTCTATAGCTAAAAGTACGACAAGTAAAGTACTGGTGACTGCACAGGCGTAGTAAGTAAAGTGCATGTGCTACAAAGAAGTGATCGTGCAAGCTACACTAGAACTACGTGAATCAAGTCGAAGAGTACAATATGTGACCATCGAGTTCATCTCTTCCTGGGTGCGCTTACCCAGACGAACACAGGCATCGGTACATGTAGTTTATCGAAACACATGCAGCGGGACGGGATGCTGAAACACTGGCAACGGTACGGGAAGATGAACTCCAGTCACTCCCATACTCTCTCAAACTATGAGTTACCCCAAAATCTCAGTGAAGTGTCAAGTGTTATACAGGATGTTTCACAGGATGTTCCATACGATGTATCACATGATGCTAGTCAAACCAAGACCACCGGTTGACTTTCTTATTGAAAACCAGAAAGTAGGAACTCATTCCAAAGCAGACTATGCCAAAGCACAGTGGATGCTAAGGAATTAGAGGATAAAGACAAGTACAACATTCTGGGTGTCAATTCCATACTTCGAATACGTGGTAGTGTTCTTTAGCACACAATTTACCCAAGTTCCGTTACTTATTTGATATTTGTTCGCAGGTCTGCAGTTTACCAGTGAAATCAACATAGCCACGATGCAGAGACGTACAATAATACTCAAGCCAACAGACATTATTATAGTCCACAAATTTAAAAATACAACAACAACCATCACTCTCTTACAGAATACATGAAAAGTAAAGCGGAAAGGAAATACATCGGAAGTACACTACACACACACTCTGAATATAAAAGTCAGCAGTCCCGGGATCGTGCTATCGCTCTGCGAACTCAGGAGGGCCTAAGTCAACCTGTACGGCGTCTGCGGTGTCACGGTGATGGAACTATAGGTAAGTCACAACAATTCTAGCGATAGAAAAAGAGGAGTGCACAAATATGGAGCAGGCTATAGTAAACAAGTACGGAAAATAAAGTAAAAGCGAACATGCATGCTTTACTGTTGGTGTGTGGGTGGTACTGTGTATTTACTTTTCCGCACTTCTTTTCAGAAAATGTGCTGGTGGTTGTTGTACTTTAATTTGGACTGTAATAACGTCTGTACGCTGGTTTTGAGTATTGTGATACATCTCTGAGTTGTGGCTATGCTGAATTCACTGGTAAACTGCGGAACCTGCAAATATCAAATAAGTAACGGGCCCCCCGAGAGCGGGTCGTTACAGCATGCAAGAGCGATAAGTAAAGTGCTAGTGGCTGTGTAGGTGTAGTAAGTAAAGTGCATGTAGTGCGTAAATTAAAGGTGTCGGTACAAGTGTAAAAGTAACGTGCAAGAGCAACAATTGTGGCATGGCATATGGTAGCAGCAATATTTTAACTAGCAGGCAATGTAATGACGATAGTAGGACAACCGGCAGATGTAGTAACACTAAAAGGACAAGCAGGCAATAGTAACACTAAAAACTACGTGACTTATATAAGTAAGTATAGTGTGCAACCATTGAGCTCATCTCCTGCTACAGGGGCGCTCACCCGGGTGGATCTCATTTCACTTTAGTCGGTACATTTCATTTAGACGGTCGGTACAGTGCACTGTGTAGATGGCTCGCAGTCGCTCCCGCACTTTCTCTAATATAAGTTTACCCCAAAAA
This sequence comes from Scilla litardierei, assembly GCA_030789695.1. Lineage (NCBI taxonomy): Eukaryota > Viridiplantae > Streptophyta > Magnoliopsida > Asparagales > Asparagaceae > Scilla > Scilla litardierei. Next base: position 137,515,394 of record CM061137.1, read on the forward strand.
CCCAGTGCAGTGCCAACTATTTTTAAGCATTCAATTTCATTAAGATGTTTCAGCAGTATGGTGTTAATACTGTATGTCATTCAGTCATTATGTAGCAATACGGTAGGTCAATGTGTTGTTCCAAAAGTAAAGATGTTCACATGCATTAACAACACTTCAAAGATCTTAGCTTTGTTGAAAAGTCAAGGCAGAACCCTCAAGAGAGAATGTCAGTCTTGAACAATGATTTGAAGTCCAATAACTAAGTTACCGATTCCATGCTTCGAGCATGCGGTATTTCCATTTAATACACTATTTTCCATTACGTACACTATCTAACTTCTAAGGTTAGAATTTATTGTGACTTACCCCTCGAGCTCGTCGTGGCAAAACGAGGTTGGAGTTAGAGGAGTTGATGCACGAGGATTAGTATCTGCAAACACAAGAAGTCATTAGTTAATGGCTACTCTAATCTCTATTTATTTCATTGGTCGTTTTGATTTTTAAAACTGTTTAAAACGGTATCGAAAAACGTTCTAAAATTTTATATATGCTGAAAATGAAGAATATAATTTTACTACAAAAGGAAAATATTTTCAAAAGCTTCTGCTATTTTTTTATAATTTTCAGAAGCTTGAAATTCATTTTAAAAACTCAATTTTCTTAAGTATTGTAAAACTTCCGTAATTTCTTCCGGTTACAATACTAATCGGAAATACATGAATGAGTAGTCAAAATAACCGTCTCAAAGATTACTATAATATATTTTTTTATCACATATCAGTGTACGTGAAAACAAAGAGTTACAGATTTTAGAAAGAATGTTACATATTTAATTTTTAGGCTAAAAATGATTCTGGAAAAACTAAGCGTCTGATCGAGATGAGATCAGCCCCATTGGATCCAATATTATTTCTGATTTTCTGGAGCTAGTCTCACATTTTTCTGAGGCCTATATATTCAGTTATGAATTTAAAACCAACAAAATCCTTTTTGTAATTATTGAAATACGGTATACTCGTATTTATACATATCTTAATACGTTTATAATAATACGTTGTATAAAAAACCTCACTTCGCTTCGTTCTCATGCATGCATGGGGTATCTTTGCGTCGAGGCGGCGGACGGCAGCGGCGTCGAGGCGAGGCAGTGGCAGGGGTTGGTGGCTGTGTGCGGCGGAGGCCACTGGAGGTGACGGTGCTCATGGATGGTCGGAGCGGAGCGCGCAGCGGCGAGGCAGTGCGTGGGTGCTGGGCTTGCGGGCGAGCGGAGAGGAAGAGGAGGCAGCGGGGTGACTTTGCAGGGCGCTCCGGTGAGAGGGGGAGGCAACAAGAGGGGACGAAGATGTCGACGGCGACTGCAGTAGCGCCTCGAGGCTCCGGTGCTCGGAGGGAGCTGGGGCGCTACGGGAGGGCGTCGGGGGTTCGTCGGTGCTGTCGGGGTTCGACGTCGGAGGAATGAGCAGCTCCAATGCGGCGAGGCGGTGGGCGCTGTTGGGATTGCGGGTGGCGACGTGGTGGTGCGGGCGTGGGTCGATGACGAGGCCGGAGGGCGGGAGAGAGAGAGAGAGAGAGAGAGAGAGAGGGAGGGAGGGAGAAGAGAGAGAGATAGAGAGAGGGTGCGGGTTTGATAGAAGAAGAAGAAGATGGGTTCGGGTCGGGGTTTAGCCTGGGGCTGAGGGTTAGGGGTGAGAACGGGAGAAGGAGGGGGTTAATTTATAGGGTTATTAATTAATATAATAATAAGGGGGTATTAATATGGGTTATTGAGGGTTATTGACTAACTGTAGAGGATGGGTTGGTATGAAACACATGGGGTCTAATCGGGTAGGTTATGTGGTTAGGTTTGGTTAATTAAGGTAATTAGTAATTAGTAAAACCTCATTAGTGAAAGTATTTAGTAAAATACAAAAATGAAATTACGATTTTGCCCTTACTAGTAAACGTGTTTGAAAAATTACGAAAACATACCCACAGGTTCGTATCGTCACGAGGATCGCGAATACGAGATCTATTTCGAAATCTGAGCTACAGCTATACGAGTTTTAGGCCAAAACGTTTAGGAAGCGGGTTTACGGGTTCTCTATTGATTTGACTTCAGAAAATTACGAGATTAATGTGGGAAGCCCTAAGTGGTCATAGGATGATACCGTAGAAGTTTGAAAACGTTTTGAAGATAATTGAATAGAAAATAAATTCATTAAGCCAAAATAGTAATAATTGAAAATGAATTTTTATCGGAATTGTTTTGAGTATTTGAGGAAATCGGAACTTACTGAAATACACTATAGCTAGTCTAATGCTTCAAAACATTTTTATAGAAAATTTTTGAAATCAGTTTTAATATAAAACTCCTGACTAGCCATTATAAAGAAAACTTGAAATGTTGAAAATACGTAATTACGTGAATTGATGTATCGAAAATTACTGGTCGTTACATTCTACCCTCCTTAAAATAATTCCGTCCTCGAAATTAAGTGGATCGATAATTGCCTAAGCAATTCAAACAATCGAGAGGAAGGCTCGATGAACGACCACGACATAGGAAAATAAGTTGTTAATAGCATAAAATATAATGTGATATCACAACATCAAGAAAACAAGAGATGATATCATGAATGAATACATACTATTTACATCACCATAGCTTCTATAGCTAGTCTCAGGACTTGCATTATCATAATAGCTACCTTGACTACGATGATATAATAGTAGTTGCAAATGGATGAGTACACTATTAAAAGCGATTGTTCATACCTCCAACCTCCTGGTTGATGGCTCTTGTGTCTTCTGCGATCATGGTGTATGCCTGTCGTTGCGGAGGAGGTGATGGTCGATGAGAAGCGTCTCCAGCAGAGGCAGTAGCTGTGGCAGTGGCAGTAACTCATACTCTTGCATCTGGGCAATCCCTAGCAAGATGACCTTCCGCTCCATAAATCAGGCAGAGATGCAGGTACCAATGACACTCTGATTTCACATGTCCAGGCCTACCACAATGGTGACACACTGGACGTTGCAGTGGTGCCTGTCTCTTGAACTGGGTCTGCTGGATCGGGCGATGCATCTGGTCAGATGCTGGTTGACGGTTGGGTCCAGCAGCAGTGGTTGGAGGTGGTGGCCTTCTGGAAGGGGCAGTCATCGCACGCCTTTCTTCTCTCTCAACGAACTCATGTTCACGAGCTGCGGCCAGGACCTCGGTATGTGTTCAGAGCTAACGTCCGACCAAGTTTCGTCGGATCTCTATGTTGAGTCCTTGCTTGAAGCATCGGGCTTGGGTCAGAGGAGTGGCGACCATCTCGGGAGAAAAACGGCTCAGCAAGGTGAATTGGTCATCATACTGTTCCACTGACATGGAACCCTGTTTCAACCCGACAAATTATGCCTAAAGTTCCATCTGAGCCTCGAGGGAGAAATATTGGGCACAGAAATGTTCAGTGAACGACGCCCAATCGATTGGTCATTGAAGACGGTCTTCGGTGGAGTTCCACCAGACTCTGGCTCCATCCGTCAGTTGGGACCGGGCAGTGTCCACCAAGCATGTTTTCCGATCTGAGTGGCCCTCAAATTGTCTTCGGTACTCTCCAGCCATTCTTCGGCCTTCATCAGGCCATCCTCACAGTTCCAGGTCTTTGGGTGGAGTGAGCGGAATTGTTGAATGCCTCCTACATGATTATCTTCTCCCTTGATAGCTTGGACCATCTTTCGTAATGCGAGATCAGAGATATGATGCACTGTGGGTGGAGGTCCGTTGTTGGTCTGGTTGCTGGCTCCAGATTGGTCAGCTCCATTGAGGCTCTCGGAAGTGTTCCCGTTCATTGTTGAATGTCACACCGGCATACATAGAAAGATTGTCAGCTTTGTTGAGTATCATGTACAGTACATCCTGATCTTGCTATATTGTTCACGAGGTATTTAACGTGGACCTGCATGGGCTACCAAACTTGTAACGACCCGCTCTCAGGGGGCCCGTTACTTATTTGATATTTATTCGCAGGTATGCAGTTTACCAGTGAAATCAACATTGCCACGATACAGAGACGTACAATAATACTCAAGCCAACTGACATTATTACAGTCCACAAATTTAAAAATACAACAACAACCATCACTCTCTTACAAGATAGATGAAAAGTAAAGCGGAAAGAAAATACATCGGAAGTACACCACACATACACTCTGAATATAAAAGTCAGCAGTCCCGGGATCGTGCTACGGCTCTGCAAACTCAGGAGGGCCTAAGTCTACCTGTACGGCATCTGCGGTGTCACGGTGATGGAACCAAAGGTAAGTCACAACAATTCTAGCGATAGAAAAAGAGGAGTGCACAAATATGGATCAGGCTATAGTAAACAAGTACGGAAAGTAAAGTAAAAGTGAACATGCATGCAAGAGCGATAAGTAAAGTGCTAGTGGCTGTGTAGGTGTAGTAAGTAAAGTGCATATAGTGCGTAAAGTAAAGGTGCCGGTACAAGTGTAAAAGTAACATGCAAGAGAAACAATTGTGGCATGGCATATGGTAGCAGCAATATTTTAACCAGCTGGCAATGTAATGATGATAGTAGAACAACCATACAGATGTAGTAACACTAAATGGACAAGCAGACAATAGTAACACTAAAAACTACGTGACTTATATAGAAAAGTACAGTGTGCAACCATTGAGCTCATCTCTTGCCACAGAGGCGCTCACCTGGGTGGATCTCATTTCACTTTAGTCGGTACATTTTATTTAGACGGTCGGTACAGTGCGTTGAGTATCGATTCCCCGGATTTTGTTTTGATGATGAACAAACATAAATATCGTGAACTAATTCTCTTTGAGCACAGTTATGGAGATCGTCGCCAAACTACTTTGTACATCTCAAGCGACATCCCAAAACTTCTTAAAGCGGTGATCGTTGTGCCTGAAGCTTCGTTGAAGCTCAAGGAGTTATTAATGAAGTTTAGAGATTCGGATTGAAGCTTTGAAGACGGTTCGTCATGTTTATTTTATTGTCTTCTAGCTTCATCGTATAGAATGTTAAGCCTTGAGTAGAATTTGCTTAACTATCTTCATAACGCTCATATCTTAGATCTAGGATTGTCTTAGAAGCCATTAGAATCTTTCCCGAAGCTTATCGCTTCATTTCACGGCTTCTTATGCATCTTAGTTGGTTCAAGAAGAAGACCGACTAGATGACAATCTAGTCGGTTGGAAATCTTTCTTGAACCGACTAGATATCCTAGTTCAATTCAACCTAGCCACTGTTGACAAGTTAGTCGGTTAAAGAACATTCATCGACCGACTAGTTGTCAAACTAGTCGGTTGGCAATCCTTCGTAGACCGACTAGTTTTCCTTGTGAAATTCAGCTCATTTACTGTTGATCAATTAGTCGGCCCAAGAAGGTTCACTGACCGACTAGTTGTCAAACTAGTCGGTTGGTGTCTCTTCTTAGACCGATTAATTCTTTCTATTGATTTCACTATCTTTCTTGTCAACCATCTAGTCGGTCCAAGAAGGTTCACCGACCGACTAGTTGCAAAACTAATCGGTTAGTGATCCTTCTTAGACCGATTAAGCAGCTTCATAAGTAAATCCGTTGGGCATTTAATGCCACGATTTTTGCTGAACTTTTTTCTCTCTTCTATATAAACTTGATGAGCTTCTTGCTTGCATTCAAGGCTGCCATTATTGAGATTTAGAGAATCAAAGAGAAGAGCATTCAATTCTCATTTCCAAGCTCTCTCACTTCACAAGAATCTCTCCCTACTCTTTGAGCCCTAATTCCTCAAGAGAGATTCTCATTCATTGTGAGCTACTCAAGCCAAGAGCTTGAATCCAAGTCACCAATTTCTCCCTAGCCATCTATTGCTGCTCATCTTGGTGGAGCTAGGGTTTGGTGCTTGCTTCTTCCTCAAAATCCTTCTTGCCCTAAAATCTGTAAGTTTTACTCAAGGCATAGGGTTTTGTGGTAAGTGTTTATTGTTTCATTTACTTTGATATTTCAAGTTTATCTCTCGGTTGTGAAAGAAGATCGTGATCCCGGTTTGTGGGAGTCACGTTTCGATTTGTGTATGATTTGATCTTGTAGTAGTTTTCTACAAGAATTTCATAGTGCAAAAATTGGGTTAGAGGATTCTAACTCAAGTAGCCGGAGGGGATCCGGGTGTCTGGGACGTAGGATCGCCGGCAACAAGTCGGGGAGACTTGGGTGGATCCGAACCCGTTACATCGCTTGTTTGCGTTGGATTTTATTGTTGTCAATTTTTCATTCCGCATTGTTGTTAGTGTTTGCACAATAATTAGGAATTATTCTCTTGATTATTTTAAAGTACTATTCACCCCCCTCTAGTACTTGTGCTGTAACTATCAGGGCATTACATTTGGTATCGGAGCCAAGTTCATAGCTATGTCTACCAACAACAACAAGAACGTTCGTCCACCATCCGACTAAAGCACCTTCAAGAATTGTGAAGGAGCTTCTTCAGTGATGGAAGGACACTCCTCAACTAGGCCTCCTCACTTCAACGGTGCAAATTATGGGTACTGAAAATGCCGGATGGAAACCTTCCTCCGGAGCACTTCACTTTGGAGAGCCACGCTAACGGAGTATGTCGAGCCCGCCGAAGAAGACTTCGCGAAGTGGACTACCGCGGAGGTCGCCACGGAGGTGAACAATGCCAAGGAAATGAATGCCTTACAATGTGCTTTGGAGCCCAAAGACTTCAACACGATATGCACCTGTAAGAGTGCATATCAAATTTGGAACCAACTCCTCATCTTGCACGAAAGAACGAGTAGGGTAAAAGACTCTAAACTCGTTGTTGCTAACAAAGAGTTCGAGTTATTTCACATGGAACAGGGTGAACGTATGAAGGAGTACTATGCTCGCTTCGTGGATATAACCAACGAGTTGGAAGCTCTTGGGAAGAACTATACCCAAAAGGAGAAAGTCGTGAAGATTATTGACGGACTTCCTACGAGTTGGAAAAGGCGTACCTACGCTATCGAGGAAGGCAACGATATGAATAAATATACTGTCATTCAACTAATGGGTACCTTAATGTCGCATGAGGTACGGAAGGATAGTAAGATAAAGATGCAGGACAAGATGAAGTCGTTCTTGAAGCAAGAAGATCCAAAGAAAAAGGCAATTGCTTTCAAGGCCGCTCCTTCTACATCTACCGATGGTGAAGAATCGGAAGACGAGTTGGACATAGAATCCATTGCCCTTATGACAAAGAAGCTCAATCGATTCTTCCGAAAAGGTAACTTCAAGAATAAATCAAAATTTAGTTCGACTAATGCCTCCGCTCCTTTGTGTTTTAAATGCAACAAGCCAGGACACATCAAGGCGGATTGTCCTCTCAACAAACAAAAGGAGAAGTGGAAGGCACCAAAGTTCGACAAGTCACGAAAGTACAAGAAAGGGTACAAGAAAGGGCTTGTCGGCACATTCACCGACTCCGAAGAGGACTCCTCAAGTGGAGAGTCGGATGATGAACAAGTGGAGCAAGCACACATGTGCTTCATGGCAAGAGAGGAATATGATCAAGAGACCTATTCTGATGAAAGTGAGGATGAAGGCGAAGAGGTAACTATGGATGAACTTAGATTAGCTAACAAACAAATTTGGTCTAAGTATACTAAATTGGTAAATAGATATACTAAGATTAAAGATGAGCTAACTAGTCTCCAAACCTCACCTAAGCCTATCATCATCAACAACGACACCGTTGTTGAAGGCTTGAGAAATGAGATTGTAAATCTCAAATCTCAACTTGAGCATGTTCATATTGAGGATTCGGAGGAGCACGAGATAGCGGATTGGATTTCTCGAAACTCAACTTTGAGTATTGAGAATGAGAATCTCAAGCCTCGTGTTTGTGAACTCACAACTCAAGTGTCCACTTTGGATACTTCAATACTTTCTCTCACCGAGAAGTATGAGTCCACATTAGGCCGAATTGATAAATTCAACAAAGGCAAGGACCATTTGGATAATATACTGAATGACTTACTTCCGGCCAATCATCGTATTTGCTTGGGGTATAAAAAGAAAAATTCATCCAAATCTTCCACCACCTTTGTAAGGCCAACTTCCGATGCCTCAACTAGTGGGAGTAAACACCCCATGGGTAGTTCATCAACCAATGGTGCTTCCACTAGGTACACACCCCCGTCTGGAAAGACACCCACTTTGGGTGGACCTCCAAAGAAGGGTCATGCATTTATGTACACCAATACTATGCCATGTAGGAACACACCTCCTACTCCACATGTTCACACGTATGATGATTGCTATGCTCCACGTCCACGGGCACGTGCACACCAAGTGAGACACACTCACGCACGTGTTCCCCCACATGCATATGTTCACCCACATAATTATTATATGAACAATTACCATCATGCACCATATCATATGTCGCCTCCACCATTCCATCATGTGCCGTATGCTTATCCATGTCATGCATTTCCTAGGCCACTTCCTCGTAGGCCACATGCATCACATAGAAATCAACCACATGTGAATGCTCCTAATAGGAATAGGGCTTCCAAGAAATTCACTATTTGGGGCCCGAAGGACACAAGCATGCATGAAAAACAAGCATACATTAATTCTTATTTCATGACTGTAGTGTACAATGATGATTATGTTGGGAAGTCTAAGTCCAATTGGACTTGGCTTCCAAATGTCTAATCTCTTAGGACCCAATGACCTTGGGTACCATGATACGATATTTTTTATCGTCAGGTACTCAAGAAAAAGAAAAGGAGCAAAAAATCAAAATTTAGCTCCAAGGATGGGTGGATACTTGATAGCGGGTGCTCAAAACACATGACGGGTGAAGCTCAATTGCTTTCCGGAGTGGTGACCATTGAAAATGGGAACCGAGTGGTCTTTGGAGGCAACGAGAGCGGAACCATCATTGGTGTTGGAAAAGTTGGTAACCCCTTTAAACCCCTTATAAGTGATGTTTACCTTGTTAAAGGCTTATATCACAATCTCATTTCAATAAGCCAACTTTGTGACAAGGGTTACAAAGTTAGCTTTGCGAAAGGAATGTGTCATATTTTGAGTAAAGATAATAATAATGTGTTATTTTTTTGGCACACGCCATAAGGATATATATATCCTAGATATTCCAAAATCACATGAACAATGTCCCATTGCCAACACAAGTGAACAACACTTATGGCATCGACGTTTTGGTCATGTGAACTTTGGAACACTTTTCAAACTATCCAAGTTAAACTCTATAAAAGGATTTCCTAAGCTTGCCTTTCAAAAGAAAAGCTTTTGTGACTCGTGTCAATGAGGCAAACTTCCAAAATCGTCATTCAAACCTAAGAAGAGCATATCCTCCAAACGGCCTCTAGAGCTTTTACATCTAGATCTTTTTGGGCCAACTATAGTTGCTTCATTAGGGAATGCTCGATATGGACTTGTCATCGTTGATGAATTTTCTAGATTTACTTGTGTATTTTCTTTAACTAATAAAAATGATGCTTTTGAAAACTTCATAGTATTTGTTAAGAAAGTAGAAAATCTTATTGGAACCACCATTGTCATTATTCGTAGTGATCATGGAGGGGAATTTGAGAACGAGTCTTTCTCAAATTTCTGTGATGAAGTTGGTATAACTCACACCTTTTCTTTCCCTCGCGCACCTCCTCAAAATGGTGTTGTTGAGAGAAAGAATAAGACGCTAGTGGAATTTGCTCGCACGATGCTTGATGATAGCCAACTTGGCCATCAATTTTGGGCAGAAGCGGTACATACCGCTTGCTATGTGTTTAATAGGATACTCTTGAGACCCGGCACCAAACAAACTTGTTATGAATTATTGTTTGGTAGGTTACCTCAAGTTAAACATTTTAGAGTTTTTGGTGCAAAATGTTTTATCAAAAACACGTATGGTAGTTTGGACAAATTTGATCCAAGATCCGATGAGGGGATATTTGTTGGATATTCCTCCCGTAGCACAGCCTACCGGATATACAACAAAAGAACCTCAATGATCGAGAAATCTCTTCATGTTTCATTCAATGAAAATTTTGTCCATCCTAGAGTTATCAATGATGATGACTCTATGGAAGTATGTGACTCTATTGGTAATTCTAATTCTATTGATTCTGTTGATACTAACCCTACTGATGATTCTTTTGAGAATGTTCCTAATGAACAGGGAGTTCCCAAACGGCTTCATACAGTTCGTGACCATCCCATGAGCAAGTTATTGGCAACATACTAGATAGTGTCAAGACGAGATCTCAAGTCAACTTCTTCGCCCACTGTGCATTTGCCTCTTCAGTAGAGCTAAAGAATATCAACGAGGCATGCGAAGATAGTTCTTAGATCCTAGCCATGGAAGAGGAACTCATTCAGTTTGAGAGGAATGAGGTCTGGGAGCTAGTTCCATTGCCTTCGAAGAACCACACCGTTATAGGAACAAAGTGGATTTTCAAGAACAAGACTGACGAGAACCAAAACGTCGTCCGGAACAAAGCTCGGTTAGTTGCTCAAGGCTACAGGCAATAGGAAGGTATAGATCTCGAGGAATCTTTTGCACCTGTAGCTAGATTAGAATCTATTAGGTTGTTATTATCATTTGCATGCCATAAAGATTTCAAACTCTTTCAAATGGATGTAAAAAGTACGTTTTTAAATGGAGATGTCGTTGAGGAAGTTTATGTTTCTCAACCTCCGGGTTTTATAAATGAAAAATTTCCAAATCACGTTTTCAAACTTAAGAAAATACTTTACGGTTTGAGACAAGCTCCTATAACTTGGTATGACCGCCTAAAGAACTTTCTTTTGGATTTGGGTTTTAAAATGGGTGAAGTTGATTCTACACTTTTTGTTAAGTATGCCAATCATGATATTATTTTAGTTCAAATTTATGTTGATGATATCATTTTCGGTGCTACTAACTTCACTCTTTGCGAAGAGTTTTCTAATGTCATGAAGGACCAATTTGAAATGATCCACATGGGCGAGCTCAAATATTTCTTAGGACTCCAAATTCGCCAAATGCACGATGGAATCTTCATCCACCAAACCAAGTACACTGTGGAGTTGCTAAAGCGATTTGGAATGGAGAATGCTTCTGGCAAGAAGACTCCAATGAGCACTACTACACATCTTGATAAAGATACGTGCGGCAAAGATTAGACATTCGTCTATATCGAGGTATGATAGGTAGTTTATTATATCTTACTGCAAGTAGGCCTGATATAATGTTCGACGTATGTGTTTGTGCTCGGTATCAGTCACAACCTAAGGAATCACACTTAGTAACGGTTAAACGTATTTTCCGTTATTTAAGTTACAGACTCGACTACGGATTATCTTATCCAAAGTCTAGCACATATGAGTTAATCTCATATAGTGACGCAGATTATGCTGGATGCAAATCCGACAGGAAAAGTACTAGTGGCACTTGCCATTTTATAGGAAATTCTCTTGTCTCTTGGTCTTCCAAGAAGCAGAATTCCGTATCACTTTCAACCACCGAGGCGGAATCTATTGCCACCGGTGCTGCATGTGCACAGGTTCTTTGGATGCGACACACTCTTAAAGACTTCGGTATAAACTGTGATACTTGCCCTATCATGGTGGACAACCTAAGTGCAATATGTCTCTCTAAGAATCCGGTACACCACTCCCGTACCAAACACATAGATGTCCGTCACCATTTCCTAGATGATCATGTTGCTAAAAAGGACTTCATTTTAGTGTACGTTGAAACCAGAAGCAAATCGCTGATATTTTCACGAAACCACTCAAGGAAGATTCTTTTGTGCGGTTACGTCGAGAATTGGGGATATGGGTGAATCCGAGATTTAGGATTCATATTTTCTATAATCTTGCATGATAATGATATATATATGTTCATGCTAGATTTGTTGTGATATTCAGGATTTATGATTGGTTTTTCGATTTGCGCGTCGGATTTATGAATTTCTGGTATTTACGGGGTAGAATAAGAACGTATGAGAGTGTTTTCGATGTATTGTCCAAGTGTTCTTTGGAGAGAACTCAAAATTTCATATTTTCAAATTTTTTGACTCTTTTAGTCGGTCCTAGTTCATTTGTCGACCGACTAGTTTCAGTTCTAGTCGGTTAGTGATTGAACTCAGACCGACTAATTCTTGCCCTAACTTCGGCCCCCCTTGCTGTTTGCATTTAGTCGGTCAAAGCTCATCGGCCGATCGACTAGATTGCATTCTAGTCGGTCAGCTCTTGAACTTAGACCGACTAGATCTACAGGGGCATTTGTGTCTTTGACTCATTGAATCATTTTATAACTCCTCGCACCGATTAGAATTCATTCTAATCGGTGCGGCCTTTCTCCTAAAACCATAAACCCTCAGCCCGATCATCTTCCTCCGCCGTGCGTCGCCGTCTCCGACTGCCGTCAGTTGCCGCCGGCCATCCTCTCTCCTCCAGGGTCGATCTCCTCCGTCCTAGGGTATCTCCTCTTACTTTTTCTCCTCGATTATGGCTCGATTTCTTTCAATTTCGTTCCACTTAGGGTTCTTATTTCGTTTGATTTCGCTTCGATCTCGTGCGTTTGTGTGTTGTTTCGTTGCAATATCATGGCGAAGACACGCATCCATGTTCGTCCTTCCACTCCGTCTCCCATGACCGTCGAGCCATCAACCAACCCTCCTCAACCCAAACGTCGTGCCAAAACCACTCGTACGCCTACCTCTCCATCCTCTTCCTCGCCTCCCCTCTAGAAGAAGAGGACTGCTGCCGCTTCCAAACCCTCATCTCAACCCAAGTCCAATCCCCGGACCCAGGTCAAACAGAAGATTTTGACTTCTGGACCCTTCCGTGCTCCCACACCTCCCTCTGACTCTGACGATGACTATATCCCGGAGACTGAGCCTACAGAGAAGGCTCCTACTCCTCCTCCTCGCACTTCCTCTCGTCCGTCAAAGGGGAAGGCTCCCATGCCTTCTGGTGGGGTGGATATTTCGTTGTGTCGTGATGACCCGTTGTGTCTTGCGGCATACAACCGTATCGAGCACTGTCCGTTGATTCTCGAGCATTTTGTTCAGTTCTCTGACTTTCCTCAGCTCGCAGATCTCCTCTCCTATAGCGGCCTCCTAGATTATCTTCGCCATGATCCCAAAGCGAATCCTCATCCCTATCCCAGACTCGTCAAATTATTCTATGCCAATCGAGTTCGGGGTGAGTTTGATGACACCCCCTGCATTGAGACCACTGTCTTGGGGACATCCATTGTCCTCACGGTAGAGATCTTAGGGCAGTTGATTGGTGTCTCCTCCTCTGGCCTGCTCCCCTTAGATATCTCCGTGGATAACATCCACGATCTTGACCAGTCCATTCTTGCTGAGATGTTCCATGTCATTCCTCCCGCCATGATTGGCATTCCATCGAAATCATTCAAGCCTAATGCGTGGGTCCTAAATCTCATTCTGAAGTCGTGTCTTCTCCCGAAGTACGGCTCCTCCAGCTTGCCCTCACAGCCATTCCTGAAGCTTATCTACGCTCTTTTTACTGGGAGCGAGATAAATTGGGCCCGCATTATCTTAGACAAGATGGATTCCTTTGAGTGTATCAGGAAGTCCACCAAGTCTGCTCATATTCCATATCATTGTCTGCTGACTCTTGTCTTCCGTCGCTTTGGCGTTCCTCTCCCTCCTGATGACCAGCGTCCATTGGGACCTCCCCTGAACGCGATTGCGGTCAAGAAGTCTCTTGCGGCCTTGCGTCACGTTCAGAGGACTACCCCTTCAGCTCCTCCTCTGCCTTCACGCCCTGACTCTTCTGCTTCCCAGAGCCGTCAGGAGGCTCGTATTGCTCGATGTGGGGAGATGCTTGCATGCATCTGTGATCATTTGGTCATTGAGGTTCCTCATACTATTTCTGATGAGGAGGCTATGGATGCTGCTGAGGATGAGGAGCGAGATGCTTCTCCAGTTAGTGCCCCCGAGGCTACTTCTGTTGGCACTTCTTCTGTTAGTGCTCCCGAGAGCACTCCTGCTGCCACCCTCCCTTCGGTGGACACTCCAGTCGATTCAGAGACCACCACTTCATCTGCACAGCCTGCTGCTGGGTGCTGATCCTGCCTCCGCCTCCTGAGCTTTTGTTGGAGGACTCTCCCATGAGCATTTGGACGATATATCTGTTGTGAGAGAGTGGGGTTAGGAAATATGGGTGGATGTGTATTTTTGTAAGTTTTTGTGATACATTTTGATGTATATATGTTTTGTGATACACTTCGATGTATTTTGTGACATGTGGTGTATGATGTGCACCGACCTGCTGATGGTCTATATTTTTGTTGGCTGATGTATAACTTTTGTTGTATCCATATATATATATATATATATGTATCTGTGTATGTGTGTGTGTATATATATATATATACTAGTCATAACACGTGCCCGTAGGGCACGGTTCATTTACGATTTTCCTCCCTCAAAATCTTAGAGACTAAAATTTAACGCATTCTAAGAAATTTAGTTCATTCCAAAAATCTTAGTTCTTTCCAAAATTTAGTTTAAATTTTCAAATGAGTAATGAAAGGACCCAAATTTCAACAAATAGCTTTCTAAATTTAAAATTTAAAATTTAATCTTTCCCCCCAATACTTTCTCTACTTACACAGTAATTTCTAAGTTCAGAATTTTCAAATGTAATTGTTAACAAAAATTCATAATTCAAGATCAAGTCCCAAAGGGTTTAAAGTTTTAGGATCAAAAGTTTAAACTTTTTTAGCATATGAATCACATGATCGAAACTTTAAAACATACTTTCAATTGATCCCTTCTTTTCAAAACTCAAGATAGTAGCTTCTTCTTCTCCATGTGCTTTTTCCATTCCATGCATTAAAAAATATATGATGTGCACACAACACGAACACAACAAAAGATAAAACTAATATCTCATTAAAAACTAAGATAAAATTAAGATTTAAACTTAAGTTTAAAACTTTAAAACATACATTCACCTACTCTTCTAAACTCAAGTTTAAAATAAAAACATGCATCTTCTTCTCCGTGTGTTTCATCTTCAAAATTAATATTATAACTCAAGATCAACAAAATCAGTTTTTCTTCCTTCAATGTTAATATTAAACAATTTTCAAAATGACGCACCCAACATATAATGCAACGCTAGCATGATGCCATCAATTTTGATATATTTTCACTTAAAACTTCAAGACAGAACCAAGTCGGATATCTCCTTTTTTTTGTTTTCTCAAGACATTAAGCAAAATTAGAACAAAATCCCTCCAATAAGATCGAACATTTTTATCCAAACTCGGGATCAATTTCCAAGCCACCACAAAAAATTAACCACGCAAATCAACAAATTACATGGGATTAGAAACTTCAACTGGTTTTACTCAACCAATTCTTATCAGATCATCATCATATACATCATACCTTCTAATTTCGTACAACACATATTAGATAACTACATACATGTCAAGGACTACTAAGGGCGATACAACCCACCAGAAAATGGAGGCCTGCATTCTACGATCACAACACCGCCTTCGAAATCACCTTTGACGTCGCCCCCTTTTTTTCGACCTCTTTTGACCTTCCACAACTTCAAATTTTGATTCAGACCCAGATCAAGAAAAGCGCAAAATCCCAAAATACTGCCCAGATAACGAAGTAGAGATTAACCATAAAAAACATCAAATGTCAATGATCTAAGAAGCATGCATGGGATTCACACATCAAAAATAGGAATCGATTTTGCCGACATGAGAAAAAGGGAGGTCGTGAAATTTAATCCTATTTTTGTTGTGTGAATTGATTCGAAAAAGGGATTCAAATTTTTGTTGTGTGAAACTGGAAGTAGGGATTCAAAAAAGGTTTCAAATTTACTCCTATTTTCCACGATCTCCCGGCGACCTTCCACAAATTTAATCCTATTTTCCCAACTTTAATCCTATTTTTACTACAGAAACCCACTTGCCCTCCAAAGAAGGGATGAAGAATCACAATACTCTGATGAAGCAAATTCATCATAAATACTCCACATAAAGTCAGAAATAAACTTAACCTAGACTATTCCTAATTTTACAACCATAAGCCAAAAGAAAAGTGCCATCGTTGTCAAAATAAGATATACATGAAGCAACCATAAGCCAAAAGAAAGGACCACTGGTAGCATCGTTTTCAGAATAAGACACACAGTAAGCATGCGGACCATCAGGAACTTGAAGTTCTCCCGGGATCTTCTTGTAGAGCTCGAATCTGTAGGACGCTGGCGCTTCCACTGTTCCACATGTGCTCCAATACTCACCCTTGCCAAGAGGCCTCGAAAACATTTTGCTGCAAGTTCATCATGAACGGCATCAATTGTCTAATCTTCACTTTGATGGCACTGGCCCACCTGCCCAACGATTCAAAAAAAGGGATTCAGATTTTTGTTGTTGTGAAACTGGAAGTATGGATTCAAAAAAGGATTCAAAAAGGATTCAAAAACTGGAAGTCGGTAAAAAGGGATTAAAAAAGATCAATTCCTCAAAAAAAGGAAGTTGGGATTTTTTGCGTACCGCCTCCGACCTCCCTTTTTTCCATCATAATTAAAACAATCCACAGATTTAAGCAAAAAAATCAAATTTGCAAGAACAACAATCCACAGATTTAAACAACTATGCAATCACAATGAAAAGTCTCAAGAATGATTGAATTGGATGCATGGCTCAATTGATGGTATTAATCTGGAAATTCATTATTCATACATTACCAAATCAAACAGAAGCTACGCCAAAGAAGAGAGCTGATTCGGCGAGTTCATGTTTGTCACACTCTTTAAGGAGAAGTTATCAGAATCTTCACTTCCCAACAGAAAGTGGTTCTAGCCATGGCCATTTGTTGAGCACATCAGAGAAACTGGAGAAATGCCGATATCAGGATTTCATACATCTTTGATGTAATCTGACTTGTTACTCCAAGGACAAAGCCAATGTATAGACCAGCTAAGTTGCCTTCCACAATTAATTGGTGATCCTATTCTATATTAGTTTTGAGAGTTGGCATGTTCTTTCACTTCTTCAGAAGGTTCAGAGACATCAAGGCCCAGTTTGACATCCTCTAATGCAGAAGAAACATAATGCTCATAAATATTTCCTCCTGCCAGATCAATTACATGTTAGCAGTAGGATCATCTTCACAACCACTAAAAATAGCAGCAGAATTGGCATCATTTGGCTTACTCTCATATTGAGCATCATCAACTTCTGATACAAAAGTTTTCCTGCTTGGCTCCTCACATGGGTGATCGTCTTCTTAAGCATATTTTTCTCAAGTTTTAGCTAATTCATGCCTTGCTTTTCTTCTCATGTATCTTCTGTGAGTAACACGGCTAATAGTAGGCCACCAATAATCAACAATTTTCAGTGTCTTCACCTAGAGAAGCATCAATACAATCTATGACCATCTTCTCTCCAGCAATTTTGATCTCTTTCTTAAGAAAAGAAAACCATCTAATTCTTCCAGCAGTATGACCTTTGTCATCCAGATTTTTATTTTCAGCAACTGAACCATCTATCAAATTCATAATAAAGCTTAATACACTTAGGATTTCATTCTTGTTTCAAAATACAAAAAATTCTACTTAAAAATTTCAGCCATATTCAGAATCTTTCCCTTACAAATTCAATTAGAACCAATTGTATCCCTATAATTTTTCTTCTCAAAAATAATATGGTCCCCTAGTCATGCATTAAGTCAAACACATAGTGAACATCAAATACTAATTAATACACAGCTTTAAGATAGAACCGAGTGAAATTGACTTGATGAGATGTGACAATACTTGCATCTCTATCGTAAATGATGAACTTCATGCTTGTCATCCCCAAATCATGTACTCAGCATATTTCAATATTGCCAATAAAAAACCAATTTAAATAAAGGAACTCTCATCCCTATTCCCCTTACATATCCATTCTTCCATCTATCCATTATTGATCTCAACATCACTCTATCAATGACTATTGAAATCATATAAGCAAATTTGTGTTTACATGGAGAGGTAACAAATCTTCACACTGCCATATATGTTGATTCTATCAAATACGTACAATCTGTAATTATTCATTTCTTATGCAAATATATATTAGGTGCACTCAATTGATTTATCGCTTTGCAAATGCCTACTTCAAAGAGAATATATAGGTCGGTTTTCAAATAGCATCAACTCAATTCATATAACCCTAAAAATTTCAAAAAACGACACTGAAAGTTTCGCTTGGGCTATTAAAAAGAAAAAAAGTATTTCCAGTGACATAGGCTGAAGAAAGAAAGCTACAAATTTATAAACTATGGTGGAGAAAATCTATGGAGGAGATAGCAATGTGTATTTACAGTGACATAAAAACACAATCCAATAACAATTGCTCATTAACCAAAGTCTCTTAATTCCGGAGTAGTTATATGAAAATTAAAAAAAAAGGATATGAGATCATAGTACCCGCACCAACCAATGAAAATTTAATAACCAGATATCACTAAAAATAGGAAGTTGACAATAGGATTAGTAAATGATTTACTTCCAAATATGAGTTGTTTTGAGATGCCAATATGATTAGCTCAGCATAAAGCTCAGGAAATATTGAAGTGGAATCGACTACAAAAGCCTAATTATGATTATATTATTTTTTAAATAAATTCATGAAGAATGTTAATAATAATGGGGCTTTTACACTTTCAGCCCCAGAAAATAATTCCTTCTCAGTTCGGTGACCCACGTGAAAAGTGTAAACTTGAACCATCACCATGCGAAAAGTGTAGTTCATGATTACACTTTCTGATTTCATTTGGAGTAATTTTAATTTTATACAAATTTGATCTGTGTTTATGAAAAATACCACTCAACATGATGCAAATGTAATTGAACTATTGTTGTGCTAAATTTAAAGAGTGAAACTCGGATTTAGACTTACTGCAAAAGAGCATGATTTTAGGCGGATCCATGTAATCGAGAAAAAGAAGCATACCATTGAAATTACTCATTCCGCTGGAGAGATTCCAATTGTGATACCCAAGATGCTGCAGGGAGACATCTTGAGATGGCCGAGCCTGAAAGCTTGAGGAACTACTTGCTGCAATTGCCTGAAATCCATTTGTTGGTGGTAGTGTTTCGGCTTCAATAAACCCTTGCGATGCAAAATTCCTAGAGTGTATTGAATGAATCCCTCCATTAGGCCCTGCTCTTCGTACATGTCTTGGATTCAGGTATGCAGGTTAAAAACAAAACAAAAAATAAACATAAATGACAAAGGATTACAACAATGCAACCATCTCTGATATTTCTGGCAAAAAAGAGTTAATCTAATGAGATGGCAGAAGCAAAACCCATGCCTCAAAAATGCTCACCTGAAATCAGTCCAACAATATGCTATATCAATCACCCGATGGAAAGTATACAATCTACATGCATCAAATCTGGTTAACTCAGCCCGGTGTCTAAATGTTTGCAAGCATACATGCTAATCAGCCAGGGCAAACCAATGAAAGAGAAACCATTGCATTGGTAATTGACAATGCAAGTTGCTCACACTCTCTTATACTAAAGCTGAAAATAATAACCGGTTGAAATTTTCACTACAAGATCAAAAATACATGACAAAGTACTTACATAAGAAAATATGAGAACAAAAATAATCACGACTATTGAAGACGCCAAGACGGTGAAGAGAATTATCTTAGGATATAAAGGCACATATGAGTCCAAAATCCCAAATATGATAAATATGATAATATTAAAAAGAAACATTAAATAGAAAACAAAATGAAATAGTTTGTATCTATGAAAGACATTAAGAGAAGACAAATGTATACGGATTGAAGTATCGAGCTGATAATAGTTCAAAGGGACATCATTGGGTTAAAGGTAAAGACATGCACCCATGACAGTTGGCATTCAGATTAGTATTTCGAAAAGCGTATAGAGTTCTCCTTCATATAAGGATTCATGATTTGTACTACTTGGGTTTCAAGGAATCAGATTTCTTTACTGCTTGGGTTTCAGTCATTCCAACTTCTTCCGATTCATTAGCTTCATCTACCATTACATTGATGTATTTTTATAGTGATCATCTTTCATCTTCCCTTAACCGAAGGAGTAGATCCAAAACAAACAAACATATCATGATGTATTTTTACAATGAATATGGAGTAGATCTAAAAACATACAATGAATATGGAGTAGATCTAAAAACATATAATGCGGCTCACCTCTAGAAGACATTACTTAGTGCTCAAAATTAGGCAGTGTCCTGGGAAATTCAGTGTCGTGAGTCTAAACCCCTGCTTCTGCTTCTCCACCTGACAATGGTTAGAGAGAACGTAAGAGGCAACATCAATAATAGCAAGCTAGATGAACCAATAAGCTAATAAAAGGCTCATGTAAATTCTGCTAGCACTTTTTTTGAGGAAATTCTGACAGTTCTTCATCATGCATAAATTTGTTATAAAGCATATAATTGGAATAACTATTTGCATTCTACAGTAACATATCATAAAAGCATAATATTGATCTTAAAATATTTCATCCATGATTGCTAAATACGGTTGGTAATAGATAACACACCAAAATTAAGTTGTTAATTTGCATCACATAAGCATATAATGATTCGATTCACTTGCAACCCACTGTTGCAAAACAAAAACTTTCTAATAAATTTCAGGCAGAAGTTGAGGATTTAGCCTGGCATCGGAATGTAAAAAAACTTTCTAATATGATGATTCACTTGATTCAGCCAGGCTCATACATTTTTCTGTTCTCTCTTTGAATCTTGATGCAATTTCTTTAGTAGAGATAGTGTTGGGAGGTCTCACAGGCATTTTATCGAACACCTCACCTGCAATGTTCACCGTAGGTTTGGAGTTTGTAGCGGATCTGTCGACCCCCTGAAGGTGAGGAACATAGCAAGAGCTCTTGCTTTGTTGCCCCTAATTCACCCTATTAAAAGACATACCTGCCTTGTTCGCCCCACCCTTGGGTGGAACTGGAGCCGAGCCTTCCACATGGTGCCTTGGGGGTTGCTACAGTAGGAGAGGACCACCAGCAAGGGATTTGATTTAGCCTTGGATGCCATGGCCGGAGGAAGACCATAGCTGGAGAGAGCCCCTCTTTCAACTTCCATCTCGATATATCCTTCAAGGGTGAGAGATTTGGCTTTATCACGTTTTGAATAGACCCCTTTTGGCAAAAGCTCATGTAATTTCATCAAACAAAGAAAAAAGGTAAAACAAAAGAAGAAGAGGAGGAGTCGTTGGCAACGCCGGCGGTGTCTTCCCTCGTTGGCAACGCTTGCACCGGGCCTTTGATCTCGGGAGGTGTTGTTGCGAGATCTGAGGTTTTTAGGGGAGGTGATGAAGGAGGGGGGAGAGAATAGAGAGAGAGGGAGAAGTTCTCCTCTTGAAGCATGTGACTGTCTATTTCTCAGCAGGTGATTTGATTACCTCTCCTCTTGTGACTGTTGCTCTTCTCCAAAAAAGCATCTTGCTTAGCCCAAAAAACTCTTACTATTCCCAAAAAAGACTAATGCTCTCCCCATGTCACGCCAACAAACAGGTTGAGTTAATAGAGTGTCTAGCAATCAAATGGGACCCACAAATCTCCAAGCAAAGCTAACTTTCATCTCAAAGCTTCATCTCAACCGTTTATTCCGTAAGATTAAATCCTAACCCTCTTTCTATCAACCCCTTTGTCCTAGTCAGCTTGTCCTAGTCAGCCCTAGGATTCAAAAAACACTGTCAATTGTATAATAGATATATATGTATATACATCGTGTTGCCATTCATTTCTGTGTGCACATTGAATTTATGTCTCTGATGTTGACTTCATCGCTCGACGATTATATTGATTAAATAGATTTGCTTTTATGAAAACATAGAATTGTTTTCCATGCACTAAATTAACTAAAAATATTGATATTGGAGAGTATGTTCCATAACTCAATACGTGAATTTGATTTGAGGTGTGATGATTTCACTTTTCGTTTTTCGACTATGGTCTCGTTGGCACGCTTTGATATTCTTCGATATTTTTCCTTGGTGTCATTTGTACCGTTGTCGTATTCTTCGACTCTCGTGTTTAGATTTTTATTTAGCCTTCGTTGTTGTCGTTGATCTCCTCCCGATCTTTTTGCTAATGCCAAAGGGGGAGAGAATTAATAATGACGTTGAGCTAAATGATAATTTAAAGCAACTTACCGTGAATCTAATTTAATATGTTAGATTCAGGGGGAGTGAAGATATTAAAATGGATTCTGATCCTATATTTCAATGATTGGATCATGTTTTATACTTTTCTCGTCTGCTTGATGCTTATGTTTATTATTAATTCGGAATTAACGAGTCATCAATGCAGGGGGAGTAAGTAAATTTCATTTGTATCATTATTATTGATTAATATTTATGTTGGTTTGTCATCACCAAAAAGGAGGAGAATGTTGAGTATTGATTCCCCGGATTTGGTTTTGATGATGAACAAACATAAATATCGTGAACTAATTCTCTTTGAGCGCAGTTATGGAGATCGTCGCCAAACTACTTTGTACATCTCAAGCGACGTCCCAAGACTTCTTAAAGCGCGTGATCGTTGTGCTTGAAGCTTTGTTGAAGCTCAAGGAGTTATTAATGAAGTCTAGAGATTCGGATTGAGGCTTTGAAGACGGTTCGTCATGTTTATTTTAATGTCTTCTAGCTTCATCGTATAGAATGTTAAGCCTTGAGTAGGATTTGCTTAACTATCTTCATAACGCTCATATCTTAGATTTAGGATTGTCTTAGAAGCCATTGGAATCTTTCCCGAAGCTTATCGCTTCATTTCACGGCTTCTTATGCATCTTAGTTGGTTCAAGAAGAAGAACCAACCGACTAGATGACAATCTAGTTGGTTGGAAATCCTTCTTGAACCGACTAGATATCCTAGTTCAATTCAGCCTAGCTACTGTTGACAAGTTAGTCGGTCAAAGAACATTTACCGACCGACTAGTTGTCAAACTAGTCGGTTGGCAATCCTTCGTAGACCGACTAGTTTTCCTTGTGAAATTCATCTCATTTACTGTTGATCAATTAGTCGGTCCAAGAAGGTTCACCGACCGACTAGTCGTCAAACTAGTCGGTTGGTGTCTCTTCTTAGACTGACTAGTTCTATCTATTGATTTCACTATCTTCCCTGTCAACTATCTAGTCAGTCCAAGAAGGTTCACCGACTAACTAGTTGCAAAACTAATCGGTCAGTGATCCTTCTTAGACCGATTAAGAAGCTTCAGAAATAGATCCGTTGGGCATTTAATGCCACGATTTTTGCTGAACTTTTTTCTCTCTTCTATATAAACTTGATGAGCTTCTTGCTTGCATTCAAGGCTGCCATTATTGAGATTTAGAGAATCAAAGAGAAGAGCATTCAATTCTCATTTCCAAGCTCTATCACTTCACAAGAATCTCTCCTTACTCTTTGAGCCCTAATTCCTCAAGAGAGATTCTCATTCATTGTGAGCTACTCAAGCCAAGAGCTTGAATCCAAGTCACCAACTTCTCCCTAACCATCTATTGCTGCTCATCTTGGTGGAGCTAGGGTTTGGTGCTAGCTTCTTCCTCAAAATCCTTCTTGCCCTAAAATCTGTAAGTTTTACTCAAGGCATAGGGTTTTGTGGTAAGTGTTTATCGTTTCATTTACTTTGATATTTCAAGTTTATCTCTCGGTTGTGAGAGAGATCGTGATCCCGGTTTGTGGGAGTCACGTTTCGATTTGTGTATGATTTGATCTTGTAGTAGTTTTCTACAAGAATTTCATAGTGCAAAAATTGGGTTAGAGGATTCTAACTCAAGTAGCCGGAGGGGATCCGGGTGTCTGGGACGTAGGATCGCCGGTAACAAGTCGGGGAGACTTGGGTGAATCCGAACCCGTTACATCGCTTGTTTGCGTTGGATTTTATTGTTGTCAATTTTTCATTCCGCATTGTTGTTAGTGTTTGCACAATACTTAGGAATTATTCTCTTGATTATTTTAAAGTACTATTCACCCCCATCTAGTACTTGTGCAGTAGCTATCAGGGCATTACACAGTGCACTGTGTAGATGGCTTGCGGTCGCTCCCGCACTTTCTCTAATATAAGTTTACCCCAAAAACCCAGTGCAGTGCAAGCTACTTTTAAGCATTCAATTTCATTAAGATGTTCCAGCAGTATGGTGTTAACACGGTATGTCATTCAGTCATTATGTAGCAATACGGTAGGTCAATGTGTTGTTCCAAAAGTAAAGATGTTCACATGCATTAACAACACTCCAAAGATCTTAGCTTTGTCGAAAAGTTAAGGCAGAACCCTCAAGAGAGAATGTCAGTCTTGAACAATGATTTGAAGTCCAACAACTAAGTTACCGATTCCATGCTTCGAGCATGCGGTATTTCCATTTAGTACACTATTTTCCATTACATACACTATCTAAATTTCTAAGGTTAGAATTTACTGTGACTTACCCCTCGAGCTCGTCGTGGCAAGACAAGGTTGGAATTAGAGGAGTTGATGCACGAGGATTAGTACCTGCAAACACAAGAAGTCATTAGTTAATGGCTACACTAATCTCTATTTATTTAATTGGTCGTTTTGATTTTTAAAACTGTTTAAAACGGTATCGAAAAACGTTCTAAAATTTTATATAGGCTGAAAATGAAGAATATAATTTTACTACAAAAGGAAAATATTTTCAAAAGATCCTGCTATTTTTTATAATTTTCAGAAGCTTGAAATTCATTTTAAAAACTCAATTTTCTTAAGTAATGTAAAACTTCCGTAATTTCTTCCGGGTACAATACTAATCAAAAATACTTGAATGAGTAGTCAAAACGACCGTCTCGAAGATTACTATAATATATTTTTTATCACATATCAGTGTACGTGAAAACAAAGAGTTACAGATTTTAGAAAGAATTTTACGTATTTAACTTTTAGGCTAAAAAATAATTCCGGGAAAATTAAGCGTCTGATCGAGACGAGACTAGGGCCATTGGATCCAGAATATTATTTCTTATTTTCTGGAGCTAGTCTCACATTTTTCTGAGGCATATATATTCAGTTATGAATTTAAAACCAACAAAATCCTTTTTGTAATTATTGAAATACGGTATACTCGTATTTATACGTATCTTAGTACGTTATATACAAAAACCTCACTTCGCTTCGTCCTCGTTCGTTCATGGGGTATCTTCGCGTCGAGGCGGCGGACGGTAGCGACGTCGAGGCGAGATGGCGGCGGGGGTTGGTGGCTGCGTGCGGTAGAGGCCGCTGGAGGCGACGGTGCTTGTGGGTGGTCGGAGCGGAGCTCACAGCGGCGAGGTGGAGCGTGGGTGCTGGGCTTGCAGGCGAGCGGAGAAGAAGAGGAGGCAGCGGGGTGACTTTGCAGGTGCTCCGGTGAGAGAGGGAGGCGACGAGAGGGGACGACGATGGCGACGAGAGGGGACGACGACGGCGACGGCGACGGCGACGGCGACTGCATCGGCGCCTCGGGGCTCCGGTGCTCGGAGGGAGCTGGGGCGCTGCGGGAAGGCGACGGGGGTTCGTCGGCGCTGTTGGGGTTCGACGTCGGAGGACGGAGCAGCGCTCCGGTGCGGCGAGGCAGTGGGCGCTGCTGGGATTGCGGGCGACGACGTAGTGGTGCGGGCGTGGGTCGATGACAAGTCCGGAGGGCGGGAGAGAGAGAGAGAGAGAACGGGAGAGGAGAGTGAGAGAGCGTGCGAGAGCAGAGAGAGGGAGAAGAGAGAGAGAGATAGAGAGAGGGTGCGGGTTTGATAGAAAAAGAAGATGGGTTCGGGTCGGGGTTTAGCCTGGGGCTGATGGTTAGGGGTGAGAATGAGAGAAGGAGGGGGGGGTTAATTTATAGGGTTATTAATTAATATAATAATAAGGGGGTATTAATATGGGTTGTTGAAGGTTATTGACTAACCGTAGAGGATGGGTTGGTATGAAACACATGGGTGTCTAATCGGGTAAGTTAGGTGGTTATGTTTGGTTAATTAA
This sequence comes from Scilla litardierei, assembly GCA_030789695.1. Taxonomy (NCBI): domain Eukaryota; kingdom Viridiplantae; phylum Streptophyta; class Magnoliopsida; order Asparagales; family Asparagaceae; genus Scilla; species Scilla litardierei. The sequence goes on from CM061137.1 coordinate 137,541,393, forward strand.
GGTAATTAGTAATTAGTAAAACCCGATTAGTGAAAGTAATTAGTAAAATACAAAAATGAAATTACGATTTTGCCCCTACTAGTAAACGTGTCCGAAAAATTACGAAAACATACCCACGGGTTCATATCGTTGCGAGGATCACGAATACGAGATCCATTTCGAAATCTGAGCTACAGAGATATGAGTTTAGGCCAAAACGTTTAGGAAGCGGGTTTGCGGGTTCTCTATTGATTTGACTTCAGAAAATTACGAGATTAATGTGTGAAGCCCTAAGTAGTCATAGGATGATACCGTAGAAGTTTGAAAACGTTTTGAAGATATTTGAATAGAAAATAAATTCATTGAGCCAAAATAGTAATAATTGAAAATGAATTTTTATCGGAATTTTTTTCGAGTATTTGAGGAAATCGGACCTTACTGAAATATACTATAACTAGTCTAATGCTTCAAAACATTTTATAGGAAATTTTTGAAATCAGTTTTAATATAAAACTCCTGACTAGCCGTTATAAAGAAAATTTGAAATGTTGAAAATACGTAATTACGTGAATTGGTGTGTCGAAAAATACTGGTCGTTACAGTGCTACAACCAACAAAGTTGAAAGTTGGCAAAGTAATCTATAGTTGATTACTTTCCTATTAGATTAGGTCTCTAGTTTGGTTCAAGGCGAATAGCCGTTCTGAGGCTATAAGTGGTGTTCTTAAGTTCGTACGAGTACACTAGCTAATTTTCTAATTCTAGAATTAGCCGTGACTTACTGATTTCGAGGTTTTCGTAGCAAGCCGAGACTAGATCTAGGGCTTCCACGGAAGTTGGTGCACACCAATTGGTAACAGCAATCACAAAAATAGTTGGTTAAAGAACACAACATTTTCTATCTAAATAATTTGATTGTTTCGATTTTATAAATGATTGAAACGGTGTCGAAAAACATTCTAGATTTTTATATAGGCTAGATATGAAAAAAATAATTTAACTGTAGGAGGAAATATTTTTCAGAAGCTTATGTTAATTTTTATAATTTTTAAAAGCTCAAAAATCAATTTAAAACTAATTTTAATTAGGTAACGTGTTTATTCAACGATTTCTTCTGGGTGCAATACTAATCAGAAATTTGCAAGTGAGCTGTCAAAATGACCGTCTCGAAGAGTACTACAACCTAAAATTTTCTCACATACCAGTTTACGTGAAAATAAGAAGTTACAGATTTTTACGTGAAAACGATGTGTTTAAGATTTAGGGTTAAAACTTTATTCTAGAAAAACTGCTCTTCTGATTGAGATGAAACTATTTCCATTGAATCCAGAATGTCATTTCCGATTTTCTGGAGCTGGCCTTGTAATTTTTTCGACCCTTATATAATTAGTTATGAATTTAAAACCATTTACACTAATATAATATTTTATAAAATACGTCGTATACGAATATGTATACGTATTCGTTTTTAAAAACGTTATAAAATAACTCACCTTCGCTTCGTTTCTCCATGAATGCATGTAGCGCCGGGGGGGGCTTGCGCTTGGACGAAGGCGGTTGCAAGGCGGAAGGCGGCGGTGATGTTGCAGGAGGAAGCTGAGGGAGGCGGCGGGTGCTGCGTCGAGCAGCGGGGGAGCGGGTGGTGTGGCGGTGGGTTTGGGTGCTCAGATGATGAGGTGCTCGGGCGTTCGACGTCGGAGGCGAACGGTGGAGCGGTGGGCGACGTCGAGGTCGGAGCTGGGCGTGGTGGACACGGCGGCGGGCGATGGTCAGTCCACCGGAGGGAGAGGGAGAGGAAGGGAGAGAGTCGAGTGGGGCAGGGCTTCGTGCACGGGGTGAGGATGTTTCGGGGGCTGGCGGGCTGCGGAGCACCCGAGGATGGCGGCGGGCGGCGGTCAAGGCCGCCGGAGGGAGAGAGTCGAGTGAGCGGGGAGAGGGAGTTCGAACGGGAGAGACTTCGAGCGCGGGTGGGGTTTTTCTGTGGGCTGAGAGGAAACGGGCTTCGGGGGTTTGGGTTTGAATGAGCGAGAGAGAGAGAGAGAGAGAGAGGGAGGGAGAGATGGAGGGAGTGGGTTTAAAATGGGAATTACGGGGTATTTATAGGGTTAGTAGCAATTAATAGGGTTGTTGGCTTTGTTGACTAACCTAGACAATTTTAGTACGATAGATTAGCACTTTTGACTAATTTTAGAAAAAAATTGTAAAACGTTTAAACGTGTTAAGCATGGGGGGTTAAGGTAATTAGTAATTGGGTAAAATTGTAATTAGTGAATAAGTTAAGGTAATTAGCAACGTTAATATTGAAATATCATTTTATTTATACAAACGACTCCGAAAAATTACGAAAAATAGCCACGGGATCGTATCGTTATGAGGATCACGAATATGAAATCAAATTTAAGGTTTGAGTGACGAAAAAATAGAAAAAATTCATTTACTTATTTTTGAACGTATTTGATACTATCGTGAATATGGAAAATTGTGCACGTTGAAACCAGACCATTACATCCTACCCTTCTTATTAGAATTCCGTCCTCGGAATTTCTCGAACTCATAAAACAGATAATCTCTGTTATGAAGAAGCTCAAGCAAATAAATGATAGAATGATAGTGATCTAATAAATCAGGTTGTAAATAACATGAAATATAATGTGATATCATAGCATCAAGAAAACTAGAGATGATGTTTATGAATACTTACTATTGACATCACCATAGCGTCCGTAACTAGTCTTGAGACTAGTAAGATCTTCCGATTCGGTAAATAGATAAGGGTAGTGTTCTCGCATATCGTCTTCTCGCTCCCAAGTAGATTCTCCAGGCGAGTCGTGACGCCACATCACCCTGACAAGACTGATCACTCGATTCTTGAGAGTCTTCTGTCGTCGATCCAGGATCTTGACTGGTTGCTGCTCATAAGATAGATCCGAATGAACAGCAATCTCGGAGTAATCCACAACATGACTAGGATCACTCAAGTAGCATCGAAGCTGTGAGACATGAAAAACTTCATGTACTCCTTCCAATGCAGGTGGCAAGGCAAGGGGATAGGCCACCTCGCCTACTCGCTCCAAGATATCAAATGGACCAATGTATCGAGGACTGAGCTTCCCTCTTCGTCTAAAACGAATCATCTCACGATTCGGAGAGATCTTCAAAAACCCATGGTCGCCAGGCTGGAACTCCAAATATCGGTGCTTTGCATCTACCCAATGCTTGTATCTATCCTGAGCCAACTGTAGCTTCTCCCTGATGGTCCTGACTACTTCCACTGCTTCAACAATCAAGTCTGGACCGATGAGTTCTCGATCACCAACATCTTCCCAACTCAAGGGAGAACGACACTTCCTGTCATATAGCACTGCAAAGGGTGCCATACCAATGCTAGCCTGATAGCTGTTGTTGTAAGCAAACTCCACGAGATGAAGATGGTCTTCCCAAGATCCCTTGAAATCCAGTATACACGCACGCAACATGTCCTCCAGGATCTGTATGGTGCGTTCCGATTGGCCATCTATCTGAGGATGATAAGCTGTACTGAAGCTTAAGCGGGTCCCCAGACACTCCTGTAAACTCTTCCAAAAGTGAGACGTGAATCGAGTGTCTCTGTCTGAAACAATACAGACAGGTACACCATGCAACTTCACTATCTCTTCTGTGTACTGCTTGACAAGCACCTCGGTCGACTGGCTCACTCTGAAAGGGATGAAATGTGCTTACTTGGTCAATCGATCAACGATCACCCAGACAGTATCGTTATTCTTCATACTCTTGGGTAGTCCCGTCACAAAATCCATCGTGATGTGTTGCTATTTCCACTCTGGAATGGGCAAAGGTTGTAACAAACCGACAGACCGGTGATGTTCAGCCTTCACCTGTTGGTACACTATACACTTCGCCATACTCCGTGCGACACTTCTCTTCATACCATGCCACCAATAGTGTTGTCGCAAGTCTTGATACATCTTAGTACTGCCTGGATGAATGGAATATGGAGAACTATAAGCATGGTACACAGATGTGGTTACCGAATCGCAAAGATCCGTTCTTGTGGATCTTAAATTCGGGCCTCTGATCAGCCATCACCATGTCTCTGATCCTTTGCAGCTTCCCATCTCCTACTTGGGCAGCCTTGATCTTGTCCACAAAGTTTGACTGGATCTGAAGGTTGCGTAACGAAGACGTTACTCCAGGCAATATGACATCCCATCTCTATGGCTCGTATCTCATGTTGTTACATCCATTGCGATGTGAGGGTCATCACCACAGGGAGATGACTCAAAGCATCTGGTATGACATTGACCTTCCCAGGATGGTATTGAAGGTCGATATCATAGTCTGCCATCAGTTCGATCCATCGTCGTTATCGCATGTTGAGCTCCTTCTGGGTGAACAGGTACTTGAAACTCTTGTGATCTGAAAATATCTTCACATGCTTGATGTGTCCATATTTTCCACTATTTTCATATCATCATTTCATTTCATCCCATGCCATTTTCGCATCCAAATCCCATATTTTACTACGATATCGTGTTTTTGACGTTATATTCAAGTTTCATAGTGTTTTATGAGTTTTCAGGGATTTTGGTTCGATTTAGGACCCCACCTGGGTATGGACACATCCGACACGCCCATGAGCTCATTGGCAAAGCCCTGTAGGAGTTTGCCATACTTTTGGAGCCATTGAAGAAGAAGAGAGAGAGAAGGAGGAGAGGAGAGAGCAGCTCAGCAGCCTCAGGAGATCATTTCCCAGATTGCTCGGTCGAGCAGCACAGATGCTCGGACCGAGCAGATTCAAATGAGAAAAAGCAGCTAATACAGGGATCGCTCGGACCGAGCAGTTCATCTGCTCAGTCGAGTAGCGTCAAACTTCAAAGCTGAAACAATTCCAGTGCACGGCCCGAGTAACTCTTAAGTGACCGAGTCAGCGTCTACTCGGACCGAGCTGAGCTGACTCGGCCCGTGCATGCAAAGCGAGAATTTTAGAGATTTTGAATTCCCTGTCAAGCTCGGTCAAGCAGCACAGCTTCTTGGTCCGAGCAACCGAACGAGCAACGCGCTGCTCGACTGAGCAGCCTACTCGGTCGACAGTGCCAAGGCCATTTTTGGAAGTATTTTTTGAAGCCGTCAGTTGCACGATTTTGGGGGACTGAAGGCTGGGAGCTTGCGACAGCGAGTGGAGGCGATTCATTTTTAGATTTTTGAATACTTTTGGAGAGTCGAGCTTAGGCGATTTCTTGTCAGCTTTTTAGATTAATTTTTGTTGAAGATATTGGATCGAAATTATCGGATTGTTAATATTGTTCTCTATCGTTTTTGCGCTTGGAAATCTGGAATTTTCTTTGGATCTATAAATTGCAATTCTTATCTATTTCTCGCTGTATGTCTTCTATTTTTATTCCATCGATTTGTCATGATGTTTGCTTCTCTAAAAAATGATGTTTTTATTCGTGAATATTGCCATGTGTGAGTAGATCTTTCTAGGGTTGATGGGTTAGCCCTAAGATACTAGGGGGAAGACATATATCTAGATCTCTACGTTGAATTAGGGATTTAGGGAAGTATTTCGGTCGATCATATCGAATCCCTAGATAACCCGTACTGAGATCATGCCCACGGTCTGTGGAATTGATGTGCTTAAGGGGTATCTTTTGGATTCGAATAGGGAAATCGGTGGATCCAATCAAGGCTCGTGACCGTGCCCGGCTCATGCATTGAGGGGATCCATCGACGAACTATACCGCTATGTTGACAGCTACTGCCATTGTGTCAACGAGAGCTACCGAAATACCTCACAATTCTAACCCACGAGAGTGGTACGAATTGGGAGATTAATCCCATAACCCTAATGCAACGTGAGGATTCTATTCCAACATCGATCCTCGATGATCTTAGCGGTGATCCCTAATGCCCTAGTCCTTTTTATTAGTAAAACAACAACAACACTCCAATCAACTCTTTCAACCCGATAGCTATCTCACTTCAAGATTTGGAAGTAAATTGAGAACCCATATACACTATCATCGTTCCTGTGGGATTTGATATCATTTATACTACAACTTGACACCGTCCGCTTGCGGATTGAGCCCGGAATTGAAACCTAGGGGCCATACCACGCCTGACGATCGTGACACCGCCAGGTGGAATCTAGGTGTAGGTTTCGGGTGTGTCAATGCTCACCCAGCAAGAAGTGCCTCCAAATCTTTAGGGAAAAGATAACTGCCACCAACTCAAGGTCATGAGTGGGGTAGTTCTTCTCGTGGTTCTTCAGTTGTCTAGATGCATTGGCAATGATTCGGCCATGCTGATGCAGCACGCACCCAAGTCCTTTACCAGAAGCGTCACAAAATACTTCGAAACCTCCGGTCCTGTCTGAAATGACCAGAATCGGGGCTGAAGTTAATCTTCTCTTCAGCTCCTGAAATGCATCTTCACAAGCCTTCGACCAGACGAATGCCACGTCCTTTCTCGTCAATCGCGTCATGGATCCTGCGATCTTCGAGAAGTCTTAGATGAATCGTCTGTAGTAACCAGCCAGTCCTAAGAAACTTCGAATCTCCGTCACAGTCTTAGGGCCTGGCCAATCTCGAACAACAGCTACTTTCTCGGGGTCAACAGATATTCCTTCTTCCGACACGATGTGGCCCAGAAAAGCCACCTTGTCGAGCCAGAACTCACATTTGTTGTATTTGGCATACAGTTGGTGTTGTCTCAGTGTCTCCAAAACCTTCCTCAGATGTTCTCTGTGCTCCTGAGCGTCCTTCGAGTAGATGAGGATGTCATCGATATAGACAACTACGAACTTGTCCAGATGGTTGAACAGAACCTGGTTCATAAGACTCATGAATATAGCAGGTGCATTAGTCACACCAAATGGCATCTCCAAGAATTCGTAGTGTCCATATCTGGTCCGGAAAGCGATCTTGTTGGCATCCTCCTTCTTCACCTTCACTTGATGATATCCGGTCTTCAATCCAACTTCAAATATACGCTCGATCCTCCAAGCTGATCGAAAAAGTCGTCGATGCAAGGCATGAGATATTTGTTCTTCACAGTCATCTTGTTCAGCTCACGGTAGCCGACGCACATGCACTGGGATCCGTCCTTCTTCTTCACGAGTAGCATATGGGAACCACATGCGGATACACTGGGTCGTATCCATCCCTTCTGTATGAGGTCATCCAGTTGAGCTCGAATCTCTTCAAGCTCAGGCGGTGCCATGCGATAGGGTCCCTTGGATATCGGCTGTGCACCTGGCATAAGATCAATGGTAAATTCAAGGCCGCGATCCGGAGGCAAAGCTGAGAGTTCTTCCGGAAATACGTCCAAGAATTCTCGTACTACTTCAGTATTCTCTTGCTCGACTTCCATTGCATTCGCCACTGCCTCTAAAAGTCTGACCCGGAACTTCACTGGTCCTTCCGATCTGCTTCCACTGAGGAATTCGAACTTAGGATGGTTGGGTATTTCAAATTCTACCCTCCTTTGACGACAGTCAATGGTAGCATGAAATGTCCCTAACCAATCAATTCCAAGAACATCATCGAAACTTGGCATCTTTATCACCATGAAGTCGGCGAAAAGATCTCGTCCATAAATCACTACAGAATAGTGAAGTCATCCGCTAGTTATCGGTAGGGACTGCCAGCGGTGTCGACCTTCCAACGGGAAGTCAGAGGTTCGACATGGACGACATGTGTGTTGACGAATCAACTCGCCAAGAAGCAATGTGTAGCTCCCGAGTCGAATAAAGTGAGGGCGGGTTTACCAGCTACTAAGACGATACTTACAGTTACAAGGATCATGTCTAAGCTTACTGTTTCTAAATAATAGAATATGATGCTGAAAGGAATATCTTGTACATGTGATCACTTGGTCCGTAGCTTCGACCTCTTCCACAGTCATAGTATAAGCTTGGCGTCTTGAGGGTGGCGCCTGTTGTCGTGCTTGCTGGAACACTCGCTGCTGAGGAGGGGGTGGCTGTCGTCGCAAAGCAGATGGTGGTGGTCATTGTAGAGCATTCCTGGCAGGGGCATTAGCTGGAGCAGGGTTAGGAGGTCGAGTCTTCCTCCTAGGACATTCCCTTGCATTGTTGTCCTTTTGAGCCGTAGATCAGGCAAAGGTTCAAAAAGGACCGACATTCGGACCGAAAGTGTCCTGGCTTCCTACAATGATGACACACCTGACGTGGCCATGCCTCTTGAATTGCGTCTGCTGGGTAGGCCGGTATGTCTAGTTGAGTGGGGGTCGTCGGCTGAGTCCAGTAGCAGGGGTCGGAGGTAGTGGCCTTCGGAAGGGACATCTATCTCTCGCCTTTCTTTCAATGAACTCCTGTTCACGAGCTGCAGCCAGGACCTCAGTATGTGTGCAGAGTTGCGACCAAGTTCCGTCGGATCTCTATGTCTAGTCCTTGTTTGAAGCGTTGAGCTCGGGTCAGAGGGGTGGCAATCATCCCGAGAGAAAAACGGCTAAGCATTGTGAATTGGGCATCATACTGTTTCACTGTCATGAAACCTTACTTCAACCCAATGAACTGAGCTTGCAGTTCCATTTGAGCTTCGGGTGAGAAGTACTGGGTGTTGAAGTGGTCGGTGAACGTCGCCCAGTCAATTGGTCGTTGCAGACGACATTCAGTGGAGTTCCAACAGATTCTAGCTTCGTCAATCAGTTGGGATTTGGCAGTGTCCACCCATGCGTATTCCACTATCTGAGCTGTGCTCATCTCATCTTCGACGCTTCGCAGCCATTCTTCGGCCTTCAGAGGACCATCTACGCCATTCCAGGTCTTTAAGGCGAAGTGACCTGAATTGTTGAATCCCTCCTCCGTGCTTTTGTTCTCCTCAGATAGCTTGAACCATGTCTCGTAATGCGATATCAGAAATCTGATGCACTGTGGGAGGTGGTTCGTTGCTGGTCTGGTTGCTAGCTCCAGACAGATCAGCTCCGTTGGGACTCTCAGAAGAAACAGTCCATCGTTTGTGTGTCGCACCTGCATACATAGGAAAATGTCAGATTAGTTGAGTATCGTATACGTTACATCTTGATTCTATTATACTGTTCACGAGGTATTTTGCACGGACATGCAAGGGCCGCCAAACCTGTAATGACCCGCTCTAAGGGGGGCCATTACTTATTTGATTTTAATTGCAGGTCTGCAGTTTACCAGTGAAATCAATATAGTCATAACCCAGAGATGTACCAAATACTCAAACCAGCGCACATACATTATTACAATCTGAATTTAAAATACAGCAGCAAGCAGCACTCTCTCTCACCAAATGCATAAAAGGAAGTACAGAAAGGAAATGCAAAAGGGAAATACATAATACAACACATACACCAACACAAGAGACTAAAACTCTGCAAGCTCTAGGTCGAACTCTAGCTCCTCAAACTCAGGGGCAACTTCCTCGATCTAGTCGTCGTCTGCCGGTGCCATAAATGGAACCGTAGGTAAGTCACAACAATTCTAAATATAGTAAAGAAGCAGTGCACAAGTATGACAAAAGTAACTACGTACAAGCAGACCAGAGTAAAGTACTGAGCGACAACTGTACACAACTGAATAGTAAAAGTGAAAAGAGAGAACAACTGAAAAGAGAGAACAACTGTACTATGATAGTGCAAGTGAAAAGAGAAAAGAGAGAACAACTGTACTATGATAGTGCAAGTGTAACATGCTACTGATGTAGCTAAAAGTATGACAAGTAAGGTACTGGTCACTGCACAGGTGTAATAGGTTAAGTGCATGTGCTACAAAGACGTGATCGTGCAGGCTACATTAGAACTACGTGACTCAAGTCGGAGAGTATAATATGTGACCATCGAGTTCATCTCTTGCCTGGGTGTGCTTACCCAGACGAATGCTGGAACACAGGCAGCGATACATGTAGTTTGTCGAAACACAGGCAGCGGGACAAGATGCCGAAACACAGGCAGCGGGACGGGAAGATGAACTCCAATCGCTCTCATAGTCTCTAAAACTATGAGTTACCCCAAACCCCCAGTGAATTGTCAAATGTTATACGGAATGTTTCACAGGATGTTCCATACGGTGTATCACATGATGCTAGTCAAACCAAGACCACTGGTTGACTTTCTTATTGAAAACCAGAAAGTAGGAACTCATTCCAAAGCAGACTGTGCCAAAGCTTAGTGGATGCTAAGGAATTAGAGGATAAAGACAAGTCCAACATTCAGGGTGTCAATTCTATACTTCGAGCACGTGGTAGTGTTGTTTAGCACACAATTTACCCAAGTTGGTGGTTGTGTGTTACAACCACCAAAGTTGAAAGTTGGCAAAGTAATCTGTAGTTGATACTTTCCTATTAGATTAGGTCTCTAGTTTGGTTCAAGGCGAATAGCCGTTCTGAGGCTATAAGTGATGTTCTTGAGTTCGTACGAGTACAGTAGCTAATTTTCTAATTCTAGAATTAATCGTGACTTACTAATTTCGAGGTTGTCGTAGCAAGCGGTGACTAGATCTAGGGCTTCCATGGAATTTGGTGCACAAGAATTTGTAACTGCAATCACAAAAATAATTGGTTAAAGAACACAACATTTCCTATCTAAATAATTTGATTGTTTTGATTTTATAAATGATGGAAACGGTGTCGAAAAACATTCTAAATTTTTATATAGGCTAGATATAAAGAAAATAATTTTATTGCAGGAGGAAATATTTTCCAGAAGCTTCTGTTAATTTTTATAATTTTAAAAGTTCAAAAATCAATTTAAAACTAATTTTAATTAGGTAACATGTTTATTCAACGATTTCTTCTGGGTGCAATACTAATCAGAAAGTTGCAAGTGGGATGTCAAAATGACCGTATCGAAGAGTACTACAACATAATTTTCTCACGTATCAGTTTACACGAAAATAAGAAGTTATGGATTTTTAAGTGAAACCGACGTATTTAAGTTTGAGGGTTAAAAATTTATTCTGGAAAAACTACTCGTCTAATTGAGATGAAACCAGCGCCATTGGATCCAGAATGTCATTTCTGATTTTCTGGAGCTGGCCTTGTATTTTTCCGACCCTTATATAATTAGTTATAAATTTAAAAACATTTACCCTTATATAATATTTTATAAAATACGCCGTACACGAATACGAATACGAATTCGTTTTTAAAAATGTTATAAAATAACTCACCTTCGCTTCGTTTCTCCACGAGTGCATGCAGCGAGGGGGGGGGGGCTTGCACTCGGACGGCGGCGACGGCAAGGCGGAAGGCGTCGGTGACGTTGCAGGCGGAAGCTGAGGGAGGCGGCGGGTGCTACGTCGAGCAGCAGAGGAGCGGGTGGCGTGGCAGTGGGTTTGGGTGCTCGGATTGTGAGGTGCTCGGGCATTCGACGTCGGAGGCGAACGGTGGAGCGGTGGGCGATGTCGAGGTCGGAGCTAGGCATGGTGGACGTGGCGGCGGGTGATGGTCAGTCCACCGGAGGGAGAGGAAGGGAGAGCGTTGAGTGGGGAGGGGCTTCGTGCGTAGGGTGAGGGTGTTTCGGGGGCTGGCGGGCTGCGGAGCACTGAAGGACGACGACAGGCGGTGGTCAAGGCCACCGGAGGGAGAGAGTCGAGTGAGCGGGGAGAGGGAGTTCGAAGGAGACTTTGAGCGCGGGGTGGGGTTTTTCCGCGGGCTGAGAGGAAACGGGCTTCGGGGGTTTGGGTTTGAACGAGAGAGAGAGAGAGAGAGAGAGAGAGAGAGAGAGAGAGAGAGAGAGAGAGAGAGAGAGAGAGTGTGTGTGTGTGTGTGTGTGCACGCGCGCGCGTGTGTGTGTGTGGAGAGGAAGTGGGTTTTAAACGAGGATTAAGGGGTATTTATAGGGTCAATTATCAATTAATAGGATTGTTAGATTTGTTGACTAACCTAGACAATTTTAATATGGTAGATTAGCACTTTGGACTAATTTTAGAAAAAAATTATAAAACGTTTAAACATGTTAAGTATGGCGGGTTAAGGTAATTAGTAACGTTAAAATTGAAATATCATTTTCTCTATACAAATGACTCCGAAAAATTACGAAAAAATAGCCACGGGATCGTATCGTTATGAGGATCACGAATATGAAGTCAAATTTAAGCTTTTAGTGACGAAAAAATAGAAAAAATTCATTTACTTATTTTGAACATATTTGATACTATCGTAAATATGGAAAATTGTGCACGTTGAAACCAGACCGTTACATCTAAAGAAGAGAGACAACAAAATAAAAGAAAGACCACAGAAAGGGGGGACAGAACAAAAGGGCTAGGGGCCAAGTCCGACAGCGAAGAAATGAAGGAAAGCGCAAGTTCACCTGACGCAGAAATGACAACAAGAAGAATGATGCACCCCCACCCAAAAGGGATTGGAAAGACCATTGCCATAGCTGTGGCATGAAAGGCCACTGGTCCAGAGTATGTCGAGCTTTGTAGCATCTCCAGTAACTGTATAAAGAAAACAAGAAAAAGAAAGCTGAAACAACCTGATGACATCTGATGCTCCAGTCAAGTTTAGAGCTGATGACTTCGAAACTGATGACCTGCTAGATTAGCTTTCTATTTTTATCTTAGCAAATTGTTTAGAACATTTCATGTTATGGGAGCTTTCTTATTATGTAATTTGAATTTGAATAAATAAAGTTTATATTTTTGAAATGCAAATGTTTTATTCATGTTTATAGATGGATCGCTCTCATGATTGCTTGGTAGACAGTGTTTCGACACATACGATCCTTTAGTATAAGTGCTATTTTCACAGCATTATACCATACAAAAACCATGTAAATACAATTTTGGGGCCATTGAATATAATTGAAGGTTTTGGGAATGCAACCTTGTTGCTCCCTAATGGAACAGAAATTAAAATAAAAGATGGACTATTATCTCCGAACTCTAAACGAAACTTACTAAGTTTCAAGGATATCCGTTTAAATGGATTCCAGTTGGAAACTACAAATGTAAATGAAAAAGAATTATTATATGTAACGTCTCAAGAAAAAGGAGTAAAATCCATATTTGAACGTTTTGAGAGCCTTTCATCAGGCCTCTACCATACAAAGATTCGGAGAGAGGAAGCTAACTTGACGGAGCACCTGAAGTGCCTGACATCAGCCAAGTTTTTACTTTGGCATGATAGACTTGGCCACCCTGGATCTGTGATGATGCACCGCATCCTATCACAATCCCATGGGCACAACCTGAAGAACTAGGAGATTCTTCAGAAGGGATAATTCCCTTGCATCCCCTGCTTAAAGGGGAAATTAATAAAAAGGCAATCACCAGTAAAAGTGGATATCGAGTCTCCAAGCTTCCTCGAAAGAATACATGGAGACATATGTGGACATATCCACCCCCTGGTGGGCCATTTCGGTAATCTATGGTATTGATTGATGCATCTTCAAAATATTCGTATGTGTGTCTACTATATACCCGCAACTTAGCTTTTCCAAAGCTACTGGCACAAATTATAAAGTTACAGGCACATTTTCCAGACAACCATATAAAAAATACGTCTAGATAATGCTGGGGAATTTACCTTCCGGTCATTTCAAGAGTACTGCCAGGCAACATGAATAGAAATTGAACATCCAGTGCCGTATGTTCATACCCAGAACGGATTGGTAGAGTCACTGATTAAAAGACTCCAGTGGATTGTACGTCCATTGTTAATGAAATCCCAGTTACCGATGGATGCATGAGGACATGCAATTCTGCATGCTGCATCGTTAATAAAAATAAGGCTCTCTGGTGGTCAGAGTCTCTCTCTAATGCAACTTGCATATGAGGGCCACCGAATATTTCTCACTTGAGAATCTTCGGTTACGCAGTCTACATCTCCATTGCACCACCACAAGGACAAAAATGGGTCCTCAACATCGCCTAGGTATCTATGTAGGGTTTGACTCACCCTCAATTATAAGATACCTAGAACCCCAAACGGGAGACGCATTTAAGGCACATCTTGAAGACTTTGAATTTGATGAAACAATTTTCCCCAAAATGAGCCCAGAAAATGAGAAATCTGATACGAAGCACATCATAATGTAGGATACAAAAAGTTTAACCCACTATAATCTGGTAATAAAACAATGCGAAGATGAGATCCTAAAGATCCTCCACATTTAGGACACTGTCCACCGATCACCGGACTCATTTACTGACAACCAAAAGATTGTCAAATCACACATCCCTGCTGCAAACACTCTAGCTAAGATTGACATCCCCGAGAATGGATGCAATCTATCAGTAGCAGAAGTGGCTGCACCTTAACATAAAAGAGACAGACCACTAAGCTCCAAGGATAAAAATCCAAGAAAAAGAAAAATATCCGAAGACCTTGGGATGATACCCCCACAGAGAAATGAGCTCATGTCCATACCCTCAACCCTCCCGGAATCCACTACAGAGGAACTGCCGGAAGAAACTGAAATATCATTAAATTATGTATGTACAATGGAGGTATTGAACAGAAAGAGTACAATCGTCGACGATGACTTCACATTTCATATTGATATTCACGTCGCCGGAAGCGACGATGATCATGATCCATATTCCGTTGCTGAATGCAAACGTATAAATGATTGACCAAAGTGGAATTAGGCAATAGAAGTTGAGCTGGACTCGCTTAAGGCATGCAAAGTCGTTGGGCAAATAGTGCAGACACATATTGGTGTCAAACCTGTGGGATACAAATGGGTATTCGTGAGAAAAAGAAATGAAAATAATGAGATCGCACACTAGAAAGCACGACTTGTAGCATACGGATTTTTCCAAAGACCAGGTATTGACTATGAGGAAACATACTCCCCGGTCATGGATACGATCAATTTCCGATTCCTGATAAGCTTAACCGCAAAGGAAGGTTTAGATATGCAGCTAATAGATGTTGTGACTGCATATCTATATGTTAATCGCGACAAGAAGATATACATGAAACTTCCTGATGGCTTTTAATGCCTGCTGAATTAAAAGATAGACCTCGGGACGTCTACTCTGTTAAGCTTCAAAGATCATCGTATGGTCTTAAACAATCGGGACGGATGTGGTATAACAGACTAAGTGAATTTCTTGTACAACAAGGATTCAACAATAATAAAGTCTGCCCTTGCATCTTTAAAAGAGCAAAGGGAAAAAGATTCGTCATAATAGCAGTCTACATAGACGATCTGAATCTCATTGGATCTCTTGAAGAGATCGATGAGATATCTGTAAGCCTGACACAAGAATTCGAAATGAAAGACCTAAGCAAAACAAAATTCTGCCTTGACTTACAGATTGAACATTTAAAAGATGGAATCCTATTACACCAAACCACATGCACGAAGAAAATGTTGCAAATATTCCATATGGACCAATGTCATCCACTTAGTACACCTATGGTGGTACGATCTCTGGATGCACATAAAGACCCCTTCCAGCCGCTGGAAGAGGTGGAGGATATACTTGGTCCAGAAGTCCCTTATCTGCGTGCTATTGGAGCACTTCTATATCGAGCAAACTGCACGCGTCCCGATATAGCGTTCGCAGTAAATTTACTAGCCAGATACAGTGCATCACCGACGCAGCGCCACTGGACCGGGGTAAAGCACTTTCTGCGCTACCTCCAAGGGTCTACAGATTTGGGACTCTTTTACAAAAATGGATTATCCTCTGCACTTGTTGGTTATGCTGATGCATGTTACTGGTCTGATCTTCACAATGCAAAGTCACAGATAGAGTACGTGTTTACCCATGGTGGGACAACCATTTCCTGGAGATCTGTTAAGCAAACCATGACGGCGACCTCATCAAATCACTTATAAATCATCGCCATCCATGAAGCAAGCAGAGAATGTGTCTGGCTACGGTCAGTTGTAAATCACATCCCGGTGACGACCAGATTGAAGTCTGGGGACCTTGAATCTACTACCATGTTCGAAGACAACGCTACTTGCATAGCTCAGCTACGAGGTGGCCACATCAAAGGCGACAGAACGAAATATATTTCCCTCAAATTCTTCTAGACGCACGAACTACAAAGAGATGTCGTGATCGACGTTAGACAAATACAATTATGTGACAACCTGGCAGACTTGTTCACTAAAGCCCTTTATACTGCTACATTTAGGAAGTTTGTACAGAAAACTGGGATGATGCGTCTACGACATCTGAAAGCCTGAGTGCTTGTACAGATCAGGGGGGGTTAGGAAGTGTCTGCACTCTTTTTCCTTAACTATGATTTTTCCCATGTGGTTTTACATAGTTAAAAGTTTTAACGAGACAAACCTCACCAACTCAGGATCCTGAAGTATCCACCCCATGTGCGACTCTTACTACACTCGGAATCCTGAAGAATTCATGAGCAGAGTCCACACTTATGGCTGGATAAAGGGGGAGTGTTGTGAAGGGATAATACCCTCTTGGTTAGTCGGTTGGGATCACGGCTTAACTTATAGATAAGACCGTATCTAATGTATATTATCTGTATACGCTCCCCTATATGCTATACATAAAGAGTTGGAGGTTTCTTCCCAGATGTTGATTCATAACAGTTTGGTATTATAACCATTTGGGCATTCTTAAAAAAGCCTTTTATGGGCTTTAGGCTTTGTCTTTATGGGCTTTGGCCCGACCCGAAAGCCGGTCGGTTTGAATTGGCTATCTATTTGCAACCGAGCAACTTCGGTATATGAAATCACGAACTCCTGTGAAGAAAGAGTAAGCAAAGGAGCTCGAAATCGTGAAGTAAAGGCTCGAGGAGCTCAATAATAGAAAGAACAGAAAGACAACTGACCCATAGATTCACTTAGAAAATGCTCGAGGCTGACCGACCATAGTACTCTTTGTCATAGTTGATAGTGTCTAAAAGACACGAGCCAAAGTAAGTTACTTTGACTCTTATCCAATGTTCTTACTTTGACTCTTATCCTATGTGATATGAATGATCTGGCCCAAGCGAAAGAGATTGTGAAAGCATTTAACAAGGTCTGAAAGGGCATTTGGGTGCAGAGGACATGTTAGCATGTATCCAAGAGGAGAACGTTCTACATGCACAACCTCAACATGTTTTGCACAACACAACCTTAAGCAAACTGATAGTCAAATACACTTTCTGCATTATGTAATAATGAGGAATCAGAAGGTATTATGATTCGAATTCGGTTGGTTGATCTAAGTTTGAATCCTTGGGTCGATGAGGTGAAAATATTGTCACCAAGAAGCCTACAACAATAACATCTAGGCCTACTAGGCCTACGAAGCCCACGAGGAGTGCTAATCATTAACCTGGTCAAAGCCCTCACGTCATTTGCCCGTTGAGATTCCATAACTTGAGGCGGTTGATAATGTGCCCATAAATGACGGGAGTAGTAGACAATGGTTATGCCTACTTATGAGGAATGATCATGCCACCACAATTAGTAACCGTTAATCACCAATGTCACGGAAGAGATGCTTCTGTCTATGAACAAAGAGGAGACAAACAGACGAAATGACAAGCTCCAGAGGTACAGAATACTAGGTACTCTGACAAACTCAACTTCTTCCACCCTTAAATTTCTTTATCCAAACGCTTGAGGCGACTGGATTAGGACGATCTCCATTGGGTCGATCTTGACAGTCCACGTCATTCTTAAGTCCTTACTAACTTAAGCATCAGATGTGATTTCGGTCGGAACCCAGATCCGACCACCTAACGACTATATGTGGTGCAGGTCGATCGAGGCACGACCCAATAGAAAGGTCGAACGTTTTCGACCGTAAGATTGATCGAGCTCCAGCCCAGCGATCTCAGCTCAGCCTAACACTGGTAAGATTCCTCGACACTGGTTCTACCAATCAAGGGTCCGACTGCAACAGCTGACTAGGCTCCACATCACCAAAGGGGTCCACGTCAGCCCCAATCAATGTCGACCGCAACCCCGTTGTCAACAGATTTCTTTCTCCTCGCGGAGTTTGTAGATCACCTACCAGTTGCAGGCGTTATTGACGGACCCATGGCGTGCGGTACGTGGGATATATTTATTTTGCTCCGGTGGTCATATGGATTTAGTAAGGATAATGACACTCTCAATTGGGTGGGAGTATGTTGGGATTTAAGTCAGTTGCAACTGAATCAAATATGACCCAAATCCATGAGGAGTTGTGGGTTCAGAGCAAAACCAAATCCAACAAGGTTTGTAGAATCACTGAATCGCATTTATTTTGAGCTTTTACCGTCATTTTACCCATTCATTTCTTACTGTCATTTCACTTAGAGAATCGAATGTATAAAGCAGTGGATGATTTGAAGGAGAAAATGTACATACATACCCAAATCCTTATCCAAGCAGCAATGAGCTCTTTGTAAATATGAAGCATATATTTAGGGGAGTCTGCTTTGGGGCGGCAATTCTGGCGGGCCGGGTCTTGTCGGGCCGGCACGGCCCGATGATACTTCGGGTCATTATGGTGCGGTCCGGACACGGTCCGATAAAAATTCGGGCCGTCCGGCCAGGCCCGATAGGATTGAAAGAATTATTGTGCTCTATTGTTTATTAATAGTTCAGCGTGATAGTTCAGCGTGAGAGTTTTTTTCTTGGAGTAAATTCTCATGTGATGAATTTTCATAATGTGAACTCAAGCTATCCACAAGCTGTTTAGCTATCTTATTTTTTTGTGTAAGTTTGAATCGAGCTACTTTGTTTTGTGATAATTGTAGGGTTCACAGATTGGGTTATGATCGAGCTACTTTGTTTTGTGAATCAAGCTACTTTGTTTGAATCGAGCAAACTCAAAAGGACTCCGTTCCGGGCCGGGCCACCCAACTGGCCGAATAGCTTGCTCGGGTCAGGCACGAAAATGAACCGGCCCGGCCCGATAAGGATTTTGGGCCAAAATTGCGGGCCCGGTCTTATCGTGCTGGTCTATTGTGCCGGACCGAAAATTGCCACCTCTGGATCTGTCTAGCAGTTGCCAACATTATCAATGTCAAGGATTGCAATCGTAGCACAATTAAGAGAGAGAATTGTATCGATATCGAAAAAATACGCATTAAACATATGGCAGCAAACCTGCAATATGTATCACATGGATAATTAATCCTAGTTACATTTTGCATGCATTGCTCTCTGAACTTCCAGGCGGTTGTAGTACACCTTGGCGTATCTGTCGGTGCAAGGATCAGAAGCTCTGGACATCCAAGTCCGAGTGTATCAGCAAGATAGATACGACGAACTGGAGCATACGTAAGATTATGATATGTAGCAATAGAAATGTTCCATGGTTTGAGACACTAGCGGCATCAACATTCTCCTCCGTCGACGGTGGATCTTCCTGCGTCAACGATTGAGTGGTCATTCGGGTGGAGGGCATCTTTTGGGGTGGCCATGTGAGTCGTGGGTCATTTGTTGTATACAAACATGGGCGGCGCACAATTCAATCTCCACATTGGTATGATATTGTCCACTTTGAACTCTTCACAGTGCACCCGCATGGTTTTGTTCTTGTGCTTCCCCAAAGGGCCTTAAACCAACGTAGATTCAATTCTCATATTTATGCCCCACACACACACACCCACACCCACACCCACCCCCTCCAGCCAATGTGGGACTATGTTTGATATCTCACATCAATTGCACTGTTATTGATACTGTGGATAGTGCTTTTACTGGGGCCCGCTAGCAACGCGGCCCAACCAAGCCTAATTGATGGGACCCGCCAGACACATGCTCCTCGACAATCTCCCAACTCCAACTTGAGATGCCAGGCAAGACGGACCTTAGCCGGGCAGACCTCAGTAGAAAGTCCCAGGACGACCTCCTCGAGGTCAGCTCCTTCAATAATTTCCCTCCCCACGAGATCGGCTCAACTATATCATGCCAGCCTCAACGAGGCCAACTCAAACCTCTATAAGGGCTGCCTCACTATCGAGGTCGGCCCGTAACTAGCATACTTTCACAAGGATGACATTGCTACCTGAGATTAGCTATGTTGAGTATTGGTATTTCATACCAATATTATTTTGATGATGATCACAACATTATATTGTTGTTAATGACTCTCTTGTTTTAGTCTCTTAATTACATTTATAGAATATCATTTTAGAAAACTAAACACTTGGTGCAAGGATGGACATCAAGTGGAGAAGGGCCAAAACTTGGACTCAAGGGGTGCCAAAGCTTGGAGATGATGGAGAGCATCAAGGCATCAAGATTGAAGACATAGACTCTAAGGAAAGCAATGTAATCCATATAATATTTCCTTTATTGCTTTCTCTCTCATTGGAGTCTAGGTTAATGTAATGCCTTGATAGATGGTCTACTCATTCATGCATATGCATTTAACCATCTTAGTAAGCCTTAGGATTCACTACTACAGATTTGGGCTTGGGTAACGCCACTTAGATAGCGCTTCTAAAAAGCGCTATCTAAGTGAGTTCTTGTATAGCGCTTCTGCACTTATAGAAAATAACAATAAATCAAAATTAAGGTAAAAATCACTTAGATAGCGCTTTTTGTTAAAGCGCTATCCAAGTAATACCTTACATAGCACTTTCTGTAAGTGCTATAGTACTAATCGTTACATAAGCACTTTTATTTAAAAATACCCATATATTTAATTCTTAGATAGCGCTTAAATTTCCCATCCACCCTCGCGCCTCCCCAGTCCCTTCTTTCTCCTTTTCTCTTCTGTCCAAGACGAGAAGTCCGAGCCAAAGGTCTTCTCCGGCGAGACGCCTCGCCGTTCACTCGCCGGTGACATCCGACCTCAACACTCAACGAAATATCTGCGAGCGACCGATTATCCAACCACTTCTTCAAACGATCGGAGCTCCAACCAGTCACGATCCGAGAGAACCAGAGATCGGCGGTCTTTCCCTAGGATCCAAAGTCTCCCACCCTCATCCAATTTCAAAGCGATCGATATCGGCAGCAGCGATCGAGATCTATCTCTCGTTAGTTCTCTCGGCATCGAAATCTGAGATCTCTTTTGATGGGGTTCGTTTCGTTCGCTGGGAGAGTTCTCATCACCGCCATCTTCCTCCTCTCCGCTTATCAAGAGTGAGCTCTCTCTCTCTCTCTCTCCATCTGTCCTCCATTTTTAAAGTTCGGATCTGGTCTTTCATCGTGTTTGCAACCATCTGGGGTTCTCGATTTGTGTGGATTTTGCTTTGTTTTAATTTTAGATTTGGTTGTTTTGTGCTTCCCTAGTTTAGTTCTTAGCATTCTAGGATTTTTGTGGGTTCTCCTGTAGTTCTGCTTGGATCGAGAAGGCAATTTTCATGAGTTCCATTAAATAGATAACTTTGTAGATTGCGGGTGGGCAAATTTTGTATGACAGCATAGAGAGCTAATGTGTAGTAAATTTTCATAATTTTCGGCTATAGAATTCCATAGATATTTTATAATTTGTAGTAATTTACTAGTGGATCGAGAAGGAAATTTTAAAGTTCGGCTGTGGGTTCTCCTGTAATTTGTAGTAATTTGTAGTTATACAAAATTCATAATTTACTAGTGGATCGAGAAGGCAATTTTCATAATTCCACAATAGTTCTTTGGAATTCCACAACCGAACTTACTGGTGGGCAAATTTTGTAAGTTCCATTAAATAGATAACTTTGTGGCGAGTGGGCAAATTTTGTATAACTTTGTAAATTTTGTATACTTCTAATTCAATTTCATAATGTCGCTTTGTTATTGAGAAGGAATTCGTGGGAAGTTGCTGCAATCGTAGTTCAATAATCAACAGAAAGGCACATTTCCACATCCATGAGGTTAATTACATACCAATTTCCCATGATTGCTACATGTAGATCTTTTTTTGGGTATTTGGAAGAATTGGACTGAGTATCTTAACACCGACGTTTTTTCTGCTTATACCATGTAGGTCTGCTATGATTGGAGCAAATGTGATGAAAATCATAACCCAGCAACTGCAAAGTCATACAAGCGAAGTCCTGTGCAAGCGAGTATGCACAGGTGCAAGCGACTATGCAAAGGTGTATGTCTTGACCCTGGTTCCTATGGCACCGATGAAATTGGGTCTGATGCATGGGGCTGGCAGGTGAGTAACTCAAATAGAATATGCCATGATTTACTTCTCAATAGCAATTTTCTTCTTCTTATTTTTTGAAGATAAACTGGTTACCCATGGAAACAAACTAAACATAGACTTCACATTGACATAATATTACCACTGCCTGTTATGTTGCACTGTAAATTCAATGTACAACAGCTGCTGAGACACTAGTTTATATTGACATACTATTTATTATCAGAACAATGATATTGCGCCAGTTAGGAAAATGATCACAAATAATAAATCTAGAAATTACTGCTGAACTGGATGCAGAGTTGCACGGAGCTGCTTCTCCCCAACGGAGCAAACAACAACGAGAGCATATTTCCAGTTTGGTGAGAAATTCTGGGGTTGCTTCTCCCCAACATTGCTGTTCCATCCATGCCATTTAAGTGCATGGACATGTTTGAGAACTTAACTTTACTGTTCCATCCATGCCACTTAAGTGCAACAACATCAAATATTTTCTTAATATCCATGAAGTCACATTTCTCTAGTTAGCAATATTTATTTTGTGATATCCTCCACTCCTTTTAGACTTTATTCTGTAATCCTTGTTTAAGAGCATTATCTTGCATTGATACATATATGACATGGATGTGTGGAACCATGGATACAACTAATCCTGAGAGCTAAGTACACAGACACATTGTTAATATGGAAAATACTTGCACACAAGATATAGATGTCCAATAAATTAGTGAGAAGAACATGGTTGTGTACAACAATATAATTGGTTATTATACAGTAAACTCCTAAAACATATAAACCCATCTTCCTAAACAATCATTACTTTTGATATAAATCAAGCTAGTGATATGTGTCCTACATTTTGCATGCAGATACCTCACAGGAGCTTCACCAATATCCCGTAGGTATCTGATTTTATGTCACGTATTAGATGTGGGTATGTTTCTCTTATGAATTATTTGCTCAACACGACATGGGGTAAGAGTTGTAGCCACTTGTGCAATGAAATTCAATTTTAAGTGGGGGAAGTGAAATTTTTGCAACCAAACCTACCAGTAAGTTCCATGACAGCAGAGAGCTAATTTGTAGTAAATGTCTATCGTTTGTCCCGAACTATTGCAATTAGAAGTATACAAAATTTTCCTATCTATTTTCTTTTCCTCAATAAGCTCACTTATTTCATTAGAATGAACCACCATCAAAAGTGCATAACACACTGCCCCCTATTTACATTTCTGACATACTCGATGATTGAGAAATTGATTGATGCTCTAGGAACAAGGTGCTTTTCACTTATGACCCTATTTCATCTTAAATATACTGAAAAATAGTTAAGATCTACCTTCACAATCAAATATGCCTTGTCTTAAATAATTGTTAAGATTGAAATAGGGATTTTTAAACTGGTATTTATCATCGTATACTTTTTCTTCTTTTAACTCGCTTTTAGTTTCTATATTTCTTTATGGTTCACTTCCCTAACCCTCCATTTACAGGTTGAGTCTGTACCAAAAATTTCAGACTTTGGTTTGGCTCGGATTCTTGGTGGAGATGAAACACATGGCCTGACAAGTCAAGTGGTTGGGACTTTGTAAGTTCAGTTCTTAATTTCTTGAGTCAGTGATCAGACAACCCTATGTAACATTGATCCTTGCATGACCCTATGTAATATTGATCCTTGCATGTTTTGTAGTGGTTACATGGCGCCTGAATATGCATTGCATGGCCATTTCTCTACCAAGATTGATGTTTTTAGCTATGGAGTGCTTGCTTTAGAGATAGTGACTGGAAGAAAGAGTCACATCATCAACGATTCTGAAAGTGATCAGGACTTTCTGACCTATGTGAGTATCAATTTTCAGTCTTTATGAATTATGTATCACTTTACTGGTAGTTAATACATAATACCTAAGAACGAATTTTCTTGGAAAAAATGGTATAATAAATAAAAGGAACTTGTAAACTGATATATGATGAGAAATGCAGCAATTAGGGAATGTCAATGCCTTATGCATTGGCTATGAACCAAAGAAGCATGAATATGGATACTGGACCAGATATGGCATGTACATGGACATACGATATGGTCAATCCTTAACAAGTAAGACATGGGGACGGTAGTGAAAGACAATATTTATAATAAGAATATGGATACTTGTAATGCTTCATGTTGATGTTCTTGTAAAATGTCAGTATCATGCAATGAAATCTACAATTCATAATGCTAAGTACCTCTATGATGTTGAGCAAGGTACAACCTGGAGACAATCAAATTTTGAGTTGTGGGTTGGGAGGAGAACTATATTTTTCATGCTTCCAGATTTTCCCAAATTCATATATCCACCGCTTGTCGCTTGTTTTTATTTGCAGGACCCTACTCCACAGACCCGAACCATTTGATGGAAGACAGAGGGGGTTAGGACCATATAATTTTCATGATCTCACCTTCCAACTTTATACCCATCATTTCACTAATCCTCACATATTTCCATTGAGCAACATCCTCAATCTCATAATCATGATGGATAATGATCCTAGGTTAGAACAAGAAGAAGAATAAGAATAAGACACCTAATCCATGTAGTATTTCCTAATAGAAATTTGAGCCAATCTCTCATCCACTCTGTGACTGTCCTGCCAATTGAAATGCTTTTGTTTGTTGTTCTATCATAGAAAAGCTTTCTAACCTAGTCAAATGCATACAACCCTACACTGGATTCTTAATCATAGGATCCATATTTGTATAAGTTATGTGCATGTGCCTCTTTATGTTTTTTTAATAAAAAATTGTTGTTCAATGGCTTGATGATCTTTTCAGTGCTTTCTTTGATTCATTGGACCTGGCAGAAAATACCCTTGCCTTTGCAAAGCCTGGTGCAGTAGTTTGCCTCTCATGAATTTTATCTGAACAGGTGCTTCACAATCACCTTTTTTTATTTTAGATCTTAGTTCCGCAATCACATTTTTTTATTCTGCCATGTTTGGGCCAAACTCCACACTGAGATGACCCCCATTGCAAGCAAAGAACCATTGAGGGCCGGCACTCCGCTTCGGGCTCGGAGTCCCATCAGTTCTAGAGCCTCAAGCCCGGGGAGACGCTGGGCTCAGCATGTCGAGAGCCACCAATCGGGCATGAAGAACTTCGAGAGCTCATGTAGCTCTAGTATTAATGTTGAGAGCAGCAGTTCTTTGGAATCAAGAGCAAGGGCATTGGATGAGGCTGAAAGGACCAGATTCATGGCTAGGTAAGGGATCAGCCAACATGGCGATTGCAAATGCCACAGGCTTTTCTAATTGGTGTGCTTGTTGTTTCTCGAATTTCAGATACAAGAGAGAAGAAGTGAAGATACAAGCATGGGAGAATAGCATGACGAGGAAAGCTGAAATGGAACTGAACATGATGGAGGTACTTAGCTATGTGGCTTGCCTTTGGAATAAAATTTTGTTTAGGATGTATGGATTCAAAAACTTCTCTGTATCCTGAGACACAATTCAAAATTTCAAATAGATGGACGATACTTGGGGTCAACTAACCGTATATTACTTCAGGTTTGCTGAGATTAGCATATAACATGGCATGGGGGAGCTGAGAAGTGAGGATAGATTAGATGCCATGATGCAATGTTGCATCTTTCAGGACCCTTGGTCAATTTGTGACATTGGCAATT
Organism: Scilla litardierei; assembly: GCA_030789695.1. Classification (NCBI taxonomy): domain Eukaryota; kingdom Viridiplantae; phylum Streptophyta; class Magnoliopsida; order Asparagales; family Asparagaceae; genus Scilla; species Scilla litardierei. The sequence continues at coordinate 137,567,029 of CM061137.1, forward strand.
TATACTAGAACGAATCTTGCGGTAAACTTTGTTAGGAGCAGTCCCTTTCTGCTTGTGATATTAAGAATCCCAAGCCTTTAGACCAAGCCATGTTTGCTTATCTAGCATCGACTCTTTCGGGCTTCAAGCAATCAAGATATCTTCTAGAAATGAGAAGTTCTCCCTAATGGCAATCAATTTATACTAAAAGAAAGTAGATTGCCATTAAGCTAAAACACCTTAATATCACGTGCTAGGATTACCATATCTAGTGGGCTTCAGTTAGAAACACCTCAAAGATATCCTGCAATTTTGGAAGCAATTTCCTTCCCAATTGTGTTTTTTAATTCTTTCTTTTAGAAAAGGCACGTGCATAAACATCTGAAATTTTCGATGGTCTTTTTGGAATTGTTGTAGTCATTTTGGAGGCCCACTATTTTGTAACCAGTCATGTGCATCTCCAATATTAATATATATCTGCAACAATATGTTTTACTGGAAGTACACATCAAAAGGCATGGGTTGGATGTGTATTCACACATGTAATGTTGGTAGTTAACCTGAGGATAAACATCCGCAGTTATCACTCTTTTCTCCTCTACTCCCTATTTCTTCTCTTCCCTTTGCATATAATCTGATGCTCAGGAATCTGGAAGTTCTGTGTACTAAATAATCATGTGGACTGTGTACAATTAGGAAGTTGGCCTATCAATTACGAGGCCTATTTTATGGAACTTCTCTCACTGATGCAGGGGAACTTATATGCTACACAAAATTTTGGTAATCTTATTTTTGGGTAGCGGTTATGGATCATTTGAAGTTGTGCAGATAATGCAATGGCTAAACATATTCTACTGTTTACTTCTTCCAAAAAGATTGCTGTAATAATCCTTCATCACAAATATCATTTTTTAATTTTGCAGGAAGTTTCAAGGATAAGAGCAGAACATGTTGACGACGTTCAAGCCGTTCTGAATGATAGAGTAAAAGGACAGCTAAAGGTTACCAGAGCTTTTGGTGCCGGTTTCCTCAAGGTCGGTATCATAAATTTTTTGTGATGAAGGATTATTATGGCAAATTTTTTGCACTGAATGAAGTCAGATATATCATTCTCTTGAGCGAGATGTAAAATTGTACTACATTATTATGGCAAATGATGTGGAATGATATGGACAATTTTTTATGCAGCTGATAAGTGGTGGAATAGCAGTTGCCACATACAACAAAGGGGCAACAGATTTCAATCAAACTCCAGCGTACAAGGAGTCAATCCAATCACAAGAACTGCTAGAAGAACCAGATGCATCCAGCGCTGATGTTTTTTAGGCCAATCCTACAGAGACGGTGCCAAGCTTGGAGTAATTGATGTGTTCATTTTATTCTTTATTCTCGGTAGAGCTGTATGGTCAATGTCACGATTCTATATATGCCAGGTTTGTTTATTGTTTATATGCTGTGTTCTCCCCCGCGTCTAGGTTAATTTACAGTAGTTTCCCAGTGAATGGAAGTGTTCAGTGTTGTCACGCTCGTGCAGAATGCAATTCATTTGTAAAGATTGTTTTATTGATGATGGATATACCGTGTTATTTACAAGATATACTTTTCAAGAAAGAAACCGGAAGCTTAATGGCCTCTTTGATTGCTTTCTTGGTTGTGTGAAGCATGTGCTAATATGTATGTATGAAGGTGGCTGCAAGATGCAGAGCATGACTGCTAATTTGTTTGATTTATTATTTTTTTTAAAAAATAATTAAACAATAGCCACGGACGGGCCGTGGCTAATGCGCATTCGCCACGGTCGGTCCGTGGCTAATACTCAGTAGCCACGGCCCGTCCGTGGCTAATGCGTATTAGCCACAGCCAGTCGTGGTATAAATCAAAATTTCTCGAGCATTCTTGAATAGCGCTTCTAAAAGCGCTATCTTAGTAAACCACTTAGATAGCGCTTAAAAAGCGCTATCTAATCTACCATAGCGGTAGCTTGGATAGCGCTTTTATAAGCGCTATCCAAGCTACCATAGCGGTAGCTTGGATAGCGCTTAAAAGCGCTATCCAAGTGTAAAAAAAAGCGCTATGCAAGCGTTTTTTTGTACTAGTGATTATCATAGAATCCAACCCAATAAGCTCATCTTGACCAAAGACTCATTTGGAGTCTCTGGTTCTCCAACAGTCGCCTGCTGAAGAGTTCACAGTCGACTGGATGATTTCCAGTCGCCTGTCGAGCCTTTTACAGTCGACTGTGATGCACAGCTCAAGTCAACATTTCTATTGACTCTACTTGAGCTTTTCGCATTAGTCGACTGGTGATCGGTTTACAGTCGCCTGTATATTTACAGTCGCCTGTGAATTGGTCAACAGTCGTCTGAAAGGCGTAAGTGCAAAGACTGCCTCTTTCTGTTTTTCACCATCTCCTGCAGCAGCCGACTGATGAAGAATTTACAGTCGCCTGTCTATTTTATAGTCGACTGTATTATTGTCATCAGTCGCATGTATGCATATTAGGAGAAATAGTGCAACTCTCTGTTTTATTCCATCCCCTACAGCAGTCGCCTGCTGAAGGTTTTACAGGCGCCTGTCCTGTTTACAGTCGACTGTATCGACTTCATCAGTCGACTGTCGTGGCTCAGATTATAGCCGTTGGATATTTTCTAGCCGTTGGACAGTCGACTGTCATTTGTTCATTAGTCGACTGTCAGTGACGTTTCTGCCCAGAAACTAGCCATTGCAGCTTTTGTTTTTAGCTGTTTTCTTGGGTTTTGAGGGTTGATATATGGTTCCTATATATATGAGAGGGCTGAGTTCATAGGAACTTCTTGATGCTATTGCAAATCATTAGAGATTGATTAACCCACTCTCAAACTCTCTCATTTCCCTCTTTAAGCTCTCATTCCTCTTCATGCATTGAAGTCCAGCTCAAGGAAAATCATCCAAGTGCTTTCAAGCAAATCTCAACACTTGGAGATCCTCTTCAATGCCTTGCATTCATCTATGAGTAAGCATCTCAAGGCATAGGTAAGAGTAATTATTTTACTTCGTGTTTCTTTGTAACACTAATTGTAACGACTGTTTTTCATGTATCCAGATTATCTATATTATATATATGTTTTGGTGGATTTTCTCCTTATGTGTGGTTTCCGTCTCCGTAGCTTTCGTTTTCGTTCGTTTCATTGTGATTTTCTAGCTTCTTTCTTAGATCGTTGAGTTTTGGAGTAAGTCGTTCGTGACGAGCTTCATATCGCTCATATCTTAGAGATATGTTGATCTTAGAAGTCGTAAGGAATATTCCTGGAACTTCACGCTTCGATTCGAGACTTTTTGTGCACGTTAGTTGGTTCAAGAAAGGGAACCAACCGACTAGATTCCAATCTAGTCAGTCAGGAACTCTTCTCAAACCGACTAGTTCATTGAATCAAAAATTCAGAAGTTACTGTTTACTCTTAGTCGGTCTAAGAACAACCACCGACCGACTAGATGTGAAACTAGTCGGTCAGAACTTGCTCTCAGACCGACTAGTTCCTTCGATTTATTTTACCTAAGTTACTGTTTATCGTTAGTCGGTCAATGAACACTCACCGACCGACTAGGTTGCAAACTAGTCGGTCGACGGGCCTTCACAGACCGACTAATTCATTTTCCAGATTTATTCTTCCTTACGCTGTTTGATTTTAGTCGGTCATAGTTGGTCGACTGACCGACTAGTTTTTAAACTAGTCGGTCAACAACCCTTCTTTGACCGACTAATCGCCCCCGAAACCCTAGGTTTCGGACAGCCGCCGGCTTGTTTCTATTTAAACCCCCGATCGTTTTCTTTTCTTTCTTTCACTTCTCTTGGCCATTTCCCTTCCCCTAGACCTCTGATCTTCCCCAACCTTCCTCTAGCCCTTCCTCCTTCCTCAAGAGCCCCTCTCACCCTCCATTTAGGCCGGCCTTCATGCTTTAGGCCGCCTCCAACCCCCAAAACCCCCAAAATCCCATTTCTCCATATTTTTTCCCGTTTCCAGATCTGAGCCGTAGTTCTCCGGATCGTTCTTCCGTTGCCGTGCTTGCTCCGCATCGTTCTTCTGCTACGATACGATTAGTGAATCGATCCCTTAATATTCTCATAACCCACATGGTCATTTTTGTTAAACCCTATAAAATGGATATTAGAGATATTGTTCTAATGTTGTTTTGCCATGGCAGCGATCTCATCCCCGTAGCTAACATTTTGTGACGTGTCTCGTTGATTGTCATCCTTGGTGTCAGGTAAGTAAAACTTGCCACTTAGGGTTTTAGGCCATGCTTTAGGCCATTTGCTTGTTGTAGGCGTAAAAGAGACTAGGCGACGAAATGATACTCGCCTAGATGCAAATTCTAGGATCTAGCTTGACAACGAAGCTTGATCCGACTACTTTAATCATTTGCACTTGCTGTCATCCCTGCATCTTATTTGCCATGTTTAAATTCGATTAACGGTACGCAAAATTAACTGTTTATTGCCATGACATTGAATGCATCAAAAGTTCCATGATTGCGTAGCACACGCTACACCTAGAGAATTGATTGAGGCTAGGCACCTGCTTTTGGCGGGCACAACCCTACGCCAAAAATACTTTTGGATTGTGAACCAGAAAACGAGCTCTTGTGCGGGGCAACCCTGGCTCATTTACTGAGCATCGTGTACAGGGACCCTGGCTCATTTACATGTGGGAGGGGTAAGGGTTAAGCGGCCATTCAACTGGGAGTCTGTCCGATCAGCAACTTCAGTTGTAAGGCGTAAACTCTGGGTTCTGGGGTAGTATTAAGCGGCCACTCAGTGTGAATGTCCAAATGTTCAGCTGTAAGGCGTAAACATCTACAAATAACTTGAAACGTGACTAGTGGGAAGATTGAGATTGTTGGTAGCTTGGCTACTCTTGACATGCCATGATAATTGTTCTCTTGCACTTATTGTTACACCATGTCTTACTTGTGCACTCATATCATAACTGTCATGCCATGCATACTATAACTGCTAGGTTGCTAGTTTACCTTCCTTTCAGTTTCCTTGCCCAAGTCTTTTAGACTTGCTGACATGTGCCCATTTTACTCTTTTGGGTGACACATGTTAGATCCTGAGCATGAGGTTGCTGCTGAGGACATGGTGTTCACTGACGCTGAGTCAGAGCCCGCGTTCATCGAGGAGTTTGAGGACACGGGCGATCAGTCGTAGAGACTGTTTGTGTTGTTTTTTAGACTGCTTTAATTGTCGGTGCGTAGCACCAATACTTTGTGTCGTGTTGACTTTGTTGCCATGTTTTGGGCCTAGACTCTTTCTTTTAGCCTGGTGGCTTTTCTGGGTGTTGAACTTAATTTTAATGTTTGGACCTTGCTGAGATTTGGGATTTTATTTCTGTATCTCCTTGTATTATTATCTTGTTCTGTTCGTGGTTACAGGGACCTGCATATGATTTATTGACGCTTATCAGGCGTGTAGCTTCACAGCTCCACGTTTGAGCGGACCTTCTCACGTCTCGCCTCCATTTTAGGGAAGCGGTGTGTGACAGGTTTTGTTGGTGGCCCATGCAGGTCACCTCTTCTGTAACTGCGATTATCAGAATAACGATAATAATATTAGAATGTCCAATAAACTAAGTTCGACATCCGAGTCATAAGCTATGAGTCTAATTTGTTTCGTTTCATGTGTCATTAGATGGCAGGAAGGCGAAATACCCGTGGTGGTGGTGGTGCGCCCCCTCATGACGAGGAGCCTGAGCGGGAGCCCACCAATGGGGAGATGATGTGGATGATGCTTCAGATCATGCAGGTGCAGCAGGGCGTGCTCCTGCAAGTCCAGAATGCTCCAGTTGTTCGAGCTGCTCGGGCAATTCCGGAGGCCCCTTGTTCCGAGCCAGGAGCGAAGCAGTTTCGGGAGCTGAGTCTCGCTTATTTTGATGGGTCTGAGGGTCCTCTAGCTGCCGATGAGTGGATTCGGAACATTGAGGATAATTTGAAGATGGCGAAGATCAGCCCGGCTGGATGGGTTGATTTGGCGAAGAGGCAGCTCAAGGATAATGCTCAGAACTGGTGGGATGCGGAAGAGAAGATGCTGGTGGAGCTGATAGCTTGGGCTACCTTTAAGTCTAGGTTTGATGAGGAGTTCTTTCCGAAGGCTGCCAGGAAGGAGATGCTGCAGCGTTTTATTGAGCTGAAGCAAGGGAGCTTGACGGTGGACCAGTACCACCAAGAGTTCACTAGGTTGAGTCGGTTCACACCGAAGATGGTGCATGATGCTGATGAGAGGGCTCAGAGGTTCCTGCAGGGACTTGCTTTGGAGCTTCAGAGTTTCGTGTCTTCCTCTGATCTGGACTCTTATCAGAAGGTTCTGGTAGCTGCGATGAGGCAGGAGCTGAACCTGAACCAGAGAAGAGGAAATACTTCTGGAGCTGGGAAGAAACCTATGGAGCAGGCCAGAGCGGTGGTTAGGCCTGGTTTCAAGCCTAATCAGCCGGTGTAGTTCAAGAGGCCAGGAGGGCATAATATGAAGACTTGCCATTTCTGCGGCAAGACTGGCCACATCAAGGAGCAGTGTAGAAGATTTCTGGGCCAGTGTTTGGTTTGTGGTGAGGCTTCTCATGTCGCGAAGGATTGTCGGCATGCGAATCAGCTGCGGAGAGCACCTGTTGCAGCGCAGCCATTGCAGCAGAGAGCGCCCACGCCTACTGGACGTGGAGCAGCTCTCGTGCCACAGAGGCAGGCTTTTCAGCAGGCTTTTCCGCCGAGGAGGCAGGCTTTTCTGATGACCGCTGTGGAGAGCGAGGCTGTGGATGAGGTTATTACAGGTAACCCTCAATCTAGTCGTTTCTTTCCTTAGTTAGTTTTAGTTATTAGATTATGTTTGGTTGCTTGCATATGATTGTTTGCTAGAATAGGATCTGATTGTTAGATTGCTAGTTAGGTGTGATTCTGGTTTGCACATTTTCCTGCACGAGTCCTCTTTGACTCAGGTGCATCGATGTGCATTATTTCTCGGAGCTTCGTGGAGAATCATTCCTTGTCGACGTCCCCTCTTTCCAAGAGTTGGAATATCGTTACAGGAAATGGCGTGGTCTCGGTGCATCGTGGTTGCAATTCTTGCCCGTTGGTGGTCTGTGGACATGAGCTTTAGGCCGATTTTATTGTCCACGACATCATCAACTATGATGCGGTCCTTGGGATGGATTGGCTTGCGAGCTTCTATGCTATGATCGATTGTCGGAGGAAGAAGGTGGTGTTCGAGATTCCCAGACATCCAGTATTTGAGTTCAGCCAGGGTAGCAGTTCGCTTGGTCCTGTCAGATTTTGGGACAGGCCGGTGGAGTTTGTGGCTATGCAGATGGAGCTGGAGAGGCCAGCGGTTGTGCGGGACTTCGATGAATTCTTCCCTGAGGAGATGTCTGGATTGCCACCCGATCGAGCTCTCGAGTTTTCGATTGACCTTATTCTGGGAGCGCAGCCGATTTCGAAGGCGCCCTATCGTATGGCACCCGCTGAATTGGAGGAGTTGCGGAAGCAGCTGGATGAGCTTTTACAGAAGGGTTATATCAATCCTAGTGTGTCTCCGTGGGGAGCACCGGTGCTGCTGGTAAAGAAGAAGGATGGTTCGCGTCGCATGTGCGTGGACTATCGGGAGTTGAATGCGGTGACCATCAAGAATAAGTACTCGTTGCCTCGCATCGATGATATTTTTGATCAACTTAGAGGTTCAAGGGTGTTTTCTAAGTTGGATCTGAGGAGTGGTTATCATCAGCTGAAGGTGAAGAAGGAAGATGTCCCGAAGACAGCGTTCAGGACGAAGTATGGACACTACGAGTTTGTGGTTATGCCCTTCGGTGTAACCAATGCACCCGCAGTTTTCATGAATCTGATGAACCTGATTTTCTACGACTTTTAAGACAAGTTTGTCGTTATCTTTATTGACGACATTCTGATCTATTCAAAGTCGGAGGAAGAGCATGCCTCGCACTTAAGGACGGTATTGGAGATTTTGAGGAAGCATCGGTTGTATGCTAAGTTTTCGAAGTGCAAATTTTGGCTGGACAGAGTTGCTTTTCTCGGGCATGTGGTGACTGGAGATGGTATTTTAGTGGATCCCGAGAAGATCAAGGCCATCAGAGAGTGGCCTGTTCCGTAGTCAGCATCTGAGATCCAGAGTTTCCTTTCCTTGGATTGGCAGGTTACTATCGGCGCTTCATTAAGGACTTTTCCCGTATTGCTGAGCCGATGACCAGATTGACGCGGAAGGATGTACCTTTTGTTTGATCGGGTGATTGTGAGAATGCCTTCGGTGTTCTGAGGGAGAGATTGACGACTGCCCCATATTCTTGTTGTGCCTGATCGCAGTGGAGGATTTGAGATATTTTGTGATGCTTCTGGCAAGGGTCTCGGTTGTGTGTTGCATCAGCACGGGCATGTTGTGGCTTATGCTTTGCGTCAGCTCAAGACTCATGAGAAGAATTACCCGACGCATGACTTGGAGTTGGCTGCTGTCGTGTTTGCGCTCAAGATTTGGAGGCACTTCCTGCCGAGTGAGAAAGTGAAGATCTTCACCGATCACAAAAGCTTGAAGTATATTTTTACTCAGAAGGAGCTCAACATGCGACAACGTCGATGGTTGGAGCTCATGGCGGATTATGAGATTGATTTGCAGTTTCACCCTGGCAAGGTGAATGTGGTCCCGGATGCGCTGAGTAGGCTTCCAGCTGTGATGATGTTGACTTCACAGTGGAGATTGCAGCAGGATTTTTGTGGGTCTGGTGTTGAGATCGTTCTTCTTGGAGAAGCTTCTTCGTTGATGTGTATGCATATACAGTCGACGATCGTGGATCGGATCAAGGCTGGTCAGGCTGGAGACCCGAAGTTGGTGAAGATTCGGGAGCAGGTAGAAGCCGGTCTGCGGACTGACTTTTTGATTCATGAGGATGGCTTGCTGAGGTTTGGAGCCAGGCTGTGTGTGCCAACTGGAGATATCAGAGAGGGATTGTTGGTGGAGGCACACAGTTCGCCGTATTCTGTGCATCCTGGTGGCACCAAGATGTACAAGGATGTTCGTTTGAATTTTTGGTGGCATGGTATGAAGAGGAGTGTGGCTCGAAGTGTAGCCAAGTGCTTGGTTTGCCAGCAGGTAAAGGCGGAGCATCAGCGTACGGCAGGGTTGCTACAACCGCTTTCGATTCCGGAGTGGAAATGGCAACACATCACTATGGATTTCGTGACTGGACTACCTCAGAGTCCGAAGCAGAATGACGCGATTTGGGTGATTGTAGATCGATTGACCAAATCCGCGCACTTTATTCCATTCCGAGTAGGACAGTCCACTGAGGCGCTAGCGAGGAGATACATGGAGGTAAATTCTTTTGCTCTCCGTTTCTATTTTCTTTTCCTAGTTTAGATAGTGAAGTAATGTGAATCGTGTAGGAGATCGTACGACTTCACGGAGTCCCTGTGAGTATCGTGTCGGACAAAGACACGAGGTTCACATCTCAGTTCTCGTAGAGTTTGCAGAAGAGTTTGGGTACGCGTCTGAGTTTCAGCACGGCGTACCATCCGCAGACAGATGGCCAGTCCGAGCGGACGATTCAGATCTGGAGGACATGCTGAGGGCGTGCATGTTGGATTTCAAGGGTTCGTGGGAGGACCATCTACATCTGGTGGAGTTCTCTTACAACAACAGCTTCCAGGCGAGTATTGGCATGGTGCCTTTCACCGCGATGTATGGGAGGAAATGTCGATCGATATTGAGTTGGGACGACGTTGGTGATCGGGAGCTGTTGGGACCTGAGATGATTGTGGAGGCCGTGGATGTTGTCAGGAACATTCGGGAGAGGTTGAGGATTGCTCAGGACCGTTTTAAGCATTGGGCGGATACTAAACACCGTCCTTTGGAGTTTCAGCCTGGCGACCATGTGTTTCTGAAGATTTTCCCGAATCGTGAAGTGATTCGCTTTAGGAAGCGAGGGAAGTTGAGCCCGCGATACATTGGACCGTTTGACATTCTGGAGAGAGTTGGCGAGGTAGCCTACAACTTAGCCTTACCGCCATCTTTGGAAGGAGTTCACAATGTTTTCCATGTGTCGCAGCTTCGTCGATACATCAGCGACCCATCTCATGCTGTGAATTTCTCGGAGATTACCGTTCGCCCAGATATGACGTATGACCAGCAGCCAGTGCGGATTTTGGACAGGCGTCAGAAGTCACTCTGGAACAAGGTTGTCGATCTTGTGAGGGTGATGCGGTGACACGGCTCTCCAGGAGAATCTACTTGGGAGAGAGAGGATGAGATGAGAGAGCGCTACGCACTTTTGTTCCCGGACACGTGAGTGTTGGGAAATTCCGAGGACGGAATTTTTCTTAAGTTGGTGAGGATGTAACGACTGGTTTTCATGTATCCGGATTATCTATATTATATATATGTTTTGGTGGATTTTCTCCTTATGTGTGGTTTCCGTCTCCGTAGCTTTCGTTTTCGTTTGTTTCGTTGTGATTTTCTAGCTTCTTCCTTAGATCGTTGAGTTTTGGAGTAAGTCGTTCGTGACGAGCTTCATATCGCTCATATCTTAGAGATAGGTTGATCTTAGAAGCCGTAGGAATCTTCCTGGAACTTCGCGCTTCGATTCGAGACTTTTTGTGCACGTTAGTTGGTTCAAGAAGGGGAACCAACCGACTAGATTCCAATCTAGTCGGTCAGGAACTCTTCTCAAACCGACTAGTTCATTGAATCAAAAATTCAGAATTTACTGTTTACTCTTAGTCGGTCTAAGAACAACCACCGACTGACTAGATGTGAAACTAGTCGGTCAGAACTTGCTCTCAGACCGACTAGTTCCTTCGATTTATTTTACCTAAGTTACTGTTTATCGTTAGTCGGTCAATGAACATTCACCGACCGACTAGGTTGCAAACTAGTCGGTCGACGGGCCTTCACAGACCGACTAATTCATTTCCTAGATTTATTCTTCCTTACGCTGTTTGATTTTAGTCGGTCATAGTTGGTCGACCGACCGACTAGTTTTTAAACTAGTCGGTCAACAACCCTTCTTTGACCGACTAATCGCCCCCGAAACCCTAGGTTTCGGACAGCCGCCGGCTTGTTTCTATTTAAACCCCCGATCGTTTTCTTTTCTTTCTTTCACTTCTCTTGGCCATTTCCCTTCCCCTAGACCTCTGATCTTCCCCAACCTTCCTCTAGCCCTTCCTCCTTCCTCAAGAGCCCCTCTCACCCTCCATTTAGGCCGGCCTTCATGCTTTAGGCCGCCTCCAACCCCCAAAAACCCTAAAATCACATTTCTCCAGATTTTCTCCCCGTTTCCAGATCTGAGCCGTAGTTCTCCGGATCGTTCTTCCGTTGCCGTGCTTGCTCGGCATCGTTCTTCCGCTACGATACGGTTAGTGAATTGATCCCTTAATATTCTCATGACCCACATGGTGATTTTTGTTAAACCCTAATAAAATGGATATTAGAGATATTGTTCTGATGTTATTTTGCCATGGCAGCGATCTCATCCCCGTAGCTAACATTTTGTGACGTGCCTCGTTGATCGTCATCCTTGGTGCCAGGCAAGTGAAACTTGCCACTTAGGGTTTTAGGCCATGCTTTAGGCCATTTGCTTGTTGTAGGCGTAAAAGAGACTAGGCGAAGAAATGATACTCGCCTAGGCGCAAATTCCAGGATCTAGCTTGACAACGAAGCTTGAACCGACTACTTTAATCATTTGCACTTGCTGTCATCCCTGCATCTTATTTGCCATGTTTAAATTCGATTAACGGTACGCAAAATTAACTGTTTATTGCCATGACATTGAATGCATCAAAAGTTCCATGATTGAGTAGCACACGCTACACCTAGAGAATTGATTGAGGCTAGGCACCTGCTTTTGGCGGGCACAACCCTACGCCAAAAATACTTTTGGATTGTGAACCAGAAAACGAGCTCTTGTGCCGGGCAACCCTGGCTCATTTACTGAGCATCGTGTACAGGGACCCAGGCTCGTTTACATGTGGGAGGGGTAAGGGTTAAGCGGCCATTCAACTGGGAGTCTGCCCGATCAGCAACTTCAGTTGTAAGGCGCAAACTCTGGGTTCTGGGGTAGTGTTAAGCGGCCACTCAGTGTGAATGTCCAACAGTTCAGCTGTAAGGCGTAAACATCTACAAATAACTTGAAACGTGACTAGTGGGAAGATTGAGATTGTTGGTAGCTTGGCTACTCTTGACATGCCATGATAATTGTTCTCTTGCACTTATTGTTACACCATGTCTTACTTGTGCACTCATACCATAACTGTCATGCCATGCATACTATAACTGCTAGGTTGCTAGTTTACCTTCCTTTCAGTTTCCTTGCCCAATTCTTTTAGACTTGCTGACATGTGCCCATTTTACTCTTTTGGGTGACACATATTAGATCCTGAGCCTGAGGTTGCTGCTGAGGACGTGGAGTTCGCTGACGCTGAGTCAGAGCCCTCGTTCATCGAGGAGTTTGAGGACACGGGCGATCAGTCGTAGAGACTGTTTGTGTTGTTGTTTAGACTGCTTTAGTTGTCGGTGCGTAGCACCAATACTTTGTGCCGTGTTGGCTTTGTTGGCCATGTTTTGGGCCTAGACTCTTTCTTTTAGCCTGGTGGCTTTTCTGGGTGTTGAACTTAATTTTAATGTTTGGACCTTGCTGAGATTTGGGATTTTATTTCTGTATCTCCTTGTGTTATTATCTTGTTCTGTTCGTGGTTACAGGGACCTGCATATGATTTATTGACGCTTATCAGGCGTGTAGCTTCACAGCTCCACGTTTGAGCGGACCTTCTCACGTCTCGCCTCCATTTTAGGGAAGCGGGGCGTGACACTAATTCTCTTTGTGGGAATTAGTCTTTCTCTCTTTGTGGGATTAGGACTCTCTTTGTGGGAGTAATTCTCTTAGTGGGAGTTTTGTGTCCTAGCGTAGGGCTAACCCTAATTCTCTGAGTGGGGGTTAGTAATTCTCTATGTTGGAGTTTGACCCCTGTGTAGGGTTGGTTGGGTCCTTGTGTAGGGCAAAATCCTCTTGGTGAGGTATCTCTTTATGGGATTTGTATTCACTTCTCTTTGTGGAATTATAGTGAATATTGGTGTGGCTGGACGTACCCAATTTTGGGAAACCAGAGTAAAATCATGTGCTTGCGTTTGGATTGTTTGTGTCAATTATTTCCTCTTGTATTTATTATTCCGCATTTGCAAGTTTAAGTTTAATTGAACAATTTATTGTCATTACACTATTCATCCCCCTCTAGTGTGTTGTTGTTAGTATTGCAAGGGTAAGACGATCCTTACAAGCTACTCACTTGCATACTGCTCTAGGGACGACCTCAGCACCCGAGGTCGGCCCATCTACTTTATAGCTCAAGCACTCGCTCGATTGGCACGATCAGCCCGTGTGACCTCAGCAACACCATCTCGGACGGATGAGTCGTGTCCTCTCTAGACCGTTCTGTTACCTGCGGATCCGTCCAACATGTATGTAACGGTCAACTTTATCAGAGGGGAGCGTGTTCCTCTTTATCAGAGATGGGTGCATGGCCATCTTTATCAGAGAGGGGCGCATGGCCAGCTTTATTCGGGGAGCAGTTATGGCAGGCGACATCGCTTTATCGGGGGACGCGTTTGTGACAGGTGCACCAAATGAACATCTTTATCGGGAGATGCATTTCTAGTAGGCGATTGAGATCCCAGGAATCCCGCTGACAACTGACAAGTCGGCTACAAAGAAGAGTGGGGAGCCATCTGACGCGGTAGAACCATCCCCAAATTTTATAAAACCGACCGAGCATCACCTACATCAGATACGCGAAATCAATACTAGCATTTCCATCTCCATCTTCCATCTTTCAACTCCAACTCTTATGGCTATGGACACACCCATGTGCTTAATCCATACGCCTCAACCACACAATGGCTATCTTGCGACATCACCTCCTTCCTTCCAACGTCGCCTGACTTAGGCATTGGAGGGTAGTCGGAGGGTTTGCCCCTGGTTCTCTCACATCTCTGCATCTCCCTTTCAGGTACCGAAGAAGAAGCTCGGCTCGGCAAAACCGTTCTGGTTGGGCTCTCTGTTGTGAGAATACTCGTCCCGAAATCGGATTACGTGTCCCAGCGGCCGGATCCCAGCTCAGTGAGATTACATCTTCCCTGTATTCATGTTCCTCTATCCACATATATCCAGAATGGCTCAATAAAATGGCCTGAAGACCATACTAGAGCATTCACATGAACTATAAAAAGTCTATCATAAATTAAATTAGTGGAATACTTAAAACAGGGGAAGACCATGACATATAATGTCCTGGACATAAATATAGAAAGGGAAGATATGATATACCTCTACTTGGAATGATCAATGTCAGACCTATATCAGACCCAGAAGTTCTGAAAAGTCCCATATTGCTTTGTAATATGATAGGTCATTAGATTATGCCATTGAAAATATATACATATCTAGTCTAGACGACGTTTGTCGATCTACATATTTTGTATACATAGATATTCTTCGAGGACTAATATATTTATGAAAATAAAATTTATATCTAGTACCAGACCATATATAAGTGAGTATTTTTCAAAAATTGCATCGGACTTATGCTTTAAAAAGCATTTCACCCTTAATTTTATCCAGTAGATAATTATTTTTGGGATGTCTACTTGAGGTTCAAGCTTTACAAAGCCTGAATACTCTATATAAGGATACGCCCGTACTCTCAAATATTAAAAATCAATAAAGCCAGAAGATTTTTTCCAAATAAATTCAAACATATGAAGATAAAGGAACACCTGTAGTGCCCAATTTCGTCCAAATCTTACTTTTGGCACAATATAATATGCCACCTTGGATTGTTATTGATGCAAGACACCATTTACCAATCTTATATAAACGAAAAACTATAAGTTTCTTCAAATATGGTGACATTTTCATTATCCCGTTAAACGGGAATAATGATTACGAGAACATCTCCACTTCACGTGGATATTGAATCTCAATACTTCCTCTAATAGAATTTATATGATATATTTTTCATCATTCAATTATGAAGACCTATTGGTCTCTTGAGAGTATTTTAGGGATAAAAGTTAAACTTTTTCACTCCCTAATAGGGCTGATGATGTACATTAGTGTACTCATCTATATATCCTCTTAAAATGGTCATAATCAAAACCTTGTTATCCAACCGCAGTCCAGAATATTATTAATCACAACGTACATATTACCTTACTTGGGTATTGGTTGGGCTGTTACTTACCCGCATACCACCCTCAAAAATGCCGCAGTGGAACTTACTCATCGGGATTAACCATCCTGGATGAATATATTCCGAGATCTCCAAACGGGGGAGGCATTATTGCACATCTTATAGATCGTACCTTGATGGGTTCATATCCCCAGTTCTATGCTCAACTTCGTTGAAGTCGAGCTTATTGCAGTTTGTTTTGGATAACACTGGGAATCAATTATATTTACCAACTGGGAGAAAATTGATCACCCTGAAGTTTTGTGTTCACACCCAGAAATGGGTTATATGTAAATCACTAAATTGATAATAACGGTATTCTCATCCGTTAAATCCAGTTACTGGTGTCTGCATGGGGACATGCAATTATAATTTAGACCATTAAAACGCTTACTTAGAACCTATTTATATGTGCCTGATCACCACATATAAACAGTTTTCGAGACCTCCTAACGGAGGAAAGCGTTTTATCATTATTCTACTTTGCATGTTGCGTCGTTAATCAGAATAAGACCCTCTTGTGGTCATATTTTTCGATGATGCACCTTGCATATAGAGCATCACCAAACATCTCTCTTATGAGGGTATTTGGTTGCCTTGATGGTCTCTCCATAACACCACTATAAACCATCAGAATGTTGTCTTAAATCTATTTTTCGGGCGTAATTAACCCAGATAAATAGATTCCGAGCACCCCTTACGGAGAAAGCATTTAGAGCACATCTCATAGATTGTGCCTTGATGGGTCTCATATAAAGAATCGATAATGAAGATTAGATCCTGAAGATCCTTCACATTTAGGAATCTTTAATTTCCCAGTATTAGGTTCAACATAATTATTGCCCTGAGCCTGAAGCTCAATTGACCATATCATGAATGTGATGCGATCATGAAGATCCACACTTATGAAACTGTTAAACAGTTTTTAAACATTTAAACTGACAATCTGAATATTGTCATAATCACACATCCCTGCTGCTAAAAATCTAGCTAGGATTTGTTGGATCCCGTGGATGGCAAACAACACTAGAAGGGAGGGTTGAATAGTGTTGTATAAAAATAAAACCTTTTCGTTCTTAACCAATCAACACAAAACAAATCCTTCTAAGGTTGCCTAAGAAACCAAGTAGAGTGATCTACGCTTGGTTCTTAATTAACAAAGTAATCTTATAATCACAGAGTAATTTCACAGCAGGTAGTCGACTCCCTATAAACAGTAGTCGACTCCCAGAGAATTTATAAGCACAACTAAGATAGATAAGATTACAAGTAATACAAATATTATATCTTTATTCACAGCGGATAAAAGAAAGTTAATCTTTGCAATAGATGTACAACAATTAGCAAATAATAAAGTAAGAGCAAAGATAAACAAACACAGATAAGCAATCGCAGACACAAGGATTTTTATCCTGGTTCCCCACAACTTTTGGGTACGTCCAGTCCCCGACCAATCCGGTACGAGATTTCTAATATCTGCCTTGGAAAATACAAGCACCTAACTTTACTTGTTAGGATTTCCAACAACCTAGTCTTGACCAGGATTTCCAATCGCAACACCTAGACTTGTCTAGGGTTTCCAACGACAACACCCTTACACCAAAGGGTAAACACAAAAATAAAATCAATATCCAATTCACCACAATAGATTGGTGGAGATTGGTTTACACCCAGATTCTATAGCCAAATAGTAATAGACAATTACGTGTAGTGGCTTGATAGAATAAGATTCTAGATCACACAAAGATACGAATGAAGTCTTTGTGATCTAGATCTAATGTTTTTCAGAAATCCTTCAAATGAAAATTCGAGAATAATAATATGGATTTGAAAAATAGTTAGCCAAATAAAATTATGATCTTCAGAAAATAATAACAAACAAAATTGCAAGATCAAGAGTAAAAACAGATTTGGCTAAGAGAGAATGAGAGCTGAGAACTTTAGAGCGTTTTGCACACGAGAATTTGAATTCAATAGTTGTTGTATTTTCTCAATGAAAAATGGTCCTCTATTTATAGGAGAAATCTGAGAATTCAAATTTCAAATTCCTTTGACTTTTGTCCCGAAAATCATGGGAGACAATCAATCAAAGATATTTCAAAAATCAAGTCAAAAAGTTAAACTTCGACAGCTGGTAGTCGACTCCCTGGGAGTGGTAGTCGACTCCCAGTGTGTTTCAGGAGAAATTGATCCTCAGCTGGTAGGGAGTCGACTCCCAGAGGAGTTTCTACTGAACCACAGCTAGTCAATCAAGTAGTTAACTCTAGGGTGTAATAGAGTTTCACTACGAAAATATAAAATGACTAGAAAAAGCTCTCAATATCCTTTTGAAAATGATTTAAAAGATATTTAAAATGTTTTTGAAATCATTTGTGTGTGTGTTTGTCTATACGATTTGGCTTTAACAATACCCTAAGAAAGACACAGCACACTCACTATAGACTAGGACACGTCTTCGGAAGCTTGATCAACTGATGGAGTGGATGCGAGCTTCACTTGAGCTTCTTGTTCTATTTAAGCTTTGAGCTTCATCATTGATCTTAGCAACGTTCGTCCTTATCTTTGAGCGTAGATTGCGCTTCTTTGAGTATGTATAAAGCTTTTCATTTGTCGCACAACCTGCACACTTAGTCGTAGTGTAGTTAGTACACTAAGCTTCATTTGGTGTGCTCATCATCAAAATCACTTGGGGGTGGAATTCAATTTCCATCACTCTCCCCCTTTTTGATGATGACACCCACATGAAAAATGAAGTAAGTTGAAATATGAAAATACACTTACTCCCCCTGCTTTGATGTGGTTCTCCCCCTGTATCGAAGCCGTTAGAAAAACAATACATTCATATATTCATTTTTGCATTTCAAATCTCTCTCTCCCTTGTCATCAACAAAAATTAATGGCATATTATAATTGATCATTATTCAATTCTTTTTCTCCAACAATACCTAATTCTCTACGAAGTCTAGAAAATGTATCTTTTTGTAGGGGTTTTGTAAGAATATCTGCAACTTGAATTCAGAGGAGACAAATTTAAGTTCAACATCCTTTTTGGCACAGTGATCATCTATAAATCTGTGTCTAATATCAATATGCTTTGTTCTAGGATGAAGAACGGAGTTTTTAGTGAGATTAATCGTGCTTTTATTATCACAGTAAATTACACATGTAGATGTATTAACACCATAATCTACGAGGACTTGTTTCATCCAAAGTATTTGGGCACAGACAAGTCCAGCAGCTATATACTCTGCCTCAGTGATAGATAGTGAAACTGAACTTTGCTTTTTGCTAAACCACGAAACAAGGGAATGTCCAAGAAAATGACATGTTCCACTTGTGCTTTTTCTTGTGGCTTTACAACCAGCATAGTCTGCGTCACTAAATGAAGTCAAATTAAATGTGCCGCCTTTGGGATAAAATAGTCCAAAGTCAGAAGTGGTTTTAAGATATCTAAATATGTATTTTACCGTTTTAAGATGTGATTCTCTAGGATCACATTGAAATCTATTACATGAACAAACACTAAACATAATGTCAGGTCGGCTAGCAGTTAAATAGAGTAAAGAACCGACCATACCTCGATATGTTTTCTGATCGACCTTTTTACCTGCTTCGTCTTTGTCTAAAGAAGTGGATGTCACCATCGGTATGTTCTTTCCTGATGCGGTTTCCATCCCGAACCTTTTGATCAAGTCTTTGGCATATTTCGTTTGATGAATAAAGGTTCCTTCTTTTCCTTGTTTGATTTGTAATCCGAGAAAATATGTGAGCTCCCCCATGTGGCTTATTTCAAATTCTTCCTGCATTAACTTAGCAAATTCTTGACATAGATCTTCATTAGTAGATCCAAAAATGATGTCGTCTACATAAATCTGAATGAGAATAATGTCATCAAGAATTTTCTTAACAAATAAAGTGGTATCTATTTTTCCAACAATGTAACCTGAGTCAATTAAAAAATTTCTTAATCTTTCATACCAAGCTCTTGGAGCTTGTTTTAGGCCATACAAGGCATTATTTAACTTGTAAACATATCCTTTTTCCTTATCATGTTCAAATCCGGGAGGTTGTTCAACGTAGACTTCCTACTTTATGAATCCATTTAGGAATGCGCTTTTCACATCCATTTGATATAGTTTAAAGTTTTTATATGATGCAAATGCAAGTAGCATCCTAATAGATTCTAATCTAGCAAAGGGAGCGAAGGTTTTATCGAAGTCTATACCTTCCTCTTGAGAGTATCCATGTGCTACTAACATTGTTTTATTCCTTACCACATTTCCATCTTCGTCTAGTTTGTTCCGGTATACCCATTTAGTGCCGATAACCGAACGGTCTTCCGGTCTAGGTACTAACTCCCATACTTGATTGCGCTAAAATTGTAGAAGTTCTTCTTGCATGGCTTCAATCCATGCTTCATCTGCAAAAGCTTCTTCTACCTTTTTCGGCTCAACGTTAGAAACAAATGCAACATGTGTCAAGTGTTCTATTTGAGATCTAGTTCTAATTCCTGCATCAATATCACCTATGACTTGTGTGTGGGTGATGCGTGACTTCAGGAAATGATTTTGGCAAAGAACTAGAAATGTCATTAACAGTGATAAATTCATTATTAGGAGTAGGTGCAATGATTACGTTATCATCATCATTATGAGGAGTGTTATGAGATATGGATTCATCAAATGTTACATGTAAAGTTTCAACAATAGTTTCAGAACTTTTATTGTAAACTCTATATGCTTTACTACGTAAAGAATAACCGATAAATATGACTTCATATGCTTTGGAGTCAAATTTATCTAAGTTATCTTTAGTATTCAGAATATTGCACTTACAACCAAAAACTCTGAAGTAAGATACTTTTGGAATTCGTTGGAGCGGGAATTCATAAGGGGACTTCTCAAAAGGTTTTCTTATTAAAACTTTGTTTTGAATATAGCACGCGGTTGCTACAGCTTCCACCCAAAAACTTTTTGGAAGGTTACTTTCGCACAACATTGTTCGTGCACACTCTTGGAGTGTTCTATTTTTCCTTTCAACTACCTCATTTTGAGGAGCAGCTCTAGGAAAAGCAAAAGTATGCGAAATGCCTCGTTCTTCACAAAACAGTTTAAAATGTTCATTTTCAAATTCACCACCGTGGTCATTTCTTAAAGAAATAACTTTCAAAGAGTATAAACGTTCAATTCTTTTGAAAAATATTTCGAATTCACAGAAGGCATCATTCTTATGAGTTAAGAATAATATCCACGTATATCGAGTAAAATCATTAACTATGACAAATACGTATTTAGAGTTACATAAAGATGGAGTTCTAGTTGCGCCAAACAAGTCCATATGAAGTAGTTCAAGTGGCCTATTAGAACTGAGAGCTCCAATATTCTTAAATGAACTCTTATGCATTTTGCCAAATTGACAAGAATCACATATCTTATCCAATTTAAAATTTATTTTGGGAAGTCCTTGCACCAACTCTTTCCTAGAAATCTTATCCATGTTTTTGATGTTCACATGACCAAAGCGTCTATGCCAGAGCAACGGGTCATTTGTTGAAACAATTAAACATACATTTGATTCACATTCATTTAGTTTAAGTACATAGATATTCTCTACAAGCTTACCTCTAACAAGAATGTTTTTCATATCCTTGTCGTAAACTAAACAAGAGTCAAGTGTAAAGAGAACCTTCATACCTTTGTCGCATAGTTGGCTTATGCTTAATAAATTATGTTTCAGCCCATTTACAAAGCTTACATATTTGATGAGTAATTTTGAGGGACTGCCAATGTTGCCTATCTCGATAATTTGACCTTTCTTGTTGTTGCCAAATGTCACAGTTCCGCCGTCATACATTTTTAGAGCGCTAAGTAAACTTGTGTTCCATGTCATGTGTGCGGAGCATCCGCTATCCATTATCCATATGTCCTCGTTTTTGTTGTTTTGACGAGCCATCATGCATAGTTTTTCATCGTTGGCTTGAGGTATCTTTATGGGTGTTTGGATCTCATTAGATCTTGATCCGAATCTTTCGTCCAACAAGTTTAAGATTTGATGTGCGGTTTTCGCCTTTTCTACAAGATCCAGCATTTGATCAGTTAATCCAGTGTAAAGTAAATGCATTACCTTGATTTTGTTGAAGTAGGCTTCCTCTTGATCAGGACTCCATTGAGTTTGCGGTATGGTTGGAATCTCGTATGGTTCTTTGAGAGATCTCATGTATTTCAGATCTTGTGCCTCTAAGAAGATCTCCATTCTCCTTTTCTATTGAGAATAAAGGTTATCGTTGAAGATCGGAGGAGTGTGAGTGTTGTAGATGTTTGTTGATGCCATCGCTTTGAGCTTGCTCTGATACCAAGTGTTGGATCCTGTGGATGGCAAACAACACTAGAAGGGGGGTTGAATAGTGTTGTATAAAGATAAAACTTTTCGTTCTTAGCCAATCAACACAAAACAAATCCTTCTAATGTTGCCTAAGAAACCAAGTAGAGTGATCTACGCTTGGTTCTTAATCAACAAAGTAATCTTATAATCACAAAGTAATTTCACAGCAGGTAGTCGACTCCCTATGAACAGTAGTCGACTCCCAGAGAATTTATAAGCACAGCTAAGATAGATAAGATTACAAGTAATACAAATATTATATCTTTATTCACAGCGGATAAAAGAAAGTTAATCTTTGCAATAGATGTACAACAATTAGCAAATAATAAAGTAAGAGCAAAGATAAACAAACACAGATAAGCAATCGCAGACACAAGGATTTTTATCCTGGTTCCCCACAACTTTTGGGTACGTCCAGTCCCCGACCAATTCGGTACGAGATTTCCACTATCTGCCTTGGCAAATACAAGCACCTAACTTCACTTGTTAGGATTTCCAACAACCTAGTCTTGACCAGGATTTCCAACCGCAACACCTAGACTTGTCTAGGGTTTCCAACAACAACACCCTTACACCAAAGGGTAAACACAAAAATAAAATCAATATCCAATTCACCACAATAGATTGGTGGAGATTGGATTTACACCCAGATTCTATAGCCAAATAGTAATAGACAATTACGTGCAGTGGCTTTATAGAATAAGATTTTAGATCACACAAAGATACGAATGAAGTCTTTGTGATCTAGATCTAATGTTTTTCAGAAATCCTTTAAATGAAAATTCGAGAATAATAATATGGATTTGAAAAACAGTTAGCCAAATAAAATTATGATCTTCAGAAAATAATAACAAACAAAATTGCAAGATCAACAGTAAAAACAGATTTGGCTAAGAGAGAATGAGAGCTGAGAACTTTAGAGAATTTTGCACACGAGAATTTGAATTCAATAGTTGTTGTATTTTCTCAATGAAAAATGGTCCTCTATTTATAGGAGAAATCTGAGAATTCAAATTCCTGTGACTTTTGTCCCGAAAATCATGGGAGAAAATCAATCAAAGATATTTCAAAAATCAAGTCAAAATGTCAAACTTCTACAGCTGGTAGTCGACTCTCTATGAGTGGTAGTCGACTCCCAGTGTGTTTCAGGAGAAATTGATTCTCAGCTGGTAGTCGACTCCCTACCTTTGGTAGTCGACTCCCTACCTTTGGTAGTCGACTCCCAGAGGAGTTCTACTGAACCACAGCTAGTCAATTAAGTAGTTAACTCCAGGGTATAGTGGAGTTTCACTACGGAAATATAAAATGACTAGAAAAAGCTCTCAATATCCTTTTAAAAATGATTTAAAAGATATTTAAAATGTTTTTGAAATCATTTGTGTGTGTGTGTTTGTCTATACGATTTGGCTTTAACAATACCCTAAGAAAGACACAACACACTCACTGTAGACTAGGACACGTCTTCGGAAGCTTGATCAACTGATGGAGTGGATGTGAGCTTTACTTGAGATTCTTGTTCTATTTGAGCTTTGAGCTTCATCATTGATCTTAGCAACGTTCGTCCTTGTCTTTGAGCGTAGATTGCGCCTCTTTGAGTATGCATAAATCTTTTCATTTGTCGCACAACCTGCACACTTAGTCGTAATGTAGTTAGTACACTAAGCTTTATTTGGTGTGCTCATCATCAAAATCACTTGGGGGTGGAATTCAATTTCCATCAGGATTGACATACTAATAATAATGGATGCAATCCACCAGTAGTAGCAGTGGATGTCCTAAATGGATGAAGACATACCACGGGTCATCAATGAGAAATATAAATCATTGAAACCTTTAAACAATACCACCACATGAAACTGAGCTCATTTCCACTTCCTCTCCATTTTCCAGAACCTACTGAAGAGATGAATCAGGAAGAATTTGAAATATAAATGTATAATGTACGTACATGGGGAGGTGTTTGGATAATAAAAACACACTTGTCGACAATAACTCATGTTTCATTTTTGCCATTTAAATGATAATTATAAATATCGTCTCCACACGCTGTTGCCCGAAGCAATAGACATTCGCCAAAATTATGTGGAACGAGGCAATAATAAGTTGAGCTGGACTCACTTATGAAATGTGATGTGTTTAGACCTGAAGTCCTGATATCAAAAGATATCAAACATGTGGGTTATATGAGTATTGTATAAACAGAAAAATAAATAAATAAAATCGTATGCTATAAGCATTATGCTATATCTTAGTGGTTAAATTCGCTGAACTCAGGTAATAATCTAGTAAGATGAGTTTGACTCACTTACAAAATATATAAATATGATGCATCAGACTACCTAGTCATAATTGCGAAAAACCCATACGATAGGCAAATGAAATTTTGGTCTATGTTGCTATGAATGTTGTGACAACATTACCTCATAAATTTCTCTTATTGCATGTATAGATTTTTGGGACATCTATCCTATGGTAAATAAAATAAAATACAACCAATATAGTACCTTAGAGGACTTCTACTTTAGTTATGCTTTGCATCTTTATAAGAGCAAAAGAAAAGATTTGAGTTCATTTTTGTAAATAACTCAAATCTCATCGGATCTCCTGAAGCGTATACCGAAATATCTGTTTAAGCATATCTATCAAATATGATATGAATGACCTAGGCAACTTGACTTACAGAAACCATCATCCTGAAGATGAATAGACACCCTGAAGATGAAACTATTATCCTGAATATGAAATACCCATCCTGTAGATGATAACATCATCCTGAAGATGAATGTACATCCTGAAGAAGATATCATCATTATAAAGATGAAATACTCATCTCGATTATAAAAATATCATCTTTATGATGATACCATCATCCTAAAGATGAAATAATCATCTAGGAGATGAATAATCAACCAGAAGATGAAAACATCATCCTGAAGATGACTTATCATCCTGCAAATGAGAACTTCATTCACCCGAAGTTGATGAAGAAACATGGACAATTGCATTCCACTATATACACCAACTGGTTGTATGGATGCATATTGAAGACCTTTTCCCCTAGCTGGAAGAGGGGAAGCATATCATAGGTCCTGAAGTGTCCAACTCCTTTATCTAGCCAACTGCACGTGTCTTTATAGAATGTTTGCAGTAAAGTTGTTAGCCAGATACAGTGCAGCGCCTGCAGCGCAACAATGGACCATGGATACATAGCTTTTGCGCTATCTACAAGGGTCAAGTATCACAAACCATGGAAATATATTTGCATATGCAGGTTAAAGATCATCGCGATGACTAAGCACAAAATGAACAACCACCTCCTGAAGATCTACACAGCATCATCCTAAGTCTACATCATACTTCTATCCCGAGAAGCTCATCATCCAAGAATCAAATTGAATATATGCACAGCCAGGTCCATCTTGCAGACACAGTGACGACTGGGTCAAAGTCTACAAACATGGAGCCATCTGCCAAGTTCGCAGAGCATACCACGTCAGAGCTCCCTTAGTTTCAGCAGCTTTCATATATGAGTGCAACTTGTATAGATGAGTGATTATTGTATTTTGCTTTTCTTTTCAGAATTTTATGGAAGATGTATAGATACTTAGGATATTGGTGTATAAATACATAGGATATCTACAAGCCTGAAGCTTGTATGGTTCAGGGGGAGTAACATGTGGGTTGTACTCTTTTTCCTTAAGCTGTTGGTGTTTCCGACTGGGTTTTCCACAGCTAAGGTTTTAACGAGACAAACACAATTACTCTGGATCCAGAAGTATCCACCCACTTAGCTTTATACGCTAAGACCAAAGAAATGGATGGATAAGGGGGAGTGTTATGAGTGAGGGATGCATTTGGCCTCCACACCTCTCTATCCCTCCATTACTCCCTACTACTTAGTAGTGGGGACCCTTGGTATACGAATGATATGAATATATAGAGGACCATGGCTATGAGCCATGGTTACTCTTTCTTTGAGTTTATCCAACATAACCCTATATCTATATTGCTCTGTATTTTTGCATCCGGCTTGAAGCTAAAATATGAAGAGAAACTTGGTAGCTTCAATGGAGTGACGGCTTGTGATGGAAAAGATCACAGGTTCATACCGACCGACAGATAACTTGGTAAGCTCGAAATGAAGTATGAAAGACCAACAACGCTTAAGGACAAAAAACATTGCTCTCCTCTTCTGAGAGGTGCGGGATCGAGACCCGACCGGCGAACGTTTTACTGTTTTCTTTCTGATGTATATAAAAAAGCATTATGCAACCCAAATCCCCACAAGGGATCTATCACCATCACGTCGCTAGCTAGATCGCGTGGCTATACAGTGCAAAGTAGAAACAAACATCGCATCACAAAACTGAAACCATCGCATAATTAATACCGACTTAAAAGCCCAGGCATCAGCCTGCATTGTGCAATGCATCTGGCCTTTTTTGTCACCCTGCGCTGTCCCACAAGCCGAAGACGAGACCGAGTCACCGAAAACAAACCACAACAAAGCAAATCCGAATGTCATTAGCGCACGCCTTTGAAAGTTCTGTCCCTTCACAGTACCAGAAACACAAGCAGACTGGAGCCCTTCATCACACAGCGATGCCCACAAATGAGCAAACACGCACCCAACGACAGCAACATCGAGTGGTATTCGCTGATGTGCAAACACGACCACCCCGCCAGCAGCAGCAATAGAGCGGATCGAACGCTGAGCATTCGATTCATGCTGACATAATAAAGCTGAGGTCATCCGTGAGACAACAATGCGATGTACAAAAGCTTTGTGTATGCATTGCGGATTCATTGAGAGGATCTGCAGCTGCAGGTTTCCCTCGCAGGAGAGATGATGCCTCTGCCGCCCCCGACAACAGCCATGCATGTTCGCCGTCGAGGTTGGAGGAGGCATCATCTGCTGCGAGGGCAACATGGCCAGATGCGCTCAACCCTGAATCAATGCCTTTTTGGGCAAGTTTTCGTTCAGGCTCAACTGTTTGTTGCCTTTTGGTTCAGGAGTACTCTGATTCTTTTGAATGAAAGCAGATTAAAAGATCGAGTTTCCTTGATGATTTTTGCAGGTGGGAGGCTCCTTTTGTGAGGTCTGAAGCAGCTGGCAGAATCTATGAAGTTTCCTTTGATGATTTTTTTGAAGAATCAGGGGAGTTAAACTTCTACATAAACTATCCTATTTTATGCAGAGTATCATCTTTGTGAAGCAACTTTCCAGACTCCAGATACTGCAAATTTATGAGAATTTGTCCATTTGCTTTGTTATGTCTCTATTTGTAGAGATAACAAGGGAAGGAAATTTGACTCAGTATTTCAGAAAATTGCATATATGCTGTTGCATCGGGACTGGAATATTTCTTGTCACACATTTTCTCATTTTCATATTTATTTAAAATTTTTTTTAAGGAGTGATATACACATAATAGATGATGGCCAAACCAAAATTTAACTCAATTCAAACATATTTTACTATCGATCGGAATTGTTGCAAATTCAACCGTTCCAAGAAATAGAACCTTTTGTAACTTTAAATAGCTTAAAGTCTACATATTTGTGTTTTAAAATGTATACAACAATCACAAGCGCATAGACAGTTATCTCTCCTTATTTTATGCCTCTATATTTCCTTTTCTGCCTCGTAATATTTCGAGTTGGGCAACCATCCGATAACCCAAAAGTTTGAAAATAGGCATCACCCATTAAATTTTCAGTTATTACAGTGAAATGTACCTATGGACACAGCTTTGACGTGGCACTTTAATAGACATTAATTTTCTCATCCTGTTTTGTATTTTAATTTGGTTTTACTCATTGTTTGATAATTGCACAAGGATAAACAACTCTAAATTTATTCAAGTTGCCTTAAACAATTGTCATAACTTGCATTTTATTGTTCGAGAAGTCACACAACAAATATTAATGTATTCGAGGGGTTGGCTGAGTGGAAAGTGCATTCCTCTCCCTCGGAGAGGCGACTGATCGAGGAACGATGTCTAACTCATTTAATTTTCTCAACTAATTTGGTATGCGTGTGTAGGTCAGCCTTACATACCTCCGGCTTGGTGTCTGGCTACCCCACTAATAAGGCAGTGTTGGAGTCCGGATCACCCGAAAAAAAGATATTCATGTATTAAAACTTATTTTTACTGTCAGTGTGATAAATTAGTATACTGGTCAAATATATTTTCATTCTGTTGGCTTTACGCAAAACATTTATTGCTAAATATATGCAAGTCTGCAATTGCAATCGCTAAAAATCAAGTCTACCATAACAGGACAAAGCATATTGTTATCAAGTATCACTATATATGAGATGCAATTACAGACAAGCAGATCAAGTTAAAATATTGCAAAACAGAGGAGCAACTTGCAGATATACTCACAAAGGCACTATCAACAAATAAATTATAGTATTTCCGACATCGTCTCGGAGTTGCTCAAATATGGGTTAAGGATGAGTGTTAAATTAGCCAACTATTTGAGACTAAAAGAAAAATCCAAAACTGTTGTGAACGGTTATTTAACCGTGTTGGTTGAGATTCTGGGCTATCCTAGAGATAGGCCCATATCATTGTAGCCCATGTTTGTATTCTACCCTATTGCCTATAAATAAAGAGCTGGGGGCTCCTCCCCCAGTAGTTGATTCATAACACGTTATCAGCACGAGCCTCTAAAAATTTTTCTTTCCTCAAATTTTTTCCGTTCGTTGCGAAGGCGAAGGCGAGAGAAGACGTGAGATCCATGAGCGCGGTGCAAGGCTTCCTCAATCGAGCGTCGTCATCCGCGTAGGGCTTCGTGCAACCGTCACTATATCCGGAGGACAGATATAGAGGTAAAAACACTAAAAACGATGTTCTTAATCATACGTATGATTGCTCTACCCCTAGATCTCGCAAGATCGATACTGGTATTTGATATATCGCCTAAAACGACGAATTTTTCGTCCCAAAAATTAAATCTTTAGGGTTTTAATTTGTGTAAACCCCAGTTTGAGCCCGCCGGCGGCTTTGCCGTCGGCCTTCCCCCCCCCCCCCCTCGTTGACGTTCCCTCCCCTGTGTAGCGGGGGGGGCGTCGGCTCCCACCTTTGCCCCCCCCCCCCCCCCCCCCCCCCCCCCGCCTGCAGCGGGGGGCGGCCGCCCGCGACCGCCCTCAAGGCGGTTTCGACCGCCCTCGCCATTACCCCCCTGAAGCGGGGGCGGCCTATATTACCGCCCGAAAGGGCGGTTCTCCGCCCTTGCCCCCCTAAAGCGGGGGGCGGCCCATATCACCGCCCCAAAGGGCGGTTCTCCGCTCGCCCTCTGAAGCGGGGGGCGACTGTCCGACACCGCCCAAAGGGCGGTTCGCCCGCCCTTGCCCCTCCCCCCGCCTGCAGCGGGGGGCGGCCGCCCGCGACCACCCACAGGGCGGTTCGCCCGCCCTCGCCCTCCCCCCCTCGCCCCCCCCCCCCCCCCGGCCTGAAGCGGGGGGCGGCCGCCAACAGGGCGGTTCAACCACCCTTGCCCCCCCCCTCCGCCGTCGGCGAAAGAAATGGGGCGGCGGCGGCGGCTAACCCTAGCCGCCGCCCCCTCAAAGCCCTAGTGGGCTTTTTCGGCCCACTAACAATTTTTTTGGCTGCGGGCCAGAAGACCGCAGCCGGCCTGCGGGCTTCAGGCCCGCAGGCCAACCCTCTTACGAAACAAAAAAAGAGAGGATAAATGGAGGCAAAGGCTATAAATAAGCCTTAAAAGAACTTTTTGGGCCAAAAATTAATTTTAAAAGGGCGTTTGAGAGCCTATAAATTCGTGAAAAATCACGGTATCTTATGGGCAACTATCAGGCATTTAAGGGCTTATTGGGGACTTTTTGGGGATATTTGGGATGATTTAATGAGGAAAACCTTTTTCCTCGTACAACGAAAATGTCAATTTTAGGCTCTTATTCAATTTTATTGATTAAACCCTCTTAATACAACCCTTGCATCGTAATGATCATCTTTACATGCTTTACATATCTGGCAAACTCTGTGGATATTATATGCGTGGTTGTGCATTACATTTAAAACTTAATAATTAGGAAGATCATGCGACCGCTCTGCCGTTAGTCAACTAACCTAACGGTTTATGACGTTGTCCAGTGGTCCAATAATTATTAAGTGATTAAATGCTTTATCCTCATGCGAATATAACTGCATGCGATGTCTGTAAATGAAAATGTTGATGAGCACAATATTTCTGCATGAACGGCTAAATGTGGTTTTTGTATCGGCTGTTTAAGTCCCACAGTTTATTTCCCGCACTTTTCTTCTATTTTTGAGAGAAATTGTAGTGAGGAATTTTTGTAAATGTCAAAGAAAGAAGACCAACTTCCATGGAGACGGAGGCCACGTTTGAAGCTGGAGATATCATATGGGACCCACGGGGTTTCCAAAGTTGTATTTTCCTTTTAAAGCTGCAAATTTGTATTATTTGGACTTTGGACTTTGGACTCTTTTTTTTGGGACTGGCCGATCCACACATTTAGCTTTTCATTAAATATTGCCTCCGCATGAAAATGTTTACTTTGATCAAATTATTAATTCATGCATGTTTGTGCTCTGCTAGATAAATGGCTAAAATTACAAACGTTGATTTCGAAGTGCAGGATGCATCGGGTAGAAACTATCTAAGCTGGCAGCTAGATGTAAAATTTCACCTGCGGGCTAAGTCCCTCATTGCTGTTGTGACACAAAAAGAAAATGTTAGCGATATAGAGAAGGCGCAAGCCATCATCTATATTTGCCGCCATGTGGACAAGACCTTAAAGGCTGAGTACCTTAGGTCGAAGATTAACTTGAGCTATGGACCGCCCTTGAGGATAGGTATAAACATCAGAGAGATGTTATACTCCCAAGGGCGAGATATGAGTGGGAGAACCTGAGACTGCAGGACTTCAAGTCCATTGCTAAGTACAACTCAGCACTCTTTAGCATCACCTCACGCCTGAAGTTGTGTGGTGAGAAGGTCTCAGAAGATCGCATGCTGGAAAAGATGTATACGTCTTTCCATGAAAAAGATGCGATACTCATACAGCAACAATGTGAACGCAAGTTCACCAAGTATTCTGAGCTGCTGTCATGTTTACTCATGGCCGAGCAAAACAGAGAGCTTCTTCTCGCCACTCACAATATGCGCCCTCTCGGCACTGCCCCTACCAGAAGCTCACCATTCATCTTCCTTAAAAAAGAAGAGAGATAATAAAAGAAAAGAAAGACCACAGAAAGGGGGGACAACAGAAAAAAGCCAAGGGCCAAGCACAGCAGTAGCGAAAGAATGAAGGGAAGCGCAAGTTCACCTGGCACAGGAATGACAACAAGAAAAATGATGCACCCCCACCCAAGAGGGATTGGGAAGACCAGTGCCACAGCTGTGGCATGAAAGGCCACTGATCCAGAGTGTGCAGGACCCCCAATGCATCTCCAGGAGCTTTATAAACAAAGACAGAAAAAGAATGCTGAATCAAACCTGGTGGCTGCGAACAATGCAGTCAAGTTCACAGTAAAAGACTTCGAGTCAGATGATATGCTTGATTAGCCTGCTACATTTATCTTAGCATTTTTAGCATTTTATTTTAAAAACAATCTATGTTATGAGAGCTTCTATGTAATTTGATTTCTGTCGAATAAAATTTAGTTTTTCTAAATGCAAATGTTTACTCATCTTTTTAGATGGGATGCTCTCATGACTGCTGGGTAGACAGTGCGTCGACACATACAATCCTTCAGCACAAATGCTATTTCTATAGCATTGCTCCATATAAGAGCCCTGAAAATACAATTTCAGGGCCATCGGACATAATTGAAGGTTCTGAGAATGCAACCTTGTTGCTCCCCAATGGAACAGAAATAAAAATTAAAGATGCACTTTACTCTCCGAATTCCAAGAGAAACTTACTAAGTTTCAAAGATATCCGTCTTAACGGATTCACTTGGAAATAGCAAATGTAAAAGCAAATGAATTACTTGTTGGATCCTGTGGATGGCAAACAACACTAGAAGGGGGGTTAAATAGTGTTGTGCAAATAATAAATCTTTTCAATCATTAATACAAGTCCTCCTAATGTTGCCTAAGAAACCAAGTAGAGTGATCTATGCTTGGTTCTTAATCAACAAGTTAATCTTGTAAAAGATAAACAATTACAATCAAATAAGAGATCTTTACACACAGATAGATTTTTACACAACGGAATTAAAAGTATGATCTTTGTAATACGCAAATGAACAAGGAATTACAAAGATATAAAGTAAATAAAAAATTGCTCGCAGAGATAAATAATAAGACACAGAAAAGTAATCGCAGACACAAGGATTTTTATCATGGTTTCCGACAACTTTTGGGTACGTCCAGTCCCCGACCAATCCGGTACGAGATTTCCACTATCTACCTTGGCAAATACAAATACCTAACTCCACTCGTTAGGATTTCCAACAACCTAGTCTTGACCAGGATTTCCAATGGCAACACCTAGACTTGTCTAGGGTTCCAACAACAACACAATAAAATTGATATCCAATTCACCACAATAAATTGGTGGAGATTGGTTTTACACCCAGATTCTATAGCCAAATAGTAATAGACGAAATTACGTGTAGTGGCTTGATAGAATAAGATTCTAGATCACACAAAGATACGAATGAAGTTTTTGTGATCTAGATCTAATGTTTTTCAAAAAATCCTTTAAATAAAAAGAGAGAGTAATACGGATTTGAAAAACAGTTAGCCAATAAAACGAGATTTATGATCTTCAGAAAATAATAACAAAATTGCAAGATCAAGAATAAAACAGAATTGGCTAAAGAGAGAATGAGAGCTTTAGAACTTTAGAGCGTTTGCACGAGAGAATTTGAATTCAATAGTTGTTTTATTTTTCTCAATGAAAATTGTTGCGGGCTAGAGCTCACGTACAATGAATTTGTATTAGGGGGAACCAAGGGCACGGTGGTTATGTTGATGAAAGGATTAGGGTAGGCTATTTGACAGGTGATTAGAGGGGTGATGAGGCTAAGCTTGTCATTGGAGCAGAGCACGGAGTCGAATCCCACAGGGAGCGGTTGAGGAAGATCGGACTGCGGGAGCCGAAGGTGAACTCGAGCCAGAGGACGAGCTATCCTGCGTAATGATCAACTCGTCAGAAAGGCCGGGTTGGGGTCCAACCCTTGGCCTCTCCGATGCCTAAGTCAGTAATTGGGCTTAAAGCAGGGGCTAGGCACGCAGGTCGGACTAAGGGTGAGTCGACCGTACGTGACGAGCGATGAGTGGGAGAACAAAGATATGGACTACCTTTGCTCTCGTGTGTGAATAATGGGATTGAGAGTGATTTTGCCAGCCCCCTCACCGTAAGAAGTGAGGGGGTATTTATACCTGATGGGAGGCGGTTAGGTGGAGCTGACCTGGCGTGCTGACTCGACGTGCTGAGCTGGCCCGGCTGTCAGTGGAAGCTTCGGACGAGGATGTTAGGAACAGGAGTGTCAGCCACGCTTTTGTCAGACGGCGCAACGGCCAGGGGCGCTTTTGTCAGGGTGTCAGGGCCGAAAGCATTAAATGTCAGGGGGTGCAGCGGCCAGGGGGTGCTTTGTCAGATGGTCGGGCGGCGTAAGTGTTAGTCGCATCCTTATACTAGGTTGTTTGTCGTGTCCGATGAGCCAAGGGTCCTGCGGGACGTTCGCCAGTGGCGGGGCCCTCTGACGATCCTCTGGGCCGATCTGGGCAACGGACGTGCATCTCGGCTGCGCCCTTTCGGGCAGGGGCCCTGGATCGTCGGGGGGAGATGGGTGTATCTCCTTAAACATCCGAGACCGCGCTATCCGGGCGTGCCTCGAGCGCACTGATCCCGGCAGACCGAACGAGAATGGTGACACGCTTCTGTCAAGGGGGCGTGTCTACGAGGCGCTTTGGCGGATCGTAGCGGAAGGTCGGATCATCACGATATTTAGGTCGTAACAATTGCCCCTGGCATTCGAGTTCGAGTCGGGAGCTCGACTCGGCTTGGATGACGTAATTCTACTTCCCTTTGA
Organism: Scilla litardierei; assembly: GCA_030789695.1. Lineage (NCBI taxonomy): Eukaryota > Viridiplantae > Streptophyta > Magnoliopsida > Asparagales > Asparagaceae > Scilla > Scilla litardierei. The sequence goes on from CM061137.1 coordinate 137,600,676, forward strand.
ACCTGCGGATTGGATTTTGGTCCGTGCTCGGGAGTGGTGGCGCGGGTTTTGGCGGGGCAGCCCCAGGCGCACCGCCGGTGGGAGAATCTTGATGCGGGTCGGGTAGCTAGCCCTGGGTAGCTGGTCTGTGTGTGGTCCAAACTGGGCGTGCCCTTGTCTGCCGTTACCGTGATGAGCGTGTCGCCCCCGGGGGGGGGGCCGGTCGAGGCAATGTTGTACTCTTGGTGTTCTCCATGATTGGTCTCGCTATTTGAAATGAACTAGTTGGGTTAATCTTGCCTTTGTTTTGTCTTCTTGCGAGGGTATAATTGCCACCAACATTCTCTTGTCTGAGAGCACTAGGTCCAGGGGAGGGGGAAGTTGATGGCCAACTCGTGAGCTTCGGGTGGGCCGGAGGACCACTGGTCCGGGTTGGGGGGGTCGTTGTCGCAGTCCGGGCCCGAACATGTTAAGCCTAATGACCCTGGCCGCCACGGAGATGACGGGGTTCTTTTTGGACCCGGGTGGCATACGAGGCTGGTTGTGAAGTTGTTTTGGCTTGGCACGATCATTTTGATGAAAAAGAGGGCGGAATTCGGAGCGTTGCGAGGGTAAGGGCTATCGATGGTCCGGTCGACCCCATGGTTTCCGTGTCGAGCGACAGAGCTTCGGGCGGAGGTGGCCCGACAAGATGGGTCTTATCCCACCCCCCCCCCCCCCCCCCCTTTGTTGGAAGGTAATGGTGGGTTTGGTTCGAGGGAGGTCTCATTTTGAAACGCCGGCCCTTGTTACTACCGTAGGGTTTGAACTATGTATACGTAATTTCTGTTGGTTGCGTCATCTTTCGTTTGGTGACGATCCAAGTTATTCCTATGTTGGGAGTACGTTGCTCGGCCCCTCTTTTCTCCGTCGGGACGGGTGACCCCGATTCATGAGCTCGCCCCGCAATTGGTCGAGGGATCGTTCCCAAGGTTGAGCATGCTCGGATAGTTATTGTGGATTCGCTTGGAATAGTATTTTTCATTCAAATTTAAAAGAATTCAACTTTGGTTTGTACATGAGGTGTTTGCAGGGTCTTCGGTAGTTAGGTGAGTGCGACCCGACCTGTAGGTGGGCTGTAGAGCTGTTCCCTCCTGCTGTAAACTGCATCAGGATGGGTGGATTATCATCTTGGGGGCGGGCTTCTTTGTCTTCCGTTGCTTGTGGCATCCAGTGTGCGCACTCCGTGCTGAAATGTTGCAGGGTCTCTTCGGCTGGTTGGATTCAACAGGGAAGCTGTCTCGCTGTGACCTTTGTCTGGATGAACGAATCCCTGTCTGCCGGCAGCCCTCCCTCTCCTCCATTGCTCTGTCATATCCCTCCAAGCCTCGCGGTTTGGGTTTACGGGGAAGGTCGACGGCGAGCAGGTAGGTCGTTAAGAAGCGTGTCGTGGTAGACCTGCATGCATGGGGGGCTTTTGCCTTTTCTGTCGGCAGGGATCGGTGGGGAACGGATGCCAACCTTCCCCTCTTTCATCTGGTTTAGAACAGACTGAGGGGTGGAAGGTGGGGTTCCCCTTGTGTAAGGGGAATAGCCTATTGGCGATCCGTTTGTAAGAGGAATAGCCTATCGATGGTGGCCGCGTGGAAGCGATCGCCGGTCGGGGAGGCGGGATCCATTGGTGGCCAGTGGCCTCCCTTTTGTTCGGGCAAGGCGTCTCGGCCCTTTTCCTAGTTGGTGGAGGGTGCTTGGGCCGGTTTCTCATATTTTCTTAATCTTTTTTCTTTCCTTCGGGAGGGTGAGGGGGCTATTTATAGGGGGGTGTTGTTGACGGTTTCCCCCCTAATTAATGCGATGAGCTGGCATTATTAATGGGCTTCTCAGAATCGCACCCTTTGGGAACCGCTTTTGCCTGGTAGTGCTTGTATAAGGACGGCCATAAAAATGATCCACTATTTATAGGAGAAATCTGAGAATTTGAAATTCAAATTGCTTTGACTTTTGTCCCGAAAATCATGGGAGAAAATCACTCAAAGATATTTCAAAATCAAGTCAAAACGTCAAACTTCGACAGCTGGTAGTCGACTCCCTAGGAGTGGTAGTCGACTCCCAGTGTGTTTCAGGAAATCCCGATTCTCAGCTAGTAGTCGACTCCCTATCTTTGGTAGTCGACTCCCAGAGGAGTTTTTCCTGCGCAAAACTTGTCAAACGAGTAGCTAACTCCAGGGTGTAGTGGAGTTTCACTACAGAATTACAAAATGACTAGCGAAAGCTCTCAAAATCCTTTTTGAAGATGATTTAAAAGATATTCAACAATGTTTTAAAATCATTCGTGTGTGTGTGATTTGTCTATACGATTTGGCTTTTAACAATACCCTAAAAAAGACACAACACACTCACTATAGACTAGGACACATCTTCGGAAGCTTGATCAATTGATGGAGTAGATGTGAGCTTCACTTGAGCTTCTTGTTCTATTTGAGCTTTGAGCTTCATCATTGATCTTTAGCAATGTTCGTCCTTGTCTTTGAGCGTAGATTGCGCTTCTTTGAGTATGAATAAAGCTTTTTATTTGTCGCATATCCTGCACACTTAATTGTAGTGTAGTTAGTACACTAAGTTTCATTTGGTGTGCTCATCATCAAAATTACTTGGGGTGGAATTCAATTTCCATCACTCTCCGCCTTTTTGATGATGACACCCAAATGAAAAATGAAGTAAGTTAAAATATGAAAGTACATGAAAGTACACTTACTCCCCATGCTTTGATGCGGTTCTCCCCCTACATCGAAGCCGTTAACAAAACAATGCATTCATATGATATATTCATTTTGCATTTCATATTTTTATCCCCCTTGTCATCAACAAAAAATAAATGACAAAGTATTATAATATATGAATCATAATGTAATTCTTAGGAGGGGGGAATTCAATTTTCTATTCCTGCAAGAGAAATGTTAGTATAAGAGCAACTAATATATTGCATAATAGATAAGTTCATAGTAGCAAGCATCACACGATTAAAGTTATTACAGACCATAAGTTTTAAAGACATAGTTTTAAGAATCATTGTTTGAAAACCATTGTTTAAAAAGAAACCAAAGATGACCGCTGTTCTTTTTCAACTCCTTGATCTCATCAAGGATCGTGACAAGCGTGTCCTCAGTCATTTTTTTGATTTTCACAACGAGCTCTTTGAGGTCGTCCACCTTTTTGTTAAGGTCTTCAAACCCTTTTTCTTGTGATATCTTCAATTTCCCAATTTTCTTCAGAAGCATCTTTTGAAGTTCAAAGATATATGCCGGTGCTTCTTCTTCTTCTTCCTCGCTTCCTTTTTCCTCTTCTCCTTCTTCTTCTTCCTCAGAATCTGAAACAACAATTTTCTTAACTCTCCTGGAGGACGATGATCCTCCTTCAGCTGCAAGTTTTTCTTCGGGAATGTTCTCATCAAGATCATGATGTAGGTTCATTCTTCCAAGAGCATGAACATCAAAAACTCGAGCCAGTTCTAGAATTGTGGTTTCATGATCCAAAGGCACATTATAGCTAATAAACAAGATTGTGAGATAATGTCCATGAGCTAAGGTGGATAAGGGTCTATTTGAAGAGGCTGAAGCAAGAATGGAGTCCATGATGACTTTGGCCCAATTGATGCGGATGTTCCCTAACATAGCATAAATACATTTGGCCTGCTTCTCAGATAGGATAGAATGACTTCCGGATTTTTGAGTAATATTATAGGATAATATGTTTGCCAGAATTCTTGCCGGATAGCGAAGATCGCTACATGGAAGTTTAGTCTGAAAATGCCTTCCTGGCAAATACATTCTCTCTAAAATACTTCCTTCAGTCATTTCTATTTTATCAAGAATCATGCCAGTATATGGAATGCCTAGGGCTTCTCCAAGAGATTTAACGGTAATGGCAAGTTTCGTATCAAGAACTTTGGTGATAAATCGGCTTTTAGCAAGATCGTAATCCATATTAGCATAAAATAAGTGCACAAGCCTGGTATAGCAGAGATAAGTGTTTTAAGAGGAAAATAGGTTGGCCAAGTTCTGAAATTCTAGTATGCTATCAATCCCATAGTTTAATACATCATCAAGTTTGACAAATCTTTCATGTAGAATGGGTTTCTTAGAGATTTTGACAAAGTGTTCATATGTGGTGCTCCTAAACAGATAGGGTAGGATAGTTTCTTTCTCAGAAGCAGATTCAGTTAAGGTTTTTCTCTTCTTAGAAAATATTCCCTTGATATGCATCTAGATAGAGTAAAAACGAGAATTTTACAATACTAGATAAGCAAGGAAATCATGAAGTAAAAAATGAGAAAAGTTTTTACCTTGAGTAAACTTGAGAAAGAGATGAAGTTAAAAGAGCTCCAAGCAACCCAAAGCACCAAGAGAAATTTTCAAGAGATGAGGGGAATGGGGTAGTCGGCTACCCTAGGGTTTCTCTTGGGGGGTTTTAACTTAGGATGAAAGATGGTGAAGAATAAGGGCCTTAGGATCAAGGTATGGATGGTTAGGATAGAGTTTTAGCTTATTGGGTATAAGTTGCCTTTGTGGATATGAACCCATAAACTCTATAGAACCCAATAGGAGTTAGTCAAAAACCAAACCCAGAAATCCGCACACGCGCTGGTAGTCGACTCCCTCATGTAGGTAGTCGACTCACTACTGGGTTGAGTCGTTTTCTCATCCCGATGGGTTTTTTATCCAAGTTTGAGTGCGTTTTCTGAACACAAAATGTTTAAGAGTATAACGTAAACATATAAAAGTCATATAAAGAGAAAAAATATTTATTTAAATAAATTTAATCATTTATATTTAGCAAAGAAAAATTGAGTCGCACAAGAAAGCTTTTGATGTTGATCCTTTACGAAGCGTTGGATCTAGTTTTCTTCTTTTCATTTCTTTAGAGTGCCTGAAAAAAAATAAACGTTTTATGGTACTCTTTGGCTTTTGAGTTCGAGGAGTTAGTCTTTAGGAAGCCAAACCCAGTATGGTTTAGTTCCTTCATGATCGACATATTTATAATTTTTGTTTAAATGAATTTGTTGAACAAAGTCTGTAGCGTACCTTTTATTTCGTTGATCAGACAATTTCTTTGGTATCCAGATGCTCAAAAAATTATCGTTAGAATGATGCATCCTAGTACGCTTAACCCGTTTCTTGGTATGATGTGAATCATAACCGAGTCTGGTTTTGCTAGATGAGGCTTTTTGATCATTTATTATAATATCTAGCTTCCCTTTTCCTTTCTTGAAATTCTCAATAATTTTCAGCGTAGCGTCGTATTTATCTTTGACAGATACGAGAAGATTATTCAGATTCTCAGCCTTTTCATTTACCAATGAAATATCTTTTTGCAAAGAATCATTCTTTTCTTTAAGGAGACTATTTTCTTTAATGATTTCGTCTTTTTCTTTAGTATCTTTTTAAATATTTCTAAGTGTTTTTCTATGTTCTTTTATGAGCTTTTCATGCATTTTGCATAGCTACTTATATGCTCCCCTATAATCTATGTCTTCATCATCACTTGATGACGAATCATTGTCACTAGATGAATCATGATGCGAGCTTACCTTAGAGGATGTGGATGCCATGAAGCACATGTGTGCTGTTTCTCTTCTTTCATCGTTATCTTCTACTGAGCATTCATCGGACGAGGAATCGTCGCTCTGGTCGAAGGCTGCGTAAGCTTCCTTCTTTGGTCGTCGGAATTTGTTTCTTCCATTGTTTCTCTTTTCATTGGTATTTCTGTTCTTCCCACGATGTTTGGAATCACGATTGTTTCTTTCCAAAGGACAGTCTCTCTTGACGTGCCTTGGTTTATTGCAACCAAAACAGATGATACCGTTAGTGGGTCTAAAAGAGCGTTTACCATACTTACTCGTGATGAACTCTTTAAAGTTCTTTGAGATGAAGGCGATATGGCCTTCTTTGTCCATGTAATCGGAATCTTCTTCTTGGGCTTTAAACGCGAGAGTTTTCTTCTTCGGTTTTTCTTCGATCTTCTTATCTTCTTCAAGCTCAATCTCATATGCCATGAGATTTTCCATTAGCTCTTCGATGGTGAGGTCTTTTACGTTATGAGCTTCTCGAATGGCAGTTGTCTTTCCCTTCCACTTGGGTCGGAGGGATCTTAGTATCTTCATTACATGTTCGTATTCGGAAAGTTTTTTTTCCTAATCCTGCAAGCTCATTTGTAATATTAGTAAAACGAGTATTCACATCGATGATACTCTCTCCTTCTTCCATTTTAAAAGATTCGAATTTTGAATGTAAAACATTTATGCGGGATTCCTTTACCTTTTCAGTTCCTTTGTGACTTACCTGAAGAGTGTGCCATATTTGGTGTGTTGTCTCACATTGAGAGACTCGATTGAACTCATTTCCTGTTACGGCGCAAAATAGTGCATTCATTGCTTTTGCATTGAGATTAACTCTCTTCTTGTCGTCGACAGACCATTTCCCAACTTCAACGTCGGTAGGTGCGATGTATGGGACTTTAGTAACTGTACAAGCTTCAATGTCCAAAGACTCTAGACGAGTCTTCATTCGGATCTTCCAGCTAGCATAGTTGGTTCCGTTGAACAGTGGTGGTCGCATGGTATTCAGTCCTTCAGAATGGAAAGATGTTGACGCCATCACTTGTGTAGTCTTGCTCTGATACCAAGTGTTGGATCCCGTGGATGGCATACAACACTAGAATGGGGGTTGAATAGTGTTGTGCAAATAATAAATCTTTTTCAATCGTTAATACAAGTCCTTCTAATGTTGCCTAAGAAACCAAGTAGAGTGATCTACGCTTGGTTCTTAATCAACAAGTTAATCTAATAAAAGATAAATAATTACAATCAGATAAGAGATCTTTACACACAGATAGATCGTTACACACAGATAGATTTTTACACAGCGGAATTAAAAGTATGATCTTTGTAATACGCAAATGAACAAGGAATTACAAAGATATAAAGTAAATAAAAAATAAGACACAGAAAAGCAATCGCAGACACAAGGATTTTTACCCTGGTTCCCCACAAATTTTGGGTACGTCCAGTCCCTGACCAATCCGGTACGAGATTTCCACTATCTGCCTTGGCAAATACAAATACCTAACTCCACTCGTTAGGATTTCCAACAACCTAGTCTTGACCAGGATTTCCAATGGCAACACCTAGACTTGTCTAGGGTTCCAACAAGAACACAATAAAATTGATATACAATTCACCACAATAAATTGGTGGAGATTGGTTTTACACTCAGATTCTATAGCCAAATAGTAATAGACGAAATTACGTGTAGTGGCTTGATAGAATAAGATTCTAGATCACACAAAGATACGAATGAAGTCTTTGTGATCTAGATCTAATGTTTTTCAAAAAAATCCTTTAAATAAAAAGAGAGAGTAATACGGATTTGAAAAACAGTTAGCCAATAAAACGAGATTTATGATCTTCAGAAAATAATAACAAAATTGCAAGATCAAGAATAAAACAGAATTGGCTAAAGAGAGAATGAGAGCTTTAGAACTTTAGAGCGTTTGCACGAGAGAATTTGAATTCAATAGTTGTTTTATTTTTCTCAATGAAAATGATCCACTATTTATAGGAGAAATCTGAGAGTTTGAAATTCAAATTGCTTTGACTTTTGTCCCGAAAATCATGGGAGAAAATCACTCAAAGATATTTCAAAATCAAGTCAAAAACATCAAACTTCGACAGCTGGTAGTCGACTCCCTAGGAGTGGTAGTCGACTCCCAGTGTGTTTCAGGAAATCTCGATTCTCAGCTAGTAGTCGACTCCCTACCTTTGGTAGTCGACTCCCAGAGGAGTTTTTCCTGCGACACAACTAGTCAAACGAGTAGCTAACTCCCGGGTGTAGTGGAGTTTCACTACGGAATTACAAAACGACTAGCGAAAGCTCTCAAAATCCTTTTTGAAGATGATTTAAAAGATATTCAAAAATGTTTTAAAATCATTCGTGTGTGTGTGTGTGTGATTTCTCTATACGATTTGGCTTTTAACAATACCCTAAAAAAGATACAACACACTCACTATATACTAGGACACATCTTCGGAAGCTTGATCAATTGATGGAGTAGATGTGAGCTTCACTTGAGCTTCTTGTTCTATTTGAGCTTTGAGCTTCATCATTGATCTTTAGCAACGTTCGTCCTTGTCTTTGAGCGTAGATTGTGCTTCTTTGAGTATGAATAAAGCTTTTCATTTTTCACATATCCCGGACACTTAATTGTAGTGTAGTTAGTACACTAAGTTTTATTTGGTGTGCTCATCATCAAAATCACTTGGGGGTGGAATTCAATTTCCATCATTACTGTATGTAACGTATCAAGAAAATGTAGTTAAAACCATACTTGAATGTTTTGAGAGCCTCTCATTGGGCCTCTACCGTACAAAAATTCGGAGAGAGAAAGCAAACCTGACGGAGCACCTGAAGTGCCCGACATCAACCAAATACTTACTTTGGCACGATAGCCTTGGCCACCCCGGATCTGTGATGATGCATCGCATGTAATCACAATCCCACGGACATAACCTGAAGAACCAGAAGATTCTTCAGAAGGGAGAATTCCCTTGTGTTCCCTGCTTCAAGGATAAATTAATTACAAGGCCATCACCACTTAAAGTGGATATCGAGTCTCCTAGCTTCCTCGAAAGAATACACGAAGATAGATGTGGACCTATCCACCCCCTAGTGGGCCCTTTCGGTACTTTATGGTACTGATTGATGCATTTTCGAAATACTCGTATGTGTGTCTACTTTCAACCAGCAACTTAGCTTTTCCAAAGCTCTTGGCACAAATAATAAAGTTGCGGGCGCATTTTCCAGACAATCAAATAAAGAAAATATGTCTGGATAATGTGGGGGAATTTACCTCTCAGTCATTTCAAGAATATTGACAGGCAACGGGAATAGAAATTGAACATCTGGTGCCGCATGTTCACACCCAGAAAGGGTTAGCTGAGTCGCTAATTAAAAGACTCCAATGGATTGCACATCCATTGCTAATGAAATCCCAGTTGCCGATGGATGCATGGGGACATGCAATCTTGCATGTTGCATCACTAATAAGAATAAGACCCTCAGGAGGTCAGAGTCTATCTCCAATGCAACTTGCATATGTGATATGCTCATATTTTACATGTTTTATCGCATATCTTCATGACACATTTCACCCTCCAAACCCCTATTTTATACGCTTTTGTGCTATTATTTGGAACAATATGACTTTCGGAGCGTTTATTCCATTTCAGGGATTTGGAGCGATATTGGAGCAATTTGGAGTCGATAAGACGATCGGCGACGTGAGAGCACCAATGAGACTCATGATGACATGCTCAAGGTGCCAAAGAATAATACTGGAGCAATGAAGGGGCAAGAGAGAAAGTCGCGCGATCGAGCTATGATGCGGCGAAGGAATCGAGCGACCCAAAGTGCTGAAAACAGGACAGCCGTACACTATTTCTAAATCTGCTATCACCTGGGATTTTTCACTATTTTTCTGATATTTTTTCCATGTAGTAGACTTCAAGACGGTTCCAACACCACCAAGAACGAGCAAATCGGATATCGGATGGGCCCTGTGAAATTTCTGCAAGTTGATGATGCAGTGCTGAAATTGTACTCAGCAACCTACTCGGTCGCGTAGCACTCTACTCGGTCCGAGTCGTGCACTACTCGGTCAGAATGCTATTTTTGGTGTCCGACTCGACCAAGCAACCTCCTACTTAGTCCGAGCAACCTCCTACTCGGTCCGAGTCATGTGCAAATGAGGCTGAGGTGCATTTTTAGTCCCCAATCGACCGTGCAACCTCCTACATGGACCGAGCAACCTCCTGCTTGGTCCGAGCAATGTCCTACTCGACCGAGCAGCTCCGAATCATCCCGGGTTGGCAGAGAGACATATTTTGGATGCGTTCGGATCTCTGTGCAACTCGACCGAGCAGCCAAACGACTCGACCGAGCTGCTGAACGATTCAACCGAGCAGCTTTGTGCTCGGACCGAGTCGCTGTGGGCCCATCCTTTACGCTGCGCCGGATTTTTGGGGGATAATTCGGAGGGTTTTGGGGGGTTATTATTGGCAGCCGCCAGATGGGGGTTCCGGGGGGAGTTCTGCAGGGAGCTTTAGGGGGAATTCTGTAGAGAGTTTTTGGGGTGTTTTTAGATTAGAATTTGGAGGAGATTTTTGTATACTTTTCTAAAGAGAATTTTAAGATCCTTCTTAGACTTTTGTGGAGACGATATTTTGGGGAGTTTGGCTATGCCCTAGGCCCCTCCTTTGTATCAAGATAAGTATTTTTGCCCTTTTTAATTCTTTTATTATTTCTTTGTGATTTAGTATTGTTTATCCATTCTTGATGCATGCAATAAATTCTTTGTGCGTTATATTATCTATTGATATTGCTATTCTTGAGTAGTCTTTTCTAGGGCTAAGTGATTAGCCCATGGAACTTAGGATTTAGACGCAAAGTTGGGATTTTAATGGTGCGTTGGTTATAAATGGGGTTGTATTTTGGTTGATCTATTAAAATCCCTAGGAGAATTCGTACTGAGATCGTGCCCACGGTCGGTGGAATCGATTAGCTTAAAGAATATCCTATGGATTTAATTAGGGAGTTAGTGGATTCAACCGAGGCACGTGACCATGCCCGGCTCGTGCCTTGAGGGGATCCACCGATGAACTATATAACTAATTGACAGCTACCGCCATTGCGTCAATAAGAGCTACCAAAATACCTTGAAGCTCTAACCCACGAGAGTGGTATGAGTTGAGAGCATTCGAACCACGAGAGTGGTAAGAATATTGTAGTTCTTTAATGCACGTATTATGTGCACCTACGTGCTAATGTGATACGTTAGATTCATGGTGTTTAGACGCATGAATTCACTTTCTAAATGCTACAAATCCCCAATTAAACCAATGCAATGTATGAGTCCTAGCCTAGCGTCGACTTCCGACGGTCCTAGTGGCGAGCCCTAAGCCCTAACCTTTTGTATTTTATTTCTCTCTTTCTTTGTGTGGAACCCCGTGTTTGCAACGTTGAGTGACACAACCTTCGCATCCATCACCATTACGACCCTCCACACTCCACATCCACCAATAAACCCGCAAGTCTAATTCAACCTAGGAGTAGATAGGCAGTATAGCACCGCTTCCCCGTGTTCGATACCCGCTTGCCACTATACCGTACGCTTACGGTAAACGACATCGTTTCGAGAGTTGATTCCGGACGCATCAATATGAAACGCCGCCGAACATTTCTCACTTGAGAATCTTCGGCTACGCAGTTTATATCCCCATTGCACCACCCCAGAGGACCAAGATGGGCCCTCAACATCACCTAGGTATTAATGTAGGGTTTTGACTCACCCTCCATTATACGATACCAAGAACCCTAAACGGGGGACGCTTTAAGGCACGTCTTGAAGACTGTGACTTTGTTGAGACTTATTTCCCCAAAATGGGCCTAGACATTGAAAAGTCTAGCGCAAAGCAAATGTTAACGTAGGATACAAAAAGTCTGACCCACTACGATTCGGTAACAAAACAATATGATGATGAGATCCTGAAGATCTTACACATCCAGAACACAATCCATAGATTACCGGATTCGTTTATTAACAACCAGAAGAGTGTCAGATCACACATCCATGCTGCAAATACTCCAGCTAGGATTGACATCACAAAGGATGGATGCAATCCACCAGCAGCAGAAGTGGCTGCACCTCAACAGAAAAGAGGCAGACCACCAGGCTCCAAGGATAAAAATCCAAGAAAAAGAAAAATATCCGGAGACCTTGGGACGATACCCCCACAGAGAAACGAGATCGTGTACATACCCTCTCCCCTCCCGAAATCCACTACAGAGGAACTACCGGGAGAAACTGAAATATCATTGAATTATGTACGTACAGGGGATGTATTGGACAGAAAGAGTAAAGTCGTCGATGATGACTTCGCGTTTCACATTGCCATTCACGTCGTCGGAAGCGACGATGATTATGATCCACATTCCGTTGCTGAATGCAAACGTAGAAATGACTGGCCAAAGTGGAATCAAGAAATAGAAGCTGGACTCGCTTCAGAAACGCAAAGTCTTTAGGCAAATAGTCCAGACACCTACCGGTGTCAAAACTGTGGGATACAAATAGGTATTCATCAGGAAAAGAAACGAAAATAATGAGATCGCACGCTACAAAGCTAGACTTGTAGCACAAGGATTTTCCCAGAGACCGGGTATTGACTATGACAAAACATACTCCCCGGTCATGGACGTGATCACTTTCAGATTCCTGATAAGCTTAACAGCAAAGGAAGGCCTAGATATGCAGCTAATGGATGTTGTGACTGCATATCTATATGGCAATCTCGACAAGGAGATATACATGAAACTTCCTGAAGGCTTCTCTATGCCTGCTGAACTAAAAGATAGACCTCGGGACGTCTACTTTGTTAAGCTACAAAGATCATTGTATGGCTCAAACAATCAGGAAAAATGTGGTATAACAGACTCGGTGAATTCCTTGTTCAACAAGGATTCACAAACAATGAAGTCTGCCCTTGTATCTTCATAAGAACAAAGGAAAAAGGATTCGTAATAATTGCTGTCTACGTAGACGATCTGAATCTCATAGGATCTCCTGAAGAGATCACTGAGATATCTGTAAGCCTAACAAAAGAATTTGAAATGAAAGACCTAGGCAAAACAAAATTCTGCCTTGGCTTACAGATTGAACATCTAAAAAATAGAATCCTATTACATCAAACCACATACACGAAGAAAATATTGCAAATATTCCATATGGATCAATGTCATCCACTAAGTACACCTATGGTGGTACGATCTTTGGATGCACATAGAGACCCCTTCCGGCCGCTGGAAGAGGGGGAGGACATACTTGGTCCAGAAGTTCCTTATCTGAGTGCCATCGGAGCACTACTATATCTGGCAAACTGCACGCGTCCCGACATAGAGTTCGCAGTAAATTTGCTAGCCAGCGCCCACACAGCGCCACTGGACCGGGGTTAAGCACCTTCTGCCCTACCTCCAAGGGTCTACAGATTTGGGACTCTTCTACAAAAATGAAACACCCTCTACACTTGCTGGTTATGCTGATGCAGGTTACTTGTCAGATCCCCACAAAGCGAAGTCACAGACTGGATACATGTTTACCTACGGAGGGACAGCCATTTCCTGAAAATCCATCAAGCAAACCTTGACAACAACCTCATCCAATCACTCTGAGATCATTGCCATCCATGAAGCAAGCAGAGAATGCGTATGGCTACGCTCAGTTGTCCACCACATCCTGTCTACGACCGGACTGAAGACTGGAGATCTCGAGCCTACTACAATGTTCGAGGACAATGCTGCTTGCATAGCTCAGCTACGAGGTGGCTTCATCAAAGGCGACAGAACAAAGCACATTTCACCAAAGTTCTTCTGGACGCACGAACTACAGAGAGATGGCAAGATTGACATCAGACAAGTGCAATCATGTGACAATTTGGCAGATTTGTTCACTAAAGCCCTTCCTATTGTCACTTTTAGGAAGCTTATACAAAGGATTGGAATGAGACGCCTAAGAGATCTGAAAGCTTGAGGGCTTGTACAGATCAGGGGGAGTTTGACAGAGTTTGTACTCTTTTTCCTTAAATATGGTTTTTCCCACTGGGTTTTCCATAGCTAAAGGTTTTAACGAGGCAAATCTCACCAACTCAGAATCCTGAAGTATCCACTCCATGTGAGACTCTTCTACGCTCAGAATCCTAAAGTATTCATGAGCAGAGTCCACACCTATGGCTAGATAAGGGGGAGTGTTGTGAACGGTTATTTGTTGGAATTAATGGCTCCCTTGGCCATTTGTTCACTCCCACTCTCTTATTTAGTCCCACATTGGATAGGCCAACACCCTTGAGTGTGTATATAATAGGATTCTCTCCTATGGGCTATTGGACTTGTTAATGGGCTAGAAATTGGGGGTAGCTCGCGTGCACATGAGCCCAAGCAAAGGGCCGAGCCCAATCCGGGTTGGGCCGAATGGAAAATCTGGGCGACGGATCCGGAAACCCTTAGCGTGTGTGCGCTGGCGTCGTGCCTGCGCAGGGGGGGGTTCACGGGTGCGCGCGCGGAGTGCCCGAGTTTTGACTCGTATTTTTTAGCCCATTTTACTTTTTTGAATTCAAAAGGTCCAGTACGTTTTATTTCATTAAATTGGCCCAATACGTTTTATTTCATTAAATTGGCGTTAATATTCTCAACAGTCATTTTTTGTTTAATGCCTGCATTCATGACTGAATTCCAACAGTCATTCTTTTCTCCTATATAAACTCTATCGTCAAGGGTGTTTTCTACAACCGAATACTTCTGCTCTTCTTCCTCTCGTTCACCGAAATTTCTTCTCTCCTGGGTATCGATCTCTGTGCAAGCTCCACGCTTCTCGCCGCGAGTGGACGCGTCCAGACGCAACTGCGTTAACCTTGGGGAACAGCCGACATCATCCGATTACCACCACGGTCGGGCTGTAGTTGTTTTCAAGGCAGTGGCTCAGCCACGACGCAGTTCCTCGTCACTGTCTCGGTTTTCCTGTTTCCTTCTTATTCGTATTTTGTTTTTTATTCGTCTCTTAACTCTCTGTTTTTCTTCTGCAGCCATAGATCTTTTTCTTCCAGGTCTAACAATTTGAAAACAACTACTCACTTTGCTATGGCTGTCACTCCTTCCAAGTCATTCCTCGATCTGTCCAAGTTGGCCCCCCTCGATGGTACCAACTACAAACGGTGGTCGCAAAAACTATTGATGTTTTTTGAACAGCTTGAAATTGACTACGTCCTTTTCAAAGACTGTCCCCCTCTTCCTCCTTCTTCAGTCACTCCACCAACTTCTGTTGATGGTGATGCTATTGCTCTTATTCCTCCTGCCAACTCTTCTGCTTCTGCAGAAATTGTTAAATATGATACAGACAACAAGACTGTTCGCTGTCACCTCCTTCATCATATGAAGGATTCTTTATTTGATTTATATATGATTCATAAGTCTGCTAAACTAATCTGGGATTCCCTAGAAAAGAAGTATGGATCTGATGATGCAGGAAAGAAGAAGTATGTCGTTGGCAAGTGGCTCCACTTCCAAATGCTCGACGACAAGCCCATCATGGAACAAGTCCACATCTACGAGAACCTTTGCGCAGATGTTCTCAACGAAGGCATGAAGATGTGCGAGATCTTTCAAGCGAACGTGCTGCTGGAGCGGTTCCCACCTTCCTGGGCTGAGTACAGGAACCATCTCAAACACAAGAAGAAAGATCTGTCCCTGCAAGAGCTCATCAGTCATATGCGAACTGAAGAGGCTAATCGCCTCAAAGATAAACCCGACTCCTTTCCTGTCATTTCTGTCAAAGCTAACATTGTTGAATCTACTGGCCCTTTCAACAAAACTAGGTTCAACAACAAAGGGAAGAAGCCCTTTAAACAAGGACAGAACAAGAAGTCAAGTCACTTCACCAAACCAGCCAGCAAGGTCCAGAAGCCGAACGTTGTCTGCTATGTGTGCGGCAAACCTGGCCATAAAGCCTACCAATGCTTTCAACGCCAGGGAACCCAAAAGCCGCCCCAGAAACAAGGTGGCCCTGCTGCTCAAGCCAACCTTGCTGAACCAGATGAAGTCATTGCTGCTGTCATTGTTGAAGCTAACATGGTGGCCAATAACGTTGATTGGATCCTAGACACGGGCGCAACAAGACATCTCTGCACAAACAAGGATCTGTTCCACGACTTCAAGGATGCTGCGGACACAGACTGCGTCTTCATGGGAAATTCTGCTGCTTCCCGAGTTGCTGGTAAAGGTACTATCATGCTGAAACTAACATCAGGAAAGACTCTCTCCCTCAGCAACGTCCTTTATGTCCCATCTCTGCGTCGCAACCTCGTGTCTGGTGCCTTACTAAACAAAGCAGGTCTAAAACTTGTCTTTGAGGCTGACAAGGTTGTTATTTCTCGCAGTGGAGACTTTGTTGGGAAGGGCTATCTGAGTGATGGACTCTTTGTTCTGAATGTAGTTTCTGATTCAATGAATAAATCTGCTGTTGCTTATATTGCTGAATCTTTAGACTTATGGCATTGCCGACTAGGGCATGTCAATTTTGCTTCTATTAAAAGATTAAATAACTTAGATCTAATATCTGCTACAAGTTCTTCTGAATTCTCTAAATGTCAAATCTGTGTAGAAGCCAAATACACTAAAAAACCGTGTAAACCTGTTGCTGTTAGACAGTCAGAACTTCTTGGTTTAATTCATTCAGACCTAGCAGACTTTAAATCTACTAGAAGCAAAGGAGGAAAACATTACTACATCACTTTTGTAGATGATTACTCTAGATTCACTAGGGTATATCTTCTAAAAACTAAGGATGAGGCTGAAGAAATGTTCCTTAAATATAAGTCAGAAGTAGAAAACCAACTTGATAGGAAAATCAAAAGGTTTAGGTCTGACAGAGGTGGAGAATATAGCTCCCATACCTTAAAAGACTTCTGTGAGAAGAATGGAATCATACATGAGTTCAGTGCTCCTTATGTTCCTCAACAAAATGGTATAGCTGAACGAAAGAACAGGACTCTGAAAGAAATGATGAATGCCATGCTATTAAGTTCAGGATTATCTGATGACATGTGGGGGGAAGCCATTCTCTCTGCTTGCCATATCCTTAATAGAGTACCTCATAAGAAACTAGACAAAACACCTTATGAATTGTGGAAAGGTTATCCCCCTAACCTTAAATTTCTTAGAGTGTGGGGGTGTCTGGCAAAGGTAGGACTACCTGACTTTAAGAAGTCAAACATTGGGTCTAAAACTTATGATACTGTTTTTATAGGGTATGCTCATAATAGTGCTGCATATAGATTCATGTCCTTAACAGATAACACTATTTCTGAGTCTAGAGATGCAGAGTTTTTTGAGCATGTTTTTCCTTTGAAAAAGGAATTAACAGGATCTTTGCCCCTTGTACCTCCCATAGAATCTCTTCCTTCTTCTTCACCTATATCTTCTGATATGCATACATGTAGTTCTACTTTTAGTGAAGAACCTAGAAGGAGTAAGAGGCAAAGGACTGAAACCAATTTTGGACCTGACTTTATAACTGCCTTTCTGTCAGAAAATGGTTGTATAGATATGCTTAGTGATGAGATAGTGTCTACCTTTTTAATAGAAGAAGACCCAAAAACCTATGATGAGGCAATGAGATCCATTGATGCTAGTTTTTGGAAAGAAGCTATTAAAAGCGAACTTGATTCTATTGTATCCAATCAAACTTGGGAATTAGCCGAGTTACCTAAAGGTAATAAGCCCATTAGTAATAAATGGATTTTCAAGAAAAAGATGAGACCTGATGGATCGATAGAAAAATTCAAAGCTAGACTTGTGATCAGGGGTTTTACTCAAAAGAAAGGATTAGACTACTTTGACACATATTCTCCCGTGACCTAGATTGCAACCATTAGGACTCTAATTGCCTTAGCTGCAATTCATGAGTTAGTCATACATCAAATGGATGTTAAGACAGCCTTCCTAAATGGCGATCTAGAAGAAGAAATCTACATGTCCCAACCCGAGGGTTTTGTAGTTGCTGGTGAAGAGAATAAGGTTTGCAGGCTTAGAAAGTCTTTATACGGCTTAAAGCAAGCTCCTAAGCAATGGTATGAGAAATTCAACAGCACCTTAGTAAGGAATGGATTTGTTGTAAACACATCTGATTCTTGTGTTTATTCTAAACTTATAGGATCAGATTGTGTAATTATTTGTCTCTATGTCGATGACATGTTACTTTTTGGGAATAATCTAAATATTGTAAATGAAACCAAAAATTTCTTGTCATCTCAATTTGAGATGAAAGACCTAGGAGAAGCTGATGTCATTTTAGGAGTTAAAATTGTTAGAAACTCTTATGGCATCTCCTTGAGTCAATCTCATTACGTAGAGAAGGTGCTGAAGAAATTCAACTGCTTTGATGTTGTCCCTGCTAGAACTCCCTATGACCCTAGCATACATTTGAAAAAGAATTTAGGAGAGAGTATTTCTCAATCTGAATATGCTAAGATCATAGGAAGTGTGATGTTCCTTATGAACTGTACTCGACCCGATATAGCCTATGCTGTTAGCAGGCTAAGTCGGTACACTCATAACCCTAGTAATGAACATTGGACTGCTCTTCATCGTTTATTAAAGTACCTGAAAGGGACTGTTGATTGGTGTTTGCATTTCAGCAAATTTCCTGCTGTGTTAGAAGGATTTTGTGATGCAAACTGGGTTTCAGATAACGATGAAGTTAGTTCAACTAGTGGTTTTTTATTCTCCTTGGGTGGAGGTGCTATATCTTGGAAGTCTTCCAAACAGACATGTATAGCACGCTCCACCATGGAATCTGAATTTATTGCTCTTGAGTTGGCAGGGCAAGAGGCTGAATGGCTGAGGAACCTGTTGGCAGACGTGCCTTTATGGGGAGGAAAAACTGCTCCAGTTTCCCTTCATTGTGATTCTCAGGCAGCCATTGGTGTTGCTAAAAACAGTGTCTACAACGGGAAGAAGAGACACATTCGGATCAGGCACGGTGTGGTTAAACAACTCCTGAAAAATGGAGTAATTTCTTTGGAATATGTAAGGTCTGAAAGAAATCTTGCAGACCCACTAACCAAAGGATTGCCAAGGAAAGTGGTTCTTGATTCGTCAAGGGGGATGGGGCTAAAGCCCATGAGTTAAGGTTATATGGTTGATACCCAGTGTGGTCTAACGAAGCCATATGATCCTTAACAAACACTACATTTCCATCCCTATGGCGTGTGGTAGTGTTCCTTGAATCTATAGCCAAGTTTGGTGGTGCTATTGAGAAGCACTTGATGGATTCATTTTGAGACAAGTCCATAACCAGTTTTGGTGGTGCTATTGAGAAGCACTTGATGGACTTAAGCAGAGGTTGAGCTGTATGCTCTTAATGGTTTCATAACCAGTTTTGGTGGTGCTATGGAGAAGCACTTGATGAACCACCTATGTGGGTGTGAGGGTTTGGCCACCCTCTATGAAAGACAAGGGCAGTCTTTCTAGAGCACTCACGAGACCCAAGGTGTGCGCATGGCCTATAGCGCTTGTTATGTATCGCGGAGTTTGCACAAACTCAAGGGAACAATATGTGTTGTGGGGGGTTCACAATCGAACTCTAATGAGTTCAAGAGCTATTCACTCATTAGAAAGTAAGTTGTTACCTCACTTCACTACGTATCAATTCAATCGAAAGACATTGATACTTAAGTATTCATCCCTCTTTACCCAGGATCTTTCTCTTCTCTTCTTGAGCCATTAAGTGGGGGATTGTTGGAATTAATGGCTCCCTTGGCCATTTGTTCACTCCCACTCTCTTATTTAGTCCCACATTGGATAGGCCAACACCCTTGAGTGTGTATATAATAGGATTCTCTCCTATGGGCTATTGGACTTGTTAATGGGCTAGAAATTGGGGGTAGCTCGCGTGCACATGAGCCCAAGCAAAGGGCCGAGCCCAATCCGGGTTGGGCCGAATGGAAAATCTGGGCGACGGATCCGGAAACCCTTAGCGTGTGTGCGCTGGCGTCGTGCCTGCGCAGGGGGGGGTTCACGGGTGCGCGCGCGGAGTGCCCGAGTTTTGACTCGTATTTTTTAGCCCATTTTACTTTTTTGAATTCAAAAGGTCCAGTACGTTTTATTTCATTAAATTGGCCCAATACGTTTTATTTCATTAAATTGGCGTTAATATTCTCAACAGTCATTTTTTGTTTAATGCCTGCATTCATGACTGAATTCCAACAGTCATTCTTTTCTCCTATATAAACTCTATCGTCAAGGGTGTTTTCTACAACCGAATACTTCTGCTCTTCTTCCTCTCGTTCACCGAAATTTCTTCTCTCCTGGGTATCGATCTCTGTGCAAGCTCCACGCTTCTCGCCGCGAGTGGACGCGTCCAGACGCAACTGCGTTAACCTTGGGGAACAGCCGGCATCATCCGATTACCACCACGGTCGGGCCGTAGTTGTTTTCAAGGCAGTGGCTCAGCCACGACGCAGTTCCTCGTCCCTGTCTCGGTTTTCCTGTTTCCTTCTTATTCGTATTTTGTTTTTTATTCGTCTCTTAACTCTCTGTTTTTCTTCTGCAGCCATAGATCTTTTTCTTCCAGGTCTAACATTATTTAACCGTGTTGGTTGAGATTCTGGGCTATCCTAGAGATAGGCTAATATCGTTGCAGCCCATGTTTGTATTCTCCCATATTGCCTATAAATAAAGAGCTGCCCCCCCCCAAGTAGTTGATTCATAACAAAAGCCATATAATATAGAAACTTCTAATAAGGACCACTTCAAACAAATATGTCTAATCTAGAACCCTCTAATCTAAAAACTTCTAATGAGGCCTATAAATACATAGGCATGGTTGTTTTTGGGGCGTGTACAGAAGTGTTGATGTAATTGAGTGTGTGCGAGTGATGTGTAGAAAAATGAGACGTATGCGTTACTTTGTGAGTGGTGAGAGTGAAAGGGGTAGTGTAAGGTTTAAGCAATATTAGTTCAGCACTGCAATAAGAGTTATAATTAGTGTAGAACAAATTCTATAAAAAAATGCAAAAAAATGACATCCGAAATGTTAACATTGGCAACAATTTCCAAACTTGGGCCCCTCAAATTTCTAACAATCACAAGGTCTCAGTTCTTATGGTCTTCATATGATTTCAGGGTTCGCATTCAGGAATTCAACATGCAGCTCCTTCTTCGCGGCGACTCAAATCTCGTTGCGATCCATCAATCAGACTCGCACTCGTGCGCTGAACGCCTCGATCCCGAGCCATCGCTTCCATGATGAGATCCATGTCTTGAGCTCGAACTACGACTCCCTTGCCTCGATGATACCCCGGTGATTTTCAGGCTCCTGGACGATGATCGAGAATGCTTGGAGCTCGAACTGCCGTCTCTTCCGTCCTTAGACGGCTTCTTGTGATGACGTTTCGAGCTTGACCTCCTCTCGCTGCTATGTTTCGAGCTCCAACCATCATCGCTGCATCCCGAGCTAGAAGTAATCGAGCTACTAACTCTCGAGCTACAACGGCTCCCGGGCTTGGACACTTGGCCGCGCCTCGACCGGCCCAACTGTAGCGTCTCAACGACATGCTCGTTCGAGCCCGTGCTCGTGCTCGACGATGACGGTGGCTGGTTTTGATCAGGGGCCGGGAGCGGGCTGGCTTCGGGAGCGGGCGGCATTGGCTCAACAAGGAAGCTGATGGTCATCACGACATCGGCCATCAGGGGACGGACCGACGCCTCTTCTTGAAGGCACAGAGCTGCGATCGCGACCGCCTGATTCAAGGCCTTCAGAGGATAGTTGCCTTGAAGAATCGGATCGACCAGCTCGGGGTACCTCTTTTGCTCCTTGAACATCGGTTGTGCCTGTGTGCATAAGAGAACGACTAGTTACATATGGCTGCATATTGATCTCAAATGTTGTTCTTGTAATTGACAACATTTGATGGGTTTAGATTTGAAACCAATACCCATGAGACGAGATTCTGCTCATTCATCGGCTTGATAGGGTCGAGGGCTCTTCTCCCCGTGATCAACTCAAGAACAACAACTCCGAAGCTGTACACGTCCGACTTCAGAGTGAGCTCCCCATTCCTAGTATACTCAGGCGCAGAATACCCATAAGTACCCATGACCCTCGTCGTCACCGGCATCCTGCCCCGCATAGGGCCAAGCTTAGCCTGCCCGCAGTCGGAGAGCTTCGGGGTCAGGAGGGGATCCAGCAAGATGTTGGACGACTTGAGATCGCGATAGATGATGGGCGGGTTCGCCTTGTCGTGGAGGTACTCAAGGCCCTGAGCGGTGCCGAGAGCTATCCTCATCCGCTCGTACCAATCCAATGGCTTCTGGCTCGGCTTGAGACCATGGAGGTGGTCGTGTAGGGTGCCGTTGGGCATGAACTCGTACACCAAGAGTCTCTGGTCTCCGTCGGCGCAGTATCCGACGAGACTGACGAGATTCGGGTGGCGGACGAGGCTGAGCACCAAGACATCGACGAGGAACTCCTTGCTGTCCTTGATGCTGTTCCTGTCTAGTTGCTTTATGGCCACGGCCTGCTGCAGGGGAAAAGAACAAAATTTCAGAATTAGAGACGAAAAAAATGAGAACAAGGGGAGGGTTTTGGATTTTGCCTGGCCGCCATTGTCCAGTACGCCCTTGTAGACTCGCCCGATGCCCCCTTCGCCCAAAAGGCTGTCGGGCGTGAAAAGCTTGGTCGCTGTGGCTAGCTCGCGGAATGTGAAACCCTGTGCTTGGATGGATGCTTCTGCACAGTGAAGGATGAATCATTTAGTCCCATATTATGTTCACATGAATCGCTGAAAACATTTTAAAGACCGATACAACAACAATTCATTGGGGCGAGGCCTTCACTCCTGAAACTTTGATCCATCTAGTTTCTTCGAAACCCCCAACCAACAAAAAAGGGAATTGCTATGCGCACAACCGTTTTTATTCTGCGCACGACTGATTATTTACAACTTTGCCATCCACACACCCCCACGACGACGAGGAGGACTGGGGAGGAGGGGAAGTTGGACGATGGGCCAGGACAGAGGACAGCCACCATTCGGCCAATTTACTTACCGAATACAACCAGCGGTAGTTTCGAAATTTTGTCTCGATTGTGCACAATGAACAATTTTCAGGTTGTACACGATGAGCAATGACAAACTTGTAAATAAGTGGGCAGACGGTCGTGCCCAAAGCTAGAACGGTCGTGGTCCCAGCAAAAATAGCAAATAACAACAATAATAAATGAACGGGTTCACGGTTTAATGTCCTCGGGCGATCGCTTATCGTCAAACATGTGCAAACATGTGCAGAGCGATCAAAATGTATGATAAATTTTTTCATGCAGGAATTCAATTCAAATTTATCACAAAACAAATGAAAGCAATAGAAGCCTCACCGGCGGGTCTTTTGTGTAAAATCGGTGCCCGGTCGGGTTCGTCGTCGAATGAGGAAGAAGATTCATTCTTCTCCTTCTTCCCGCCAAAACAAGGACAACAGCTCATTTTCTCGAAATAACGATCAATTCAATTCCTCAAATTACTTTCTTTTGGGGGGTTTTTTTTTGTTATGAATTTCTAAATATCGAAGTTTTTTTCCCTCGCCAAATGGGTAATGTACCCCCAAACCATAGACCAAGAATTCAACAAATAAAAAAACAAATCAAACAAAAAGAAATAAATAAATATGAAATTAATGGGAAGAAAAGGAGCCGTGCCCAGATCGGAGGCAGCCCCAAGAGAACGGAGGAGCCCTTGGGGGGGAGGCCGTGTTCCGATCTGGGACGGAAGAAACTTTTGCTTCCTTGTTGGAGAAAAAGGGAGATGAAAAAAAAATTTGCCGTGTAATTCCTTTGTGTCCCTTTGTGTCCGATTGAAGGGGGAGGGATTTGCGGACATATTTGAAGGGAACGGCAAGGGAGAGACGTGGACCATTGCGTGAGATGTATGTTTTCTTATTTTACTATGACAATAATGGATATATGAGGAGATAAAAACTTGTAACCGCTTATACCATCTCATTTTTTGTGTCTTGTATATGAGGAGATGTCGCAATTGTCATATGATACCTATTATTCTCTTTTATTATATGCGTAAAATGGAGATTGGCTAGACAATCTTAGCTAGCTCACTCAACTCCAACTCCATCATGTTTTTCAATCGGTTCCATTCATTTTTTATATTTATATTCATACTCTAAACTTTTAGATCATCAATTTTTAAGTGAAACCAAGAAATTTTTCTTGTTCTTCTGGCCGTTGCAAAAAGTTCTGCTGCTACTCAAGAGTTAAACCTGCGACAGGTGGATGAACAAAACATGCAGATCAAAATAATCGAATGAAAAAAAGGAAATTTTGATTCTACCGTGACAACCATTTTATTCTTAGGGTTTATTGTGGATGTGCACACGCGCACAAAAAATACCTTCACATGTGCACAGTTTCCCATTTCAAACATTTTTTTTTTTTGGAATTTTGTTTCATGTGGTTATTGTTCACATCATGGATAATCAACATACCAAAAATTAAGTGATTCTAATATTTTTTGAGTTCTCTTCTACCCCTTGCAACTTCGACGGGTTTTCAATAACTTTTCAGACCACGAAAGTTGCAAGGGTTAGATGTAGGCTCAAAAAGTACTGGGATCACTTGATTTTTAGTATGTATGTCATCAATGAGGTAAACAAAAGATTATGAAAAAAATTCCAAAAAAGGGTAAATGGGGAAAACTGTGCACAGTTAATTTTCATATGCATGTGCATTGACACATTAAACACATATTCTTATTAGAGAATAATGTAGAAAATGTGGCACCCCCCTGATCTAATAAATCAAGTGCCAAGACACAAAAAAGTAGAAAGTACAAATCACATGTGGGACTTGTACTTTCTGTGGGCCTGTTTTTTTGTGTCTTGCACCTGATATAATAGATCAGATGTCACCTAATCTACATGATCATCTTCTTATTATATATGAGAAATTTGAAATTTATGCCGCTGGAGTGTCAAACTAGATTTTGTTAGTCTTTTTTATTAAACCAAAAAAGGGAACTAAATAGATTTACTTTGGTCTTTATAGTGTTAATCACGTCCTCGCAGCTACCCTCCCTCTCTCTCTCTCTCTCTCTCTCTCTCTCTCTCTCTGATTTTTATTGCAGATGCCCTACCCTTATTTCCACCACTTCCAATTGTAATAACAAATTTATTGTGACCTCTCTATGATGGCACCGAAAAAAAAAAGTGACATGTTGGGTGGGTCTCAATAAACCTTATCATATAAATCCAAGAGATCGAAGTGTTATGTTTATGGAGATATCTTATATAACAATGAGTCTGGCTGCAATTTACATAGAATCAATGCGCAAAGCTCACCATGTCTTAAAGATATTATTATAAAGATACCATTGGAGAGTTTGTACCTAACATATATCACACTTTCCATAAATTAGCGCACGTCTGCATATTGTAAGTAGACAAAAACAGGTGATCTGTTTAAGACCCACACGTCGGTCCTGCCTTACGACCTCCCCCACTGACAAGACTTCATCTATCCAACGCCTAATTTTGCTTATCGAGTGTTTGATGAAATTCCTAAAAGACTCATATTTTGCAGGCGATACCGATGTGCTACCTCCGAGCTGTAAAGAGCTCTGGCAACTCAACGACGGACTCCTATGGGGCACAGCAAGTGATGGGAGAGGGTGACATGCTTTAGGTAAACATTCTCATTTGTGAAGTTTTGGTATATATCCGTTCCCCACTGACATCATCTCCAAGGGCTCGCCCTGCCACGTCAACGTGAAGGCCTTGCAGATGATCGCACGTTCGAGAGGAGACTTGATCCACCTGCACCTCCTCTCTTTTCTGTCTGTAGTTATTTTACGTTTTTCAGACCACATAAAGAGAAATGGTAATAAACATATCATCCCCCTCAGCTGCTCAATAGGCTGGAAGGAATCAAATGCATACAAGTTCAAATACAGTAACATAACACAACAAGTTGGCGATCCCAATTCTCACAACATAAGCCTGAACAATTTGAACGTCGAAGCACAATTCAAACAGAACTCCAAAGACTGAAGAATCATCCGTAAACATTGTTCATTTTAACATAATAAAATTGATGTATCGATGGATACAAAAGAGTACGGATTTGCATTCAAGTACTTTGCCGTTATTTTGATATGCTCTCTAAAACAGTGGGATATCTTAGCCTGAAAGAGGTGTGAAAGCGGAAGTCGCGGTACTCGCAAACAGAATCTTTAAGCTCATTCTTTTCTACCAAAGGAAGCAAATTAAGCATCCATCTCATTCCTAACATCATGGATCGCTGAGTAAAGATTTAATCACCATATAAATTTACATTGAGAAATCAAGACTAGGGCTTTAGATACAGAGAAGGCCTTTGTATTAATCGAGCTTTACATGCAACTGTGAGCCCCACATTTCATCCCTCATAGTTTCCCACTGTACAATGTGCTGCAGGCCACAAGAAATGGGCCTACAGCCCTGATCAAAAAAATTTTGCAACGGACCTGTCCAAAATGGTGGGATGTTAGAAATTATCCCCCCACTAAGAGCATCCATTAAGTGCTGCTATCAAGTTGGATTCAAGAATGTCATGCTCACCGTCTAGCATTCAGCGTGCACATATAAAATTTTTTTGATCTCGGCCTGCAAATGCTTAACGGCATCACTGTGCCCAGGAACTGAATCCGTTGCCCTGAAGCAGAAACTAAAACGGAGAAATGTTTGCCAGCAACTTGAAGCAGCACTGGAGAGCAAGACACCCTTTGTCGCATTCATGTCCCAGCTTCTACTCAGAATCGGAATTGATAGAAAAGACCAACCGTGGCCGGACTGACCGCGGCTGACGAGGATGAGAGAAAGGGCCATCAGACTTTCGGGAGCTTGATGTTGTCTTGTGGCCTCTGTCATTCATGCTCAGAAGCAAAGAAGCTGGAAAAATAAAAGAGAGAACATCAAAGTTGGAGATTAAAAACGCAACACAGCATACATTACAAGATAGCAACAACATTACAATTCACTTGTAGGTAATCTCTCGAGTCATTCAGCAAGATGTGAGTACCCACAACCAAAAGCATCAAGTGAGAAATAGGAAGATGGGAATAGGTTGGCTCAAATGATATGGTAACAGGCAAAAGCAGAGTAACATATATTGCTAGGATCGGATAATTAAAAAAACAAATTTTAAAAAACCTTGCAAACCCAACATGCATGTGCGAGCAAAACAAAAACAAAAACATAGGAGGAAATAAACCTTATGTCTTAGCCACAAAGTCCTTATCTCCATTCCGCTCTATTAATGGTAACAACACTAAATATCCTTACGCACTGCCCCCAATCTAGGTTGGGTCTGGTTTATCCCTCATCCTAACAGTTCCTCCCAATATGATCCTATCAGTCATAACTGGCGTAAATGACATCAATATATATAAAAGAAACACTAATCTACAAAGCTACATACAAAATTTTACTGCTCAAGAAAACAACTAGAAGCCAAAAGCTCGATGCGAGATGGTACAGTCGGTTGTCGACGACATGTTATATATTTATTGTTGAACCAGTATAACCAAATAAGTTGTGTACGATTCGGTTTGTTGAACCAGTGTAGACGCTACTTCGAGTGAAAATGTGATACAAAGTGGGTAAAAGCTTAATAAGATTGCCATTTGGCGTCCTGGTACACATTGGCATTTGTTAGGAACATTTTGATAACTAAACATAGATTGTGTGCGCATGTGGACAAAAAAGATAACTACATATGCATTTTAGCCATGTAACATTAAAGATTAGGATAATAGAAATTTACATATAAAGCAAGTCCAAGTCTAATACTTGTTCAAAAAATAGAACTCAAAACACTTCAAGTTTAAAAATCATTATATTTCTAAAAGCTTCGAGTTTTAATGTCATGGCATTTGCTGCAAAAACCCTATTACGTGTACTAATAGAAGGCTAGGCAGTAGGTAATACCAAAATAGCTGATTGAATCATTTAGTAGTTCGTTCATTTATTAATTTATCGAGCAGCCAATTTTGTTGATCCAGATTGTGATTGCTTCATAAATGGGAACAGCCCCCCATTCCCCCCCCCCCCCCCCACACCCACCCACACACACACCCCCCCCCCACCCCCCCCCCCCCCCCCCGGCCAAAGGAGGAGAAAAAAATATTTATCCGTCTTAAAGGAAACCCCCCACCCCCCCCCCCCCCCCCCCACCCCAAAAAAAAAACAGACAGACAGACAGACAGACGGGCCAAACACATCAGTTTTTAGTGACAAGAGGTCTCTGTAATGCTGTTAATGGCAGACATGAAGAGACCAAAATATCCCCTTTTATTTTAAACCTAAATTTCCATTTCTACATAAATTATTTATAATAAAAAATAACATATTTTTTGATTAATGTACTAGTTAGTAACATTTTTTTGGTTGAGTTATAAATTTTTGTTGTTATTGTTTTTACTAAAATTAAACTAAAATTATTTTATAAGGCATACGGGCAGTTTGATCATAATACAATTGCAGGCAAGTCATGCGACCATATTTCAGACTACATGCTAATGTGAAAGGCTCATCGGAATAATATAGGAAAATGCAAAGGGCTTTCACTTAAAAAAGGTTTGGTGGGGAGGGTTTGGTGTTGGGTTTAAAACAAACCAAAGTTTGGGGCTGCTCAAAAATTTACCCCATAAAGAATAGTGCTAGATAAAAAGCCACAAACCAGTATCATTTTCTTGGGCTGTAAACTGCTGCTTTGAATTCAGCCTCTCTGAGGATGTAGAGCCAGCGTTTGCTCCTTCAGTACCACCAAGGCTAAGAGAAATCCAATTATCTAAATCAACACCATTGGCCATTTCACTATGGTCATTCAAATCAGCCCGTGGACGATCAGCCGGCTGACTGGGAAGAAAAATTTGCAGGGAAGGGTCATTACTGCCATATGCTAAAGGATTGTCGACCAGACTCCCATTCGCTTCAGTGTTATGCGCTTCAGTGTTAGGGGGGCAGGTAGAGAGATCTGGGGCATGTGAAGTTTCCCCTATGTCACCATTTGATGCCAAACCATATCCATTGAGTGTTGGAAGGGAAGTCTGACGCACATCCACTAAGGCATCAGACCCATTGGCATCCGTGTCAAACAGCTGGAAGGTAGGTCCAGCCTGAGAATATGTTGACAATTGCCATAGAGGCATCCCAAATTCATCATTATCATTAGCAAAAGGACCAAACGCAGTCCCATTGGACCTCAGAGCAAGATCTTCAGAGTATGTTTCTCCAAATCCAGAATGGCTGGCAGGAAAAAGAATGCCGGTGTCATCAGCTGCTGGAGCACTATAGCTAGTTTTGGCAGACACCATAGTCACGTTGTCTTCTTCATCAGAGTCAGTAAGGACAATGACATCCGCATCTTTTGATGGTGCAGGAGGAATTCTATTGTCAACATCATATGTTGGATCAAAAGTGAGAGAAACAGAATCGAGCTCATGAACATTATTCAGAGAGAAGTCAACATTTCCCCCACCATCCTGATTAACACTTTGATCTTCCCCATCTTTGTAACTTCCAGTGGCACTGCTGCTCATAGGAATAAGATTTTGGATATTGGTTCCAAACTCATGTGCATGATTTCCAATAGGCGCTCTTGTATCTTCAGGTTTACTAACCTCCCAGCGGCCATTGTGGTTTTTTCTGATTCCGATTT
Organism: Scilla litardierei; assembly: GCA_030789695.1. Lineage (NCBI taxonomy): Eukaryota > Viridiplantae > Streptophyta > Magnoliopsida > Asparagales > Asparagaceae > Scilla > Scilla litardierei. The sequence goes on from CM061137.1 coordinate 137,629,992, forward strand.
TCAAACATGTCTGGCCTTCAGAAATATGTTCTTGCTTAATATGCTTCAAGCTATCCATGCCATGTTTTACTTCCATATCCATTGTGGCACAAAAAGAACCATCTGGTAAATGCCACCTCGCAAGATCCCTACATTCACCTTCGCTCTTTGCACGCCAAGAACCATCAGGCTTCACATCAATCTCATTTACATCTTCTCCACAATTTTTCATCTGTTACCGCCAAATTAAATGACAGAATGATCAGTACAGGCATGGGTCAATCAAGTCACGGAAGGGAAAGTCCACATATACACACCAATAAAGTAATGCGATTGAAATATGGATCAATGATGATGTTATCAAGAGAGTAATTCTTTAGGCAGATTGGACATTGCCACTGCAAGAAAGTACACGATGATTAGAATTGGAAAGAAAAGAACCAAAAGAAAATAATGGGAATTGTTACCTTCCGAGATCGCTGATTAAGTTTCACAAACGTTTCTAGATCAAAACATCCCATGTGAACACAAGGCTTGAACCTCCCAGCAGTCTTTATTCTAGACCCACTCATCTACAAACCAAAAGGACCAAAATATCATCTGCAAAGAACTTACAGATTTACAGACTATGAAACAGTAATCTTCCTCCGATAGATGTTACATCCACAAGTATAATTTCCAATACTACAGTATGAAGTAAGGAACTTCATTATTTTATAATCTTCCTACAAAGGAAAACAACAAACCAACTATTACTCAAAAAAGTATGGACAAATGATCCAATCTGAAACTCTGAAGCAACTAATGGGCTTTTAGCACCAAATGTTGCCTCTTGTATCTTTGTAGTTTGTAACCTAAAGCCATAAAGTTTTTCATGTTATATAGAATGTAAAAATGGTTAGAGTTTCACAGAACAGACAGATCAAGTTCAACATGATAAACTGGCAATTGTTATGTTTGGCGATCAGTTTGGGAACTGACATGATCATAGAACAAGATAAGGCTAACAAGTCTATTAGCTCCTTCCAATATACTTTCATACGAAAAAAAACCAGCTTGCTCTATGGGCACTGAAAGGTTGATTTATTTAGAAGATAGTCTCGTTCAAACAAAAAAAAATAAAACAAAAAAACCACTTTCAAATTAGAGAAACAAATTCTCTTAGCTTGTGTATGAGATTAGTATCAATATGATTTGTACGGTTGAAAATGGTTAGTCACGGTCATGAGATGCTGTAAAACTACCAAATAAGTGTCAAACAAAATTGGCCAGTTAAAGTAAGTTAAGTAACATAAAGTGATACTTCCAAATAAAGCATTTCACAGAGTCGGCCATGGAACTTAAATAGTTGCCAAATTCAGCCACATCGTACATGCTGGTGTCCAGCCCACATCAGCATCCCATGATAATACGTTAAGCCATGCATTAAAAAAATTAAATGCAATATATGCATCTTTTTTAATGCATCTCAACCCCTTAAGGGTGCCTGATATAGTGACCCCTAGTTCCAGTGAGGTTGGACTTCACGTGCATGACCTCCAAGACTTACTGGATAACCTTTAAGGTCCTTAAACACAGATACTAATATATTAACGAAAATCTTTAGAAAATACTGCCAATACTATCTCATGAGTCATGGTACAATCTACAATATAATCATTAAATAGGACGATAGTAAGCTGGTTACTTTATGTTAAAATGCCCCTTCTCAAATCACAAAGTGCATTGCTAACAGTTTCCGAAGTTCTCCCAAACGAATAAGCCAAACCCATGTTACTAGGAACACATAGCTTTGGAACATCAAACGAAAATGGGTATGTAGAACGCTACTGACCTGAAACATGGGCTGTTAGCCTGTTAGGGATAGTCTTCGTTGGATGCTTAAAAGGAACGAGATACATTTATTAAAAAATAGAAATAATTTTTTTGCGAGACTTTTAAAGAGTTCATGTACTTGCATACACATTTACGGGCATGTATGTGTGCATAATAGTTTATACTATAAATCTAAGCAAAGATGCACCTCAACTTGTTAACAATTTTCATTTATTTAGACTAAAAAAGGCTAATTAATAATCCACAATGTTGATTTTGCCGTACAAATTCTTAAGGTTCAACAATTCAAAACATGTGATCCGAATAACAATTTATGCGCGGTTTAACATTTTCTAGTAACATTGGGTCAAACTACCCAGATTTGCCAAGACAATAAGAAGAAACTAGCAAACACATTTGTAGTTTTCAACAAAAAATAATCCAACCATAATTACATAATGCGGGTGAATAGGTCACAGCATGCTGTCCACAAGTGACAGCTACTTCACACTCGAAGCATGGAGACATGTTGATGAGAATCCAGCTTAGATCCGGATTGAGTTTAGAGTTCAAATCGATTTAAACCTTCTAGTTTTATAGTCCTATTGAATTTCATTTATTAGGTCCTTTTAGTATCTCCTGTTTAGGTCGTTTGAGTTTTCTTTTAAGTAAAAGTCTTTTATTATATTTTACTCCAGAATTTGTGTCATTTTAGGAGTCTGAAAATGAGTTTATATAAAACTGTATTTCTTTTCATATAAATATGGGTCTAGTATAACTTTTTATTATGAAAGATGAAAGAAAAGATTAAGTTGTAAACTCATCTGCTGTTTTGCAAGCAACCAAGTGTTGCATCTCTTTTGTATGCGATTTGTGGGAGTAGTTGAGCGAGTAACCTGGGTGCAATGCCCTAACCTTTTCCCTTTCCATCAAATCCCTAATTCCATTCATTAATTTCTTCCACAAATCTCCAAATTCTTCAACCACAACCCAAATCTTTTCCATTCCATACCACATATGGATAAAATAAAATGAACTGCCTTAGTCTACATAAGCAATACATCATCAGGGTGTCAAATAAAAGAGATGATCATAACATGATAAACCATAGCAAACTGATGTCATCTGAACCCTAAAATACTTCCCAGCAATTACAGAAATCTATATCCAAGAATAGGTCGCCAGCATATCTAAATCAGCTATTAACAAAAACAACACATTTACTCTTTGACATGACACCCATCATTGAACCAATCCAATGTCTCCATGAATGACGAAATCAGTTTAACCCGTGAAGAGAGATACATCCAAGTAATCCATTTCACAAAAGAGCTTTGGGACACGATACATGAAGGACATCTGAGACCCATCTAAATCATCTAAATCTTTCCATGACAAATTAAGGGACATGTTACAACATTTAATTACAGTTACCTGGTTAGCAAGTTTAGTCAAAGAAAGTCATAATAAACTTATATGGTAAAACAGTTGGCGATCAACAAACAAACAAACAAAAATTTGCAAACTGATTTATCATTTTGTCCCTACTCCCTCAATTCCCATCAGAAGATCCAATAAACTTCGTGTAAAAGTTTAATTGCGGAGAAACTATGGATAAGATTGTCGGACGGCTACAGAAAATTTCAGAGCTTAAAATAAACTGTTGACTTAAATAGCAACAAGACAAACTTTAAGGAGATTGAGTGTAGCACTACCCATCAGGGAAAAAATTACACAATACGACTATTGGGAAGCACTTACCGGGCAGCGGAGATTGACAGTGACGGATTCGGCCACCACTTCTAGATCACTGTCACTGTCAGCGGTATCCATAGCATTACCACCGCCAATGCAACGACAAACACGTGCAAGAGCATCCTCAAAACGCTCACCATCAGCTTCCTTGGGTACCATATTCAGGACCTGTAACTCAAGAAAAACACTTTTCATAACAGAATTATGGAACAGAAAGTGACTAAAAGAAGAATAACAACCTCCACACACAAGAGGTGATACTGTATGTGCGTATGATGAGTTATTAAATTAAGAACTTTTAACATATTTCATAACTCATGTAAAATCTTAACTTGAAATAAATCAATGTAACACCATCAATATGCACAACTACAAATATAGCTGCTAATAACCTCCAATGACGGAAGTAACATAGTTGTTCCCACATACCAAAGTAAATGGTGTGCAATCAAATTTGAAAATACATTCATTGATCAAATTTGATAACCAAAAAAGTAGTCGTGCACTTTTCAAAACCTCTTGCAGCTGCTCCAACATTAAGCAGTTGCAAGATGAACCGTCCTTCAATATTATAACTACACAAACCTTGTTTTGCATGTGTAGGATGTCATCAAAACATGACTTTCTCATTTATAGATGTTTTAAGATGTAAATATGATAAACAGAGAAAATCATCCAATGAGTTATTGAAAGAAAAGATGGGATCCGACTGTCCAGAGTGTGAAATCATTTCCAATAGATTACAAAGGATGAAGGTCCATTTAGAAGCCCAAAAAGCTGAACATGCATGATTCAGGTAACGAAATATTAGTTGAATTTTGATCGTATGTAAAAGGCATGACCAAAGAATGAGGTTTCCGCTGAAACCACTTGGTTTCAACCGTTTCGTTTCAGTTTCAAAACTTGTCGAGACAAAACTGCTGAAACTCGGTTTCGGCCTAAACCAAGTGGCTTCGGTTGAAATGTCACTCTTTACAATAATATATGTTTACATGAACTTATTCGAACCAAATAATAAAAAATATTATTGAATTTTTTAATTTATAAAAACTCTAAAATTTTATTGAAATTATAAAATTTATATTATAAAGAATCTTTAAAATTCTTAAAATTCTTAAAAAATTTATTATACATGCATTGTTATATAACTATATACATAAAAATCCATATAAATCCAAAACCAATGAAACAAACAAAACGTTCCAAAACCAAAAAAATTTCCAATGAAACCTTCAGTATGACATAATCGAAATTTGTTATCCGGAATTTTTTAAAATTAAAACTTGCAATATAGTATCTACGTTTTATTTGATTATGTATTTAAACAAATATAAAAGCTTTGAGTATTATTATAACTCCCTTATTTTTGGAATCTTCTGAAAAGTTTACATAATAATTTTCACGTCAATATCTTTTTTCCTTGACCACGTCGTAACTAGTACGTCTTCAAAATTATTGGAGCTCAAGGATTTTTTTTGTCCTTCTATTTCTTTCATAAAAGTAAGATTTTTAATGTGAATTGTCTTATTCGAAGTTAATTAGAACACAATCGAAACTTAATTTACCTATTGCTAACAAATCATATGGAATTGACATATTGTTTACTCATATGTTAATCCTTTCTCCCTTAAGTACAACTTCTATCAAATTTATTATAATTTTTTTAAATAATTGTTGGGACTAACAGTAGAAAGATGCTTCAATCTTTTTATATATTAGGCCATGCATGTATAGCATACAATTTCACCATAATGTTATATATATAATTTAAGATATAAGGAATGTACGTGAGGCATGCAAGCAAGCAAAATTTGACATTTTCAATGTACATATGAAAGTTACAGACAACTTTATCCCTCAGTTTCCTCTAGTTAACTTCTCTTTCTATTCTAAATCTTAATCCTAACATATTTAGGGGAAAAAACTTTTCTTCTCCCGCCAACAACCACCTTCTCCTCCTACACAAGCACCACCATCCTTTCTTCTGCTCAACAACCCCCCGACCCCCCGACCCCCCCCCCCCCCCCCCCCCCCAAAAAAAGGAAAGGAAAGAAAAAAGAAAGGCGTATGCACGCAAACACACAAAGAAGGAACCACCTCCTTTCTCTAAGTTCCCTGCCCACTAAGAAACTACCTACCCACTCTCATTTCCATACCACTATAAGGTCATCCTTTCTGTCTTTACCCTTCTCTTTTTGCAGTATTATCCCTTTACCTCTGTTGCCACCTTTTTATCTTCTCCTTCGAGAACTCATTTCTTTATCCCTGACATATTTATCTCATCGTCCCCTCTTATTTCTCTTTCTCCACCACTGTTACGACTTGTGACCTTTATGACCATCATGTCCACACGACATCACTTCCTCATCCTCGCCAATTAAGTTTTTTAATATTTAAATATAAATAAATAGATTAAATATTTTTAAGATATTTAGCGCAATTTCAATGAGAATATAAGATGCATCCTGTTGAAAACAAATGTGGCACTTCTTCTCTAATATTTAGAAAGGATTAGAAGTTTAGTTTCACACCAATATAAGGAAGACTGGAGCAAGTTTCAATCTAGCATTTCAACAGTAAAAATTTCTTCCGAGCCTTTTTATATTTATATCTTATTCAATTTTTGAAGACAAAACTAATGCAAGTGTTCTAAGAGATTTATAGAATTGCTTTGCTTGGCGGCTTTGAGTGGTGTCTGAAGAACTACTACAACTCCTTAACAATCAGACTTTTTATAAGTGGCTAAGAGGAAGAGTTAAAAAATACACTGATTTAGTTTTATATGTACATGTAACTATTTTTTATAGGCATGATGCTTTAGCTTTGCAAGTTTGATTAATATCCTGTAAAGCTGTATAAATTTAAAAAATTGAACACAATGAATAGACTAAGGTTGATTAAGATTCATTTCTCCAAAATGATTGGTCAGTAAGTATCATGCGATCTATAACATGTTTCTTCCACTTCTAGTTCCATCATCATTTTAGGCATAAGAAAACATAAACAGATGCTTTACTGTAAAGATCTTTTTATGTTTTTTGTCTTTTTGAGTGAATCAAAGCGGTACCAATTGTTCAAATCTCCCAGCACAGATCATAAAAAGAAAACAAAGAGCAGCGAAAGACACACGAATCCAGCTCAGCTCACCAAACCAAACCCCTATGTGGTGAGTTTAAGTGTCCACAACCTCTCCCTCTATACAATAATAAGCATGGACGTGCGGGAAACATTTTAAGATACGTAAAAGCTCTCGATGTTGAGTTGTAGTAGTTCAGCCATTACTCAAAGCAAACACTGAACTATTTAAATCTTTTAAAATATGTGCATTAGTTATACCTTCAAAAAATTGAATAAGATATAAGTATAAAAAGACATGCAAAGAAAGTCTTAGTGATGAAATGATAGATATGCTAGATAGAAAATTGCTTTCCAGGCTTCCTTTGAGTGAAACTAAGCTGCTTATTCTAAAACCATTGAAGAGGATCATAGATTATCATGTATCAGTCACTGATTTCCTTCGACTGTGCAACATTTGTTTTCTACATGTATGCATCACATAATATGAAGGATTAAGGCCCATTTAGGAGCCCAATATGCAGTTCCAAACAGGAATCATCCATCGGTAGCCTATCTAATCAATCATGTATGTTTCTAGTTATATTGCTTGAAAAAAGGTTCTGTTTCTTATCTCTTGACACAACTAACGAGGTATTAATCGTGAGTCGCCAGCTTGATGATTTCAGAAGCTAATAAATGGCATGATTTTTTTAAATATTAAATGGCATGATTTTTTTTCCACATTTCACCATGGCAAAAGACCTCATATTCGAGACTATATAACATTGAAATTGTCGCTATAGATTAAGATTGCATGCAAGCTCAATATTCGCAACAACCACAAACAACAGACAGTACCAAAACATATGATATGTAGAACACTTCTCCCAATCAAAAATAATTGTGTCTAACACACTTGGACACGATACGTGTGTCCATCCGTTTTAGACACTTACGATTATGCACAATGTTATCCACCCTCAAAATATGTACCATATATAGTATTTTATGACCTCTTTTGACAAACGCTATCATTTTATAGATTATTCAATTAAAATTATGTTCTTTTTTATAACAATATTAAGTCAAACAAGCATTTATAAGAAAAACATGCACATATAGCAATAATCTCATGTCTAGAGTTTGGATAATTGCATGTCTGACACCCCTGTTAGTGTCAAAAGGCGACAATCGTGTCCATGTCTTCAAATCATAGACCAAAATGTTATCTGAGGCTCTATTGTATTATTAATTGTTTACATGGTTTTTCAGGACCACCGTGGTCGATATATTTCTCCAATGTACATGTGCATCATTTCTTTGTTCGTTTCTGATGAGATCATCACTTACCCGAGACGGCGGTGCAAGACGGATTGTGAGACGAACAATTAGGCCAAAGACATTTTTGTGAAGCTTTTGGGTGTTTTGCAAAGTTTAGGGTTTTGAGATGGCTAAATGTAATTTGGGCAAAATCTGCCCTTATATGTTTGGGGAGGAATTTCATTTGGTTTTATGCTTATTAGGGAGAAAACCCCAAGATTAGATAGTTGAACCCTAGTGCAAATGAGAGTAAGCTTTCGCTCTTAGATTCAAAGCTTGGAGAGTTGGTTTCCTCTTGAAAGAAACCCCTATCTTGTATTTCCTCTTCTCAAAATATATATAAATCTCATATTTTATTCTTCAAACCCTAGATTACTCATCAAATTGATATCAGAGCAAAGATCCATCATGACAACAACAAAATCTAAGGAGAAGATGGATGCCCTAGAGAAGAAGGTTGGAGAAATTGAAGCCCTAAAGGAGCAACAACAAAAAATGGGTGGGGAGATGGAATCCATCAAAGGAATGTTTAGGACTTTCATGGAGAATCAAAGCAATCAGTGCCGCGGGAAAGAAAGGCTCAAGAACGACAAGATTCAGAGAACCCCGACAGATTTAGGGCCAAAGAGGCACCTTTGAACCAGGGGAAAGGGCAAATGGTGATTGTGGAAGGAGATCCACTGGAATCAGAGGAAGAATGGCACTCGTGGGAGCAATTTCCCCTTTACCGACAAGGGAGGGGGAGTCAGCATAGCTGGGAGGGTTGCCGCCCCCAAAAACCCTAACTGGGGGGGCGACGGGTCCTCTGCAGCCTTCGCCGGTCCTTGACAGCGCCCGACGCACTCGCCGGACCCCGGCAAAGGTCTGGCAACCCACTGGGGACCTCGCGGGGCCCCGGCAAACTCATGGGGGGCCTTGCGAGCCCCCAACAAACCCTTGGGGGCCTCGAGAGGCCCCAGCGATTACCTGGGGGCCTCGCGAGCCCCCAGCTGGGCCGCGGCCACCAACGCAGCTGCACGGGAATTGCTAGCGTCCTGCGCTGCGGCAGCCCTCGCGCCGTCGCATGCGGCAGTGCAAGGGACCGTGGTCCTGTTCCGCAGCACCAGACCCACCGGGAGGAGGCGAGCAATTTTCTGCGGGGTTTTTCGACAGGGTTTCGAGCCGTCGGCCTCCGGTTGCTTTCCAGAGAGACGGTGAGCCATTTTTGGTGCCCAACGGTTCGGTGAGTCACATGTGGTGCTTTTGGAGCTCGACGACCAACTCAGGGAGGAATGATGACCAATTTCGGGAGTACGATGTTGGTGAAAGAGACCCTTAAGGCTTGACCGAATGTGTCAGAGAGCCAGATGGGATGACCGGGGGCTGGAGGTATCCTGGTGAAGCTGGAGGGGGCCGTGGGGAGGAAAAGGACCCACACAAAATGCATATTAACAGCTCCACTTTGGACAACAGAGGGGAAGAACGGTGCAAGGAATGTTTGGGTCCGAAAACAAGGTCCGGAAGCTGAAAATGCCGGTCTTCGAAGGAGATGACCCCAAGGGTGTGTCTATCATGCAGAGCGGTACTTTGAGGCATATCCGAAAACAGAGTTGGAGAAAGTACATGCAATGGACGTGTGCTTGGAGGGGAAGGCGTTGTCTTGGTTTCAGTGGAGACAACAGTGACAGTCGGTGCAGGTTCAAGTATTGCATGCTATATCGCTTCAGAGACACCCAAGACAGGGATTTGCACGAGCAGCTCTTGGCCCTACGGCAGGTTGGCACGATCAAGGATTATCGGGAGAAATTCAAAGCACTTTTTGGCCGCGTGATTGGAATGACAGAGGGAATACTGATAAGGAGCTTCATGAAGGGGCTCAAACCTGAAATCCGATGAGAGCTTCGCATGCAGAGGCCGAGTGGGTCGCTGGAGACGATGGACTTAGCCCAGGTGGTGGACGAAAAACTCGCAACGGACCGGCGGGCCAAGGGAGCTTGGGACGGGTCCACTTTCCGTGGCCAAGCACCTCCAAGGGTGAAACAGACCCCTGCAGGGGTGTCTAGACAGGGGGAGCTCATGTGAGCAAGGAGAGGAGCAGCGATCCACAGCCCAGTGAACACTTCCGAAGCATGACCGAGGCGGAGATACAAAACAAAAGGATGAATGGGCTATGTTTCAGGTGTGCCGGGAAGTATAACATTAGTCATCGCTGCCGAGACCATACACTCCAGGTATTGCTGGTATAGGATGACGAGGAGGTGGCAGAGGGGCCGTGCGAGGAAGGTGTGGAGCAAGAGCACTCCCATTTGGACGTAGCGGAGGTGTCTGATAGGAACCAACTAAAGATGTGATTTTTATTACATAAAAATTGAAAATATAAAGATAGTTGATCACAATTGTAGAGGTGATCGCTCACCCAATACGTCAATTATAGAGGACGTCTGCATTCTCCGGAGAGCGAGGTATAATAGCACCTCTAATATCAATAATCTCTCAAATTAGCCTAAAGAAATCCCTCCACACCCATGGCCTATGAATACTAAAGAGAAAAATACAAATTTGCAGAAATACCGAAAAAGACTAAAAATTCCCACAACACCCCTAAAAATCGAAAATTCCCACAACGCCCCTGATGTCCCAAAAAGCTCCTAATGGGCCAAAAGTACAGATCTATAATTACTTCGTCCCCCGAAAACCACTTCGTCCTCAATGTGGTGCACGAAGTCCGCGACGGTCCTATTCTAAATGGAGATGTCCATCTCCCCTCGGCTCTTCTTCCTCCACAATATCTTCCTCGTCTTCCCCTGCTATCAGCAACTGAAGCTTGCGCACTCCACAATGTTACCCTGGGGTGAACCTCTCATCGCATCTAAAGCACAACCCCTTCTACCTCCTCGCCCACATCTCTGCATCCGTCACTTTCATGAACTGACCCCCTTGTGGTGGCACCTCGCTCTTCTCCTGACTGGATGGGTCTGTCCATGTCGTCTTCTGATGTCCTCTTATCACTGATTGGCTATGGAAAGAGGAGCCGCTTCCAGTCCCTCTAGATTTCTTTTCCTCCATCAGCCGATCCTCCACCATCTGGACCAACTCCATGGCGTCCATCAGATCCCTGGAGCCTCTGTAGGCGAATCTCTGTGCGAATGATGGCCTTCAGCCCCTTCATGAAGCTGCTCTCCAGTTTCTCATCAGAGATCCCTCGAACTCGCCCTAACAGTGCCTCGAACCGCTCCTTGTACTCCTTCACCAAGACGTCTTGCCTGAGAGATAGCAAATGCTCCTACAAATTTCATCCATGCACCTCGCAAAACCACTCTACCAGTCCGTCCTTAATCTCCTCACAAGAGCGAAAACGTCGCTGCTCTCCACTGAAACCAAGAGAGTGCCTTCCCTTCCAAACACATTGTCATCGCCTCCAATTTCTGCTCCTCGGTCATGCGGGACACTGTAAAAATCTCTCCGCTCTATATATCCAGCCATATGGGTCATCACCCTTGAAGATAGGCATCTTCAACTTTCGGATCCTACTATCCAATCCAAAATTCCCATGCTCCGCTCGCCCCACGTAGTGTCTAGGGCGGCGGGGCTGGTATGTATATCTCCAACGGTCTATGTACCCTCCAAGCCCCTCTGTTGCCCCTCATCTTTGTCTGCATAATCATCCAGTCATCTCCGACATCATAGAAACCCTGAACATCCTGCTCCATGTCCCCTCTCCATCATCGTCTCCTGGGTACTCACCATAAGTCGGGTGTGGGCGTCGTCGTCTCTGTGCGGCATATCGAGAGCCGTGGTGCTCTCGAAACTCGTCACCGTTGTTATCGGGCTACCACAAGTACTCTGGAGGGTCGTCGTCGTCATAGCGCATCGCCGGGGGAGCCTTTGAGCCCTTGTCGGCCTCTTGGATTCATGTCGTACCTTCGACGCTGTTGCAAAGGCTCTGGATTCATGTCGTACCTCCGATGCTGCTGGAGGGGCGGCAGCCCCTGTCTTGTGCCCAGGGGTTGGCGCCCCTGCTGGAGGGGCGGCAGCCCCTGTCTTGTGGCGGCAACCCCTGTGGGGCGCCCAGCAGGCCGGGTGTCCCTATTTTGCTACCGACATCCACCGCTACCCATGTTTTAACATCCTAGGATTTGTGGGGTTGATTTCCTCCATCATGGGCTCCTATTCCTGCTCGAAGTCGTTGTCTGAAAGTAACCCGCCGTATGTTTCCATCTTTCACTTCCCCTTTTCCAAAGTCGTCGCCTTTCACTCAAAATTATGATTTTCGTCGTCTTTGGGTTGAATAGCCGCCACGTGTCCCGATATTTGTTTAGAGATCTGTGCTAGGGTACGCTCCACGCAATCAAATCTTTGCGTCGTCGTCGCTCTATCCTTGTCTGCCGAAACCCTAAGCTCATCCATGACCTTTTTCAACTTCTTGATCTCACCGTCGAACCTTTCCTCCAAAGAGTCGACCTTTTCCTTAGATCTTGTTGTCGTCGCCATGTATCTTGATACTCTGATACCAAATTGATATGAACCAACTAAAGATCTAATTTTTATTAGATGAAAACTGAAAATATAAAGATAATTAATCACAATTATAAAGGTGATCGCTCTTCCAAGACGACAATTATCGAGGACGTCCGTACTCCGAAGGATAATCTCACCTCTAATATCAATAATCTCTCAAAATAAGCCTAAAGAAATCCCTCCCCACCCATGGCCTACAAATACTAAAGAAAAAATACAAATTTGCAGCAAAACCCAAATAGGCTAAAAATTCCCAAAACGCCCCTTAAATCTGAAAATTCCCAAAACGCCTCTTATGTCCCAAAATGCCCCTAATGGGCCAAAAGTGCATATCTATCAGTGTCACTCAATTCCATAGTGGGGTTCACTCCGAACCACATTATGAAGTTGATCGGGAGGATCCCAGAACAGGTGGTGGTGTCGATTGATAGTGGGGTCACCCATAATTTTATATCTAGCCGCGGGTGGAGAAACAAGGGTTGCAGTTGGTTGACATCGGAAACTTTGGGGTGACGATGGGGACATGACAGGTAGAGCGGAGCAGGTGAGTATGCATGGGCGTGATTTTGACCCTCCAGGAGATACAGGCTGTGGAGGATTTTCTGGCGCTCGACTTAGGCAGTACAGAAGTGATTTTGGTCATGGGATAGATGCAGTTCCTAGGGAAACGAAGACCAACTGGAGGCTGCTCTGGATGGAGTTTCAGCACGGGGGAGAGTGGTGATGCTTCAGAGAGACCCCAGTTTGTACCGATATAGTGTTTCCTTGAAGACCATAGCGAGAGCATTCCAGTCCGGTGTGGGAGGCTTCTTAGTAGAGCTACTGTGGTTGGTGGTTGAGGAAGAGCAGGAGCGAGACATTCCATCGAAGCTGCGGCAAGTTTTACTTCCGTTTGAGGGAGTGTTTCAAACACCTTGCGGGTTTCCTCCTCCGCGGGACCATGAGCATGACATTGTGCTCCAAGAGGGTGTCTCTGATCAGTGTACGGCCATACTTCTATCCACGGGTGCAGAAGGATGAGATCGAGAGGATGGTCGTGGAGATGATTCAGGCGGGGGTAATACAGCTGAATGTGAGCCCTTTCTTTAGCTCGGTGCTGTTAGTGAAGAAGGATGTGAGCTGGAGATGTTGTGTTGATTACCGGACATTGAACAAGGAGACGGTGCCAGACAAATTTCACATCCCTGTGATCGACGAGTTGCTAGATGAGTTACATGGTGCAGTGGTTTTCTCCAAAATTAACTTGAAATCCATGTACCACCAGATCTGGATGAGGAATGAGGACGTAGCGAAGACCGCTTTCAGGACACACAAGGGCCGCTATGAGTTCCTAGTCATGTCGTTCGACTTGACCAATGCCCCCGTCACCTTTCAGGCGCTGAGGAACAAGTTGTTTCGCCCTTATCTAAGGAGGTTCGTGCTGGTGTTTTTCGACGACATTTTGATCTATGCCGGTCTATGGAGGCACATGTGGAGCATTTCACAACCGTGTTGCGAGAGCTGCATGAGCATCAGATGTATACCAACCTGAAGAAGTGCATGTTCGACCAGCGGAGTTTAGAGTATTTTTGAGTCATTGTTTCTACGAAGGGCGTGTCGACGGGTGGTTCGAAGATAGCAGACATAGTTGATTGGCCACTCACTATCATCCTACTAGCATTGCGGGGATTCTTAGAGCTGACGGGATACTACAGAAAGTTCGTCAAGGGGTACAGTACCATTGCATGGCCATTGACCGAGCAGCTGAAAGACAATTTCCATTGTGGCGAGGTAACCCGAGCTTTTGAGGCCCTAAAAGGGCCATGGCGAGCGTCTGAGTGCTAACACTCCAGACTTTAGCCAGTCCTTTGTGGTAGAGACGGATGTGTCCGGGTGGAGCAGTATTGATGCAGAAGAACAGGCTGGTGGCTTATTTCAGCCAGGTGTTGTCGGCGAGGGCTCGGCCCAAATCAATTTATGAGCGCAAATTGATAGCTATCGTTTTGACGGTGCAGAAATGACGACCCTATCTACTTGGCGGTGCATAAATGACTCGAATACCTTCTGGAGCAGAGGATGGTCACTAAGGAACATCAGAAGTGGCTGACCAAGTTGCTGGGATACAACATTCAGATCCAGTACACGTCAAGGATCGAGAACAAGTCGGCGGATGCATTATAGCGAAGGGAGGTTGATTCACACTTGTCGGCCTTGTCGGTGCCAATTTTGCTCGATTGGGAGCTCTTGCTGCGAGAGATCGAGGATGAGGGTCTAGCAAAGATTCAGACAGCATTACTACAAGACACAAGAGCACATACAGGGTATTCACTGGAGGGGCAACGCCTCTTGTACAAGGGACGTCTGGTTTTACCAAGGGTTCGTTCATATTCTGGGCTTTACTATATGAGTTTCATGGTAGCGCAGTGGGTGTTCACTTTGGGGTCCTGAAGGCCTATCAGCACCTGGCTAGAGAGCTCTTTTGGGAGGGGATATGGCTGGACGTAGCAAATATGGTGGAGAAATGTAATTTATGCCAGCGCCACAAGTATTTGTTGATAGCTCATGGGGGATTGCTACAGCCTCTCTCTTTGCCCGAACGAGTTTGGGAGGTGACAATGGAATTCATCGACGGCCTGCCAAAGTCAGAAGGGTATTCTGTCATCATGGTGGTGGTGGATAGACTCAACAAGTATGCACACTTCGTGGTGCTACGACATCCATATACCGTAGTGACCATAGTGATGGCATTCATTAGGGAGATCGTGAGAATTCATGGGATTTCCGGCTCTATTGTGACAGATCGGGATAAGGTTTTTCTTATCTCCCTGGAAGAAGTTGTTCAGGATACAGGAGACAAACTAAAGAGGAGCACCGCTGACCATTCTCAGATGGACGGTCAGACAGAAGTCGTCAAAGGACCCTAGAGGCATGCATGCGCTACTTTGTCTCTGAGTCTCCGAAACAGTGGGTGAAGTGGCTGGCTTGGGCAGAATATTGGTATAACACATCTTTCCACACTTCTGCTCAAACCACCATCTTTAGAGTCTTATATGGACGGGATCTCCCGCATTTGCTTCACTATGGTCACCGCTCCACGTCAGTTTCTCCGGTGGAACAGTATCTTGAGAGGGACTGTACATTGGAAGAGTTAGGACGACATTTGACGAGAGCAAAACAGCTTATGAAGAGCCTGAGATGAGCATAGGCAGGATGTTCAGTTCGCAGTGGAAAACATGGTGTATCAGAAGCTGTGACCTTACCGACAGCGCTCTTTGGCACATAGGTGTAACGAGAAGTTGTCGCCCTGATACTTCGGGTTGTATGTGATGGAGGCCAGGATTGGCAAGGTTACGTATAGACTGAAATTACCACCAGATTCAGCCAGCCACCCCGTCTTTCATGTGTCGTAGCTCCGCCGGGCCACTGGAGACCATGCTTCTTCCTCATCACTACCCCCCGACGCTCACGGATGACATGGAGGTGCTTTTAGAGCCAGCCAAGCTGAGAGGGGTTCGTCATGGGAGCTCAGCAGCGCGGGAGGTGTTGACTAGGTAGACCGGCCTTCTAAATCTTGAGACATCTTGGGAACCTCGCGATGTTATTGCGCAGTGATTCCCGAACTTTCACCTTGAGAACAAAGTGGTTCTTTTGGGGAAGTAATGATGAGATCGCTTACCAGAGAAGGCGACGCAAGACGAATCGTGGGACGAACAATTAGGCCAAGAGCATTTTTATGAAGTTTTGGGTGTATTTGCAAAGTATGGGCTTTTGGGTGGGGGCTAAATGTAATTTGTGCCAAATCTGCCCTTACATGTTTGGGAAGGGATTTTGATGCGGACGCCCCTAGCCGCCGCACCACATGCCGCGCGCCGCACCCGGATCCCACTTGGTGCTTAGGCTTAGGTGATTTAGTTATCTAGGGGTATTCTAGTCTTTTCAGATTAGATTAGTAAATCCCATCTATCAGAGTATTGAGATGAGAGAACGAGGGGTTGAGTCCATCAAAGATTATCGCAAACGGGACGCAATTGAAAGAGTCAACTTCAGAAGATTCAATGGGAAGGCCGCCGCGAACCCTAGTCGGTCAGACGCAAGGATCGGAAAAGGAGGCATGCAGTGGGGGCCCGCCGCGCCCCCTTGGGGGCCCAAGCTCAGACAGCCCCCTATGGGCCCGAGGCGCGAAGTAGCTCAATTTTGGATCGCAGGTTGATCCCAGGTACGGGGTTGACGGGTAGGCAGTAGGCGGAGGATGGGGGTGATCGCGATAGATGGGGGACCTCAGGAATGCAGTTGACGGAGGAAGGAGCTGTCCGCAATGAGGAGACCCCACGAGGACGAGATGCTGAATTGTACGGAGGAAAAGCATGTAACTTGGGGAGCCTAGAGAGAGCAGTCAAATAGCACCGGTCCCACCTCCGGGGGTTACAGTAGCACCAGGGGACGCGGAAATGAAGAGAGAGGAAACCTGACCAGTGATCCCTGGTAGGCGGATGACTGAGGCTGATATGAGGGCAAGGCGTGCTGCAGACCGCTGGAAGTTCAGTCACGGGCGCAGATCGTGATAGTGTAGGGGGGGTATGCAAATGATGATGGAAGAGAACGATCTCTCGCAATTTGGTGGATCGTCATAGGTTACAGATGAGCACCTTGGAGACGTTTACGGTCCTTTCAGGGACAGGAAAGAGGGAGGAGAGCAGTGGGATGTGCAAGGGACTGAGTCTGACCTTACAAGGGGTGCAGATCGTGGAGGACTTCTTGCCTCTAGAGTTGGACAATATCGATGTGATTTTGGGCGTGCAGTGGCTGAGGGGGTTGGGCGAGGTGAAGATGAATTGGAAGCAGCTTAAGATGGAATGCCAGGAGGGGGGTTGCACGGTGGTTCTGACAGGTGACACTAGCCTCTGTTTTCCCTCAGGGGCCTTCAAGGCCAGATCTCCACCTTGAGGACAAGGTGGCTCTTTTAGGGGGAGGTATTGATGCAGACGACCCTAGCCGCCGCACCACATGCCGCGCGCCGCACCCGGGTCCCACTTGGTGCTTAGGCTTAGGTGATTTAGTTATCTAGGGGTATTCTAGTCTTTTCAGATTAGATTAGTAAATCCCCTCTTTTCTATTTATTAGGGCTAGCCGTCATTTTTGTTTTCTTATGCTTATTTGTGAAGAACAACTACGTATCAATTGTGAAGGTTCTTAGGCTTTGATCAGTTCATCCAAAGCTAGGAGATAGGGCTTCGTCTCGAAAGAGGCCCAATTTATCTATTGTTCTTCGCTGAAATTTCTATAAAAAATCCTCTTTTTATATTTTTTCCTCTTTTAAATCTGAAATTAATTGATCGATCCCCCGGATCGTATCAGATTTCATTTTGGTTTTATGCTTATTTGGATAGAAACCCCCTAGATTCGAGAGAACCCTAGTGCAAGTGGTGATAGTAAGCTTTCTCTCTTGATTCAAAGCTTGGAAAGTTGGTTTCCTCTCGAAAGAAACACATATCTTGTATTTCCTCTTCTCAAAATATATATAAATCCCATCTTTTGTTCTTCAAACCATAGATTACTCATCAGTTTCCTATCTTCTACCTCTAATTGTAGCCAAACTAAGAAATATTGAAGAACGGTAACAATGTGAAAACATCATTGCATGATGGGGTGATAAAAGAAACAACAGAAAGTTCATCGTTTGTACATGAGAGGTACAAACAAGCATACAAACAACCCAAAAACAAGGATCCAGCCGAAATTGACTAAATATTGGGGATGAAATTTACCAGCATATTGGCTGATACAGTCGATTGCCATAATTAGAGGTTTCAATCGCAGTCTTTAGCAGCAGTGTAAAGCACCCAATAAAAGGGGAAGAAGAAGAAAGAATTGTGATATCAATGCATCAAACGAGAAAGAATGGAAGAAAAATAGCAGAAAAAGTTAGGGTTATAAAGGAGCATCGCGATGCGCTAACCTTGAAGGAAGGTTATTAATGAATCGAGTGTACGATGGAGTTCTCATTGAGATTCCATTTCCTGGATGAGGGCTTGGGGAACCGCAATGGCTACTGGCAACCACAGCATGAGGCCAACAGAGGCTAGCATAGGGTGGTCAAGACCGAAAGCAGCCGATTCCCACTAAAGGGTAAGCTGGCGGTGGTCAAGACCAATGTAGGGCAGTAAAGCGCCAAGGCATAAAGGGAGAAGGCAGAAGGATTCAATTGTGGAAGCAGGTGTGCGATTAGCATTTGGATTTTCTGGGTTTGGACAGAGTGAAATTCAAGATTATTTTTTGTTTGTTATTTAAAATTCAGTTTATTATTTTGGGAAAACAGTGAAACATAAAGCTAGTTTTTTTTAAATTAGCCTAAACAAAATTACCTGTTGAATTGTACGACGCTTTGCAATTCTGATCCCAAAACAGAATGTGCGAGCATCACACCTTGATAAAGAGACCTTATTGAGTCCTTCCCTGTTGCAAGTGGTAATCTGAAAAGAAAAATCAATATATGACAAGGATGAAAGTAAAACCATAAATATACAGTAGCTAGAAATCAAATTAATGTGTTGGGGTGAAGATATCAGTAGGTAATTTGTTTTTTAACTTTTTTTCATGTGTGCAGAGTAATAAGTTTGGGTGCATGAAGATATCAATGGGCATTTTGTTTTTCCCCTTTCTGTATTTGTGTGTGCGCTTTTCCCCCTAATTTGTTTTTTGGTTTTTCGGTTTTTTGGGAGACATACCATAGGACCATCATCCCGGCCATTAATTCCCAACAACTGTGCTCCTGGCCTATTGGTTGCTCGGACCGGAACACCTGCAGCATAGCACAGTACATGGGAGAAAGAAAACCGTAAATAACTTTTAACACTAGAAAGCCCTCAGTGACAGCTCATGAAGGCAGACTTCATTCCAGTATTGAACTACACATCACAATGACACATGCATAATAATAACATCTGTCCAATTTTTTGACGAGGTTCAATAGATGTAAACTAGATGTAAAAATGAGCTCTGTCAAGGTTCAATAGATGTTCAAGGCATAGGGCTAACAAACCATGCCTAGCAAGGTTCATTTAATTAGAAAACACTGGCATGTCATCCCTGCCCCTCAATATTTTGCATATCTTTCTTGACCTGAGTAGTTCTCTTAGCCAAGGTCATTTGATGGGGAAAGTCTACGAGACCAATATGATTTTTCATAAAAACATAAACTATCTAGATACAACAACTTGGTGACTTGGCTAGCTGCACCGTGATAAAATTTGATAATATTTTGACACCTAATATATTTAAGATTCTTAAGAAGGAAATGGTAGTAAAGTAACAACAAATGATGACAGAACCCAAAAATATCTCAAGAAAAATAAGAATCCGAGTAATGTTGGCAACTGAAAGAAAGAAAAAAAATAAAAAGAGAGAAGTTCATTCCACCCTAATTGACAAGGTTGTACTCCTAAAATTAAAAATGAAAAGAAATAAAACCATTAATGCAGGGCGGTAACAATGTGTACAAGACTGACATTGTTAAAGGAAGAAAAGCACCAGCATTAATTTATTCATTCTTAAAGCAGCTACAAAATGTAGATGTAATCAAAATGAAAATCACCAAAGCTTAAAAACTAAAAATATATGCCAGCATATTTTCCCAGCAATTAAAGGCTGCAATTAAGATTACAAAAACCTAGTATTGCAATAACAAAGATCGGGATAAGCAATAACATCATTGCAGGGCACATGGTTCTACAGTAAAATGCTTGCACAAGAACAGACCAAGGTGGGAAAACCACACTTCCATTGAAGAGAAATATCAACTGAGAAAACAATAATATCAAGAGCAGGTTCTCTTTCAGATTCTTCATCACAATCAAGCAATTAAAAACACTGCAAAGACATTGGAAAAAAACTAATCATAGACAAGCAGTATGTATCCTGAATTAAAGGCTGCAACACAGCAAAATTAAACTAAATCACGCATTGTATCCTGAATAGAGATGGTGCTGGAGCCAAAGATGGCGTAGAAATTCCTAGATAGCATATTTTGATAACACAAAATGTAATCAATCAATTTGAAAAGACTTGGTTCCCCATCCAGAGCAATCTGATGAATTCCAAATTGACACAACAGAATATTCGCTTTACCATTGACTTGCAGATCAGTATGTTGTGGCCATTGCATTCTGAAGGGGACTTTATCATTTAGAAGAATACACCAAACCTGCAAGAGGAATGATGTCATAAATGGGATACCCTAGATTTATTCAAGAAAGATGGTGTACTAAAAATATTAAAATAGAGGCAGACAAATTAGAATACAGCCTCCAGTCAACCATTAGAACGTTAGAAACTATCACTATGCAAGGTAAAACGATGTCAGATAGATAGAAGTGAATGACATATTCAATAGGTTCGGGTTATCTTAAACAATGATTCTATGGTGCAGAATTTTAACCAAAACATAAAAAAATATTGAATTCTATTTAAGCTGGATGCATATGGGCTTCAATCAGCCAACATTTACCAAGAATTATCCATAAAGTAACAGGAAACTCAATAGAAGTGTGTTAATAATGCAGCATTGAATGTGAGAATTGTTTATATTACCCAGAGTAAGTGACACTGCTGATTGTATATACTGTTGACATGAATCTAGACTCTACTTTTTATCAAAATTCCTACATTTTTTTAGAGAAAGTATGGTCAACGTCATATCGAGAAAACAACCATGTAGAAGGTTCCCAGTAATAATTATAGCAGATGGTTAAACATGCAAGTTAAAGTACACAAGTCTGGACTTGAATCACATAGCACACCAACCATATTAGCTATATATTAGCTAGTTTGGATGTAACACCTGGACTTGTTTCTCGATGCATGTTTAACAAACAATACGGGTCCATTAGAACAACACGTGTACTACACTACTATAACACTGAGAGATGTATACTTTGACATGCATTTGACATTGCAGATTACAGACTCACTACAGACTCACTCACTACAGACTCACTAAGTTTTGGCAACGAATGATCGTATGATTCTATGGTTGTATTTGAAGTATATGTGTTAATAAATGATTGACATATGTGTAGTGTGTAAAGTGGAGATATATATACTTAACTGAGATGCATGTAGAGTATGTATGTAATGTGTATTGGCTATATACTATATGTGACATATGTACATGTAGAGTGTGTAGATGCATGTGTGGATCTTTGAGTTCCACTCATGTATGTGTGGATATGTCTTAAGAGTTTTAGGGTTATGAGTTGATGTATGTGATGAGTATATGATACGTGTATGGCTGTAAGCTGGTGTGCTTACACCTGTGTATGGATGAATATATTTTGTTTGGTTGTCTGTGTATTGATATTAATGGTAAACCTAGTGTGCTGATATATCTGTGGATGTTGGATGGATGCTAGGAGACATACATGATTGTATGTCTGAGTATAGCAGAGCATGTGTATATGTGCTAACATATGGTAGCATATGAATAGTATGTATCATAGAACTATATAGTTGATTGAACTCTAGGTGATGTATAGATATGGTATGTCCTCTGTATTTGCAGTATGTGGTATACATGTATATGCTGAACATGTAGATCCAGGTGCGGATCTTTTTGTTCCACTCAGGTATGAGTGGGCATGCCCTAGGAGTATTAGAGTTGTGTGTTTGATATATATATATATATATCTATCTATCTATCTATCTATCTATCTATATAAGATGAGTATGGTTGCATGTCTGGTTGTAATCGGATATGCCTACACCGGTGTTTGGATAGATATATCATTCTATGAATATCTGTGTTGGTATTGTTGTATGAGACTTTATATGATGACGTGTGTGTATATGCTTGGGATAGATTGACCTGACAGTATATATATGATCCCCCTAGGCTTTGTCCTCAGTTGGAAAGTCCGAAGACGGACTTTATTTTAAGGTGGTTAGAATGTAACGGCCCAAGTGCCATATACGTAGGGCATGCCTATTCTTGTATACATGTGGGTATCTATGGGTGTTACTTGTCCATGTGGTGTGTATTTGGATACCTAGTATACTTGGATGCTTTAAGTGAGTGTGTTTGAATTCTATTGGTATGTGTGTACTATATATCTGAAGTGAAGTCTATAGCTGTAGATATATGTGGTATCCTAGATATGTGTTGTGGTGGGTGTGTGTATGTTTAGTAAAGGGTGAGTGTGCAAGGTAGTGGTCTCTTTGTAATTAGCAAAGTGGTGTGTGTATTAGAAATGTGGTAGTGTAAGGAGGGGTCCTAGTGTGAAAGGGATTTGGGTTAGTGGCATCTTTGTAATTAGTGGGGAGTATGTGTTAGTGATGGCATCCTTGTAATTAAGTGGAGGTGTGTGCATTAAGGAATGGTAAACTTGTAAATTGGGGGCTTTCTAGAAGAAGACACCTCATTTTCTACACCCTTCTACCCATTTCCTCTCCTTTCTACACTCACCCAAAAATATCTCCCTTCATTTTATTTTCATTTAGGGGCTATAGCTAAAACAAAAAAAGGAAGGAAAGAAAGAAAAAAGGAAAGAAAAGAAAGAGAGAAAGGAGAGAGGAAGAGGAAGAAGGAGAAGGAAGGAGGAGAAAGAGAGGAAGAGCTCTCTCATCTTGAAATGAAGTAGGAATCCAATTTCCCCTAGTATGCTATTTGATTGTCATTTGTAGAATTGGTACATGCTTAATTTTAAGCTTAATACATGATTAATTTTCATGAAACACTTTTATTCTTGATGCTGAAAGTTTTATCCTGGAAAGCTGAAACTTTGTCCAAGTTCTGGGCTTAATTGGCTATTAGGAATGCTCTGAAAATTTGATATGTGTGTATCTCGTAGTTATGAACAACTTTCATGTTCACAACTTTTTCCAATTCAAACTGGAAGTTAGGTTAAAAATTCGATTTTTGCAACATGTCTGAAATTCTGTCACACTGGACACAGTTTAGAAAAACGAAGTTTATTACCTGCACACTCTATGGAATTTGTTGTTCTTGGTCTCGTTGGAAAGTTAACAAGTTTTTCTCCAACTTCATCTCAGGGCTTAATTTTTGAAATACTTACTGAAATAGGCCCAAAAGCAGCAATCAAGACAGACCCTGAAATCTGTCCGGAAAACAGATTTGACAAACTTCACATAATAATTCACTATATATCACCTAATTATTATTTTTGCCTGAAATTTATCTGTGAGCCCAAAACTACCATACCTACAACTTTCATTTATATTGCAGTGTTATGTTACATACAAAAATATGAAGTAAAATGCCAATCAATCTAATTGTTGTGCAATTTTCAGCAAACTAGACTGTTTTGGGTGAAATGTTGAAGTTGTAAACTCATATGTATTGAAAGAGAACCATGGGTGAAATGCATTTAATTTCCTGCTTTGAAATTAATCAACCCCATTTAAAGTTATATCATGATATTAGTGGCCTAATGTTGTGTTGGTGGAATTTCGTGTATGTAGTCAAGTATGAAATTAATCATTTCAGTATGAGGGGCTGGATTGGTGGTTGGTGGTCCTCCTGTTCTTGCCCGAGTGGCGGGGGGTGGCGGAAATAAGGAGAATTGGAGAAAACGTGAAGGGGAAATAAGGGGAAAACATGGCTCCTTTAGTAAGAGCTTGTCTCGGAGAGTTTGCATGTTCCACCCCGACTGGGGGTGAGGTCCAGTCCCAAAAGGGTCTACCCACTACTTAGGATCCAAAACACTTCACATAACGTTCATTACTTTTGTAGCATTATCAAATGTTGCTTACTTGTACGTTCTTTACTTGTAGCCCTTCCAGGTTGTATACCCTTGTTATATGCATCACCTATTGTAGTTCTTGTCGCTTGCATTTATTTTACTTATGTTGTTGCACTTTTTTGTTGTTGTACTTTCGTTATGTTATGCATTCAATGCTTTATGTCATACACATGTTCCCTTTAGCTCATTCCATACTTCAATTGCACCTTGCTATGAATGCATGTAGAATAGTTGCATTTTCATGATAGCATACTAGAGGGAGTTTGCATTCCTACTGGGTCACGCGTTGACGTGCCCCCGTTGACTTTTTCAGGTGTGGTTCCTGAGAATGGCGGGTGGAGCTGGAGGTTGAGGTTGGTGGGCTGTTGTTGGGAGTTGGAGCTTAGATTGGGTGGTGAGGGGTAAGGGGAGAGCTATGTGTACTTTGGTTTTTCTTTTAGAATGAGATATGCTTGTACTATATGAATTAATGCAATGAGATGTTTGAGATGTATAAGAAATTGTTCGGTGTTTGGCTTTCAGTATTTCTCTATGACTTTGTGACGTTCTGTGTTTGTTGGTTGGCTGTTTGTTGAATACATGTACTATTCCCAGCAATGCGCAGTGGACCGGCAGATACGTTTTTAGTTCTCGTCATGTACCTTGCCTCCATGCGTATCACAGGGAGCGGGACGTGACAGGCCAACGCTGATGCTCCTCGGTCACCAACCTCTGCTCTAGTAAATACTTCAGGCTGCGCTGATCTGTCCTGACCACAAACTCCCTTCCCATCAGATTGGGCCGTCACTTCTACACCGCTAACACGATAGCCATCAGCTCCCACTCATACACAAACTTCAGTCGTGCTCTAGCTGAAAGCACCTAGCTGAAGTAGGCTATCGGTCGACCTAACTGCATCAAAATCGCCCCCAAACCAACACCTGATGCATCATTCTCCACTACAAATGTGATGCTGAAGTCAGATAGCGCCAACACCGGGGATGTCGTCATCGCCACCTTCAAGGCCTCAAATGCCTTGGCGCCTACTCGCCCCACTGGAACCCATCCTTCTTCAACTGATCAGTCAGTGGTCGTGCAATGGTGCTGTACCCCCTCACGAATTTCTGATAGTAGCCTGTCAGTCCGAGAAATCCCCGCAACGCCCTCAGAGAGGTAGGTACCCGGCCAGTCCAACATCGCCTCTATCTTCGCCATGTCTGCTACTACCCCTGCGGCCGACACCACATGCCCCAGATATTATATCTGTCTCTGGCCAAAGCTGCACTTCTTCCGGTTTGCATACAACTGGTGCTCCAATAACTCCCGGAAAACCACCTCCAAATGGCACACATGCTCCTACATGGTCTTGTTGTAGACCAGAATGTCATCAAAGAAAACGAGTATGAACCTCCTCAGGAACAGCCGGAAGACATTGTTCATCAATGCCTGAAATGTGGAAGGAGCATTCGTCAATCCGAAAGGCATGACGAGAAACTCGTAGTGCCCCTCGTGTGTGCGGAATGTTGTCTTCGACACGTCCTCTGGTCTCATCAGGATCTGGTGATACCCCGCCTTCAGGTCAATATTCGAGAAAACAACTGCACCATGCAGCTCATCCAATAGCTCGTCGATCACGGGGATAGGAAACTTGTCAGCCACCGTCTCCTTATTCAGCGCTCGGTAATCTACGCAGAAGCGCCAACTCCCGTCCTTTACCAACAGCACCGGGCTAGAAAACGGGCTAACACTAGGCTGGATTACCCCAGCCTGCAACATCTCATCGACCATCCTCTCTATCTCATCCTTCTGCACGTGGGGATATCGGTAAGGTCGCACACTCACCGGTGATGCGCCTTCCCGCAGAACTATCGCATGCTCGTGCCCTCTCACCGAAGGTAGCCTCTGTGGGTCCTGAAAGACCTCCTGGAACTGCTCCAACACCTGCTCGACTTCCTCGGTAACCCTTGCCTGTGGCTCCTGCTCCACTACAGCTACACGGCACTCCACCTAGTATCCCTCGCCCTCTCTCCATAAGGCCTGAGTAATGGCCTTGAATGCCACCAGCGACAAACATAGGGTCGGATCCCACGTGAGCACCACCGTCCGGTCCCCCTCCTGGAACTCCATCCTGAGACGCTTCCAGTTCACCCGCATGTCTCCCAACTTTTTCAGCCACTGTAAGCCCAGAATAATGTCAACATTACTCAGCTCTAAGGGCAAGAAAGTCTCCATGATCTGCACTCCCTGCAAGGTCAGGCACATGCCCTTGCAGAGCCCCTTGCTCTCCTCCATCTTTCATGTCCCCAGTAACACTGTAAACTTCTCCAGCGTACTCAACTGCAGCCCATGTCGCTCCACTATCCGGCTGGAGATGAAGTTGTGGGTGGCCCCACTGTCGATCAGCACTATCACCGCCGTATCTCCTAACTGCCCTAAAAACTTCATGGTGTGGTTCGGAGTGAACCCCACCACAAAGTTTAGGAAAACCTCCATGAAATCTAGATGAGACTTCTCCTTCTTCACCGGTGACTCCTTGTGCTTCTCCTCATCACCCATGTATCCCTCCTCGTCTGGTACCATGGTGATCTGTAGCAGACGGCTTGCACATCTGTGTCCAGGGGTGAACTTCTCGTCGCAACAGAAACACAACCCATTGGCACGCTTATCCCTCACTTCCGCCTCCGTAATCCGTCGCCCAAGAGTAGCTGGGCGAACCTCTCCTCTAGTCTCAGGCGCAGCTGCGGGTGCCCTCGGTGCTGCCGCCGCAGGAGTGGGGCGGGAATTTTGGGTTCTCCACGCTCCTCGTATCCTCCTCTCTTCTGCATGCTTCTCCTCCGCCTTTTGGGCCAGGCGCAGTACATCCTCCAGGGTCCTCGGGCTCTGCATCCGCAACTCCGCCCGTATAGAGGGCGTCAACCCCCTCATGAAGTTTCCAATCATCACCTCATCTGTCACCCCCTTCACTCTGCTGTTCAGCATCTCAAACCTCTCCACATAATCTCTCACCATCCCTTCCTGCCTCAGAGCAGACAGCTGCTCGTAGAAATCTCCCCCTGACGTCTCTTGGAATCGATCAATGATAAGTGCTGACAGCTCCTTCCAAGTGCGAAAAGGGGTCCTCGTCACCTTCCATCTATACCACGCCAGTGCCTTACCCTCGAAATAAATCCCGATGGCCCTCAGGATCTCCTCTTCCGTCAACCTCATCACCTGGAAGTAATGCTCCACCCGATAGATCCACCCATCAGGATCCGTGCCGTCAAAGATCGGCATCTTCAGCTTCATCAGTCGGCGATCCGCATTGATGTCCCCCTGTTGTCCCCCATCTCTGCCACGGTCTCCTCCCCGGCCAAATTCTGCGTCGATCGCCTCTACTGGTCCTCCCCCATCAACTCCGTACAACTCCTCAGGCCAACCGGGCCTCTCCCACGCCTCAGGCTTCGATCTTGTGCCCGTTGCCATGAGATCTCACCGCTCTGATACCAATTTGATACGATCTAGAGGATCGATCAATTAATTTCAGTTTGAAAAGAGGAAAAATATAAAAAGGTGGAATTTTTATATAGATAATAGCGAAGAACAAGGATAACTTGGGCTCTTTTCGAGACGAACCCTATCTCCTAGCTTTTAATTGCACGGAATAAAAGCCTAAATCTCATTCACGAGATGCCTAAGAAGTTCTTCACAATTCAAGCATAAGAAAATAAGAAAGGCGGCTAGCCCTAATAAATAGAAAAGGGAGGATTTACTAATCTAGTCTGAAAAAACTAGAATACCCCTAGACCTACTAACCCACTACGCGGTTTCATGCCTCCTACGTCGCACGTACGTCACCAAGGGTGGGCCCGTCCCTTCATGTTGGGCGGGTGATGATGCGTCCGCATCACAATGATAGTTGAGATAGATTCACAAGCTGCCCCCCAAACCCAAAAACAACTACCCGAGAACTGTGGGGCCCGTCACTTGCTTCAATAAATAAATAATTCCAATGTAAACCACTCTGGTCATTGGAATACTGCCAAATAGATTCTCAATACCCCCAACGCATAAACAACAGTTCAATTGCTTGAGACATAAGCATCAGCTCAATTGCTTTATTCTTGGCCTCTCCTACTTTACGCCAAGGTTTCCAAATATAGCAAACAGTTCAGTAAGTAAGATTTTTGCACCTTTATACTTCTCTTTTATTACTAATCGGACGTGGGTTTCGGTTGGTCAGTATCGGTAGTTTTAAATACATAAAATCTATTAGATACGTAAAAAAATAAAGTAGCTAGAATTTTACCTTGCACACCCACCGTTTTACTTTGCGCACGTACCACTTATTTGCAAGTTTGCCTTAGAGTTGCTTTGCGCACCTACCATTTTGCTTTGTGCACATATCACTTATTTACAAGTTTGCCATAAAATATCTTACTCTACACATCTTCACAGTACACATAACTTATTTACAAGTTTACCATTCAAAATTTCCCAAATCTTTCTCTCTCACGTCATTCTCTGTCTCTCTCTCTCTCTAGAGCGGCAGGAGCGGCACAGGAGCGGCGCGGCAGCAGTCGGTGCAACAGCAGGCGGCGAGGTAAGTTCAATTTTCCTTTTTTTTCAGTTTCTTCCAATTTTCTTCTTCTTCCTCTTATTTTCGATTTTGATCCCTTTTATTCACATTTGCTGGCCGAAACCCTAGGGTTTCGGCCGATACCGATTTTCCGTCGCAGTTTCGGACCGGTATTGGGCGGTACCGATCCGATACGCCCGATACCAAGAGGTATCGGGCGATACCTCAAACCATGCTACAAACTACCGCCATCGATAGATTATTTCCATATCTCCTAATTTTCTTCCTTTTTTTCTTTTTTTTCTTTGGGTGTTTGTGAGGACCATGCAAGGGGTAAGAGTATGTGAATTTATTGGTAGATCTTTTATTATTACTAAGTACCACCCCCAATCAAGTATTTCCTTTGCCTTTAAATTTTTTTCTGTTTCTTTTTAAGCTTTTTTTTTCTTTTTGTGTGTGATTGGTGTGTGTGTGTGTGTTCGCACACGCAGGGGGATGTCAATAAGTGGTTGAAATTTTTGTTGAATAAATTAGTTAGTCATAATAACCCTTCAGGCTTCCAACTAGTGGTTCCTCATTAGGTTGCCGCATGCAACACACGTCTGGTCACACAAAAGCACGCCAAAAGATTTCAATTTTTATAAATAATAGAAAAAATAGAGAAAGAAGCAACCAAAAAGATGAGAGTGGTGGCATCCTATGGAAGTTCCGGTGACTACCCAGTGATGATAACAATATATCTCAAAAATCAAGGATGAAAAGCTTCTTAACACTCACAGAAGCATGGAAAAACTTGCTTTTTATCTGATACAATTCAGCACATTCAACTCAAACGGACCACATGTTTGCAATCCGGACTAGAAAATTAAGCACCAAGAAGCATCCTTTCTACGTACATATGTATGTACATACATACATAAATACACATACATACATAGGAAACAGCTACCCAATGAGATTTTTTTTTGATCCTATGCACGGCTAAAAAGTCCACCCTCCACATTTTTGGATGCTCAGAATCTTTTATTTTGAAGTTCAAATTATAAAACCCAAACCCACCAAAGATATATGAACCCCAAGTTTTGTGTCCATCGATTGGAGTGAAAAAAAAAGTTCTATTAATGTAAAACATCAAATTTTTGACTCTGCATGGGGGAAAACAATGGAAACCTTAATACTTTTGTTATATCTATGTTTTACAATGTGTATAGCAACACGAATGGCAATGAACAAAAAGAAGGAATGGATTCTTTTTTAGCCTCCAAGGAAAAAAAATTTCCTTAGGTAGTTGATACTTCTGTGTGTGTGTGTGTGTTAAGGTAGATGAGAACTACTGTAAAAAAAATCTACACCTGTCCTCAAAAAGTTCCACGTTGCACATCTTTCTTTGATGATCAACATCGTTGATGATGATGTTTGCATTTTATAAATCCTAAATAAACCATAAATTGAGTAAACCCTACGCAATTTTATTCCAGATCAAAGGGTAAGAAAAGGTCACATTATCGTAAAGCTGTTCAATTTCTAGTAATACAATGCATGTTCAAAGATTATGGAAACCACAAGATATTTGATTTATATATGTTTTAACATATGTAAATCAACATGAATGATACCGATTATCGTAGAAAAAAAATAAAAAGTATAAGTTTTTTAGGGTTGGCGTCCGAAATTTCCTATCATCAAAGATCACAAGATTACATGAACGGTTCCGATCATTAGCGGGGAGAGATTTTTTGGGGGACAACGGATGAAATTTCCTACACCGAATGCTCATATACTTGTGTGTGTGTGTGTGTGTGTGTGTTGACTAGGATCCATTCGGATGGATCAAACATGCGGATCCATCCAAGTGGAATTTAAAGCTAGACAATGTAAATAGAAAATCTGACCATTGGATGTCATCTAACATGTCTAAACTAGCTCCAAACAAAATTTCAACTAATTTGGACATGTTTTGCCCATGCATCAAGTGGTTGCAAAATCGATGTTTTTGAATAGTTATAAAATCGGCTAATTTTGCAACCACTTGAAGCATGGGCAAAACATGTCCAAATTAGTTGAAATTTTGTTTGGAGCTAGTTTAGACATGTTAGATGACATCCAATGGTCGGATTTTCTATTTACATTGTCTAGCTTTAAATTCCACTTGGATGGATCCGCATGTTTGATCCATCCGAATGGATCCTAGTCAACCTCTAAATATATATATATACATATATATATATATATATACATATATATATATATACATATATATATATATACATATATATATATATATACATATATATATGAGATTAAAGTATATGAGCAGCCTAAGTAGGAAATTTCATGCGTTGTCACCCAAAAAGCCACTTCCCCGCTTCTTTGTCAGAACCATTCATGTAGAACCATTCATGTGATCTCCGTATTCTAAAACCCAAATACACCAAAAATCTAAGTGACACAAGTAATATATTGTAAACCGTTAAATAAATTGCTATGGTCTGATGCAAGTGCAAAAAAAACTCTAGGTTCACTAAATTTTTGTATATTTAGATTTTTAGCATGTGAAAATCCACATGCACGGTTCCAATCATCAAATAAAAAGGTGAGGTAAATTTTTTGGGTGATGGTACGTCTCTATAAGTGCATATATGTCATAAGGTACCTATTATTCATACACACACACATGAAT
Source organism: Scilla litardierei (assembly GCA_030789695.1). Lineage (NCBI taxonomy): Eukaryota > Viridiplantae > Streptophyta > Magnoliopsida > Asparagales > Asparagaceae > Scilla > Scilla litardierei. Next base: position 137,661,361 of record CM061137.1, read on the forward strand.
AATTAGCATTATATGACATATCGGCACTTGTGTCATATGACAACATCAAAAAGTCTGCTATCCATAGCATAATTTTTTTTAATCGTTCAGCACATTTCATTTTGAGCTTCACAGTCTAAAACCTAATTAAATCAAATATCTAGTGAACTCAAAGCTTTTTTGCTTGCTGATCTACTTGTGTAAATCAATGATTTTACAACAATATAACCTTTTCACCCCCAAGATCAACAACAAAAAGATTTGGATTCTTTGTATCCGCCGTGTATACAGACTCTAGAATATGACTATCAAAACGAATAAAGCCAATCAGCCAAAAATGATGAGTGGATTCTTCAAGTGCAATATGATCCAAGTGCTTATATGCCATATGACCCCTTTATTCTCTCTTTATATATGTGTGTATCATATGACGTATTAGCATAAGCATCATATGTCACCTTAAAAATCCACTCTCCATTACCTTTATAAAGGATGAGATTTCATATTCTAAAATAGCACATCAAATATCGAGTGAACCCAAAACTTTTTGCTAGTCAATCTAGGAAAGACAAAAATTCAATTAATGTAAAAAAATGGTTAATTTTTCCAATTTTCAACGATTAGATCGATGAGAAAAAATCTCTGGTTTAGATATTTGATGTGTTGGTAATTTAGAATATGAAGATCAAAATGAACATAGCCGATCCTTCAAGAAATAAGGAAGAGTGGACTTTTCCGAGAGCGCTATATGAGCAAAATGCGTGTATGGCATATGATAATCATCTACACACATTCCTTTTCTTTGTGGGGAAGGGGTGTGTTGTTTACAAACGTTTACTTTGGGCACTGATGGAAGTGATATAAACCAGGTATATGGTTGGAACCTCCACTATCAAACTCAAGGAAGAATTTGACATGTGCAGAGTCATGATATAATAATTAGTCATCAGATTTTACTAAAGCAATAACAGTGAAATTAGTAGTTTCAAAAATATTTAAAATAGAACAAACCTGAAGATCATATTCAGTTCGTTGTAACAATTCCTTATCCGCTCTTGATAGTGGATACGTTCTCTCCACGCATTGCACTGCATTTGCTCTGAAAATACAATTAATTGGGTTGGGCATCAGAATACAAAATCAAAAAATCAATGAATTGTGTGCAAAATGAACTGTCTATTGTATGAGTTTCAAATATCCCCATAGAATTATAGACAAGTTCTCCTTAGACATGACCAGATATAGTGTATGCCTCTGTTTTATCTTGCTGCAGTGAGGTGACAGTATGGACGCAGCAGCAATCCCTGCATTCTTGCAGGTTGAGACCATGCATATGGTAAGTTTAGGCTGGCTCATATTTTGAACTGGACCAGGCATGGATTTTTTGCACCTTTTTTTCCATTTTCCTGCTCTCCACCAGGTCAAATGTCTTACAACATACATTGGCCCCATGTGGAACCTGACAGAGCTCCTGTAACTGACACGTCCAACGGATATCAGAAAGTATCTACTTGAGAAATACTGATGCAGTCGCAATGCAGGTGTCTGTATCTCATTCAAGATTTGTATGACCATTAGGGCTGCTAATAGGCTCAAGAAGCTTGCATTTTGGCTCGAGATTGGCTCAGCTAAAGCTTGCTTCGACCACCAATTTTAGTAACTAAATAAGCCATGTTTGAACTTTGAACAGAAGTATGAGCACGCTAACCTTAACGAACAAGCTTATTAAGAACTTAATTAGTCAGAATTTGAATGTAGCTCATCAAGAACTTAATTAGTCAGAATTAAAATCATGTTGGGCTCTTATTGTGATCGGTCTAGTTCATTTATTAAATTTAGTCTAATATTTCAACCTGATCACAGTTCTATACTATAATATCAAGAAATGAAAACGGATTCGGATGACGTGAACTATATCTGTATCAGTATAGCTTGGACATGGATGCAGACATCAAAAAATAACCACATGAATTCGGATCCAGATACTAAATCCTAACTTATTTTCAGATACTGATTTGGATCCGCAAGTAAAAATCGGATCATGGATTCGGATATCCGGTTTTATTTTGATATTGATATTATATATTATGATATGGGGATGCAAACGGATAGTACCATGCTCCAGACCTAATAACAAAGAAGATCCAACCCAATATTCTATTCGTGTTCCATTCCGTTTCGAAAAATGGAATGATGCCCCTCCCTCTGCTTCACGAACAGTATTTGAGACGAGAAGAAAAAAGTTCAAACCCCTAAATTCATATTCCTCCTGAAAAGTTGAAGGTATGGCTCTCTCCCCCTACGAAAACCCTTATCTTAATCAACTCATATTTTTATTTTATTTTTATTTTATAAACTTGCAAATATTTGATGTTTCTTTGCACAAGATCTTGTAAACAGAAACATCTTCAAGATTATGACTAAAGGTTAAAAGAAAATTACTTTATTAAACGAGTAAAAAGGATAGGGAATTATTCATTTAATAATTTAAAATATTTTTTTCCTAATAAATTTTAAGCCATTGATTTTTCTAAAACTTTAATAAATCTGACTTATGTCCGTAAATTTCATTTTTTTTGAAATATAATGTAAGATTAACTCAGCCTCTTTCACCTTAAGAATCCTAGGATAACTTTGGAAGTGGTGCGAAAAATTTAATTGTCATATTTGAAAAATCATGTCTTTTAATGTTAAACACATCAATAAACTTATGTGTCTGTAATTTATTTGTATATATGATAGATGTATCAATCATAGTTTTAGGTTTCGGCCGAAACCAGCCGGTATCGGCCGTTTCGGATCGGTATCGGAGGGGACCGGTCCGAAACCACACTTCAATTCTCGGTATCGGCCGTATCGGTCATGGTATCGGCCGTATCGGCCGTGGTATCGGCCGTATCGGCCGGGTTTCGTCCAGTATCGTCCGATACCGGCCGAAACTTGGTTGATACACAGCTAAAACTTTTAAAAAATAAAAACCAGAAGGATGATGAGGAAAGCAACATCAACAAAATCCAAAAAAAGGAAAAAACAAAGAGGAAGAGGAGGGAAGAGATGGAGAGAGAGACTTACCTCATGGTTGTCCGCCTCCCGCCGCATCCCTGAAGAAGCCCGCCTCCTGCTACTCACCTCACACATTTTGCTAAACATATTTCATTTATTTACAAGTTTGCCACTCTCTTTACCATTTTAATGGCAACCTTGTAAATAAATGCAATATGTTTAACAAAATGTGTGATGTGTCTAGCAATTTGTTTTAAAAATTAGGCAAACTTGTAAATAAATGCAATATGTGTTAGCAAAATGTGTAATGTGAGTAGAAGTTAGTGAAAATTATTTCTGATTATAGATAAATGTGAGTACGCCAGTATTAAAAAATACCGATACGGACAAACCGAAACTCACTTCCGATACCACCGAAACGGACGATACCGATACCGAAACCGAGACCGAAACCGAGACATCAAACCTTGGTATCAATAATTCATTTTTTAAGAGTCCAACATCTTTCTCTACGGCTATGATCTCATCAATGATCATAAGTTGGTGTCAAATTTTATTTCTTGCCCAAGACTTGCAATTTTACATGTATTTGTATTAAAAAATTGGTTTTTTTTATTGTCCACATGCTGGAAGGCTCGCATGGTTGGTAGATAGGTTCATGAGATCATGGTACTGAAGTCGTGGATCATATCCATCACTGCTTTGCATAATTTCAAATTGCGCCATGTATATGTTTTTTCCCAACCCTTCTAAAAATGATAATCAAATTTCTATTCTTTTTTTATTGTCTATCTAGATGTTATCATCAAAACCTAGGTAACTGCTCGAGGAAGAATTCAGGAAATGCAGGTGAAAGCTAGCCATCGGAAATAGTTACTGAAGTTCAAGTGGATAACGCTGCTAAAAGTAAAAAGGATGAAGAATACTTCAAAGGTCTGCAATGATTTTGATGAAGTTACTAAGAAAGGAGTGAGGACAGCAGTATGCAAACGTTGTCGGAATGATGCAATGTTAACTGACGCAGTCATCACCGCTACATTGAACAGACATATCAAGAACTGCACGCACTGAAAACTCAAGAATAAGAAGCAAAGGATGTTACAGTTACAAATACAGAAAAATGGACGTTTTTGGAGAACCATTGGAGAACATACACATGGTAAGGAAGCTATTCAAAAATCACTAGCACAAATGATTAGTGTCCATGAATTCCCGTTTAGGATGGTGGAACACAAGCTATTCATAAGATTTTGTCAGGGACTCCGGATCTTAATCCTCAATTTCAATAGCTATATTAGCTCACGATACGGAACAATTGCATGAAGATTTCCAAAATAGAGAAGCAGAGACTGAAGAAAAAGCTCAAGAATGTGTCAGAAGTATCCCTTACTACAGACTTGTGAACATCGAGTCAGATTATTGGATGCATGTGCCTTACTGCACATTACATGGATTCTGATTGGGATTTACAATAAAAAAATTGAACTTGTTTGCTTTGCCAACTCGTCATAGGGACGCTATTACCAAGGGCCATATTGAATGGGAGATTTGAGAGAAAATAGCACGATAACAATGGATAATGCATCATTTATTGATTCTCCTGTGAAGATTTTTATGGATTATGAGAATAAGGGGATGCTTTTTTGGAGTAAAGCTATTCCAAGTGTGTTGTTGTGCACGTATTTTGAACCTTTTGGTTCAAGATGGAATAGTAACCAATGAAGATGTCATTGAAAATGTGCGTGAAGTATCAAATATGTGAAATTGTCTCCATGGCGTCTTGTGAAATTTGCTCAAATTGTGAAGCAGTTTGAATTTCCATTATAAAGGGAATTAATACTTGATGTATCAACCTGTATGAACTTCACTTCCCTAATGCTGCAGTCTGCATTAGCATTTATAGAAGTGTTCCCAAGATCCGATGCTAGAAATCAAACATACACATGGGCTTCCATCTAAGGACATAGGTTAAATATCTAGAGATTTTCAACGAGTCAACGAAAGCATTTTCAGGCACCAAGTACCCAACCTCTAACTTATTTCTCCCAAATATTTGGAAAATACACAAATGTTAAATGAGGTGTCTTTGCATGAGAGAGATTATGTCCAAGAAATGGTCTTTCAGACGGAAAAAAGTTCTGAAAAATACTGGGGATAATACAATTTGGTGCGTTGTTTGTTGAAGTTATTCTAGATCCTTGATGTACAATGAAGTATATGGAGTTTTGCTTCCCTAAAATCTATTCACCTTTGGAGGCACGTATGAATATAAAAGTTGTTCAAGATTCCGTATACGAAGTTTATAATTTACATGACAGTCATTCTTCTGACATCAATGATTCGAATTTTGGCAATCTCAAATTCTTCTAGTCAAGTTGATATCTGTCATTCGAATATCTCTCAGGCTGAGGTAGAATTTGCTTAATGGGCTAATTCTCATTAGAGTAAAAGGCCATCAAAATCTGATTTGCATTTGTATTTAGAAGAAGCTCAACTAATTCATGGAGTCCAAACTATTGAGTTTAGTGTGTTATCTTGGTAAGTTGAATGCTATCAAATTCAAGATTCTTTCAGAGATGGCTCGCAACATCTTGCCTATTTCTATCTCTAATGTAGATCCTGAGTTTGCTTTTAGCGCAGGAGGTAGAGTTCTTGGAAAGAACTGAAATTCTTTAAACCCTGAGACCTTGAAAAGTTTTAGTTTGTGCCAGAGGTCGGGTAACTCGGTGTGGACAAAGCAATGAAAGTATGTATAATAAAGTTTTCCTTCTAACATAATTTTTCATGCAGTGTTTTCATGTCTTATTTAATGTTCTAGTACTAAATATCATTATCGGGTTTTTTGGGTGATTGAGAAGAAGAAGAGAACGAAGAAGAAGAAGAAGAAAAATTATGAATGATGATGATGAGAGTTCATTGTAGCAATGGTCTAAAGCATTTTAGTTCATCTTTTTAGTTCTATTAATCTTTTAAGGATAGGACCATGTGCTTTGTTTTTTAAATGTTGAACATTGAAATTTTTCGTTTGCAATTGCAATGCGTGTTATTCTGGATGATGACTGGTTATCTTTGATCATTTTTCTTATTGCTTATATTTTTATGTAGTAGCTATGCCTTTTTTAAAAAAAAATTCTTTACTGTCCTCATTGGAATTTCAGATATATTTTATATGTATTTTATTGAATATCACTGGAAGATTGAAAGGAAGGCTGCAGCTTCACCCAAAGGAATTGTTCATCACTGGTTATAACCACTCCAAGAAAGATTCTTTATCTAAACAATAAAAACATAGAAAGAACATACACTAGAAGTATACTTTATCTTATATACTCATATATGTCGTTCAATTCTACTAGCTATCACCTTAAATGTATATCCTGGTTCCTTAAAAATTTATCATAATTTATATTATTTTGGCATGTATTCTTTAAATCAACTTATTTTCAGCTGATATCGTTAATAAGCTCCAAAAACTTGAGGTTCGCATTAAGCTCATTGAGAGCTCGCTGCACCTCGTTTGATAACTTAGCGAACAAAATTATATGCTCACCTAAATAATTTAACAAACATGACCACAAAGCTCATCTCCCTCGGCTCGATTAACCCACCTAATGACTCACCTAGTAAATCAGCTTCTACGCTGGTGCAACTTTCCTCGTAAATAACTTGAAAAAGTATCTCATCACCGTCTATGAAGTAATTTAGCGAGTGCTGGGTCCATCTGGATCTTCATTGACTCTGACAGTTCCCCATTGTGTCGCTCAAGTGCCGTATGAATTGGGATATATATTGTATCCCAAAGGACAAAGCACATTAAGTTTTAGTATCACTTTATGCCACATTACCAAACTGTTATTTTCATTTCCGCAGTGAGAAGCAGAGCCTGAACAACTGCTCATTATAATAACCAGTATTCTTCCGGAATATTACAAAAAGCCTGTTACTAAGATCGCTTCGGTGTGCTATACGGCATGGAGGTTAAATTAACTTCATATATGGTGTAGCTTTAAAATCTAAAGTATGAAGCTTACATTATGTCATGTGAAGATTATGCTAAGTTTAACCTTGTGCTTTGTGCATTTAAGGGTGCACTTCACCCCCTAGCACTTAAATATTGACAACTTCACTTTACCAACTGCAATACTTTCGGTCATTATTTTACATGTCAAATTTTCCCATTACTGATCACAATACAAGTTCTATTGCTAGGAATCCTTACTCTTATTCACTTTATCATTCTGTTTTTTGTTTAAATTACATAAATTAGGCATGTATACAAAATCATCTTTCAAAAATAAAGCTATTTGTATGTTTTACACACAAAGGCACACAAACTACCTTTTTTACTATAAAACTAAAAATATTTGAAACTTGTTTTTTTGTTTTAAATCATATGCTTTCTCTTTGCTTAACGCTCAGGTGACCTAATTCATGTGTCCACTTTCTGAAAAATTTCTTACACATCTCTCTGTAATCCTTATAGCACAGTCACAACTTCCATAATGAGGTCGTGCCCATGTTAGAACCTACAAATCTTGGCCAACCCTAGGCCAGACGCATGCCTCTTAATTACTTCCTCGAATTTATATAAATATTGTAATTTCAGACACTTCTTGGATACCTTATGGACTAAATTTGGACACTTTTTGAATTCTTCCATAAACTTCTAGGGACATGCATCTACTTTCATTCATGTATTCAATATAATATTTAAGTTGACAAGGGTTGGCAAAATAGTGACTTGTATAATTGTTCTATAAACTTGGTATATGTTCTGATATAAGAAAGAGATCCATTAAGCTATCTTGCAATAAGTTTAAAAAGTATCTAGACTATGTTTCAACATATCACCGCATCCAGATGCACTTTTTTGTACATGTATGTATTTACACACTGTCTAATATTGGTGCACCTCAGGACCTACTTTCTAATGGATTGTCATGCTGCTATGTTTCCATCATGTTTAATGATCAAATCCATGTCCATGTTTCTTGGTTCTAGAATTAACCTTCCACAAATCAAAAAAGGGTCACATGCACTTCTACATATTGTACACCCAGTTATATAGTAGTACTGTATGCCGAAAAATTGTCACCCTCCCATTTACGCATAAGAACACAGCAAGAACCTTTTCCCTTTTGTTCACTCCACAAGTCGGTGTTCCCGCCGCAGTAACTTAAATAAATTCAAGTAAAAGTTCATTCGTTAAATACTGAATATGGTGGTCAGAAATAGATGTAAACGTAGAATCAAGACTCATTTAGAATTATTGATGATTTTTTGGTTTAGAAAATGGACAGATTAACTAACAAAGTAAGGTGATAACATATAACGAATTAAGATATTATTTGTTTGCAATACAGTGCACATACACAGACATTTATATACAACAATGCTGCACAAATAAGTCGATGAGACATACTCATATCTGATACATGGGGGATGCTCTGTAGATACTTGTCTGGACTCCTTTTTTATTTATCCTAAATGTTATCGCATATTCTAGATGTATAGGGGTGTACCAGTGAACTAAGAAGGCAATAATTTAATGCATGGATGATATGATTCCAAATTCAATTTCATCAGTAAACAAGTTTATATAATGTTCAACTGTCTAAATAAAGGTATGAACGATATCAATTCTTAAATATTGACTTACGTAGCACAGAGAAGTTTTTTGGGGATAATTTTATTAAATTTTCTTAGTGGTGTAAACTAATTCATTATCATATGATCTAATGTGTACATATATACACACTTATGATATTTTTGTATCCAACTGACCAAATCTTTTCTTAAACATATCACTGCAACATATAACTCAACAATTAAAAAAAATTAAGTTAGCAAACTCGCAAGTTCTTTTATAGAATACAATGGTTACCCTTATCCGGACATCAGTGGCATTTTCATTCAGTAGCCATCAGCATTTAAACTCTACTAGGAGGGTTTTACTTGTGTAAGGGCAACTATTGATTATTATTACATAGGAAACAACTTGAAGCATTTTCGAGAATTCTGACATACGCTAGAAGTAACTGGCACCTGAACAAGGCAGGCTGCAATAAATAAAGTAATGATAAAAAAGATGATTCGCGTTAGGGGGCATGGGAGCACTAGAAATGCATTGGGAAACCAGAAAGCACCGCGGGTTGTTGGGGGGGGGGGGGATTTTGATATTGTTTTAAAGGTTGTTTCCCTCAAGTACTGCTTTGAGAATACTTGCTAACACAGAACAAGGTAAGGCTACCATGGATAAACCTACTAAACCCTATGCATTGAAACAATAGATATTTTGAAACTAAGATACAATAATATTGGAATTTCAAGAAAATACAGCCTAGTAAACTGACAGAAAGAGATAAACAAAGCTTAATACCCAAAAACTTTAATCAATAAATAAAACACCCATGTTATTCATGTGATCATCGGATTCTAATTTCCAGTTAACACCAAATGCCTTTCTACTAATAGGGTGCAGGTGTGTTTGGGGCAGTACTTATCACAATTCCTTACAGCTTCTAAACCAAATAAATGACGTTTTCTGATAAAAGCGAATATTTGGTGATTGATTAAGAACTTCTGGGATAAGCAGCAAACAGAAAGATGTTACTTTGGAAGAAAAAATTTCGGTGGCTTAACCACAAAGCCAAAACACACTCTTCTTTTCTCACATAGTTTTTCTGAATGACATCTCTTTCAATCATAATTTTATCAGAAAATTTTCAGTTTTTAATTTATTGTATCTGCCTACTTCTATAAACCTTATCTAAACTTCCTACAATACATATCTGTTGTTATCCAAAATTTCCGACAAATTAAGTTCAAATTTTAGTTTTAATTGACAGGCACTTTTAAAATTTTAAACTTTTCTATCTAGAAGTCATTTTAAAGCACTTTCAAAAATTCATTTTAAAAGGATTTATCTATAGGAAAAAGAAACAGTTAATATAACCCTAGCATTAGATGCCGGAATTGTTCAATCCCAAAAGATGCTAACTGCATCATATATGTCTTCCACGACACCATAAAATTGTGAATCAACAAACTTCTACCTAATAAAAGCAATAACCTGATTAAAGCAATAACCAAATAATTCCTTCATCCAATAATGGTTAAATTGTACTAAACTTAAAAACAAAATAGTAAATGGAACTGGTCATTCCAGTAGTAACTATAGCAAAGGATTTATCTATAGGAAACAGAAACAGTTGATATAACCCTAGCATTAGATGCCGGAATTGTACAATCCCAAAAGATGCTAACTGCATCATATATGTCTTCCATGACACCATAAAATTGTGAATCAACAAACTTCTACCTAATAAAAGCAATAACCTGATTAAAGCAATAACCAAAGAATTCCTTCATCCAATAATGGTTAAATTGTACTAAACTTAAAAACAAAATGGTAAATGGAACTGGTCATTCCAGTAGTAACTACAGCAGAACTATTATATCTATAAACAGATTTAGCGCACTTATGATAAAACTATCTCAGATAAGCAAAAAAAAAGTAATGATGAGTTAAATAAGAACTGTTGATGCGAAAAGATTACTCACCCATCTGATGCGATACCAGACGAAACCAATTTCGCAGGAAGTAATGGATGTGCTACCGTAAGCCAAAACCTAGAAGAAGAAGAAGAAGAGAAAACCGAAAAATAAGATTTTGACTAAGAGAACCGTGGAACCATCATAACTGACATTTCATGTGAGGAAAAAAGAACGGACATGAAATTAAACATGAGCAATATATTGATAATATTGTACAAAGATCAGTAACAGGTCTGTGAATCAAGCACTACTGACTACACTTTCTTGTCGAGTCAATGAAAATATTAACGATGACAAGGATGAAGAAAAATGTATGCACCTAACTTAGACTTCCCCAATACCAGCATGCTATCCAACAAGCATATACATACATACACATGCATGCATACATGTACATTTATATACACATACACATACATATACATATATGTGTACATGTAGCGGGGTGTGCATGTTTTTATGTATGTATATGAGAAAATATGAATCATGTCATATGATGGAACTTCCTCATGGAAACCGAAAAGTCCATAATACACTAGTTGGTAAGATGATCAACACGGTTCATGTTGATCTTCATGTCCTCAAGTTAGATACACAAAATATCACGAGATTTTTAAATCATTTGATTGTTAATCTAGAAATGAAAAATGTTCAATTATTGTGAAAGTGGAACCATTAAATTTTTCACCAAGCTAATTCATGGTCAAGCAGTATGAGAATTCCATTATATATAAAGTATACATGTTTGATGACATGAAGATCAACATGAAATGTGCCGATGAAATGTGCCGAATCTCCGTGGGTGAAAAGTGGACTTATTAACTCGTATGACATATAATAACCTCTCTCTCCTCCTCCCCCCCAAAAAAAAAATCAAGTTTGACAACGATCCACTTGAGGGGGTCAAAGATGTCTATACTACCACCTCAAATTAAACATTGGCAACCCAATTTTGGATATCATTTTTGTTGAATGTGATAATAACACATTTAAACTACTTAAGAATAAAAATCAAATGATTTTGATATGATTTACCAATCAAGTGTCAACAAATTAGACACTTGTGATAATTTTGAAACGTTGATTTTGTCTTCACTTTTTACCTCCATCAAACATATTGAATTCTTTTGATTTTTTTACTTGTAAGTATTAGAATTTAAATCACATTCAATTCTGATAGCCAATTTTTAAATTTAGGGTGATTAGTTCCACTTTTTTATTCTCTCGAGTGGTTGGCAGTCAAACTTTGCACATGCATGTGTGTACGCACCCACACATATTATACACCCTCTCATAGACGCAAATAGTTTAGAACCTTGTCTCTCATTTTATGTCCCCTTTTTCCCTATGAATGTATACCTATGAACTTTGGAAATAAACTACAGTATGAATTTTCTGTTCAATATATGTAATCTTAATTGTCACTCACTATAATATCTTATTCTTGGTTCTATCTTTCACAGCATAGCTCAGGTTAAGCTAAAACAAAAGGCATTAAATACTTATAGGCAAATCCAAATATATATAATTTGTTATGTATTATGATAGGATTGGGGATGAATTTGGGGGGGGGATAGGGCAAAAAGAGGATTTTTATTGATATTCAAAGGAACTACAAGGCTTTGGCCTCAATTCGAGAGGAAGACCACTCTCCCTATTAAACTAGGCTAACTAATCTAAATAACTATAATTATTCCATTATATTCTTCATAATCCCCCCTAATATTTTCCCATTAATTATAATAAAATTCTCCTAATGAGCTGTCGTCCCAAAATTATAGAATTTCCCTCCCTAATGTTTCTATCAAATCTACCGTTGAAGCCGTCCGTCCAAAAATTATGAAATTGTCACTCTGTCCAGAAATTACGAAACACCCAAACATAGGGCGACTGCCATCAGCTTCTTCTCCTCTGTCAGATTGTTCACTGCGAAGTACCTCCCCGCGTTGTATACTCATCCATAAAGGTCTTCTTCCCAAAAAAATCGACATTTTCATCTTTCAGATTTATGAATCGACACCAATGCCCCAGCTCGACTTCCCATCATGACTGTCAATATTGAAATTATTGATATGCATTTCAATTTGCAGCTGTGGGCCCCCCATAAACTTCCATCAGAAATCTCCCTACCATGCCATTGTTTCCTCATCAGTCGTCAATGCATTCTGGGCTCTATCACCTTCATCGAAGCCTTGGAAGCCTCCACCACCATCGCCAATGCCCCCAAAGAGGAGCCAGCTGCCTACCGTCGGCCGTCGGCCCTTGGGGTTTTACTGTCGTCGCCCCAGGGGGCCGCGTACCCTCCCGCTACTATCCCAAGGGCCATGAGACCGCTGATCATCTACCTAGGGGCCACAGGGCCATTGGCGTCCACCCTAAGAGCCGCGAGACCCCTGGTGATCACCTCGGGGGGCCGACGCCCCCAGGGTTGGCCAAGGGCCCCAGCGGCCCCTCTGGCTCCTGGATCGCTTCCCTTCCCTCCCCCGACAGATTTGGGGGTTGTTATCGCCCCCACACACAAAGTTCGCCTGCACCGTCGCTTGGTTGGATGTTATGTTTTCAAAGGTGATGTTTTTCCCTTGCCCTTGTGCAAAGACTTCGTTTTTTCGTTTTTGCTTCTGATGTTCGTCGTTATCTTCTTCTTTATTCAGATCCGCCTTCATAGCCATCGCCTCAGGGGGGGAGGGTGGCTATTCAGCTCCAATATTTGTTTCAACGTGGATTTCATCTTCGAAAATCTTTCCTCAAACTTTTCCTCCAGCAACAAAAAATCTTTCCTCAAACTTTTCCTTCATCACTTGATGGTGTTCCTCAATTGTTCGATGTTGTTCTTTAAGAACCTCTACCTCGTTTTCCAATTTCTCCTCCAAAGGGTCAACTTTTCTCGCAGCCATCAGGATCGACTGCTCTGATACCATTTTGATATGATTGGGGAAGAATTTGGAAAAGAAAATAGGGGAAAAGAGGATTGTTATTGATATTCAAATGAACTACACTGTTTTGGCCTCAATTCGAGAGGACCACTCTCCCAATTAAAATAAGGCTAATCTAATCTATATAACTATAATTCTTCCACAATATTCTTTATAATCCTCTCCTAATATTTCCCCTTACTTATAATAAAATCACCCTAATGAACCGTCGTCCCTAAATTACACAATCACCCTCCTTAAGGTTTATGTCCTTAAATTACAAATCTACCACTAGAGGCACCACACAGAAATTACGAAACTGCCCCCCTCGGTCCAAAAATTACGAAACTACCACTGGCCGAAATTACGAAACTGCCACTAGCCGAAATTACGAAACTAACACTAGTACATGTGATCATATCATATTACTTCATACTAAATATTGAAACATAATGTAAAGAGAGGGGGCAAGTACAAGCCCTTGTACTTGCCCCCTTTATGTGAGAGGGCATATGAGACACCCTCTCATATGGCGTATGATACCCATTAATCCCATATGAAAAAAGAGGATCTAAGGTGCCTCCTTAGATGAAATCTAAGGAGGCGCCCTCATTTCTGCCATCTCCCACAATTGTTTTTGAAATTTTTTTTATGGGGTTGTTCACATCATGGATGATCAACATACCAAATTTCAGGACAACCAATACTTTTTGAGCCACCATCTACCCCTTACAACTTCAACGGTCTGAAAACGTGCTGAAAACCCCACGAAGTTGCAAGGGGTAGATGGGGGCTCAAAAAGTATATAGGGTAAAGGGATTCTAAGGTGCCTCCTTAGATTCAATCTAAGGAGGCGCCCCCATTTTCCCACATCTCCCAATTTTTTTGAAATTTTTTTCAAGGGTTTGTTCACCTTCTGTATGATCAACATACCAGATATCAAGGGATTCCAATACTTTTTGAGCCCACATCTACCCCTTGCAACTTCGTGGGATTTTCAGCACGTTTTCAGAACGTTGAAGTTGTAAGGGGTAAATGGTGGCTCAAAAAGTATTGGAATGCCTTGAAATTTGGTATGTTGATCATCCATGATGTAAACAACCCCATGAAAAAAATTCAAAAAAATTGTGGGAGATGGGGGAAATGAGGGCGCCTCCTTAGATTTCATCTAAGGGGGCACCTTAGATCCCCTTTTTCCTATATATATATATAATCTACCTATAGCAATTGTCTAGCAAATTGGTAGAAATTTATTCTCCCTATTTTCTTCCAAACAGTTAATTATTTATTTTTACTAAAAGGGTGACAAAATAAAGAAAAGTGAAGGTAAATAGATGATAAAAAAGAAAAGTAAAAAATTTACTTTAATGGGCAACTACAGACACACATAAAACTAATGAAACTCATATAACATATAACTCACTTATATGGGATGGCGTGACACGTTTTTATCCACATAGTATATGGAACCACATGCAATGTATTTTTTTATCAATATACCACTTGTAGATGAGAATTTAACATGTCATCATATATGAGATACCTTGTATGTCAGATAAGTCCCACTAATATATATTCTCTCTCTTAGCTTAATCTCCTAATACTAATGTTTTAAATATCAGATATCGATCGTGTATTGGCTATCGATCATGTATTGGCTTGAAAATATGATATCAGATAACAGAAGAGATATATTGAGGACATTGACGAGATATGTATCATATCCGCCACTAAAAATAGATACCATATGCATACCATACATGCATCTAAGTGTGTGTGTATAAATTCTATAAATTGACATAAAAGTATACTTAGAGTATACTTAGCTTAATATATTGCATTAAACTTGAATCTATCAATTAGTTAGAAAAATTTTATGATATTTTCAAATAATCACAAACCAATCGAGTACAATACATATCTATTCTTTTATATTTATTTCTATATTGTCTTCTTTACCCTTTTCTTATAAATAAATCTCGAAGAATTTCTAAATAGGAGATTAGTAGTAGTCGTAGCAATCATAGCAGCATCCGTCAATACTTAAAATGGCATATTTTTCTCAATTCAATTGCAGTTCATTCTCTACAAACAAAAATAGTCATTGAACCAAAATTACTATTATTAGTATTATTATTTCTATTCGTATTGTTAGAATAAACTGAATTAGGAGAAAATTCTAATGAAAATCAAATATCGATTTTCTGAAAAAAAAAAACAATACATCTTTGCGCTAACTACGTCACAATTGGATCGATAGATCAAATTAAAACAAAAAATTCAAATAAAAAGTATACCAAACTATATTTAAAAAATAAAAAAGAACTTAAAATTCAGAATCTTTTGAGGAGCTCTTGGATGTAGTTCTTATCGAGGAGTCGATGTTGGCATCGTAAACCTGACGGACAAGGAAAACGAGCTTCATTTTGCTAACTCGCATCACCTTTACTTGATCCAAGGACGAAAGTAGGGAAGAATGAGAGGAAGGAGATGCGAGAATGTGATGATCGAAGACCGAGTGGGGAAAGAAGATGAGGAAGATCATACTATCGCAGCTAAGATCGTTGAAGATAGCAATAGGAGGAAGATAGAGATGAGCCAGCAGGAGGGTATTTTCTAACAAACTTATAGTTGCCAATCGGGTCAACCCCCTCACTCCCTTTATAAGTATTAGTAGCTATCTGGTAACGGCCCGATTTTGAAATTGCAGCCGATTTCAACTGAAATCTGAAACCAAAAAAACATGTATAGTATACAATGTTATCAATGGCGAATGGCGGCCTATAGCGGTGAGCCAAAAATCCGCCATAAAGGAGCCATGCCATTCCGCCATGGCGGCCGGGGCGACGCCATTTGCGATTAGGCCAAATGGACGGCGAATGGCGATTAGGCCAAAAGGGGCCACGCCATTCCGCCATGGCGGCGCCATTTGATAACACTGATAGTATATCGAGCCCTTTTTTAAATATTATGGTCGATATTACAGATATCGGATCAATATTTGCTACACTACCTAAAACTATAAAGAAAACGATATTTGTTTCTATCCTCTCAGTTTCTCCATCACTGTAATTCCACCTTCTATTTCTCTTCCCTCTGCAAACCCCAAATTTTCGTCAGACTTTTGGTTTATGCAAGATTCTTGACTATTTTTTGCACATTTCATCATGATTTTCCCTTAATTTTTATCTTGATTTTTATATAGGTTCCCTTATATTGGAATGGTTCGAATTTTCGGATAAGTTTTTATTTAAGAAATCACAAACCATGCAAATACGGGTCAATAATTTCACCTTTAGCATTTTCCCACTTTTGCAATTTTTTTTCCAGATTTCAGTTCTTAGATTTATAAAGATTTGTTCTTTTCAAGTCTTCATATGCACAATCTTACTGTAATTATCAATGCAATTGGTTAAGTGTATTTTATTCATTGTTTTTTGGAGTTTTGCCGGATCGTGTGGCTAAGATCTGTTAGATCCAAAGATTACAATGCATGCAACACCATAGAAATTATTTATTTACTTTTCCCTCTGCTCTATCTTGATTTTCCCTTGTTTTGTTTTTAATTTAAATATGTGTACAACTTTCTCCTATTCTTCTAGTTCATATATTTTTTTAGAAATTTTTTTAATTGCATGATGCCTGAGAGACACTAGCATAACTTGGCATTCTCACATTTAAATCTCTTCAAAAAGTTTTTGGGTTCTGAGTTACTACATTTTTCTTGAGTACTATCTGCTCCTTTTTCAGTTTTGCCAAACAGATCTAGGCAAGATTCTAGAATTAAAATAGGGTAAATTACATGAAAATACCCTAACGTTTGGGCTACTTTAATAAATATACCCTGAGCTTTGTTTTGTTTAAAATTTATACCCACAAGGGTAAAAAGGCTGACGGGGGTTAAAAAAGATGCGAATGGACCGTTATGCCCCTGAGCACTTATAACGTTAGGTGGGCTGTGGGGGTGAAAGTTAAGTTACCGGGAGTAAAAAACGACGGGGAAAAGTAAACGAAGAGCGGTAAAAAACTAGGGCAAGAATTGAAGGGGAAAAGGAGAGATCAGAGGAAGAAGGCAGGATATCGGGCTTACAGCTGAAGAAGAACGACGTGCAGCGACAGTGGCGTGAAGGCTCTTGAAGGAAGAGGACTTAGCTGCAGAGAATCGCAAAGATGGTGAGTAAAGAAACAATTTTTACCCAGTTTTCAGTTATTTTTTAATTTTTCTCTTTTTAATTAGAGTAATTTTTTGTTTATGTGCATCAAGAAGGTAAATTAGTGAAGTTAAAAGGGGATTTTTTTAAATTGGGAGTTCGGATGGGGAAAATTTCCTCTTACGAAGGTTAATTGTGTGATTTATGCTCAGATGTTTGTAGTGAATTAAATGCATAGTGTTGGGGGGGACATGAATGTGAACATGCAACACGCAGTGTTGGGGGGTCATGACTGTGAACATGCAACAAGCTCAAGTAGTATATATGACTGCTTTTTTGACTGCTGAAATTTAAAGTTTGTAAAAATGTTTGTTTGGTATTGTGATGACTTTTTGTTACAGAGCCACAAGGTCACATTGAAAATACATCATGGGGGAATGCTGAAAATTGGGCCAGCATGGTATTATGGAGGGGGGAGGAGGCTGTATTTGTTGACTGCATTGCAGGGCTGTTATCAGTGGAAAATCTGAAGGTGATGATAAAGGAGTTGGGATATACAGGCAGGTTCTATATATACTATAAGCCATGGAGGAAAAATTTTGCTTGGTGCAGTAGAATAGATGATGATGAGCAAGCATCAACTTTTTTAAACATTCAAGGGAGTAGGACTATAAACTTGTACATTGCACATGAATCTCAAGGGCTGGCAATAGAAGACAAAAATGCTTCAGCTGGGCCAATTATAGACTTGTGTGAAGAAGAAGGTGATGAGACAGATGAGGTGCCAAGTACAGTGCCAAGTAAGGGAGTACATGAGGAGGATATGACTGAGCAAACTAAAGATGTAAATGACCATGAAACAGAGGATGAAATAGAAGTAAATCTAAGCTACCCTGCATCATTGGTAAATGAGTATACAACACAAGAGGAGGCAGAGGAGCAAAGTGAAGGGGTATGTATTGATGCAACACAATCACAGTATGATGCATCATTGGTGCATTTTGAGGTGGCTTGTACTGACCCAACAACAATTCATAATGAAGGGGATTGGATAGAGCAGAGACAAGATCAAATGGAGGGACCATTGGAGCATGCTGAGGTGCAAGTGGATGGAAATGATATTGCATTTACAGAGCCAACAGGGATGCAGACTGAAGGGGCTTGGATAGAGCAGAGACATGATCAAATGGAGGGACCACTGGAGCATACTGAGGTGCAAGTGGATGGAACTGATACTGCACTTACAGAGCCAACACATGAAACATCAAGGCAACAGACATTTACTAAAGGTATAATGTCAGAGGCAGAGTCAGAGTCAGAGTCAGAGTCAGAGTCAGATTATGATTATGATCCTTCAGGTGAAGATGATGAAGAATGGGAATACAATGAGCCAATTGAGAGAACTGACAATGCAAGCCAGCAAAGTGATAGGTGCGCAGAATCAGATCCTCTATATAATCCCTCAGGGGAATCAGATGATGAAGAAAGTTGCAGTGTTGATGACAGCTTGTCTGAAGATGGTGAAGGTGATGCAACCACCATGGAACCAAGAAGATTCACAAGAACTGATGGAATGCATGTGTTGGGGGGTCCTGAATGTGACCCACAGACTGAATGGGCAACAGACAGTGAGGATTCTGATGGCATTAGGAGTGTGAGACATAGTGATGATGAGTTGCACACTCGAAGGGGACATTCATCACATAAAATGGACTTGGACAATCCACACTTGGAAGTAGGCATGGAGTTTGCAACTCCAGCTGAATTCAGATTGATGTTGAGAGAGCATGCCATACGAAATGGCTATGACTTAAAATTCAAGAAGAATGAGGGTGGTAGGATACGGGTGCACTGCAGTAATGATTGTGGTTGGGTATGTGCAGGGTCATGGGACAGGCACAGAGATAAATGGATATTGAAGAAATTGACTACACATATAGACTGTCAATTTGTTAGAGCCAATAATCAAGTGACAGATCATTGGATAGCCAATAAATATGTTGAGCACTTCAGGGATCAACCCAACTTACCCTTGCCAGCATTGAGGAATTTTTTGAGTAGGGATTTTGGAATTGATGTAAAACAAGATTCTAAGTTGGGGAGGGCAAGGAGAATAGCTAATGAATATATCGTAGGCTCGTATAAGAAACAGTTTAAACAGCTCTGGAATTATTCTCATGCTGTTATGGAGAGAAACCCAGGGACATATGTCAAGATAAGGTCACGACCTAGTGCATCTGAGGATGAGCCTATATTTGATGGCATATTTATCACGTATCAATGTCAGGTGAAGGGATTCAAAGAAGGATGTAGGCCGTTCATGGGCCTAGATGGTACATTCTTGAAGACAGATATTGGGGGGGTACTGCTAAGTGCAACAAGCAGAGATGGGAACAATGACATGTTTCCTGTTGCAATTGCTATTGTGATAAATGAATCGAAAGATACGTGGACTTGGTTCTTACAATGTTTGCTGGAGGCCTTGGAGGTGGACCATAATCAACAGTTTACTTTCATTTCAGATAGACAAAAGGGTCTGTTGGAGACATTCAAAGATATACTTCCAGGAGCACATCATAGGTTTTGTCTGAGACACATGTATGAAAATTTTAGAAAGACATTCAGGCCACTGCTGTATAGGAAGCTGATGTGGGACATTTGTACTACATATGTGGAGGAAGAATGTATATTAGCAATTGAGGCTTTTTACAAGTCTAATCCTGAAGCAGTGAAATGGCTTTGTGCAATAAGCTTGGATTCATGGTGTCGTAGCTACTTCACAGATAACAGTTTCTGTGATCTGTTGGTGAATAACATTTCAGAATCTTTCAACAAGTTCATCCTTGAAGCCAGGGATAAACCAATCATTACCTGCCTAGAGATGATAAGGAGGCAGCTAATGACGAGGTTTCAAAAGAAGAAGACAATTGCTGCAACTTGGACTTCAGACACGTGCCCAAGAATTATTGAGAAATTGATGAAGATGAAAAGAAAAAGCTCAAGTATGCGTGTTGTCTATGCTGGAGAGGGACACTATGAGGTCAATGATGGTCAAAAAGGATGCTACACCTTGAATGTTGAAACAAAGAGATGTGACTGTCGGTATTGGCAAATGACAGGGATACCATGCATGCATGCTTGTGCAGCTTTGATGAGTGAGAATAAGCACCCAGAAGATTACGTGCATGGGTATTACACAAGGTCAATGTATATGCAAGCTTATGCAGGAATGATTAATCCCATTCCTGATTCTAGGTTTTGGCCTTTAACTCAGTACTCAGAATTAGTGCCCCCACCATATAGGAAGCCTCCTGGTAGACCACCTAAGAAGAGGAGGAGAGGAGAGTTTGAGGCAGGACCTAGTCAAAGAGCAAGAAGGGTTCAGATTCAAAAATGTCAAAGGTGCCAAGGAGACGGACACAACAAAAGGAGTTGTAAGAATGCCCCAAAGTCAAAGCCATCTAATAGTACTGGAAATCCAAGAGGCAGGCCAAGATCTACACAAAATGAGCTTAGCAAAGAGTGTAGACCTGAGTTAGCATCTATCTTGTTGGGAGCAGGTGTTAATGTAATGGGTAGATATCCAGGTATTATGGCTGCTGGTGTCAATGTGATGGGTGGTAGAATTGTAAGTACTTAATTTGTTCTTCAACTTCTTCCTTAGTGTAAAATACAACCATGACATAGTACTAGAAGATGACATATGTAATTGTAGGGACATTCACAAGTTCAACAAGGAGGTGGGGCTGGGAGGTGTAGTGGGAGAGGGCCAGATATTCAATTTCAGACAGAAGTAAGTACTTGATACATATTTTAATTTAGTCATATTGTTTCATACAGTACTAGTTAGATATTTCATTGACAACACACCATGTTTTTATGTAGGTACAACAAGCTTCCCAACATGGCAGAGGGGCTGTTAGGGGTGATGTTAGGGGTTCTGATAGGGGTGCTGTTGTGGGTGGTAGGAGAGGACATAAGCAATTACATTCTAGGAGGGGTGGAGGAAGAGAGCCAAATATTCATGTTCAGACAAATGTTAGTAATAGTTACACATTGCAATTTATTCATATAGTATTAGTTAGATATTTCATTGACAACAAACCATGTTTTTACGTAGGTACAACATCCTTCCCAACATGGCAGAGGTGCTGTTAGGGATTCTGTTAGGGGTGCTGTTAGGGGTGCTGTTATAGGTGGTAGGAGAGGGACACATCAGCAAGTACAATCTGGGAGGGGTGGTGGAAGAGGGCCACAAAAGCATGGTCATCATGGGGTAAGATCTCATGTTCAGCTTGTCTGATACAACATGTACATTATTTCTTTTCAGCTACATCTGATACATCATGTGTTTAATAAAGGCACAACAAGATCCTCCCCAAGGAGGGGGTGATAAGGCAGGCAGAAGAGGGAGACTGCAGCAAGGTGGGGATGAGAGGGTTGGCAGCAGGGGTACACAGCAAGTACATCATGAGAGTGTTGGCAACAAAGGGCAACAGCATCAAGGTCATCATGGGGTAAGATATTCATCTCACCTTGTCTGATAGATTATTTTATTTCAGCTTGTCTGATACATCATGCATATTACATCTGATACATCATGTGTTTAATAAAGGCACAACAAGATCCTCCCCAAGGAGGGGGTGATAAGGCAGGCAGAAGAGGGAGACTGCAGCAAGGTGGGGATGAGAGGGTTGGCAGCAGGGGTACACAGCAAGTACATCATGAGAGTGTTGGCAACAAAGGGCAACAGCATCAAGGTCATCATGGGGTAAGATATTCATCTCACCTTGTCTGATAGATTATTTTATTTCAGCTTGTCTGATACATCATGCATATTACATCTGATACATCATGTGTTTAATGAAGGAACAACAATATCCTCCTCAAGGAGGAGGTGATAGGGCAGGTAGAAGAGGGAGACATGAGCAAATTGGATCTGAGAGGGTTGGCAGTAGAGGGATACATCAGAAATGTGGGGATGAGAGGGTTGGAAGCAGTGTGACACAACAGCAAATTGGATCTGAGAGGGTTGGCAGCAGGGTGCTACAGCAGCAAGGTGGGGATGAGAGGGTTGGAAGCAGTGTGACACAACAACAAATTGGATCTGAGAGGGATGACAGCAGGGTGCTACAGCAGCAAGGTGGGGATGAGAGGGTTGGCAGCATTGTGACACAGCAGCAAGGTGTATCTGAGAGGGTTGGCAGCAAGGTGTATCTGCAAGGTGTATCTGGTAGCATGTTGAAGACATACAAGAGAGCCCCCAGAAAGAGCACATCAGTAGTCCCTACAAGATTAACTGGGGCCTGTGGAGAAACCAGTTCAGCATCCATGATCTGAAACTGATGATATCATATAGGGTTGGATAATGTATTTTGGATGTATGTTGGCATGTATTTTGTATGTATGTTGGCACCATTACAATATTCTGCAAGTGACATGTATGTTGGCTGTAGGTTGGATGTACTTTGGATGTTTGATGCATGTTGGATGTTTGAAGTTGTTAGCATCTTGTGTTGGACATGTTTGTTATTTTTTGGGTAGAACATGTACTGCAGTTGACACCATGACATTTATCTGAAGAATGTTATATGTGATTGTTTTATGCAATGTTTGGAGTGTTGCAGATGTCTACAATATTCATCTTGTGTTATTGTGTGTGTTATTTGTTGGGAAGTATTTGTGTTATTGTGTGTTGCTGAATAGCTCATTTATATCTTTCACTGCATTTATTCATATATATCATTCACTCCATACATTGATAAGCATGCATCAAAGTTCTATATATACCACATTGATTCATGTTGCTGAATAGCTCATATATATCATTCACTGCAAGCATGTTGATCCATACAATAATACCACATTGACCCTACCCAAAACATAACATCCTACTCAAGGTGAGTCACGCTACCTTGAGATACATCAATGCTAACAAACCAACCATCATAGCTATTACAAAGTACAACTTCACTTTAATTGATCTGTAATCCTCCAACACCCTCCTATCAGTCAATGCAAGTGAAGAACTGTCCATTGATCTGTAATCCTCAAACACCCTCCTATCAGTCAATGCAAGTGAAGAACTGTCCATCCTTGACCTCCTCTCATCTTTATCCATAAAATGCAGAATCACCTTCCTCGACCAATCTGAGTGTGGTGGATCTTTCCACAAAAAGAATTTGCATCTCTTCTCCTTATCCATACGAGGACAGCTCCAGAATCTCCTTCCTGGATTGAGTCTTGTCCATGACGTCATCCTAGGAGTACGCAGGCCGCAGTTGCATATCTTCACGTCTTCATAATCAGTTCCAAATTCAGAACCCCCCTCATTTCTCTGTCGAGACCTACCAGTGCTGCTGCTGCTGCTGTCCCCATAACTCATATTTCACCTTGCAATTAATAATAACACCATTATTATGTGATTAGTTTAAAATTTCCTCACAATTAATTGATTATTGCAAAATTTCTTCCCACATTACTATGTCTATTGTTTTGCTTGTTGTGATCATAAAAACCTGAATAATCCAAAAAAAATTCATTCTCACCTTTGTCGTGACTTTTCTACTGCTGGTCCCCCTTTCTTCTTCCTCTTCCTATCTACTTCATCTTCTCCGGTGGTGTTGGTTCCCCTTGGCTTCGTCTGTTTCTTCTTCCTTTTCTCCTTGCGTTTTCTTTCTTCTCCTTGCTTTTTCTTCTTCCCACAATAATGACGGCCTGCATAAATGGAGGGAACTTAAGGCGGGAGATGTAGGTAGTTGGTGAGAAATGTTAGTAGAGGGTTATTTTCGTCTTAAATTATCACGTGCAGCCACGTGAGCTGCCAGTTTGACGGATTACTTGAATTAGGTATAACGTTTAAACTTTAACATAACGTTTGGGTATAAATTTTAAACAAAACAAAGCTCAGGGTATATTTATTAAAGTAGCCCAAACGTTAGGGTATTTTCATGTAAGTTACCCATTAAAATATCCATGAAACCATGCGGAGATTTGTTTAGTTAATATTTTCCCCCTCTTTGATCGGTCAAAATACTGCTTTTTCTTTTTTGTGCAATTTATTTTGAATATTTAAAATTGATTGTTTATTTTTTTAATTAAACTCATAAGATTAGCATCTCATAACATAAAAAATAACTTGAATAAAATAATTAACTAATTTAAATAAATAAGAAATATTGAATAGAAATTCATATCCCTCTAAAATTCCAATTGGCTCGGAAAGGAAATATACAAAACAATATAGAATAGAAGTTCAAATTAAACTACAATCCCAATCAACTTGAAAACCATATGAAAACAAAATTTTATATAATTAATATTGTAGGCACAAATTAGAATCCATGCTTAATAAGAATTCTTTTAAACATGTAGAATAAATGGTTTAAATGAGTTGATGTTTCTCTTTTCACTCTTTTCAGATCACGTGCTTAAATTTGGTATGTATGGAAAAAAACGAATTTATGGTTCGACTTCAATGCATATGGTGCCACACCAGATGCTAAAGTATGTGATCATTATTGTTCATTATGTCATCAGCTTCTCAGGTGAACATTTAAAGAGTTCCTTTAGCTCATTTTTAGCCCGCACATAGGTTAAACTAAGTTGCTCAGCTAGAGAGATACCTTCAATTTACTGAGGTGTTTGCAAATTGTTTGTGGTTTTCTGACCACACACTCATGGAATTTTAATTAAATGCGCATAGGCTCATCACTTATCTGTTATGTAGTAATAACTTTTATGAGATGCTATAGTAGGATTGGTTGAGGTGGATTGATAATTAGGTAAAGAAAGAGATGGATTTCTGAGAGCATATGCGCTCTTGGTTACAACTACAAGGCAGCAAGGGATAAATACAGGAAAATTTCTTCCTAGATTCATAGCCAAACAGAGGTTCCTTCAGTTCCAAACTGGAAAAAAGATCACGGGAATAATAGTTGCCCTCCATCGTACCAAAACAAACACCTATTCATTCTCTATCTGACAACTCTCGCCCCAGTCCATTATTCCTCACAGTGAGTGATCACTTTTTTTGGAGGGGGAGGGGGAGGGGGAGGGATATAGTTCTACTCTTTCCACCCAGAAGCTTCACCGCACTAGACTGTCATGTGAGTCAATCATTCCCCTCTGGCAACAAAAAAAGGCCAGGAAGAACTACTGCCCCGAACTGGCATACCATCTATATTAAGGCATTTGAGAATTAAGTAAACTCCAGTCATGTAGGGTGAGGTTGGTTGGGTTTTTTTTTTTTTTTTTTTTTTTTTTTTGGGGGGGGGGGGGGGGGGGGGGGGTTGTGTGTGAGTGAGAACAAAAATAACAGAATGCGTCTTGTCCAAACAGACTAGTTTCTTTAGAAGGAATGAAGGAAGGAAGGAACAGAGAGAAAGAAATCAAAGGACCCAAAGATCTCTGCACAGGCCTTCAGATTATTTTTTTTAAGTCTACTGTTATTTAGAGAGATGTAGATACATAGGATTAAAGAAAAACTTCAACTTGATTCAGATCAAAACATGTGCTTCAACTTTATAAAATCTTATAAGAGTGAAAAGAAAAATGCCTGAGATTGCTGAAGATGTGACAAGATTTCCAACAAGGCAAAGATGTCCACAATATTGTTTGCTTTGCGATGAATGAAGCAAAGCAGAGAGAAGAGAGAAGAAGATGAAAATTGTCGTGACAAATCTCTGCATGGTGACCATATTGTGTGAGTATACTGTTCAAAATCATGTCTAAGGTTCCCCGACATTTACTTCCCCTCCCCCAAGATTCCACAAATGGCCATTGTTGGTAAACTCAAAGGTGGATCCCCCTTGCATTAAAACCATACTTGGTGTCTGAACCCGTTGTCCCTTTGTTAGCCTCTGCTTACTCTCCCAAATTTTCATTCATCTATTGCACCGAAGTGTTTCTTCTTCATTACTTGGGCATTTCTTGGTCAATATATTGTTTTCAAATATTCTAGTTAGTCATACTAACTCTTATCTCTTGAACTTCCAATTTTCAATAGGAATATTATTTCCTAAGAAAAAAATGCTTGGCTCACCGGCCCTTTTTCAGAAGTCGTGTTTAGTAATGACTATAGATATGCAGCATGTAGATTGTATGCATAGACAGGATTCCTAAGGAGGCTTCAAATAATTCCAAAAAGATTAATTAACCAAGAAATGGCAATTCATAAGGAGGCTTCAAATAATTCCAAAAAAGATTAATTAACCAAGAAATTGCAACTTTACAGTTTGAAATGAGAATCAATTGGCAACTTCATAAAAACAGATAACAAAATTTGTTGACGGAAACAAGTATAAGGTAACTGACATGAAAAAAACAAGTTCACGGGACTTACGGGTCTGCCCTAGCGAGTCGACACAATTCACAGTAAAAGCACGGTGGAACTTCAGGGGACATACCCTCAATGGGTTTCTCAGGAATGATGACACAATCAATATGTTGCCAAACCTGGCATCGGGGATCTTCACACTGCAATCAGCAAATATGACCACTTATGATGCTAAGTATACTGACTACTGAGAAATGCAGAATAATCAGGACAAATCTATAAAGAATTACATTACATTCTAGCACTCTCCAAATCTAATTATTGATAGAATTCCACCCCTTCTCATGAGGAGGGGGAAATGCTCAGCAACATGCCCAATGGTTAGTGGCTTGAAAGGACATTGTACCTCTAGAAGCAAGAATGGAAAATATTAAAATTGTGTAATACATTCGAAATTTCCATAGGTCGCATGACTAGAATTTTTCATATCAGGGACATCAAACTGCAGAATTCCTTCAGGTGACGTTAAAAAGCAAGGAATCCATCATATTTTCACATACATGAGGTTCATAAATTTTTCAATTAAACGAGTAAATTATCTTAAATTTTACTCAAAAAGGCAATGCGGGATTCAAGATAATGTACAAAACAAGACACCAGCAATAATTTGGATGAATAACTCGCTTTAGTAAGATAGGAATTGAGACACAAGATGTTTGGTAAAAATGACATTTCTTCTCCTTTTTAATTTAAATTTGCCCAAAGTCATGCAGACAACGGTTATCAATTGAATGGATAACTCGCTTTAATTAAGATAAAAAATGAGACACAAAATGTTAAGCAAAATTAACATTTCCATCTTTTTTTATTTTCATTTTTTAAGAGAAATGGAATGCAGACACTCAGTTTCATACAAAATTAGCATAATCAAGAAGGCTATTATGACATATATCATTGGTTACTCACTGGTATTTGTACATAATCAAATACTAAAGTAACAAAACCTTTAAATGCACAATTTTAATATCCCTTTCAGAACAATACATCAACCTCCAAACATTAATAACTCAGAATTATGATTTGCATCATTAAAGTGTAACTAATTGACAGGTCTCTATACAAAGTTTCAGACAATCAATAAACCAATAAAAGATTATAATGGCTAAGATTATGTGAAATGACGAACCAAATATCTCTGGATCATTGATTTAGTATGGCATTTATCCTTGGTTACAAATAATCCTCACTGGTATTTGTCCATAATCAAATAATAAACCATTGAATACATACTATAATGTCCGTTTCAGAACAGAATATCTAGCCTCCAAGCAGTAATAAGTCAGAATTATGATAAACATCATTCCATGTGTAACAAATAGACATGTCTCTTATACAAAGCTTCAGACAGACAGACCATGATCCAACAAGATTATGATGGCTAAGATAATGCTAAACGAAGAACCAAATATACCTGGATCATTGATTCAGTAAACAAAGAACTACCGCAGGGGCAGCGAACCTTCATATCCAACTCATATGAATCTTTTAGTTCTTCTTTAGGTTTAATTTGATTTATCTCGGAGCTGCTTTGGCTTTTTGATGCTAAATCAGTTGCTCCAGGAATTTGCATTTTTCTGCACAAGCCCAAAGGACGTAATGATCCAATGCACGTACAGATGGACACTTAAATAGAAGGTCTTTATACAAGGTGTAGCAAATTGACTGTATCAAACCCAATCATAACATTTTTCTAGACGAAGAGTCACCTGTAGGTGTCATCAATAATTTTTGCCACTGCATCTTTTCCAATAGAATGTTTTTTTGCCCAAGCATGAGATTTAGAACCTGCAGAAAGTGGGAATGGTCATAATGGATATAATTAATACATCAAAAATGGCGGATTATAGTCCTAAGAACTTCTAATGACTGGACAAGCAACTGAAATATGCATTTCATGCCGCAATACATCTACTAAATGTCAACAACAGAAAATGAAACATAGTAGGTCAAGTAAAGCAGACAAACTATAACTTTGCGAAATAATCCATAGGAATATTGCAGTCCCAGTTCATTCACTGAAGGGAAAATTGGTCATCGTGTCCACATTGGAGTCTACGGAACAATCCATAGCAGTCCAACTATTTCATCGAGTCAAAAGCACCAGCAAAAGTCAGCATCAACCCATGATACGCAGGCATCCACTGTAATTATCTAATAATGTGAGCTTGATCTAGAACTTCCTCTCTACATTAACCAAGCAAAATCACTTGACTCTGGTGATAAACCCCTAACCTACAGTGTGGAACTGTCTGATAATTGGAGGAAAAAATCAATTTAGCCTAATAACATGGGAAGGCTAATGGCTAAATTGAACCTAGTTCTACCATAAAATGGACTTGATATAGGTTCTGGATCGGTATTGTTATGAATGGCCTGCTTCAGAAGAGCACAGCGACAATAATAGACTATGGACATGAAAGAATTCAAGAAGAATGAGACACTGGGTTTGACTAGCAACATAAAAAACATGGACACAATGAAGGTGCCTCACACAAAAATAATTGTAAAAGAATATCAGCACCACAAAGAGTGAGAGATGTGTACATATAATTTGTTTAATACTCCTCTACCTAGCTCTTCAGTCTCTTGCAGCCTCTAAAAGGAAATGGACTTTTCCGCCAAAGTCTTCACAAAGTCTCTTGCTTTTAACAAGAATTGGGCGTTCAGTTCAAGGTATTATTAGATTTAGCTACGAGCTGTACTAAATCAAACTGACCCAAATTTTTCCCATTGGTACTGAGTAATGCTTGGACTATTTTGCATTGGAACTTTAAAATTCCACTCAATCAACTATTTTGGCATTCA
The DNA here is from genome assembly GCA_030789695.1 of Scilla litardierei. Classification (NCBI taxonomy): domain Eukaryota; kingdom Viridiplantae; phylum Streptophyta; class Magnoliopsida; order Asparagales; family Asparagaceae; genus Scilla; species Scilla litardierei. The sequence continues at coordinate 137,691,105 of CM061137.1, forward strand.
TTATAATGTCATTAACAATTTTTGAAATTTGTGAAATTTGTATGTATGTCACATAAGCATGTGAACCATTAAAATACTTAAATATGCAGGCAAGACAGTTTCATCATACTAAAATGATAATCAGCTCCCTTAACCTGATATATCATGTTAAATTCATTACTAGCATAATAAACAATTGCAGATCAGTGGGAATGGACTACTCTGTAGAGGAGGAAAATGACATAATGTCTTATCACCATTCTAAAGTACCCTCATAGTAGAACCCTAAAATTTTACTAACTTGGTTGTTGTCGGTTATCCTACAATTGCAGTTGCAGAAAGGACCACATGGAGTTAATGTATCATCTTCATCTTCATCTTCATCTTCATCTTCATCTTCATCTTCATCTAAAATGAATGAACGAAAGGGAAGAGAAAGAGCCAGAGATGGCAGCAAGGGAGACGACTCAACTAAACTTGGGATCTAACAAGAAGCTCGAGAGGATTTAATTGGGAGATCACACTTTAACCCTGAATCCTTGATGGCGAGGATTTCTCTGTAAAAGTGGTGAACATGGGTATGCCGTGAAGATCATGATTACTTATGCATGGGGCTTTCTGATGCTGGTTTGTGTGAACTCTTAAGTAAGCATGTGGCTTATGCATGGGAGAACTTCGTGTACATTGTTGCTTATATTGGTAATCTGGTACATGCTGCCAAGGTTTAAAATTACCTGGGAGCTTAAGCACTCCGCATAGACGGTTAGAGGGTGATAGCTGCTCTGCTTTGCTCAACTTAAGAAGTAGGGTATCCTAACCCTACTATCACAATAATTATACACCATAATACTCTTAAAAGTACTGCATGTTAAACTAGAACATTAATAGAATAATCCAATTAAGGTTCACCATCATTATTTATCATAATTATATGCCATCGAGCCTTAAAGCCTTATATGGAATGTGTTTATCCTGTACCAAACGGTAATTATAAAATCCTGATTGACTTGACAATGATATAAGCACTAACAACGTTCTAATTAGCAGAATTAGCAAGTCGAGCCTGAAGCTATTAGACTATGATTAGAGAACTCTATTTCGGTTTAAATTTTTGGGTTTGACAAATTTCACTAGTTTTATTAGGTTTGATTTAATTTTTAGTTTATGATTTACATATATGTATTTATTTATTTATTTCAAAGTTATATTGTAAAAGCCCATTCTTTTAAAGGAAAGCCCGGCCCAATCTCCTTCTCTTTTTCTCTCTTTTTCTCTTTTTCTTTTTCTTTTTCTTTTCTTTTTCCCCGGCCCAGCCCAACCGCAGCCTAAACCCCACTTCCACGCGCGTGCTTGCACGTGTCCTTCCCCCTCTCTCTTTCTCTCAATCTCTCCCCTCTCTATCGTCCCTCCCCCTCTCTCGTGATCTCACTATAAAAGAAAGCCTAGCCCAATCTTCCTGTCTTTTTCTCTTTCTTTTTCTTTTCTTTTTCCACGGCCCGGCACAGCCCAACCGCAGCCTAAACCGCACTTCCCCTCACATGCTCGCACGTGTCCTTCCCCCTCTCTTTCTCTTTATCTCGATCTCTCCCCTCTCTAGCGTCCCCCCAGCTCTCTCTTGCGATCTCACTGAGACGACGAAACCTAACCGACCTCTCTCGCTTCCTTCTGCATGAATGAAAGATAAATAGCAACCCAGTGTCCATCTCCCTTCCTCCACCTCACTCAACATCTGGCGTGGCTTAACGAATGCTCCACGATCGAGATCGTGCGATTTCGCCATGACCTCCAACTGTTCTGATGCCAACCTCCTTCGTGGCAAAACCACGGCTCCTCTTCCCCTTCTTCAAGCTACATAGGTCACTCTCTTCCTCTACAAAGAACTGTGTAATTTTTAGGGTTTCGGTTTTTAAACGGAAAATTTATTTTCAAAAGATTCTAGGGTTTTTATCTTGAGTTGAGTTCAGATCTTACTTTGGAGCTCGATTTTCAGTCCGGATTCTTCCGGCGATCATCGATGCTTGCTAAATCACTTTAATTCTTTAATTTTTGGTTTAAAATTTGTGGTTTTCATTTGCATGCTTGCGATGATAGTTCTGAGCTAGACTCGGGTGTCTTCGGGACTTGACAGCGACCCCATCGTTGCCCCTAGCTGTGTCGTGACTGTCCCTTGGGTTTTTGGTTTTTGCCGTGGCCTTTTGAGGCTTCCTTGCCCATGCACATGATCAGTTTTAGGGTATTACCCCACTACCGAGACTCGTCGGCTTCCTCGCTCCTTTACCGTGACTTATGGGCTCCCCTAGCCTTTGTCGTGTCTCCCCTTGACCTAGTCGTGACTCATTTTGGTCACCTTGCCCTAGGTCATGACCGATCGATGTGGTTTTCCCCTGTCGTGACTGTTTTTTTATTTCCAATGCTGATTTCCTTGGACGATGGATGTAAATATTGTCTTGATGATATTATGGCTAGTGTCAAGGCTTGGTGGTGGCCATGAGTTGATATTGGGACCCAGGGATTTGACATGTATGTCGAAGTTGGCCTAGGTTATCCCATGATTGTAAATGAGGGTTTGACCACTAAAGGCCGTTGGAAATTATAGGATCTATTGCTTGTTGGATCATATTTAAGGCTACTACCTGAAGGATCATTTACCGCCTGTGGGATCATATGTTACTGCCTGAAAGATCATATAAACCCATGAATACATGGTTCGGTCACGTAAAACGATCGCTGAAGAGAATTATCTAAGCTCACCACAGTTGTATCTCCCCGCTTTGTCCATTTCCACATATTTCAAAATTGCTGCATTGTGCGCTACTTGACTTCCAAATTAGCTTGAAGTTACTACCTATGTCTCAGATTTAGACTTTCTAGCAGGCTTAGAATACTTTAATTGTTTTCTGTCGTGCATGTGATTCATGATACATTTTTAAAGTAATATAACTTACGTATGCTCCATTTCTAAATTAATATCAGAACATGGTAAAGTTAGTTACATCTGCCAATTCTCAGCTCATTTTTAGGCCCAGTCGACTAATAGGCTGTAAATGAGAGTTTGACCACTAAAGGCCGTTGGAAATTAAGGATCTATTGTCGATTGGATCATACTTAAGGCTACTGCCTGAAGGATCATTTACCGCCTGTGGGATCATATGCTACTGCCTGAAAGATCATATAAACCCATGAATATATGGTTCAGTCCCCGTAAAACGGTCGATGAAGAGAATTATATGAGATCACCACAATTGTCCCTCCCCTGCATTGTCCATTGCTCCATATTTCAAAATTGATGCAATATGCGCTACGTGACTTCCAGGTTAGCTTGAACGTACAACCTATGTTTCAGATTTAGACTTTCTAGCATGCTAAGGATACTTTAATTGTTATATGTCATGCATGTGATTCATGATAATTTTTAAATTAATGTAACTCATGTATGCTCCATTTTTAAATTAATATCATAGAATGGTAAAGTTAATTACAACTGCCAATTCCCAGTTCATTTTTTAGACCTAGTCGATTAATAGGCATTTCTGGTCGACTAATTTTTGGACTGACAGTTTTGTTTTACGAACTGTTTTACGCCGTTCTTAGACAGTTATTCGGGATTCCCTTTGGCCTATAAATAGACCACAAACCCTCTGCCATTTTTACGGGATGATTCACTCTCTCTGTCTCTCTCTCTCTCTAAAACTTCTCTTTCTCACTCTGAAAGAGAGTGAGTTTTTTTTATTTTCATTTGGAGTTATACTGCCCAAATTCTGCTTCATTGAAAGTCCATCTTCAAAATTGTTTCTACAAAATTTCTCATCAAGAAACCTTGAAGATCTCTCACCTTCCTTGAAATTCAAATCTCACATCAAGGCTATATGTGATATTGTTTCTTGCTTTACTTTTTCTTTGGATGAATCTCTTGATGAAAAATCTTCAAGAGATTTGAATCAATATCACCTATAGCCTATAACTTTAATGCTTCAATCTCTACAGACCCCCTAGCCCAGCCCAAGTGCTTCAATCCTTCTCTCCACACTTTCTCTCCCCCTTCTCAGTTCACTATCACCCAAAGAGAATGATGGCAAAGACGATGACGAGCCTCACTGAATGAAAATGATGACAGCAAAAAAATACAACGATGAAGACAGGCAAATGTGATGACGGCAACAACGGTTGTGTACAATTTCGTCAAAATAAAATCTACCAAGATCTCTTCTTTATTTTTCAATTTCATCATGAAATTCAGCTCATATGCTGAATTTTTTTGTTTTTTAATTGGTTTTTGGGTTTTTTATTTGATTATTGTTATAAACGGGCTTTTGGTGGGCCTACCCGTTAGTGTGTATCCACCCATTATGTAACCCTACCACTATAAATATAGGACTATGGTCTCCATAGCCGCCAAGTTTACAACACGTTATCAGCACGCTCGAAGCTAAGCCGAACCCCTGCCGACGGACGGACGCGACGCGAACGGGCTTCCTTCACCGAACGTCGCTAGATCCGGCGGGTAGGATCTAGATATAACTTTCTCCCTAGATCTAAATTTTGCATATGCGCATATGTGGTGATTCAACTTTTTTTTGGATCAATCGATCAAAAATATACCGTTTTTATTGTTAAAAATCACCCTTTTTCAATAAAAACGTATTTTTGGAAGAACAAAACTGGTTTTCCCCAAAAAAATCGGAATTTTACCCATTTTTTTCTCCAAAAATCGCCAAAACCCTAAAAAGGGTTCACCCACGCCCCCCCCCCCCCCCCCCCCCCCGCCGGCAGCGGCGGGGCCTTCCCGCCGTCGCTGCGGCGGCGAGAACCCCCCGTCGCGGCAGGCGGGGGCTTCCCCGCCGCCTGCAGCGGCGGGCAACCCCCGCCACCCGCCGGCGGCCCCCCCCCCTCTCCGCCGCCTGCTGCGGCAGACGGGCCCGCCCGCCAATAGCGGGTACGGGCCCGGCGTGCGTACCCCAAAACCCTAACTAGGGTTTCTGACCCAGAAAATTTTTTCGAATTTTCAAAAAAAATTTCAGATTTAATTGCGATTCCTTTTCGTTATAATCTGGACCAAATTACATGTGATTTTTACTCATCGCAATTATATTTGGATTTATGATTTTCTTTAAAAACGTTTAAAAATTAAGAAGATCCTGCGACCGCTCTGCCGTTAGTCAACTAACCTAACGGTGTATGACGTTGCCTAGTGGTCCAATAATTTTTAAACTGTAGATTTCATTTTCCATTATAAACTGCCTGTGATGAATAAATAAATTGCCTGTGATGTATAAACTGCCTGTGATGATGCCTGCTGCATTATAACTGCCTGCGACGAATGATTAATATTTGCTGTGGTTTTGGATCGGCTAGTGATCACCATTTTACTTTTCATGCATTATTTTACTTTTTTTTGAGAGAAAAATGTAGTGAGGATAATTTTGTATAATTACAAGCCCGGCGGACGCCTCAAGAAGATGAAGGACTATTCCAGAAGAATAGGGGCCCCACGGGGGTTCCCGAGTTGTACTTTCTTTCTTTTTGGGACTGTAATGGACTGTAATTAATTATGGTGATTAACCGATCCACGCAGCAAATATTTATGTCTGATGTGCTTGATTATTTATTTTTCTGTGAAAATATCTAATTAATGCTATCTTTTTACATGCTAGAGTGATAAATGGCCAAAATTACGAGCGTCGATTTCGACGTTTTGGATGCTTCAGGAAAGAATTACTTAAGCTGGCAGTTGGATATAAAATTCCATCTGCGAGCACAGGGATTGAGTCACGCCATCGCCTTAAGCGATAAGGTTTCTGATATAGATAAAGCGAAAGCAATTATCTATATCAGACGCCATATCGATCGGACCCTGAAGACCGAGTACCTAACGGTGGAAGACTCGTATGAGTTGTGGACCGCCCTCGAGGACAGGTATAAACATCAAAGGGATGTTATACTACCTCGAGCGCGATATGAATGGGAGAACCTCCGTCTCCAAGACTTCAAGTCTATTGCCGAGTACAACTCGGCACTCTTTAGCATCACCTCACGCCTGAAGTTGTGTGGTGAAAAGGTGACGGAGGAACGCATGTTAGAGAAGACGTATACATCCTTCCATGAGAAGGATGTCATACTGATGCAACAGTATCGTGAACGAAAGTTCACAAAATACTCTGAGCTTCTCTCATGCCTTCTGATGGCAGAGCAGAATCGTGACCTCCTTCTAGCCACCCACAACTCACGCCCTACCGGCACTGCTTATGCGCCTGAAGCGCACCACAGCTCCTTCCAAAAGAAAAGGGGCAACTTCAAAGGCAAACCTCAGAAGGGTAAGACCATGAAGAAGCAGGCTCGAGGACCCCCTCCAAGAAACAACCAAGAGGGAAAGAAGAAAAATGTGTGGAAAAGAAAAGACGACGGCCAGACTTCTGCCCCCAGAAAGGACTGGGAAGATAAATGCCACGGGTGTGGCATGACTGGACACTGGTCCAGAAATTGTCGTACTCCACGCCACCTTCAGGAGTTGTACAAAGCAAGCCAGAAGCAAGCTGAGACAAACCTGGCGGTTCAAGAAAACATGGCACCAATCAGGTTCATCGCTGAGGACTTCTCCAACGATGACCTGCTCGACTGAGGACATTTATCTACTTTATATATGCATTGTAATTTTTTCCTTTTGAGAAACAATTTATCTGCTTATCTCTGGCATGTTTAAGTACTTTTCAGACATCAACTTAATTTTCGTAGTATATTCCTTTGTGTTTTTGCCTTATACTGCGACATTTTTCTTTTAAAATAGATGGACTTTAAATGCCTAGTGGACAGTGCCTCTACGCACACGATACTCCAAGACATCTGCTTTTTCCAAAGCATTAATAAATACGATGGCACCGTAAATACGATTTCCGGTCCATCAAGTATCATTGAAGGATCAGGGGAAGCACATTTTATGCTCCCCAACAGTACAAAACTACTTATAAAAGATGTCCTTCTCTCCCCTAGCTCGCATAGAAACATGTTAAGCTTTAAAGATATCCGCTTAAACGGATACCACCTAGAAACTGTGAGCAAAGGAAACAGTGAATACCTTGATGTAACGTCTCATAAAAACGGTGCTAAAAACACCGTCGAACGTTTTGAGGGACTCCCGTCGGGTCTCTACCACACAAGGATCAGAGCAATAGAAGCAAACACATTGGAGCACTAGAAGTGCCAAAATCAACCAGAATTCAAACTCTGGCACGATAGACTAGGACACCCTGGAAGGAATATGATGCGTCGCATCATATCCCAATCCCGTGGAATTAATCCGAAAAGCCTGACGCTACTTCGGAAGGGTGCAAATCCTTGTCCCCCTTGTTACAAAGGGAAATTGATTACGAGACCATCCACCCTGAAGGTGGACTCTGAGTCTTCAAGCTTCCTAGAGAGAATACATGGTGACATTTGCGGGCCTATTCACCCCGCAAGTGGACCATTTCGGTACTACATGGTACTAATCGACGCATCTTCAAAATGGTCGTATGTGTGCCTCTTGTCCACCCGCAACGTAGCCTTTGCAAAGCTACTTGCACAAATTATAAAATTGCGGGCACATTTCCCAGACAACCAGATCAAGAAATTGCGTCTGGACAATGCTGGGGAATTCACCTCACAAGTCTTCCTAGACTACTGCCAAGCAACCGGCATAGAAGTTGAACATCCTGTAGCTCATGTTCACACCCAGTACGGGTTAGCCGAATCTCTCATAAAGAGACTACAATGGATCGCTAGACCATTGTTAATGCAATGCCAGTTGCCGGTATGTGCATGGGGACATGCCATACTGCACGCTGCATCGCTGATAAGATTACGACCGTCAGGTAGTCAATCTTATTCTCCGATGCAACTTGCATATGGGAACCCGCCCGATATCTCTCACTTGAGGATATTCGGATGTGCTGTCTATGTCCCCATAGCACCACCATAGAGAACCAAGATGGGTCCTCAATGGCGTCTTGGTATCTATATTGGCTTCGACTCACCATCGATCATTAGATACCTCAAACCCCTTACAGGGGACGCCTTTAAAGCACGTCTAGCAGATTGTGAGTTTGATGAAAGCATTTTTCCAAAACTAGGCATTAACACACAGAAGCCAGAAGCTTCAAAGACCATTACATGGGACACAAAGACTTTATCCCATTTTGATCCGCGCACAAATCAATGTGAAGAAGAGATCCTGAAGATCCTTCAAATTCAGAACACAGTTCACATTTTACCGGATAAATTCACTGACAACCAGAAGATTGTCAGATCACACGTCTCTGCTGCAAATACGCCAGCAAGGATTGACATACCAAAAGATGGATGCAATCCACCTGCAGCAGAAGCAGCCATACCTCAACAAAAAAGAGGACGACCCCCAGGCTCCAAAGATAAGAATCCTCGAAAGAGGAAAAATCCTGGAGCAACAATAACGATACCACCACAGGATGCTGAGCTCAGCCCAGCTACCTCTCCACTCCTAATAACCCCTGAAGAGGAAAATATAGGAGAAATTTCATTAAACTATGTACGTACCGGGGAGGTACTGGACAGAAAAAGCACAATCATCGATGATAACTTCGCGCTCATTATTGCCACTCACGTCACTGAATACGACGATGAGACCGATCCACGCTCTCTAGCAGAATGTAAACGCAGAGAGGATTGGCCAAAGTGGAACGAGGCAATAGGAGTAGAGCTGGACTCACTCTCGAAGCGCAAAGTTTTTGGACATGTAGTCCTAACACCAAAAGGTGTTAAATCTGTGGGATATAAATGGGTATTCGTGAGAAAAAGAAACGAGAATAATGAGATCGTGCGCTATAAAGCGCGCCTTGTTGCACAAGGTTTCTCCCAACGACCAGGAATAGACTATGACGATACCTATTCCCCGGTCATGGATGCGATCACTTTCCGTTTCATTATCGGCCTATCCACGGCACGAAGGAATGTCTGGATATGCAGCTCATGGACGTTGTGACTGCATACCTATACGGAAATATAGATAAGGACATCTATATGAAAATCCCAGACGGATACAAACTACCGACAAAAATGACAGAAAGACCTCGGGACGTCTATTCTGTCAAACTCCAGAGATCACTGTATGGTCTAAAACAGTCAGGTAGAATGTGGTACAACAGACTGAGTGAATTCCTAGTGCAACAAGGATTCACAACAAATGAAGTCTGCCCTTGCATCTTCATACAAGCAAATGGAACAGGATTCGTAATTATCACCGTCTACGTAGACGACTTGAACATCATCGGATCTCCTGCAGAGATAGATGAGATATCCAAAAGTCTCACACAGACTTTTGAGATGAAAGACCTCGGCAAAACGAAGTTTTGCCTAGGCCTACAAATTGAACATTTAAGCGGAGGAATCCTGTTGCACCAATCGACATATACAAAGAAAGTGCTGAAAAACTTTCTTATGGACAAATGTCATCCGCTTAGCACACCAATGGTCGTCAGATCATTGGATGTTGAAACAGACCCCTTCCGACCGCTGGAAGAGGGGGAGGAAACACTGGGTCCTGAAGTACCCTACTTAAGTGCAATTGGAGCACTCCTATACCTGGCAAACTGCACGCGTCCCGATATAGCGTTCGCAGTAAATCTACTAGCCAAATACAGTTCAGCACCCTCAAAGCGCCACTGGAACGGAGTGAAACAACTTCTGCGCTACCTCCAAGGGTCTGTAGACATGGGACTATACTTCAAGAAAGGTGTATCCACCAACCTGGTTGGTTACGCAGATGCGGGATACAGGTCCGACCCACATACCGCAAAGTCCCAGACCGGTTTCGTATTCACATACGGTGGGACGGCCATCTCATGGAGATCCGTGAAGCAGACATCCACAGCGACCTCATCCAACCACTCCGAGCTCATCGCGATCCACGAAGCTAGCAGAGAATGCTTCTGGCTTCAATCAGTCATCAACCACATCCTCAAGACCACCGGCCTGAAGACGGGAGATCTTGGGCCAACCACCATGTACGAAGACAATGTTGCCTGCATCGCTCAACTACGAGGTGGCTACATCAAAGGTGACAGGACAAAGCACATTTCCCCCAAGCTCTTCTGGACGCATGAACAGCAAGTGGACAGCCAGATCGACATCCAGCAGATCCAGTCCTGCAACAACCTGGCTGACCTATTCACTAAAGCTTTGCCTCGTAGTACCTATAGAAAACTTGTACTAGGAATTGGGATGAGACAGCTGAGAGATGTACAAGCCTGAAGCTTGTACTTATCAGGGGGAGTTAACGTAGTGATGTACTCTTTTTCCTTGGCTGTTGGTTTTTCCCACTGGGTTTTCCACAGTCAAAGGTTTTAACAAGGCAGCCACATTAACTCTGGATCCAGAAGTATCCACCACTGATGTTATCCATCGATCAGGGGAAGTTATAGAGACTTGTACTCTTTTCCCTTAGCCACTGGTTTTTCCCACTGGGTTTTCCTTGGCAAAGGTTTTAATGAGGCAAGCACTCTTAAACTTAGAGATCCAGAAGTATCTCCAGCCCCATCATCAAATAAGCTTCATGAACCCTGAAGCGTTCACCATGGCTTACAACAATGGATGGATAAGGGGAAGTGTTATAAACGGGCTTTTGGTGGGCCTACCCGTTAGTGGGTATCCACCCATTATGTAACCCTACCACTATAAATATAGGGCTATGGTCTCCATAGCCGCCAAGTTTACAACAATTATCTCAATTTTTGACCTTTTAGGGGTTTGGTCTGAAACCGAGATTTGCACATCATTTTGATTCAGTCTTCTTTGGAACCGATCTTAAAGGTTGTGACCAAAACTTCAATCCATGAAATAGACAATGTCATCTGCCACCACTAGGAAATTAATGGCATTCATTGATAACATACTACCTTCACTGTCACTTACCATTAACCCCATCACATAAAGTACAATGATCTTTTAATTTTGTTATTTCTTTCAACATTCCGTTCTCAATCTATTTTCTTTATTTTGGTCTTCCTCCTTTTTGAGAATAATGCATGATACGTGTAGAATTATATAGTTATTATTTGTGTTATTTATTTTCAAAATTCTTCTTAAATATTCTCCATAATATTCCAGCTTTAAAATAAAGATATGCATATTTTATGGACTCCATACCCACATCAATTAATGCGAACACAGATAGCAATAATTTATTTTCGACTCAATGAAATATTTGTCCGCATGATGTCGGTTTTTAAGTGGTATACGTTCCGTTTTTAATTAATATGCAGTATTTACCTATGTTTAAAGTTCTTAATGTTACTCATTATTATTGTAGGGATTAATGTAGAGCAGGTGGCACCTGATCCAAAGGATCAGGTGCAAGACACAAAGGGGTGGGGGCCCAACGAGTACAAGCCCATGTGGGGGCTTGTACTTTCCACCTTTTTTGTGTCTTGCCACCTGATCAGGTGGCAGCTTTTCTACATTAAATCCATTATATCCATTATTGTAATTATATATGCATAATAGTAGTATAAAACCAATCAGCAAATTCTGCTTCTTTGTAAATTGATAATATATATTTTGAACTTTGTACTATAAGTATTAAGTTTCATGAATCAACATAAAAATATGAATATAAGTGTTATGTGAAATATTTGAATCCAATTTGCAACTGCATCTAAGCGAATATCTGACTCAACGGGAAATCTGTCCACATAGTATCTGCTTTTAAAGTGGAACATGTATGAATATCATGATATCCGTTCGGAATACACTCCGTTTACACCTCAAATACTGAGAAAGCAGATAACCATGATCATGCCTAACCACTAAGTGTTCACCTAGGCGCTTTGGCAGCAAAGTTGTTAGGTTGTTTCACTTTTGCGCGCTTTTAAACCATTGGAGTTGACTCTTGTGATATTGTTGAAGTGTTGTCTCCAGAAACATGTTTTTTTACTTGTATAGGCATATGAAGATGAGGACTGACTAATGATTCTTCAGCATTGTAGCATGCTGTATTAGTAACTTGTTTAAGCACTTTTCTGCACATGCCATGCATGCATCATAATAATGACCTACCAGTAAATTTCTGAAGACTAAACCATGATGGCTCTCAATGTGTCCCTCCACAAGAATTGCATTGTGCATGCCTTTGATAAGGGCCCATTGACGGGTGACTTAATAGTGGTGAAACCCAACCAATGATATAGAAGCAGCTAGCAATGGGGGCATTAAAGCTACTGCCTAGCAACTTGCCGCCGCCGAAAAAATAAAGTAAAATAAATTCAATGTCCTTTCAACATGCAAGGCAAAGAGAGTATCCCTCCCTCTCCTCTGCAATAGGCAGAGGTAGTGCGGCATCCGACGACTCTGCCGGAGCTCTAAAGACGACCAATCATTGACAGATCTTCCTTTCTCTCTCTCTCGTTCTCTTCCACTCTCACACATGCTTTCATACAATCTCTCTGTCATTCCAATTCCCAAATAGTGCCATTGATTCAGCGACGCTCGTAGTCAAATGACCAGAAGGCCCTCCTACACCTAGGTGGTCAACTGAGCTGATTTTCAAAACAATAAACCCAGGTTAACTAGATGTGATCTCTTAACCATGATGGGACATGGCCTACCTAGTTTCTAATGTATAGAACTATTTTAAAGAATTTATTTTGGATTTACTTTGTTTGTTCATGTGTATTATTTCTTGGTTTGAAAGTCAAACCGTGCTGCATGGTTCATTCTATGCATCATAGTTCATTTGTTCACAGAATCTTAACTCACTCTATCATATAGTATCAGTTGTGGGTAATAAAATATTAAGGACCTGGAGTATTGTGGCATAGATGGACATTTAAGAAGATTCTTGTTGATCAGGTGGGTTAGTCTGTACCATCATTTATTTTTGTATGTTAATTGCAACTGGTTGTGATGTATAAACACAGGTATGTAATGGGTTTTCCTTTTACCAATTAAAATTTTAAAATTGTGAAGTTATGCCTAGTATGTTTTGTGGCAAGAATTTTTCCTAGCTTCTAAAGGCTTCACTAACAAATTCTAGTGGTAGGACGCGGCGGCCTTGTCATGTACCCCACCTTAAAAATAATATAACAAAAAATATGATCTCGGGATTGACAGATGGCACAAATAAATGGAGAAAAATATAAACAATGCTTAAAAGTAGCCAGAATAAACCGATCGCTAAAATGTCAAAAAGGCAAATATTAAATACCCACGAGTAGAATCAGTAATGCCAAAACTACAAGTACAAACCAACCAAAAAAATATTGGCATAGAGCTCACTTCACCGTTACATTGTTGCTGGCAGGTAATAAGAAAATATAAAACGAATGTTGTGGATTGGATGAACATTCAGGGAGACTCTTTTTAAGCTGGAGTGACATTGGGGTTAGATGGTACCAGCCGTAAGTTTGAAAAAAAGGTGACTCCAGAGTCCAGACATGTCAATAACTAGAAAACCTCAGGACAAGGCTTCAGATATGATGATTCCGGAATTCAGATGTCGGCCATGTTCCCATGACTGAATAAAACACCCAAGAAACTTCTAACATGCTGCCAATCAAACTCACTTTCCTATGTCCATTTTTCCATAACATTTAAAAAGACAAGAAGAGAAGACATTAAAAAGGAACTCACATGTTAGACACAGCACAACAAATTTCAAAATATAGCAAAAGCAACAGAACAGTACCTTGTTCATCCGCGAGCAATGACAAGATTTTATCCACTAATTCCTGCAAATTAAGGAAAACAAGCACAGAGAAAAGTAAACACAGTGCTATGAATAATAAAGCACAATGCATCAACGGCTGTAGTATCTATTCATTCACAAGATAGAACTATTATAAGGCAATGCTTATAGATGGACTAATAAATAATGCAAATATATTCCTCAAATAGGATTTCCTTGTCAAGAAAGTGGAATTTGTTATTCTAGTCCCCCGCCGAAAACCCCAGCCCCACTCCTACTCAAAAGTTATGTTTCACGAACGCTGAAATGTCAACGCAAGGACAACACAATGCAAGACGGTCACACTGCAAATTCTAAAAGGTGTACTAAAATTAGAACTATCATGTCCGGTATGTACGTCCAAATGGTGTGTTAGACATGTGTCCGATATGACATGGATCCATGGTTCAATTGTATGTGCTGCCTAGCTCAGACGTCAAAAACCATGTGAGCTTAATGGCTTAAATGGTCATCTTATGTTGTATTAGATCATCTCCTTGGGCTGACTTAAGTCCTATGGGCGTATTTGTCATCTTGCTAGGTCTAGCAGTAACCAACCCCTGTGTTATGAGAAAATAGACTGTGCCCCGTTAATACATCATATACATGATTTAATCTTTTTGAAACAAGGGTATATTGTGCTGAAGACTGATTTGATGATTAATCAAAATTCCAATCGACTATCGTCCTCTGGTCAATTTACAAGGGGAAATAAAATTATGACAAGTACCCTGTGTTAATCAACATGGTACAAATTTTATGGTTAATATATGACCCAAAAAAATTTGGTGTTTAGATCAATCCTGGACATGTTCAGCATCAGAATAGTTCTTCTCATTTTTGAAACCTTGACCCACACCTCCTAGAGTGTTGAGACATCTGTGATAGATGTTGCAGAAGCCACCACAGAGTACTTTTGTATTGTAAGTAGCATACTTTCTCTTGACTACCTGACTCCAGTTTTTATTCCACCTTGGAACATATGATGGAAGATTGTAAATATTTAGTTCTCTCGCAGAGCACAGGGTCTGGAAATGGTACTTTATACCGTAAGTTCTTTAACAGAACTACTACCATCCATGAAAATAGAGTCAAAGTATAGACTACGCACATCTAAAGCTTCAGATAATTACCAAATTAAAACAAATGGTTTCCTAATTGACCTTGATCTAATTCAGCCAAGCGCAACTAGTCCAACCACCATCTTTTTGGTGTGGCGCATTGAATAATCATTTCATTTGAAAATAAAGATTACCAAATTAAAGCACTTCATTGAAACCAATGGAATTTGATACCAACGAACATGAGCTTTAGTTCAGTTGCACCAATTCTGAAATTTACATCAAAAATCTCCAAGTTTTGTGAGGTAACATGGTAAATAATGGCTTCATAATCGCTGTTCATAAGGAGTACAGGAATAGATATTTAATATTAGTTATACCACAATGCATACAACACCCTAGTAGACATTTGGTTGTGTTGTTAATTATCATAGTATCACCAGCATGCAATCAGCGCATTAATGAACTTTTTATACCAGGCACTTGGACAAAAGGATAAAAGATCAAGCAAGCAGTAATATCTCTTAAAACTTACAGAATCATCAAAAGCCAAAGAGGAATGGGCTTATAATAATGGGTGACAATATTAGGCCTGGAAGGAAGCTTAAGAGAGTATCACTGCATTTATCATGCTACACAAAAAAAGAAACTGTCCGAGTGTTAACCTGTTTCTTCCCTTGCTTAGGAAGCCCAAGCTGTGTCAAGACATCTTTTAGCTCCTTTATTCTGAAGTATGCCAACTTGTCCTGTGAAAAAGAGAAGTCAATGTCAATAATTCAAATAATAATAATAATAATGCTAATAACAATAACAACAACAACAACAACAACGCAGTTAGCATGCCTGTATATGGATCTATGAGTTAGATAAGTAGCACGTCCAAATAATACAAGAAGATTTTCCAGATAAGAATTTAAAGAAATAAACATGTATTGACGTTTGAAAAAACAAAGAAGAGCACCAGGATATTAAATATTGCTGTTAAAGCCTACTAAAATCATGCATAAGCTCCACCCCCGCTTTTGCTTTCCGCTTTCCAGGACGCTGTAGCCCGACTTTAATGTTTTTAATATTTTCATATTGCATGAATCATCTTACAAAGTTGAATTATTGCATATCAATTCTAAAACTCAATAGTATTAATGATCAAAAAATATTTAATATTTATAGAATATTCCATCCATCTCTTGCCTTTTTTTTGCTTCATTTGCTCTATTATAATGATCTTCTTCCGTTATTTTTTTAAAAATATCACTTGGTGCTTTTTGCCTCTTAAGCCCAAATAAAACCCTGCTCGGGTCAGTGGTAAGTATGCAAGAGTTGCTAGATTATCGCCCGGAAGCGGTGCGACACATCGCCGCCTGGATGTGGTATTAAATATGCAACGTTCACGTTTTCTAACGGACAGAAACAGAAACAGAAACAGGTAAATACATAACCAATAGATTAGATTAGCATCTTGAACATATAGTCTCTAACTAGAAAATAAAAAGGTACAAAAACTTTTTAATATTATGTTTAGGATGATTAATATTTTGTGCATTCAAGAGATTAAATGGGTCGGTGAAAAGGCTAGAGTAATCGAATCATGGGGCATTGTTATGTCCGTAAGGATAGAAATTGAAATGAGGTTAGAATAATAATTGATAAAAAATTGCAGATAATTATAATGTATATAAGAAAAAAGGGCGAAAAGAGTGCACAGTAAATTGATGTTAGGGGAAGAGTTGATGAATATTGTGAGCGATTCTACATCACAAACAAAAATAGATGATGCCAATAAACAATAATTTTTAGATGGATTTGATGGATGTTGTGCAAATGATACTTGTTGAAGAAAAGCTTTTTATTGGTGGTGACCTAAATGATCATATAGGCTGAAACAGAATGGGTTATGAGAGTGTGTATAGAGACTTTGTTTTCAGGGAAAGAATTGCGGTAGGAGACTATTTTGAACTTTTCCCTTGCCTATGATTTACTTTTATCCTACGACTGGTTTTTAAAAGAGATTCTCACTTGCTAACCTTTAAAGTGGTATCAAATGCAAGTCAAATAGATTTTTTTTCTCATTCAAAGGGTAGATCAAAGATATTGCAAAGACGGTAAAGTAGTATCATGAAAAAGTAACTATCCAACATAAAATTCTAATCCTAGATGTGCATCATACAAAGAGCTACAAAGTTAATGTATATCCTAGTAGTAAGTGATAGAAATTAAAGAATAATCCACAATGGAGTATCAAAGAAAGGGTTATCAATGAGTCTCAAGTGCTATGTAGATAATAATGACAGGCTGCATTAGAACGTTAACTTAAAACAATTTGGTGTACCTAAAAGTATTGCATCAACGTGTAGGAAATATCTAGATAGAATGATAAAAAGAAGTCTGATGTTAAAGCAAAATGTGACAGCTATAGAAATCTCAGAAGATGTAAGATATGATCATGTCTTAAATATATATAAATTAGATATGTAATAAGCTAAAAATTATCCAAAATGGCTAGATCCAATGTGCATGACGACACTTATAGGAAGTTAAATACAACAAAGGGAGAAAAGAACATCTATCGACTAACACTGACGAGTGAGAAAAAGCAAAATGGCTTGTGTGCAGTTGTTAAGCGCATTAAAGGCGAAAATCAAAAAAAAATTGATCAAAGATGAAGAGATGAGAGGTTTGTGAAAATATTGCTTTGACAAATTCTCTAATGAAAGTCATACTTAAAATATAAGAAATAATAAGATTTCCTCATAACAGCTAAATGCTAAATCATAATTTTATGTAGAAAATCAGTGTATGTGAGGTGAGAGAATCTTTTAAAAGAATGAAACTGAGAAATGTATGTGAACCAGATGAGATTCCTATTAATATGTGAAAATACATAGCTGATGTAACCGTTATATGGTTAGTAAATATGTTTAACAAAATTTAAGAATCAAATAGAATATTAAAAAGTGAATGGGTAGCACTTTGGTACCTTTGTAAAAATAAATGTAATATTCAAAGTTGCTCCAACTATCATTAAATTAAGTTCATATGGCATATCATGAATATGTGAAAAGGGGGTAATCAAGTTTGAGTTAAAAAAGAATGTTAACATATCACAAAATCAATTTGAATTCATGCACCAAGATGATCGACAACAGAGACAATCCACCTCATCAAGACACATTATGAAGCAATATATAGCAAGGAGGAGAGATTTGCATATAACCTTTATTAACCTAGAGAAACCCTACAATAGAATCCTAGAGTTTTATGATGCCTTAACAAAGAAGGTAGTCCATCTAAAGTATATTTTTAAATTCAAGATATGCATCAAGAAGCAGTCACTAAAGTGAATATTTGAGAAGTCACTATTGAGTTACATCCAAACTCGGCTCCAAGTCCCCTTCTCTTTACTATAGTAAATGATAACGCATTAGGCAAATTCAAAATAAGATGCATTGGTGTATGTTATTTACCGATGATATCATTTCGATTGATGAGATCAAAAGAAGTATAAATGCAAAGTTAGAACTTTAAGGCAAACATTAAAGACCCGCTGTTTCAGATTTAACATGAACAAGATCGAGTAAATTAAATGTAAATTTACTAGATTAAAGTGAAAATTAGAGTGAGACATAAATATCATAGTAAGATAAAGCAGTATGAGAAAAATATATTGATAAATACTTTAGATATCTCGGGTTAGTTATCTAAAAGGATGCAGAGATTAAGAAAGATATTTATAGAATCAAAGTAAGATGGTTGAAGTAGAGAGCCGTAACACGAGCGTTATGCGATCGAAATATACTGTTACAACTGAAGGGTAAATTTTACAAGACATCAATTAAACCGGCTTTGTTATATGGTTTGAAGTGAGGATATTACCAAGAAGCATGAATAGAGTATGAATGTGGTAAATATGCAAATGTTGCGATGGATGTGTAAAAATACTAGAAAAGATAAGAAATGATGATATTCGAGCGAAGATAAACGTGATCCACCTAGAGGATAAAATGAGATATTGCTAGAGATTGTTTGGCCATATACATCGAACACCTATAGATGCACCGATTAGAACATATGATTGTTGACATCAAGAGAAAGAGAAGTAAAGAGAAAGAGAAGTAAAGTAAATAATAAAGTGATATAAAGAATATGAATCCTAATTTGATAGAAACGAAAGCTTTAGATCATTATGCTTGAAAAATAAGTATCCAACGTTTCAATCTGACGTGATCACGATCCAACATTCTTTCTATTAAGTCTATAGAGCCGATCCTAATTTTTTAAGAAAGCTAAGATGATGATGAAGGACCCCCGATAACACCATAAAATCTAATGCATTGCCACTTTATTTCGCTTTTCACAACCTTAAAGCATGTGATGAGTTTAGTTACATGTGTCTAGTTAGGGCATAAGATTTACAAAAGAACTTTCCGTTGATGTCTTAAAAAGATATGGTAACACGACGCAATGAAGCCCCACCTTAGTGCCATGCCGCCATGGTAGAGAGATATAAAGAAATAAAAATAAAGATAACATGAGATAGAAATATCGTGAAAAATACGAGGGAGAACATTTTCAACGTCTTCATCACCCCCTCTCTGGCCATCGATTGCCTCCCATAGCCCTCGTACACACCACCACCTCATCACATTGAAAACATGTGAGGGCAAAAGCACGCATCAACTAATTATCAACGAGTGAAACCCGAGTTGCTTCTACTAAGTTAAGTGCTAGATTTTTCCTAAACCATCTCACGTCTCTCCAACTAAACAAGGCAAGGTAGCCACAGCGATGATGGACGGGGCAGTCGTTGGATGTTGTTGATAACCAAAGAAGTGGTAGTGAAGATGCATAAACAAATTCTCTCTTTCATGATCTCTCGAATGATGCAACCAAATTGATGATGCCTATGCCAACTAGGTGGTTGACTCCACCTAAGTGCTACCTAGGCACCCACTAAACTGCTTTTTAAAACACTACTTTCCACATATCGTAAAAATAAAAAAATGACATTAATAGTAACTAATTCTATATCTGGAATATGAAATAGTGGTAAGTGTTGTTTTAAAAATGATTGCACAGGCCAACTGCTACTTGATTGGGTGACTAACCTAGGCGGTCCAACCGCCCTAAGAATTCAAGCAAGTATCAGCCCGTATGAATCAGGCTAGTTGCTTGAATCATTGATGCGGCTGGCTTAAGCGGTTGCTTTGTAAAAGTTTTTTAGGTTTGGACCCGCTATGAAGTAAGAAATGATATTGCCCATGCACCCCTTGCTTCCCTTTCATATTTCTCCTATTAAATCTAACAACCAAAGGGAATGACGACGATGTATTCTTCCTTCTTATGTCTTATTTCTTCTCTTCTTCTTTGTCTTCTCATATTTTTATTTTTTTCTTCTCATTTTTCTTTCTTTTCTTATCATGTGGGATGTTATCATGATGTTGCTTCTGCTTATATGCTACCATCGTCATCACTTCCATAGCCAGCTACCGTAATCCTCTACTCCTTCCCTCATCCTTCCTCCCCTTCTCATCTTCTTCTGATGAAGCCATTAATGTTGATGAAGCCATTAATGTTGCGTCTGGTTGTAACAGCTTCAGAAAAAGAAAACAATAAGGGTATGAATGAGAGGAGGAAGAGAAACAATAAATATTTAAAAAGGAGAAAAAACAATAGGAATAGGGGCTTATGCACCGCCTAGGTGTGTAGGCCCTAGGAGCATCACATCCGCCTCCGCCTTCACTTTATAAAACGCTGGCGATAAGCCATTCCCAAGCGTCATGGTGATCATGTTTTAAAGCACCATAAGAAGAATGAAGGAAATTTCTCATCTATTTGTTTGGTGCATCAAAGGTGCAATTGTATGGGTTAGCTATCCCCTGCATATCTTAGAAGGCAAGAATCCAGTACATTTGGTATCGACAATGACTTAAATTAATTAGAAAATTAGTTCCGCACACACCTTGGGCAAAAAATTTATATACAACATGATCCATGATATATAAAGAATAAGAATACGACATTTGACTTTCCTATTGTTTTTTTTTAAAAGTGGCATGTGCGACCGCCTAGGGACCTATGTGGAGGCATTGGTCTAAGGCGGCGTGGTTAGGCGTTCTAACCCCAAAAAAATAAAATAAAAACATAAATGAACTTACCATGTCGCACATCCCCATTGCCGCGCAAGTCACTCCTGACCCACTTCCCTATAATATGATTAGGGCTGCCCTAACCATTAACCTTCATAAGCCCTACCCATTAACCAGCTTTCTCTCATCTTCCTCTCCACATGAAGCAGGTGTGGTACGTGGTAGCAGACCAATGGTAGCAAAGCAACGACATAATGACAGCACAGCATCAATGGGAGCCAGATAGACCAAGGGCAATGACAAGACATTGACGTAAGTAAAATTTTGCCTTAGCTTTTTTCCCCCTTATTTTGCAACCACCTCAGCGAGTTTCCACAACAAAAATTACATTGTAAGGAACAACTTAAAGTTGTGATGCATCTTGAATGAAATATTCCAATATGATCTCATTGCATTAAATGGCCCAACAAATTTGTTAGTAACCAAAGGAGATAGATGCAAGACAAAAGGTAATGCATTTTTATCCTTGAGTCTGATTCTTCTCGCTATACGTTTGGTAGATGAAAATTGTTTACGTGTGTTTTCTCACCACATCTCGTTGACCGTCGGCTGTATGGTCAACGTTGTCAAGAGGCCGACTTGAGGGTCCCTTGGGTTCGCCGAGCCCGCTTGTTCTCGGCACTGCGGAGCTGAGGGGAAGCCTCGGCTCGGTGAGTCGCGTTCGGCCTCGGCTGGATCGCGCTCGGCCTCAGCCGTATCCACGTCGAGGGGTAGCCTCGGTGCTTTGCGAGTTGGTCAGTACTTGATCAGTCGCCCACCTGACGACTGCGACGGCGATGGCCGACCGACGCTGAGGGGTAGCCTCGGCGCCTCGTATGTCTTCTTCCTGGACAGATGAAGAAACTCGTCAGGGAGGCCGGACCTAGGTTCCGGTCAAAGTCCCTCCGATGCCTAAGTCAGATCCGGGTCTGAAAGGATACTCGGCGGGGGAGATCCGGCTTGTGTGGAAGCCGGAACGTCAACCCAAGCGACGCGAGTCTTGGGGGAGGGAACAAATGGAGTGACGAAAGCCTAGGTCGTTGATGGAGTACCTCTGTGTTGGTTACCTGAGTTTCGATCCTCTATTTCGTCGTCCTGGCCTTCCCCTTATAGGGTCTTCCGCGATTGCCCCACGTCCTGCCTCTTCTCACGTCCCCACGATCCGCCTCCGCCTCCTCCCACTCGCACGTTGTCGTGGGGTGGCCCATTAACGGGTCCGTTAATGGCCATCATGGGATCGCGGATTCAGATGGGCGGTTAATCTGGCCGAATGGGGGCCAGTTGGGTGCACCCGAGGGCGAGGTGGCTGGGCCTCCCGCTCCGTCCGTGGGCCCCCTTCGGGCGGGCTCGCCTTCTCTAGTGGGCTTCTCCTTTGAGGTCGGGCCGTGGGCCGTCGTAGTTCGGGCCCGTTGATATTAGTCGTAACAAAAATTAATGAAGGTCAAAGTACAGCAACAAACAGTGTAGTGTCAACCACATCAGTGTTTCCAGAGTGAGCTAGTAGAAAACGGGAAATACTACAAAGTGCTGCAATGACTCTAACAACAATTAGGAAATGTCACCTGTTATATGCCCGCTCTAATGTAGTGCCAAAAACTCTACAAGTACAGCTCGTGAGAAATTCACATTCTGTGGAGTGGGGATTAAATGAGTAAAAACATGGTTGTCTTCTTCTATCTCAACATCCCCCTTGCTTTCATCCATACATTCTAAATATTTTTCCCTATTTGTGAACCATCTCATATCATATCTTGCACTACTTTTATCACCCAGTCCCTTTCCCTGGTCTACTAAAAATAACACTTCTGTGATCAGCCTGTCAACAAAAACTATCTCAAATTTGCCATGTGAATCATTCTTCTTCATTCAGAATCAGCAGTACGTAGCCAGCTACTCTGCTAAAGAGCAACCACCTTCTTCTTTACCTCCACAATCCATGTCCAAGTTTGTCTAACCAAACTGTCTCAGAGCCTGCATGCTTGCTTTTACTTTTGTTGTCTACGTTGGTACTAACGCACGCATTGGGACTAACCAAACAGCAAAATACAAGACTGGTTAAAACATATTTAACATATAAAAAAGTTCAATTCACTGAAGAGCAACAATCCGCAATTCAAACAACAACCAATGTAACTTCTAGCTGATCACCACTTGTGAAATTCATCGATTCATTTCTTGCAAGACAACATAAACCCTTTTGCAATTCCCAACCCACCCCCCCCCCCCCCCCCCCCCCCAAAAAAAAAAAAAAAAAAAAAAAACAACAACAACAACAACAACAACAACACACAATTGGCACAGATCATCATCAACGAGATCAAAGGACAAAGAGATATACCCTAACACTGGCCGCCAAATCCATCTCCCCAACGCCCCAGTACTGGGGAGTGACCGTTCAAATTGACCCCCGCTGCCGTCTCGATTCACCCAACGGGGGCAAAATACAACCAAATCGAGCCAAAATCCGATCAAACCGAATCGAGATCTCAACGCGCGATGACAACCCTATGCCTCCAGTGAGATGAAAAAAACTATCAATTTCAATTTAATCATTTTTCCCTTTTTGTCGGTGTTGGTAGTTAAAGCCCTCGCTGCTAGTCGTCGATGAATCGTAAGCAATCTCCTCTCTCTACTTTCGCTCACACCCTCGTCTTGTTTTTCATTTTATTTTTCGTCTATTTGATTGACCGGAACGAAGCACGCTGTCTCGGAGAAGCAGGATGGGGATTGCTAAAGGGGGGCTACCGCCGCGGACGTGTGCTCGCCGGTTCAATCCGATTTGTTGCGCCCTTTCAAGTCCGGTAGTTGCATTTCGGGAAAAATAATCATACGGCTGGTCAAAAACATAACTCCCTCTCGAGCATGTTTCTTTGGTTTGCTATGGATTTGGGTTTACGGTTGTTGTGAATAGTAAATCTTGAGTAGAGAGAATTAGCGTTTTGTGTTTCTTTTGGAGGAAAAGGTATTGGAAAGTGGTTTTGGGATTTGTTTGTAGGCCCCACAATAAAATAGTGTGTTTCTTTGGATTAAGTGGGATTTGTTATGAATAGGACCAATTGGGCCTATTGGGTATCCAACCACATGAGTGACCATTATGAATACTATATAAAGGAGGCTAGGGGTTTCCTAACCTCAACCTTCTCCAAACCTGTTTCTCGTTCACAACATGTTATCAGCACGATCACGCTCGTTGGAAAAGGCGGCGACGCGGGAGGAAGGAGATCCATCAACCGCTCAGTCTAAGAAGAACGTAATCCTCTCAACGGGGAGCGAAAAGGGCATCTTTCACCAACCATCGTCTAGATTCCCTCGTCGAATCTAGATGTAAATATCAAAACCTTTTAGATCTAAACTTGCGTTTCATGTAGATCTGCATGTTTTAGGATCAAAAAGTTTAAAAACACGGTAAAAATCACATTTTTATTTAGATCCGCATGTCTAAAAACAATAAAAATCAGTTTTTTAGAGAT
Source organism: Scilla litardierei (assembly GCA_030789695.1). Taxonomy (NCBI): domain Eukaryota; kingdom Viridiplantae; phylum Streptophyta; class Magnoliopsida; order Asparagales; family Asparagaceae; genus Scilla; species Scilla litardierei. The sequence goes on from CM061137.1 coordinate 137,715,466, forward strand.
CTAAATGATTGAAAAATCTGTTTTTTACCCCCCAACCTTGATCCATAACCCCACACGCCCGAAGGGCTAAACATCGGGCTCTACGAGCGCCGTCGGCGGTAAAACGCCGCGGCCATCGGCCGCGCTGCCTGACGCCGCGGCCATCGGCGGCGGCCAGCCGTCACGGCGGCGCGCCCCGCGGCCCCCCCTAGGGTTTAGCCCTAAACGGGCCAATTTTTCGGGGGAGGCCCAATTAACCCTAATGGGTTGTTTTCATGGCCCAAAAAGCCTGAAAATTAGCACATTTCACAAATAATTTTTCCTTTTTTTATTTTTACCCCCAAAAAGCCCAAAAAAAAATTAAAGAAATCTTAAACTTTATTTAAAAAATGAGATTGTTGGATAAGGAAATTTGGAAATGAGAGAAATATTAATAAACTAATATATTTAAAAATAAAACTTAAATTTAAAAACGGGAATTGTGCAAACAAAATTAAAAATAAAACTCGCTGGCCACTCGCGATTGGAGAAGGACGTGTCGGACCCACGTTGCAAACGAAAAAAGATTGTAATCCCCGCAAAATGCGGGGATTGTGCAAAGCGGAGGTGTTTTGCTCCACGTCAGATTGGAAGTTTTCTTTTGGTTTGTTTTTTTCGAACGTTTGGAACACAGCACCGTTGCTTTGCTCCACGTGGAATGATGTGAGGGGTGAATAGTGAATGCATTTCACTTTCCCCTCCCAAATCCACCGATTGGAACATGCCCCTAAACAATCCGTGCACATACATCCAAAAAATCTATTATACAAATGAGGATTTTTTTTTGAATCTTTGTCCTACATGACTAAGATAAAATGTTTAGGAGAGTCGGACGCCCAATGGAAGTGGTTGGGTGTGAAGTTGGGTGTTTTGGTGGAACCCCAAACAAAAGCCCACCACATTCGCCTTATTTGCAAGTTTGTCATTGTTTTTTCATAAAAAACAAAGACTCATCATCTTCCCCCTATTTATGGATTTGCAATCGCCCTTTTTTCCGCTTTGAACCCGTGTTTTTTTAGCTTTATTCCATGTTTTTGTGCCCATGTGACGACTTACCCATGGTTTCTTTTCACCGTCAGTATTGCGTCCGGGAGACGATTGTCCCCGTCGTTCTTGCGCTAGAGAGACGATTGCCCCGTCACCATTTCGCCTGTGAACCGACTATCCCCTCGGTTTCGCACCCGGAAGACGACCTTCGTCGTGCCCTCCGGGCACCGGCATTCGCTAGTCTACATACAATAGGGCACGAGACCCATACAGTTGTCTCGCTGCGTGCAAAATATGGTTCAAATTGGAAGATTGTGTGTGTAAGCAGCATCTTGTGATTTTTGGTATTTCTTGATTGGGTACGTGTTCTTGGTTATTTTGGTTTTGGATGTGTGTTAAATGGTTGGTGGTGGGTTTTTGAGTTTTTTGTTTTTGGTAGACTTTTGGTCTTTTGGATGTCATCACATGTAACATTCTTATTTGGATGACACCCTGGACAAATATTGCATCAACCTCACCAAATGTATACTTGACTAGAAACAACACGTGCACAAAGTGCACATGTACCAAAAACACTATACGCAATCGGGACGCTAGTCCCACACGGGTGTCTCATGGGTGCAAAGCAGGTTTCAAATTAGAAGAGTGGGTGTGAGTGTGGGTATCGGCTTGAGGTTTTTTGGGGTTTTTAATTGGGAGTTTGTTTTTTAGTGTTTTGGTGTTGAGCTTACATGTATTAGGGGTTAGGAGTAGGTTTTTTGGGCTTTTTTGTTTTTTGGTGGCTATCTTTGTGGTTTCAATGGTTCATAGCCACGTAGGACAAATGTCACATCAACCCCCCACATTTGTAATATAGCCAGTGCACGGGAGGTTTTCGGGGGTTATCACATAGTGCATGAGAAACCAAGAATAAACCCACACAAATGATGTGGGACCCACATGCAACCAAAAGAGAGAGAAAAGTGTTTATGTTGGGGTAAAATGGGGGAAAACATGTGTCAAATTGCAAAAAACTAACGATGAAAAGGTTAAAAAAAGTCGATGTCAGAACCGTAAATATGTGGAATAGTGATGGGCATTGTGATTTGATGAAAAAGCAATAGCAAGCTTGCAAATAAGGTGTGATATAACCCCCCCTCCAAATGGAGCAGGCCAAGCCCACGGCCTGGGGGGATTAGGCCCAAATCTGAAGGCCCCGCAAGCGTATCAAGTCGCGACGACCTAAAGTCAGGGAAACTGCTGACCCTCCACAATTGGGGAAACCGCTCCCCGGATCACGCCCATCTTGAACACCAGTCAACGCGTCATCACGTCCGCCTTCAAGTCCCTTGAAGGGACAATCAAAGCGAGCGGGCACGAAGGGGGAGATGATAGGACGCCATGAAGGAGTTGACATGCGGACTCATATAAGAGGGCAGAAGGACGAAACGCCAAGGGATCGAAGGCTGGATATCCAAATCTCAGGTATTCCACCTCTCCAAGACCTTTCTTCCACTTCACACATTTCTCATCCACAACTTGGCCTGAGGACTCGCGTATTGGTCTATCCGTGAACCTTGCTCGATCCCACCGAGCATCCTTCAGACAAGTGCTGACTAAGGCATCAGAGGGGTCTTGGTCGGAACCAAGGTCCGACCCCCTGATGAGCTTTCCCGTCTGTGCAGATCAAATGAGACTTCAACCAGCCGAAGCCACCATTCGGCGCTCCATCGTTTGGGTCCGAACGCTCTCGAGCCCAAGCCCGTTCGACCGATCGTTCCAGGAAACCGTCACTCTACCGAACCTGCCCTTCAGCACATCGACGCACAGATCTGCACATTCCCGCCCAATCAAATGCTCGGATAACCGACCCCGGAGGCCACACGCATCTCACGTGACCACGATGACCCCCGGACCTCCAAACTATTAACCAGTGGTAAGAAAACACCCCCGAAACATCTGGTACCGTCCGTGGGAACAAGATCATCTCCCATGTCATTCGCAGCAACCAATACGGAGCAGCACAACGATGGAGCGGCCCGAATGCCAACCATTCCAGAGGAGAACAGCTACGTCCAGCACGAAACCGAGCACAGCCGCTCTACAGGAGAAACCGACGACTCGCGCTCGGTAACCCGCGAACAACTCGACCATCTCACCCAAGAGATGAACGCCGACTTCCGAGCCCTGGCAGCAGCCATTCAGCATCTCGCAGCCCCGCAACACCCCTTGGGAGGAAACCTGACGGGGTTTCCCGACCGCTCGGGGGCACGCCCCCCGTTGCACTCAACCATAGTCGCAGACCGCGATGGTGAGGGCCTGAACCAGGAGAAATCGCTTACCCCCACCTCTCTGCAAGGTGAGTGAGGAGGGAGAACCGAATGGACCAGGGATGAATCAACTGCGGCCTCGTCCAAGCAACCCCGCTCAGCCGAACGACAATCGTCCAGACATACAACCGCCGAGGAGCGCCAGGGGCAGAGGAGGAGCCCGCGCCAAAAGAGGCACAGGAGTCGCGAAGATCACCGTCGCAGGGAGCACGCCCGACGACCGACGCCAATCCCCAGTCGGGAGGGCCGCGGAGGAGGCCCCTCGCACGTTCCCGCCGATCTGCCAAAGCCGTCCGAGCACCGAGTAGAAGCGCCGCTGGGACAGATCGACCTGGAAGCCCCAGGAGACGACCGATGCCCACTGATGAGGAGCATCATCGATGCATGGGTGCCCTCCAGGTTCAAAGTACCAACCTTAAAGAAATACGACGTCACGGGAGACCCACAGGAGCACGTGTAAGACTACCACGGAGTCATGAGGTTCCAAGGGGCCGACGACGCCCTCCTCTACCGAGTCTTCTATACCACCCTCAAGAGATCTGCCATGGAGTGGTATAACAACCTCCCCGAGCAATCCATCGGTAACTTCCGGGGCTTGGCCCAGATGTTCTGCCAACAGTTCATGGCCAGACAACAAAGGAAACCAAGCTCGGACCTCCTGTTCAACATAATCTAGAGGCCAAGCGAGACTCTGAGGGGTTACATGATGCGCTTCAATGCCCAGAGACTAAACATCGAGAGTTGCCCCGAACTAGTCACCATAACAGCCCTGAAAAAGGGCTCCTGTACAGAGGCACGAAGAAGTCGCTGCATCAAGACCCCCCCTAAGGGCCTCGTCTAGGTCCTGGCTCGGTTAGAGTGATTCATGCTGACGGAGGAATGAGGTCCCCCCCCACGGGGGCCAGGAGGAGTTTAAAACGCGGCAAAGGCGAACGCCGCGAGCTGGATGACCACAAATAGGAGAGGAGGCCCAGATGGAAGCTGCGCAGAGGGGAATCATGTGCCCACCAGGCTGAACGCTACCCAGAATGTCGTCCTGACGCAGGCCTAAAAAGAGGGCCACATCAACAAGCCACCCCGAGGATGAAGGGGGACAAAGAGACGAAGAGAAATACTTCGAGTATCACAAGGATAACGGCCACGACACCGACAACTGTTGGCACCTAAAGAAGGAGATCGACCAGCTGATTACCCGATGATATTTGAAGAATTTCGTCGACGCTTCGAAGGCAGGCTCCGGAGAAGGCACATCAAGGCAAGCAGATAAAGGGAAGAAGGTGAACATCGTCCACACCCCCGTGTTCATAATTGAATAAGGAGTCAGCCGATTGACCACATCTCATGGCTCCAGGCGAGTGACTCGCCCACCCATATCTTCCCCGCTCTACGCATTTCAGTTTTAAATGTACCACCAGTTTTTCTTCTGTTAAAATAAAGACACGAACAAGAGTTCGTGCTCACAACTATGCGTCCTTCAAGATTTGGTAACCGCCTACCGGACCCAACGCCGAGATCGGTCGTGGACAACTCCCCCAGTAGGACCGACAGAACTCTCGATCGACCGTAAGACTGGGGGAAACTCACCCAGCAGGACCGACGGAACTCTCGATCGGTCGTAAGGCTGGGGGCAACCCCCGGCAGGACCGATCAGACTCACGAACGGCCGTAAGGCTGAGGGCAACAACCCTAGCAGGACCGATGGAACTCTCGATTCGCCGTAAGGGTGGGGACAACTCCCCCAGCAAGATCGATCAATGTAATGCCCATATGTGTTATGTACTATATGAGTGTGTGTATAGTAATTTTGTTGTGTGCATAGTAGTAGTACTCGTATACTGGTATATATTGAGATGTGTATATAGTAATTATTGTAGTGTATCTAGTAAGATAGTGATGGGTGCTTATTTGATTGGCCATGGTTGATTTATGAGTAATGATATGATTATATGACTGCTTATTGAATGTGTATATGAGGTGTATGTACATGGTTGATGTTGGTGTGTGCATGTAGTAATCTGTTGTGCCTAGTAGTTCACTACGTGTATGACTATAAAACTTTATGGTTCATGATTTGGATATATTGTTGGATGCTAATGGATGTATCTAAGGTGGTAATGTAAATGGTATTATTGGATTTCTTATGTATTGTAATATTTGAGATGGCGGGTGTGCATAGTAAAATGTACTTTCGCTATTATTTTTAATAAGAACTATTTGAGAAAAATTATTTTATGAAGAGTAATTTATGGAGATTATTATTCTTATTATTATTTTACTATTTTATTTCTCATGAGGATGGCATTGTTGTAATATTGTGAATTGTGTGTATTTTAGGGGATGTGTGTGCATATACGTTGGTTTATTAGTGAGAGATGTTGGGCCTTATATTTATGGTTTAGCATTGTTACGAGGTGGAACTCGCGTACAATGAATTTGTATTGAGGAGAACCAAGGGCACGGTGGTTATGTTGAGGAGAGGGTTTAGTTGGGCTATTTAACAAGTGATTAGTGGGGTGAAGAGGTTGGACTTGCCGCCGGGGGTGGCCACGGAGTCAAATCTCTCCGGACGCGGCGGAGGGAGATAGGATGGCGGGAGGCTGAAGCTGATGTCGACCAAGGGGCGAGCCTTCCTGCAGCACGAGCAACTCGTCAGAAGGGCGGGGTTGGGGTCCAACCCTTAGCCCCTCCGATGCCTAAGTCAGTAATAGGACTTAAAACGGGGGCTAGGCACGCCGGTCGGACTCAGGGTGTGCCGACCGTACGCGGCGAGCTATAAGTGGGAGAACAAAGATATGGATGACCTTTGCTCTCGTGTGTGGATAATAGATTGAGAGAGAATTTGCCAAACCCCCTTCCTCGTAAGAAGTAAGGGGGTATTTATACCCGATGGGAGGTGACTAGATGGGGCTGACCTGGCATGCTGACTCGACGTGCTGAGTTGGCTCGGTTGTCAGTGGAAGCTTCAAACGAGGATGTCGGGAACAGGAGTGCCTGACCTGCTTTTGTCAGACGGCGCAACGGCCAGGGGCACTTTTGTCAGGATGTCAGGGCCGAAAGCATTAAGTGTCAGGGGGCTCAGCTGCCAGGGGGTGCTTTGTCAGATGGTCGGGCGGTGTTAGTGTCAGTCGTGTCCTTATCCTAGGTTGTTTGTCGTTGGTGACAAACTATAGGTCAGGCTATGCCGTCCCTGTCGCCGCGGTTCATGGGGGCCGGCCGGGTCGATTGACTCAGTGGTTGTCCGGCCCGGCCGCGCCCTCTTTTCGGTCGTGGCTTGAGGGCCGCTGGTACGGAAGGACACTCACATACCTGTCAGCACCTCCGGCGGTACTGTCCAGGCGCTCCCCAAGCGCCCTGCCCCCGGCGGGCCGTGCAACCGCGGTTGTGTGCCTCGGCCGGGTGGGGGGAGTGCTGCGAGGTGCGCCCGTTCCTGTGTAGCTTCGGTTTTCCGGGGGGCGGCCCTTTCGTGAAGGGGCGAGTTTGTGGGGTATGTCAGCGGATCCGGGCGGGAGTCGGATTCTTACGATCTTTAGGTCGTAACAATTGCCCCCGGCATTTGAGTGTGAGGCGGAAGCCCGGCTCAGCTCGGATGGCGTAACGCTGCCCTATAACCTGACTCGGACCTGGATCCAAGCTCAAGGGTGATGACGCCGCTCCCGCGGGGTGTGTCCCACTGTTGCGGGATCGCGAGGTCTCGTCCCGAGTGGGAACCAAAAAAGGGGGGTGTTGCCCCCCCTCCCCGACGTGCCGTTGCGGGTGGCGGCTAGGTCGGATTTTGGGGGAGCCCGACTTTTTTGAGAAGGTTATGGTCTTTGATGAGAGGTGTTTACCGGGCGTGTTTGTAATTTTCGCGGGACTTCAGCCGTGCTGTGCCTGGTGGACCTCCCAGCTGTAGTGCGCTTGGGCTCAGGGGGAGGGGTCCGAAAGGAGGAATATTATTCATCAACCTTTACCGTAGATCCAGATGATATTTACAACAATAGGGCAGGTGTGACTAAGCCAGTGGTCGGGACAGGAGGTTGTTTACACTCGTCGCCCGCTACATCGGGGTGAGCAGAACCCCGTTGTGGGGTGGTCTTCCTTTTTACTGACCGCTGAATTCCTACTGCCTCATTGTCCGGGGACGAGCTGACGTGCCGGGAATCAATGTTTGGTTTAATCAGGGATGCCACCCCGTGGTAGTCCGCCCTTCGGGGGGGTTGACCCCCGTTTGTCGAGGGACCCTCTTCCTTTCCATTTCCTCGATTCCTCGCGCTCTGCCTCGCCGTCGCCGTGCTGGAGGGTTGCCCAGCCTCGCCAGGGATCCCGCGCACTGAGGGGGAACCCCGGGGGAGGCGGAGGACGAGGTAGCGGTGGTGGCGTCGCTGGGAGAGCCGTTGGGGGTTTCCGCCCTCGCACCCCGTATGGATCGCCGTAGGCTGGGTGTTAATTGGGGTGTTGCGGCCCGCGGCTAGTCTTCTGGACCTGCCGTTTAATCCAGTAACGAGCAGGAGGAAGGCTGGCGGGTGGGGCCTCCCATGTGTAAGGCGAATATCCTATCAGGGGTCGTGGGGCTATGGCGGTCACCGTCGGGGGAAGTGGGGCCCGTCGGTGGTCATCGGCCTTCTTCGTAGCTCGGTGGGGCGCTCAGGGCCGTTTCATACCCGGTGTGAGGGGATGTGAATCCCTTTTGTCTATCTCCCCTTCTCCCCTGACTTCTAAAGGGGGGGTACTTATAGCGGGATTCTGCGGAAGGGTTTTCCGTGGATGATGTGAGGGACTAGTGCCATTAATGGGCTCCGCTGAATCACGCGCTTTGGGAATCGCTTTTTCCTGGCGGTACTCGACACGGTTTGTCTGCTCTGGCCTCTCAGGGGGCGTGTTGCTGCTGATGGCGTGTTGCCCAAGCGTCCTTTCGTTATGTCAAGTCGCATCGTGGCGCTGCCTTGACGAGACTAGGCCGCTGCCTTGTCTGGACTAGGCGTATATTCGACAGGTATTGTTTCGCGGTCCGTCCCAGGTCGCGTGTCCCTGTCCCCCGGGCTGAGTTTTTGAGGATGTTGGGCCTAATCTGGGGGAATCCAGATGTAGTTTGGGGGACCGGCCCTGGGTAGTTGGTCGCTGTGCGGTCTGAGCCGAGGCGTTACGGGGATGTCGGTCTTTGCCGTGTTTTACCGCTGAGGTTGCATATTTTGGCCTCTTGCGTGAGTTACACAATTACTAATTATGCCCCCAACATTCCCTTGTCCGAGATCGCGAGGTCTGGGAGAAGGGGATGTTGATGGTTTGTGTTGTCTTTGGGCGGGGCAGGGAATTACCGAAAAGGTTCGGGATGAGAAATGCCGCCTTATCACGATTTGACCTCGGGCGGAAATGGTCCCATAGGGCGGGCCTCCGTTCACTTCTGTCCCTTTTGACCGAAAGTTTTCGTTGACTTTAGTTGGAGAGGGGTCTTGGTTGGAAGTGTAGTGTCGAGGGGGTCGAGCTGCGGGTGTAAACTTCTTGGGCGTCCTAAGCTAGTCCGGGGAGTGCGTTGCGCCGTTCCTACTTTCCGCACCGCGAGGGGTGGTGAGCTCGCCCGGCACTTGGCGGGGGGGATCGCTTCACGCTATGGTATTCTCCGAAAATCAAAGCGTATCTGACAAGGATGAATGTTTTCATTTAAATTTGCAAGAACTGATCTATGGCTTGTACATGAGTTCTTAGATTATCGCCCGTTGTGGGGTAAGATCCGGCCCTAAGATGGGCTGTAGAGCTGTCCTCGCCTGCGGTGAACGACCTCCGGATCTAGGGGTCACCTTCTGCAGGGTGGGCCTTTTTAACTCGAGTTGTTCTTGGCGCAGAGGTGAGCGACCGCCTTCCGTGCTGAAGTGTTGTAAGGTCTCCCCGGTCTGGTAGACGCACTGGGGGCGATCACCAGGGAAGCCGTCTTTCTGGGGCTTGTGTCTAGGGGGGTCTTGATGATCGGGGCGCCCCCCCCCCCCACACGCCTCGCTGCTTGGGTTTGAGGGTGGGGGGAGTCCTGATGATCGGGCCGCCCTCCCCCCACGCCTCACTGTTTGGGTTTGAGGGTGGGGTTTGGGTAGGGGTGTGCGGGTCCGGGTACCCTGTTTTTTTCATGTTACCCGGACCCTACCCGGTAAGGGACCGGTTCCTAAAATTTGGACCCGGAACCTACCCAGTTAAACCATATACCCGGACCCTACCCGGACCCTATGGTTCCGGGTAGGTTCCGGGTACCCTGTAAAAAAATCTAATTTGGGAGGCATTACGAACAATGATTTCCAAATGATTTGTGCATGACAATTATCTCAAATACGCATAAATAAAAATCAATCTGGAAGTAAAATATTGTCTCTAGTCTCTTTCTTCGGTGATAAACGCATACTGACCAGTCATTTCTACTTGATAAAGCTAGACATATGGAAGAATGATTCACGTTTACCTATACTGCTCTTTTGAACGCATAAGAGAACAATATGATCTTTGATTCAAGTGCATTGTTTAATGCACTTACACGTTGCTCAAAACTTCAGGATGCAAGTTGTACTCACTAATATTATAAGTTCAAATTAGATACAGCCAGGGTGGATCACTCTTATATATTTTGATCCTTAATATTATATATATATATATATATATATATATATATATCGGTTCCGGTTCTGGGTACCCGTTTTCTGTAGACTGGAATCGGAACCGGACCCGATACCCGTTGGTTCCAAATTTTCCTATCCGGAACCTACCCAGAACCGATAACTATCTACCCAGAACCTACCCGTTAGGGTAGGTTCCGATCGAGTATCTGGGTACCCTGTACCCGTGTACACCCCTAGGTTTGGGGCCCGATCGTGCCGGGGTGGGCTGACATGCCGTGACTCGCCGTTTGGGCTCACCAGGGATGCAGCCTTGCCGAGGTCCCCGTCCGGAGGTCGACGACGAGGAGGTACTGGCTTGCAAGCCCGGGGGGCTCTCGCTTTTCCTGCCGGCGGGGGTCGGATGCCTACCTTTCTCCGACTCATCCTTGTTTAGGGGGGACGGAGGCGTGAAAGGTGGATTTCCCTTGTGTAAGCGGAATATCCTGTTGGCGATCCGTTTGTAAGAGGAATATCCTGTCGGAGGTGGTGGAGATGCGGGAACCGTCACCCTGGGCGGTGGGAACCACTGATGGCCGGTGACTTCTCTTTTGTTAGGGCGTTGTATCTCGGCCCGTTTCCCAGCGGGTGGGGGGGATAAGTGCCGATTTCTCATGTCTTCCGACTCTTATTTTTTTTTCTTTTTCTTTCGGAAGGGTGAGTGGCGTCTTTATAGGGAGATCTCGCTGACGGTTTCCCCCATATTTATTGCGATGAGTTGGCCTTATTAATGGGCTCCTCGGATTCACGCCCGTGGGAAACCGCTTTTGCCAGGTGGCTCTTATGGAGCCTCTTTTGGAGTGTACCATTAATGGTGGCGTATTTCTCGAGCGTCCTTTCGTTTCGTCGAGTCACATCGGGGCTGCCTACTCGGGAACTGACGCCATTTCGTCTCGGTTTACGTGCCCCTATCTTCTTTCGATTTTTCGAGGGTCATGGGCGCGTAGCCCTCTCCGGTTTGGGTGGCTAGGGTTGGACCTGCCCCAGAGGTCTCGAGGGGGGGAGCGGGCGCGTAGCCCGGCCCGTGCCCTTCTCTGGTTTGGGTGGCTAGGGTTGGCGCTGCCCCAGAGGTCTTGAGGGGGGAGCGGGCGCGTAGCCCGGCCCGTGCCCTTCTCTGGTTTGGGTGGCTAGGGTTGGCCCTGCCCCAGAGGTCTTGAGGGGGGAGCGGGCGCGTAGCCCGGCCCGTGCCCTTCTCTGGTTTGGGTGGCTAGGGTTGGCCCTGCCCCAGAGGTCTCGATGTCACGACCCGCTTCCCTAAAATGGAGGCGAGACGTGAAAAGGTCCGCACGAGAGTGGAGCCGTGAAGCCCCAAACCCGATAAGCGTCAATAAAACATAAGCAGGTCCCTGTAACCACAACGGAACAACAATAATAACACAAGGATAGACTGAAATAAACTCTCATATCTCATAAATTGTCCAACATGAAAATAAGTCCAACATCTAGAAAAGCCACCAGGCTAAAAGAAAGAGTCTAAAGGCCCAGAACAAGGCCAACAAAAGCAACAACATAACAAGGTATAGGTGCCATGCACCGACAACGAAACAACAGTTTAAAACAAAAAGGGAAACACAACGAAAACACTAGGACTGGTCCCCAGTGTCCACGTACTCCCCGTCAAACACAAGCTCGGGCTCGGCGTCAGCAAACACCTCGTCCTCAACAAGGTACTCAGGCTCAGGATCTAACATGTGTCACCCAAAAGAGTAAAGGGGCACATGTCAGCAAGTCTAAAAGACTTGGGTAAGGAAACTGAAAGTAAGGCAACTAGCAACCTAGCAGTTTTAGTATGCATGACATGGCAGTTATAACATGAGTGCACAATTTAAGACATGGTGAACAGTAAGTACAAGAGAACAAGTATCGGGACAAGACAAGAGTAGCCAAGCTACTAACAATCTCAATCAATTCACTATTCACGTTTCACGTTGTTTTGTAGATGTTTACGCCCTTCAGCTGAATGGTACATCATTCACACTGATCGGCACTAAACACTACCCCACCCCAGAGTTTACGCCTTACAGCTGCAGTTACTGATCAGGCAGACCCCCAGTTGAATGGCCGCTTAACCCTTACCCCATCCCACACGTAAACAAGCCAGGGTCCCTGCACATGAGCCCAGCAAGTGAGCCAGGGTTGCCCCGCACGGGAGCTTGTTTCTTAGTTCACAATTTAATATCGAGCGTTGGGGTTAGCAATGTTGAATATTGGACTCCCCGGATTTGGTTTTGGATGATGAGCAAACATAAATAATTCATGAACTAACAATTTGTGAGCGCAGTATTGGAGATCGTCGCCAATTTCACGAGAATATTCAAAGCGACATCTCAACACTTTCCAAAAGCTCCTATTCAAGACTAAAGCTTCGTTGAAGCTCTTGCGACGCTTTGGAAGTTATGAAGATTCAATCGAAGCTATCGAAGACCGTTTATTAAGGTTTTATTTATAGTCTTTTAGCTTCGATATATAGAATGTTAAGCCTTGAGTATATCTTACGTCTATATCTTCATTTCGCTCATTTCGTAGCTCTAGGATCCTTGCACAAGTTCATTCTAACTTCCTCGAAGCGTCGCGCTTCGATTCGGACTTTGTTGTGCATGTTAGTTGGTATAAGAACAAGTACTGACCGACTAGATGGTGATCTAGTCGGTCGGCAACTGTTCTTGGACCGACTAGTTTGATTCCTTAATTTCTTGGACTTTACTGTTTACAGTTAGTCGGTCTACGTTGACTCACCGACCGACTAGTTTGTGAACTAGTCGGTCAGTGATGCTTCTTTGACCGACTAGTTGAGACTTACTGTTCACTCTAAAATTCTCCTAAGCTACTGTTTACCGTTAGTCGGTCTAAGAACGTTTGATGACCGACTAGTTGACAATCTAGTCGGTCAACGTTTGTTCTTGGACCGACTAAGTCAACTTGCCTTCAGACTATGTTGTTTTGCCTCTTAGTCGGTCTACGTTCATTGGATGACCGACTAGGTGTGAAACTAGTCGGTCAGACAGTGTTCTTGGACCGACTAGATTTCTAGGTCTGAAATTCTATCTCTTCTCAGATCTGCTCTTAGTCGGTCCATGCTTTATGACTGACCGACTAGTTGATGAACTAGTCGGTCAGTGAGTGTTCTTTGACCGACTAATTCTCACAGATTTCTTTCCGTTGGAGATTGACCTAACTTGTTTTTATGGGACCCTATAAATACGAACCTATGTCATTTCTATCTTCAATAGAGCTGCCATTAAGAGATTCATTGAGTTCTAAAGAGATAGCTATTCTCCCTCAAATCTAAAGCTCTCTTCCTCACAAGAAACCCATTCTCTCTCATTTCTAGATCTAGAGAGAAGCTTGTTCTTGGTGAGCTCTTCAAGCTATTGCTTGATTCAAGTTTCCAAATCATCCCTAGGCACCCATTGCTGCTCATTTCCTTGGTGCTAGGGTTTGGTAACTTCATCTTCCTCAAATCCTTCATTCCACCTATTGGGTAAGAAAAACTCAAGGTATAGGATTTTGTGGTAAGCTTGTTTATTTCATATTAAACTCTTTAATATTGCTTTGTGATTCTCTCGGTTGTGAGAGAAGGTTGTGATCCCGGGTTGTGGGATTCACGTTTGCCATTGCATGTATGATTTGATCTTGTGAAGGTTTTTCACAAGATATTCATAGTGGAAATCTTGAGTTAGGGTTTCTAACTCAAGTATCCGGAGGGGATCCGGGTGGTTGGGACGTAGGATCACCGGGAACAAGTCGGGGAGACTTGGGTGGATCCGAACCCATTAACATCGTTTGTTAGCATTGTTAATTTCGTTGTCGTCATTCAATTTAAGCTTCCGTAAATTGATTTGGTAGTTGATTGCAATTTAATTTGGAATTATACTCCTTATTATTTTAAAGTACTATTCCCCCCCCCCCTCTAGTACTTGTGCAGTAGCTGGTAGGGCATTACATTTGGTATCAGAGCCAGATACACAGCTATGTTTGCCAACGACAACAAGACCGTGCCTCCACCTTCCAACTACGACACCTTCAGGAACCGTGAAGGAGCGTCATCGGTGATGGAAGGACATTCCTCTACAAGGCCTCCATTCTTCAACGGTACCAACTACGGGTACTGGAAATGTCGGATGGAAACCTTCCTCCGAAGTGCATCTTTATGGAGGACTACAATGAAGGAGTACATCGAGCCCGAAGAAGAAGATTTTGAGAAATGGACTACCGCGGAGGTCGCCGCGGAGGTAAGCAATGCCAAGGCAATGAACGCCTTGCAATGCGCATTGGAGCCCGAGGACTTCAATAAGATATGCACATGTAAGAGTGCATATCAAATTTGGAACTCTCTCCTCATACTACATGAAGGGACGAGTCGGGTAAGAGACTCTAAACTCGTAGTCGTAACCAAAGATTACGAAATGTTTCATATGCAACAGGGCGAGAAGATGAAAGAATATTACGCTCGCTTCGTTGACATAATAAACGAGTTAGAGGCCCTCGGCAAGATCTACACTCAAAAGGAGAAGTGCTTAAAGCTTATTGAAGGACTTCCCTCTTCTTGGGAAAAACGTACCTTCGCCATCGAGGAAGGTAATGACATGAACAAATATACCGTAGTTCAACTAATGGGTACTTTGATGTCATACGAGGTACGCAAAGATAGCAAGGTGAAGCTACAAGAAAAGATGAAGTCATATTTGAACCTAGATGCGCCTAAGAAAAAGGCGATTGCATTCAAGGCGGCTTCATCCACATCTTCCGATGATGAAGACTCGGAAAACGAGTTGGACTTGGAGTCCATGGCACTCATGGCCAAGAAGTTCAACCGTTTCTTCCGGAAAGGTAACTTCAAGACCAAAGGTAAATTTGGTTCTTCTAACGCCTCTTCCTCTCCTTTGTGTTTCAAGTGCAATAAGCCAGGACACATGAAAGCGGAGTGTCCTCTCAACAAACAAAAGGAGAAGTGGAAGGCGCCAAAATTCGATAAGTCCAAGAAATACAAAAAGGGGTACAAGAAAGGACTTGTCGGAGCAACATTCACCGACTCCGAGGATTCCTCAAGCGGAGAGTCGGATGATGAGAAAGTGGAGCAAGCACATATGTGCTTCATGGCAAGAGAGGAGAACGATCAAGGATCCTCCTCTTCCGATGATAGTAATGACGAAAGCGATGAGGTAACGATGGATGATCTTAGAAATGCTAACTCTCAACTTTGGTCAAAATACACTAAGTTAGTAAATAGATATACTAAGATAAAAGATGACCTAGCTAGCATTCAAACATCGCCTAAGAATATCATCACCAACAACGACACCGTTGTTGAAGAGTTAAGAAATGAGATTGTGAATCTCAAATCTAAACTCGAACATGTTAGCATTGAGGATGCGGAAGAACATAAGATAGCGGATTTAACTTCTCAAAACTCAACTTTGAGTATTGAGAACGAGAATCTTAAATCTCGTGTTTATGTGCTCACATCGCAAGTATCCACTTTAGATACTTCAATGCGTTCTCTCAAAGAGAATTATGAGAACACATTAGGCCGAATCAATAGATTCAATAAAGGTAAGGACCATTTGGATAAAATCCTAAGTGACTTACTTCCGGCCAATCACCACATTGGTTTGGGGTATACGATGGGATGTCCATCCAAAGCGGCCACTACCTTTGTTAGGCCAACTTCCGGTGACTCTACGAGTGGTAGCAAACACTCTATTGGTAGTTCATCTACCAATGGTGCTTCCACCTCGTCCACACCCTCTTTCGGAAAGAAACCCACTATGGGTGGACCTCCAAAGAAGGGCCATGCTTATATGTACACAAATACCATGCCACGTAGGAACACACGTCCTACTCCACCATCTCACACATATGATGATTTTTATGCAACACATTCTCGGGCACGTGCACACCATGTGAGACACCCTCACGCACGTGTTCCCACACATGCATATGCTCACCCACCGCATCATATGAATAATTCTCGTCGTGCACCATTCCATCATGTCCCGTATGCCTATCCACAACATGCATCACGTAGAAATCAACGTTGCATGCATGCACCCAATAGGATGATGGCTCCCAAAATATTCACTATTTGGAGCCCAAAGGACACAAGCATGGACGAAAAACAAATGTACATGAATGCTTATTTTTCGGATGTTGTGCATAGTAAGAATTATGTGGGGAAGTCTAAGTCCACTTGGACTTGGCTTCCAAAGGTCTAATCCCTTGGACCCAATGACCTTGGGTACCATGATATGAAAGTGTCTATCTTTAGGTACTCAAGGAAAAGAAAAAGGGAAGGAGCAACAAATTTAAATTTAGCTCCAAAGGGAATTGGATACTCGATAGCGGGTGTTCAAAACACATGACGGGTGACGCTCGATTGCTCTCCGGAGTGGTTCCCATTGCGAATGGAAACCGCGTCGTATTTGGAGGCAACGAGAGCGGAACCATCATAGGTGTTGGTAAAGTCGGTAACCCCTCTAAACCCCTAATTAGTGATGTTTATCTTGTTAGTGGTTTAAATCATAATCTTATTTCAATAAGTCAACTCTGTGACAAAGGTTACAAAGTTAGCTTTGCGAAAGGATTGTGTCATATTTTAAGAAAGGATAATGAAAAATTATTATTTTCCGGAACTCGTCTTAAAGACATTTATATTTTGGATCTTCCTAAGTCATATGAACAATGTCTCGTTGCCAACACAAGTGAACAACACTTATGGCATCGACGATTTGGACATGTGAACTTTGGAACACTATATAAGCTTTCAAAATTGAATTCTATTAAAGGTTTTCCGAAGCTTGTTTTTGAAAAGAAAAGTTTTTGTGATTGTTGTCAACGTGGAAAGCTTCCTAAATCTTCATTTAAACCTAAGAAAAGCATCTCTACTAAACGGCCACTAGAGCTATTACATCTAGATTTATTTGGGCCAACTAGAGTAGCTTCCTTAGGAAATGCAAGGTATGGACTTGTCATCGTAGATGACTATTCAAGATTTACTTGGGTATTTTCATTGTGTAATAAAAATGAAGCTTTTGAAAACTTCACAATTTTTGTTAAGAAAGTACAAAATCTCTTAGGAACCACCATTGTCACTATTCGTAGTGATCATGGAGGTGAATTTGAGAATGAGTCTTTTGAGACATTTTGTGATGAAGTTGGTATTACTCACACCTTCTCTTTGCCTCGTGCACCTCCTCAAAATGGTGTAGTTGAGAGAAAGAATAGGACGCTAGTGGAGTGTGCTCGCACTATGCTTGATGATAGCCAACTTGGCCATCAATTTTGGGCGGAAGCGGTACACACCGCTTGCTATGTGTTTAATAGAATACTTTTGAGGCCCGGCACTAAACAAACTTGTTATGAATTGTTGTTTGGTAGGTTGCCTCAAGTTAAACATTTTCGTGTTTTTGGTTCGAAATGCTTTATTAAGAACACATATGGTAGTTTGGACAAATTCGATCCAAGATCCGATGAGGGGATTTTTGTTGGATATTCTACGCGTAGCAAAGCCTACCGGATATTCAACAAACGAACCTCAACGATCGAGGAATCGCTTCATGTCTCATTTAATGAAGGATTTGTTCCAACTAGAATTTCAAATGATAATGATTCTATGGATGTTTTATGTGATTCGTTTGATAATTCTAAGTCTAATGATTCTATTGATTCTATTGAGACTAACCCAACTAATGAAGTTGTTGAGAATGTTCCTAGTGATCAAGGTATTCCCAAACGGCTTCATTCGGTTCGTGACCATCCCCATGAGCAAGTCATTGGCAATATCTATGATAGTGTCAAGACGAGATCGCAAGTTCACCACTTCGCAAATTGTGCCTTTGCCTCATCGATAGAGCCAAAGAATATTAATGAAGCATGCGAAGATAGCGCTTGGATCTTAGCCATGGAGGAGGAGCTCATTCAATTCGAGAGGAATGAAGTTTGGGAGCTTGTTCCATTGCCATCGAAGAACCACACCGTCATAGGGACAAAGTGGATCTTCAAGAACAAAACCGACGAAAACCAAGTCGTCGTCCGGAACAAAGCTCGGTTAGTAGCTCAAGGCTATCGTTAAGAGGAAGGTATCGATTTCGAAGAATCTTTCGCTCCGGTAGCTAGATTAGAATCAATTAGATTACTTTTGTCTTTTGCATGCCATAAGAATTTTAAATTATTTCAAATAGATGTTAAAAGTGCATTTTTAAACGGAGATGTCGTTGAGGGAGTTTACGTTTCTCAACCTCCGGGCTTCATAAATGAAAAATTTCCAAATCACGTTTTTAAACTAAAGAAAGCTCTTTATGGTTTGAGACAAGCTCCTCGAGCTTGGTATGATCGCCTAAAGAATTTTCTTTTGGATTTGAATTTTAAAATGGGCGAAGCCGATTCAACACTTTTTATTAAGCATGCGAATAATGATATTTTATTAGTTCAAATTTATGTTGATGATATCATTTTCGGTGCTACTAACTTCACTCTTTGCGAAGAGTTTTCTAATGTGATGAAGGAACAATTTGAGATGAGCCACATGGGCGAACTCAAATATTTCTTAGGTCTCCAAATTCGCCAAATGAACGATGCAATCTTCATCCACCAAACGAAGTACACGGTGGAGTTGCTAAAGCGATTTGGAATGGAGAATGCCTCCGGGAAAAAGACTCCAATGAGCACGACTACGCATCTTGACAAGGATACGGGCGGTAAGGATGTAGACATTCGTCTATATCGAGGTATGATAGGTAGTTTGCTTTATCTTACCGCGAGTAGGCCCGATATTATGTTTGCCGTATGCATATGTGCTCGTTATCAGTCTCAACCTAAGGATTCTCACTTAGTAGCGGTAAAGCGTATTTTTCGCTATCTAAGTTACACTTTAGATTTTGGATTACTTTATCCGAAATCTAGCACATATGAGTTAGTCTCATATAGTGACGCTGATTATGCGGGATGCAAATCCGACAGGAAAAGTACTAGTGGCACTTGCCATTTTCTAGGAAATTCTCTTGTCTCTTGGTTTTCCAAGAAGTAAAATTCGGTATCACTTTCAACCACCGAGGCGGAATATATTGCCGCCGGTGCCGCTTGTGCCCAGGTTCTTTGGATGAGACACACATTGAAGGATTTTGGTATTCATTGTGATACTAGCCCTATCATTGTGGATAACCAAAGTGCTATTTGTCTTTCAAAGAATCCGGTGCACCATTCCCGATCGAAACACATAGATGTCCGACACCATTTCTTAGATGATCATGTTGCTAAAAAGGACATCATTTTAGTGTACGTTGAAACCCAAAAGCAAATCGCCGATATTTTCACGAAACCCCTAAAGGAGGACTCCTTTGTGCGGTTGCGTCGAGAATTGGGGATTATGGGTGAATCCGAGATATAGGATTCATATTTAAATTCAATCATCTTGCATGCTAATATATTTCGCGATATTTCTTTCATGCTAGATTAATTGAATTTTTGGGAATTTTATGTGATTTATTTGAATTTATGATCGAATTCATATTTCAATGTCGTATTTAAGATTTCGACGTTTTATGGGGTAATTTAGATGTCTAATGAGTGAGTTAGGATGTTTCATCCAAGTGGTTTGTGAAGAGAAATCAAATTTCTACTTTTGGACTCTTCTAGTCGGTTCCAGTACACTTGTCAACCGACTAGATACTCATCTAGTCGGTCAGCAAATGAACTCAGACCGACTAGATCAAGCAAATATCCATCTCCTATCATTTTCTTTCGTTAGTCGGTCATAGTACACTTTCCGACCGACTAGATTGAAAACTAGTCGGTCAGTAAGTATACTGCGACCGACTAATTCTTGCCCTAGAAATTCATCTGAGCTACTGTTTCGACTTAGTCGGTTCAAGCTCATTGACCGACCGACTAGATCGTAATCTAGTCGGTCAGTGCTTGAACTGTGACCGACTAAGTGTGTTAGGGCAGTTGAGTCTTTTCGCATCCCGACCGACTTATACTCATTCTTCATCCGACTAATCTCTCTATTAGTCGGTCTTCTCTCCAGCTCACACTCGAAAACCCCAAACCCCCATCGAGCCCCTTCGCATTCTCGTCGTCTCCGGCCATTCCTCCGGCCATCGCCGCCGTCCGCCGCCGTCGACTCCACCTCCTAGGTATCTCCCTCCCTCTCCTAGGTCGATTTCTTGCCCTAGGGTTCGATTTCTCCTCCTAGGTATTCTAGGGTTTGGTTTATTTTCGGATTTCTTGATCTCTAGGGTTGTTAGCTTGTGATCTCTAGGTTGTTTGTGATTTTCTTCGATTGTTTGTGCTCGTAGTGCTATGGCTAAGACTCGAATTCCGATCGCCTCTTCCGGGGCCTCTCCTATGACCGTAGAACAACCTTCGGACCCTAGGAATCCCCCGAAGCCTAAGCGTCGTGCCAAGTCAACCCAAGGCTCTCCATCTTCGCCTCCTCCTAAGAAGCCTAGGACTGCCATAGTTAAACCCCGCAAATCCAAGACCAAAAAGCCTATTCTTCACACTCCGGCTACTCCTCCCGATTCCGACACTGATTTTATTCCTGAGGATGAGCCTACTAGGGAACCTACCCCACCTCCGAAGACCCGTAAGGCCAAGGGTAAAGCTCCTATGCCAGTTGGCGGTGTAGACATATCGTTGTGCCGCGATGACCCTCAGTTTCTCGCAGCGTACAACCGTATAGAGCACTGTCCACTGTTGTTAGAGCATTACGTTCAGTTCTCTGATTTTCTCGGCCTGGCTGATCTTCTCTCTTATAGTGGCCTTCTAGACTATCTCCGATACGACCCCAAGGCCAATCCCAAACCGTACCCTCGCCTCGTGAAATTGTTCTATGCCAATCGTGTTCGAGGCCAGTACGATGCCAGCCACTCCATTGAGACGACTGTCTTGGGAACTCCTATAGTTCTCACGGCAGAAATCTTGGGGGAGATTCTTGGTTGTGCGTCGTGTGGTCTCCTCCCCTCGGACATTTCCGTAGACGACATTTCTTCCTTGGATCAGTCTATTCTTTCTGAGATTTTCCAGGTTATCCCCTCCGCATTCATTGGTGTTCCATCGAAATCTTTTAAGCCGAATGCGTGGGTTCTTAACCTGATTTTGAAGTCGTGTCTCCTCCCTAAGTATGGATCCTCTTCACTCCCATCCCAGCCGTTCTTGAAACTCATATACGCTCTTTTCTTGGGGTGCGAGATAAATTGGGCTCGCGTGATACTCGATAAGATGGATTCTTTCGAGTGTATACGCAAGACCAATAAGTCTGCGCACATTCCATACCCCTGCTTGTTGACCCTCGTATTTCGTCATTTTCGAGTTCCTCTCCCTCCTGACGATGAGCGTCCTTTGGGTACGCCTCTGAACGCGACGGCCGTGAAGAAATCTCTAGCGGCTCTTCGTCACGTGCAGAGGTCTACCGCATCTGCATCTCAGTCTACTCCGTCAGCTGCTGCAGCCCCCTCTCGTCCTGCTACGTTGGACGATGTCGTACGCCTACTTCGTCAGCACGACTCCCGTTTGGCTCGTACTGAGGAGGTAGTCTGCCGTATGGCGCGTATGATGGGGATTGATCTTCCTCCGTCTGTGTCTGAGGCCGAGGAGATGGACGATGAGGAGCTTGACGAGCTTGTCACTTCTCTTGCCCGTGGCGATGAGGCCACTGCTGCTGCTGCTGGTACTTCCACTTCTGCTCCTGGAGTTGCCACCTCTTCCGATGTTCCAGAGCCATCTGCTGCAGCTCTTCAGCCTTCTGAGCCTGCTGCTGACCCAGTTTCCGAGCCTGCTCATGTATCTGCTGCTGCTGCTTCTGTCGAGACTCATGCTGCTGTTGAGCCTGTTGCTGAGATCTCCACTCCTGCCCCGACGATTCCATCTGTTGAGACACCTCTTCTCCCTGCAGAGCCTGAGTCCACTCCGTCGACTGGACCCACGGACGCTGCAGATCCAGCCTCCTCCTCGTGATCGTCTGTTCCGAGGACTCTCCACTGCATTCTGGATGATATATTTTAGTGAGAGTGTTTTGGGTTAGGATGGGGTTGAGAGATGCTTTGATGTATTTTTTTTGTGCTTTCTGGTTGTCGGTGTTGGATTTTATGATATGACGATGTTGATGATGATGATGTACTTTTTGTTGTTTATATAGATGATGTGTCTCACTTCATATGATGTACCTCATATATTCGATGTGATATCTTTTTGGATGTACTCATGTTGTCTATATATATATATATGTTCATCATCGTTCACTTTGTCTTTTATTCGTCATGCAAATTTTAATATTCGTTGCATACATTTGAAATGTGATTTCGTCGCTCGACGCATAAAAACTTGGTTAAATAGATTTAAATTCTATAATTGTATAGAATTGTTTTCCATGCACAAATTTAACCAAGAATATTGAATATTGAAGAGTATGTTTCTTTATTCAAGAAATGAATAACCATTTGGTATTTTTGATGATTTTGATTATCGTTGATTTTTATTGATAATGGAAAATTTGGCACACCATGTTTTGATTTCCACAATTTTCCCTTGGTGTCAAGTTGGTCCATTGTCTTTGTCTACGACTCCCGATGTTGGATTTTACATTTCCTAATTGTTGTCGTTGTATGCCCCCCATTTTTGGGATAATGCCAAAGGGGGAGAGATAATGATAATAAATAGCGCAAATGAAAATTTAACTCAATTTCCAAGAATCTAGTTTGATATGTTAGATTCAGGGGGAGTTAAGATATATATAAGGATTTTCAAAATCCGATATTTCAAAAATCAATTCACTTTATTTATCTTACTCGTCTGCTTGATGCAATTCATTTATATTCATTTTGGAATTAACGTGTCATCAATGCAGGGGGAGTAAGTATTTTTCATTTGAATTACTATCTTTGATTAGTATTTATGTTGGTTTGTCATCACCAAAAAGGGGGAGAATGTTGAATATTGGACTCCCCGGATTTGGTTTTGGATGATGAGCAAACATAAATAATTCATGAACTAACAATTTGTGAGCGCAGTATTGGAGATCGTCGCCAATTTCACGAGAATATTCAAAGCAACATCTCAACACTTTCCAAAAGCTCCTATTCAAGCCTAAAGCTTCGTTGAAGCTCTTGCGATGCTTTGGAAGTTATGAAGATTCAATCGAAGCTATCGAAGACCGTTTATTAAGGTTTTATTTATAGTCTTTTAGCTTCGATATATAGAATGTTAAGCCTTGAGTATATCTTACATCTATATCTTCATTTCGCTCATTTCGTAGCTCTAGGATCCTTGCACAAGTTCATTCTAACTTCCTCGAAGCGTCGTGCTTCGATTCGGACTTTGTTGTGCATGTTAGTTGGTACAAGAACAAGTACTGACTGACTAGATGGTGATCTAGTCGGTCGGCAACTGTTCTTGGACCGACTAGTTTGATTCCTTAATTTCTTGAACTTTACTGTTTACAGTTAGTCGGTCTACGTTGACTCACCGACCGACTAGTTTGTGAACTAGTCGGTCAGTGATGCTTCTTTGACCGACTAGTTGAGACTTACCGTTCACTCTAAAATTCTCCTAAGCTACTGTTTACCGTTAGTCGGTCTAAGAACATTTGATGACCGACTAGTTGACAATCTAGTCGGTCAACGTTTGTTCTTGGACCGACTAAGTCAACTTGCCTTCAGACTATGTTGTTTTGCCTCTTAGTCGGTCTACGTTCATTGGATGACCGCTAGTTGTGAAACTAGTCGGTCAGACAGTGTTCTTGGACCGACTAGATTTCTAGGTCTGAAATTCTATCTCTTCTCAGATCTGCTCTTAGTCGGTCCATGCTTTGTGACTGACCGACTAGTTGATGAACTAGTCGGTCAGTGAGTGTTCTTTGACCGACTAATTCTCACAGATTTCTTTCCGTTGGAGATTGACCTAACTTGTTTTTATGGGACCCTATAAATACGAACCTAGGTCATTTCTATCTTCAATAGAGCTGCCATTAAGAGATTCATTGAGTTCTAAAGAGATAGCTATTCTCCCTCAAATCTAAAGCTCTCTTCCTCACAAGAAACCCATTCTCTCTCATTTCTAGATCTAGAGAGAAGCTTGTTCTTGGTGAGCTCTTCAAGCTATTGCTTGATTCAAGTTTCCAAATCATCCCTAGGCACCCATTGCTGCTCATTTCCTTGGTGCTAGGGTTTGGTAACTTCATCTTCCTCAAATCCTTCATTCCACCTATTGGGTAAGAAAAACTCAAGGTATAGGATTTTGTGGTAAGCTTGTTTATTTCATATTAAACTCTTTAATATTGCTTTGTGATTCTCTCGGTTATGAGAGAAGGTTGTGATCCCGGGTTGTGGGATTCACGTTTGCCATTGCATGTATGATTTGATCTTGTGAAGGTTTTTCACAAGATATTCATAGTGGAAATCTTGAGTTAGGGTTTCTAACTCAAGTATCCGGAGGGGATCCGGGTGGTTGGGACGTAGGATCACCGGGAACAAGTCGGGGAGACTTGGGTGGATCCGAACCCATTAACATCGTTTGTTAGCATTGTTAATTTCGTTGTCGTCATTCAATTTAAGCTTCCACAAATTGATTTGGTAGTTGATTGCAATTTAATTTGGAATTATACTCCTTATTATTTTAAAGTACTATTCACCCCCCCCTCTAGTACTTGTGCAGTAGCTGGTAGGGCATTACAAGCAACTCATTATGCTCGCTTCTGGTCACGAGCCAGGAAACACAAGTATTGTAGCGATGCTACGCAATCACGGGATCACTTAAAGAATGCAATGACATGACAATTAATTTGCGTACCGTTAAT
Source organism: Scilla litardierei (assembly GCA_030789695.1). Classification (NCBI taxonomy): domain Eukaryota; kingdom Viridiplantae; phylum Streptophyta; class Magnoliopsida; order Asparagales; family Asparagaceae; genus Scilla; species Scilla litardierei. Next base: position 137,740,182 of record CM061137.1, read on the forward strand.
GGAAAGTAAACGTGACATGGTAATTGTGCAACATGGTACATGTCGGATCTAGCTTCGTTGTCAAGCTAGTTCCTAAATTTGCGCCTAGGCGAGTATCATTTCGTCACCTAGCCTCTTTTACGCCTACAACAAGCAAAATGGCCTAAAACATGGCCTAAAACATGGCCTAAACCCTAAGTGGCAAGTTTCACTTGCCTAGCATCGGGGATGACGATCATGAGGGTTTGTCTCGCGGATGCTAATCTACGGGGGAGTCGCTGTTATGGGAAAACAATCATCAAAACAACATTCATTCATTAGGGTTTCATAAAAATACAAATAGGTTAGGAAAACATCAAGAGATCGATTTCTTAACGAGAGGAGGCGGAAGAAACACTCCGGGGAACCTAGGAACCAGATCTGGAAACCAATGGAGAAGTTTGGGGAAACTAGGGTTTTTGGGGGATTTTGGGGATTTGATGAGATTTCGGGGAAGATGAGAGGTAGAATGAGTTGAGGGAGGGTTTGGATGATGGATTTAGGGCTTGGAATGAAGGAATAAGGGTTTGGGGAAGAAGTGGGCTCAATGGGGGAGAAACTAGGGTTTTGGGTCGAGTGGAGGAAGAAGAAAACGTTTGGGATGGGTTTAAATAGGATGGGCTGGCGGCTGCCCAGAAATTAGGGTTTTAACACAGATTAGTCGGTCAAAGAGCAACCACTGACCGACTAGTTTGGCAACTAGTCGGTCGGTCGACCAACGCAGACCGACTAAGTGTAAACAGTAACTTCTGAACGAAAATAGGATTTGGATTTAGTCGGTCGATGAACAACTACTGACCGACTAGTTTGACATCTAGTCGGTCGGTGAACGTTCTTAGACTGACTAAGAGTAAACAGTAACTCAACTGTACAGAAGAACCCAGAATTAGTCGGTCTGAGTACAAAACTTAACTGACTAGTTTAACAACTAGTTGGTCGAAAGATGAACTTAGACCGACTAAGAATGAACAGTACTGATACTAAAATTTAGATGATGTGTTAGTCGGTTAAAGAAGCATTGCCGACCGACTAGTTTGCAACCTAGTCGGTCAACCAACGTTCTTAGACCGAGTAACGATAAACAGTAACTCCTGAGAAATTTAGAAAGCCAACTAGTCGGTCCAAGAAGGATTGCCGACCGACTGGATCGTCATTTAGTCGGTCGGTGCCTCTTCTTACACCAGCTAATAAGCACCAAAAGTTCCGATATGGGCGCGGAGCTCCGGGATCGATTCCTAAGACTCCTAGGCTTGATCTAACAGTAAGATACGACTGTTATGAAGCCCGTCACGAATGACTTGCTCCGAAATCGACGATCCTAAGGAAGAAACGATTAAACACGACGAAACGATCAAAAATGAAAGCTACGGAGACGAAAACCACACAAAAGGAGAAAATCCACCAAAACACATATATTATAATATAATAAATCCAGATACATGAAAACCAGTCGTTACACTCGAGGGGGGGGAGCGGGCGCGTAGCTCGGCCCGTGCCCTTCTCTGGTTTGGGTGGCTAGGGTTGGCCCTATCCCAGAGGTCTTGAGGGGGGGAGCGGGCGCGTTGCCCGACCCGTGCCCTTCTCTGGTTTGGGTGGCTAGGGTTGGCCCTGCCCCAGAGGTCTTGAGGGGGGGAGCGGGCGCGTAGCCCGGCCCGTGCCCTTCTCTGGTTTGGGTGGCTAGGGTTGGCCCTGCCCCAGAGGTCTTGAGGGGGGGGGGGGGGGGGCGGGCGCGTAGCCCGGCCCGTGCCCTTCTCTGGTTTGGGTGGCTAGGGTTGGCCCTGCCCCAGAGATCTTGAGGGGGGGAGCGGGCGCGTAGCCCGGCCCGTGCCCTTCTCTGGTTTGGGTGGCTAAGGTTGGCCCTGCCCCAGAGGTCTTGAGGGGGGGGGGGGGGGGGGGAGCGGGCGCGTAGCCCAGCCCGTGCCCTTCTCTGGTTTGGGTGGCTAGGGTTGGCCCTGCCCCAGAGGTTCGGAGATTTACGCTGCAAAACTTATGTACGAACAACAAGGTTGGGGAGAGCGGATAGATGGGTATTTCGTATGTATAAAAAAGAAAAAACTCACAACTATTGGTAGAATTTTAGCAGATGCTTTGCGTTCCATGGGTGGGCCAGTTCGTTCCCTTCGGGGGTTGCCAAGATGTACGTGGCTGGTCCGACAATATCGACGACCTTGTAGGGCCCTTTCCATTTGGCGGCCAGCTTTCCCCGCTGGGCGGTCTCGGGGCGGAAGGTGGCGTCTCTGAGGACCAAGTCGCCGATCCTGAAAGTCCGCGGCTTCACCCGGGAGTCATAGTATCGTGCCATCCTCTGGCTGTGTTTGACGAGGCTCGTCAGGGCCCGGTCTCTTACCTCGTCTATCAATTCAAGACTGAGGCCGAGTCCCTCCCCATTGATCTCTTCGTCGAAGAGCTTTAGTCAGAGCGTCTCTTCGCCAACCTCTACGGGAACGACCGCCTCCGATCCGTATGCTAGCATGAATGGGCTTTCTCCCGTCGAGGCCTTATGGGTGGTTCGATAGGACCATAGGATTCCCGACAGCTCGTCGACCCACGCCCCCAGGGCGGCGTCCACCTTTTTTTCATTGGGTTCAAGATGCATTTATTCGCGGCCTCCGCCATTCCGTTGCACTGTGGATAGGCGACTGACGCGAACTGGAGTTTGATCCCCCAGCCCGAGCAGAAGTCACGGAAGCCTTCGTAATCGAACTGCTTTCAGTTATCCGTGACTATTGAGCGGGGGATCCCAAACGACATATAACGGATTGCCAGATGAAGCCCTTCATGTCCGTCCATGTGATACGCGCTAGCGGATCCGCTTCCACCCACTTCGTGAAGTAGTCCACGGCGACGACTAGATATTTCCTTCCTCCGGAGGCCTTTGGGAAAGGCCCAAGGATGTCGAGTCCCCATTTGGCGAAGGGGATCGGACTCACGATGGGCATCAGGTTGGCCGGAGGTGCAGTCGTCCGTCGGTAGAATTTCTGGCACGCCTCGCACCTCTTGACGTACTGAACCGCGTCCCGGATCATCGTCGGCCAATAGTACCCCTGTCGCATTATTTTGTGGGCGATTGTGCGACCGCCATGGTGGTTTCCACAGAAGCCTTCGTACACTTCGCGGATGACTTGCTCAGCCTGCTCCGGGCCCAAGCATTTCAGATATGGCAGGACGTCGAAATTGGCGCGGCGACGGTACATTACTCCCTCGAGGAGTACGAATGACAGGGCTCGCCTCTCCACCTGTTTAGCCAGCATCCGCTCCTCGGGCAGTTCCCTCGTCTCCAAGTACTTCACAATGGGGGTCATCCATGTCGTCACCGTGCCCGTACACACCAGTTCTCCTTCGTCAATGGTTGGGGTCCATAGGCTTTCAACGTAGATGGCCTTCCCGATCTCGGCCGCGGAGGAGGAAGCCAGCTTAGATAGGGCATCCGCCCGGAGGTTGTTGGAGCGGGACAGGTGCTGGACGTCCGCCTTCTTGAACTTGCGGAGTTCGATCTGGATGCGCCTAAGGTAACGCTTCATTATTTCTTCTCGAGCCTCGAAGCTCCCTAGGATTTGTTGGACGACGAGCCGTGAGTCACTTAGGAGCAACACGTTCGTCGCCCCCACCGCCTTAGTGAGTTTCAACCCGTTAACCGCGGCCTCGTACTCCGCGACATTGTTGGTTGCCGGGAAGTTAAAGCGGAGGGCGTACTCCAACGAGCATCCGTCAGGGGTTTGAATGACGATACCCTCCCCTGTCCCGGATCCCGTCGCGGAGCCATCGACGTGGATGGTCCACAATTCGTCCACGTCCATCTGGGGGGGGCTCTGAGGGTTCGCCCACCCCGGTCCCCTGCGGGGACGCGGTCGCCGAGGGGAGCCCTGGCTGGTTCCCCGGTGTGCTCCCTGCGGTGCATTCCACCACGAAGACGGCCAGCGCCCGGCCCTTGATCGCCGTCCGGGCCTTGTACGTTATGTCGAACTCGCTGAGCTCGACACTCCAGTTCAGCATCCTCCCCGACCGCTCCAGTCTCTTCAGGTTTTTCTCGAGGGGCATGTCGGTGTGGACGGCTATGGGATGGGCCTGGAAGTATGGTCGGAGCTTTCGGGCTGTGGTGACTAGGCAGTAGGCGGGTCTCTCGATGGGACTGTAACGAGTCTCCGCCTCCTGGAGGATTCGGCTGGCGTAGTAAACAGGGCGCTGCACCCCCCTTCCTCCTTGATTAGGACGGAGCTAACGACCTCCTCGTTGGTCGCCAAGTACAGCCCTAGGGGTTCGCCTTCTTCCGGCCGTGCGAGGAGCGGTGGGCTCTGTAGGTAAGCCCTCAGCTCCGCGAACGCCCGCGCACAGTCGCCGTCCCACGAGATCACCTTCCTCTTGTCCTTAGCCTCGCCAAAGGCTGTGCGCAAGACCCTGAAGAAGGGGAGCGACTTTTCCGCCGATTTCGACAGGAATCGCCCCAGAGCAGCGATTCGGCCGTTCAGTCACTGCAAGTCCCGGATCGTCCGGGGTTCTGCCATACTGATGAGGGCCGCCACCTTGTCGGGGTTCACCTCGATCCCCCGCTTCGTTATCATGAAGCCCAGGAATTTTCCCGACTGCACGTCGAAGATACACTTCGCGGGGTTTAGTCTTAGGTTGTATCGGCGGACCCTTTGGAAAGTTTCCTGTAGGTCGGCGAGGTGGTCCGGGGCCCTCCTACTCTTTACCAGCATGTCGTCGATGTAGACTTCCAGGTTTCGCCCCACCTGAGGGCCGAATATTCGGTCTACCATCCGCTGATAGGTCGCCCCGGCGTTCTTCAGTCCAAAGGGCATCTTGGTGTAACAGAAGGTGCCCTTGTCGGTGACAAAATACGTCTTTTCCTCGTCCTCCTCCGCCATCGGTATCTGGTTGTACCCCGAGAAGGCGTCCATAAAGCTTAACAACTCGTAGCCGGACGCCTAGTCCACCATGCGGTCGATCCAGGGTAGGGGGAAGCTGTCCTTCGGGCATACCTTGTTGAGGTCGGTGAAGTCGACGCACATGCGCCACTTTCCACTGGGCTTCTTCACCAAAACGACGTTGGCGAGCCAGTCCGGGTAATCCACCGGGCGGACGAACTTGGCTTCGAGGAGCCGCTCTACTTCTTCCTCGGCCGCCCTCTTCTTTTCGCCCCCCGCACTTCTCTTCTTCTGTCGGACCGGTCGGGCTTCTGGGTCCGCATTTAACCTGTGGGAGATCACCGTCCGGTCAACCCCCGGCATGTCGGCGGGTGACCACGCGAATATATCCGCATTTTCCTGGAGCAAGGAGACGAGGGTTGCCCTCAGGGCGGCCGGGAGTTTTGTCCCGATGGAGACGGTTCTCTCCTCATCCGCGGCTACGGGAACCTCCTCGACCTCCTCGGCCGGGGTCGGCCACTGGTCGCAGAAGTCCTCCCTTTCGTCGGGGATGAGAACCGTCGGGGCCCGCTTCGGGCTCCCACACCGGGCTGGCCTTCTGTCGCGGCCCCCAGGCATCTCCTGGTCTCCTCGCACCAGTCCCACCCCCTGTGGGGTCCAGAACTTCATCATCTGGTGTTGCAGGCTGGGGAGCGCCTCGATGGCCGTCATGTATGGACGCCCTATGATTCCGTTATATGCCGATGCGACGTCAACGATGACGAAACGCGTCCCCCTGGTGACGACCCTTGGTTCCCCCCCATAGTCATCGGCAGGGTGATCGTCCCCACTATGGGGATCGTATGGCCGGTGAAGCCGATAATGGGGCCCGCGCAGGGCTCTAGGTCAGCACGCCCCCACCCCATTCTCTCGACCGTTGACAGGAACAGGATGTCGCAGGAGCTACCGGTGTCGATCAGGAGCCGGCCGACGACAACCGCCCCGATCCGAGCCTCGACGACGAGGGCGTCGTCGCTCTGGCTCCCCACCTCCTGTCGGTCTCCCTCAGTAAAGGTGATAGGGGGTCGGTGCGTCCTTCTCCGCTTTGGCCGGCGGCTGGCGACCGCCACCATCACATGTCGGGCACCGGCCTCTGAGATCGCGGGTGACGTCCCCGCTGGGGACGGCCCCCCGCTTATCATCTCAATGCGCATGATCGCCCCGGGGGGGTGTGGCTCCCCCCGATCGCGGTCCGCTGGCGGTTCTGGCCCCCGCCCCTCCGGGAGGGGGATCTCCCTCCTTCTGCTGCCCGCCTGTCCGCCATGAGGTTTCCCAAGTGGCCCGCCTGGATCAGCCGCTCGATCTCTCTTAAGAGTGTAACAACGGTCAGTATCGTGACCGTGGTCACGGTGATATCGGCAATATCTCCGGAGATCCCGCTTCGCCGGATCCGTCCTCATCTCCCGGGGAGGCTCCGGCAGTAATCCGGCCCTCGTCGTCGCGGCCAGAACCTCCATCATGGGGGCGTTGAGCCGCGTGTAGTGCGCCCGCAGGGGGCCTTCCTGTCTTGGGAGGGCTCGGGTGGCGCCTTGGGCCGGGGCGAACTCGCGCGCCGGGCCAGGGCGGTCTTGCGGGCGTTGCAACACCGGTTCACGCCTTGGTTGGGTCAACCGGTCGCGACCTCGGCGCCCCTCTTCTTGCCTCGGTCGAGGGTGAGACCGGTGCTCGCCTTGGAGCGGCTTCGCCGGGGGAAATAGGGCCTTTGTGCCGAGAGTCTCTTCGGCCAACGCATGCCTCTCCACCATAGCGACCAACGCCTCATAGTCGGTCGGCGGATCCCGGAGCAGGGATTTGTGGAGGCTCCGAGTCCGCAACCCCATCTTGAAGGCCAGCATAAGCACCTCGTCGCCGCATGTCACCACCGCCCGTCTCTCATCCTGAAAGCGGCGGAGGTATCTGCCCGTTGTCTCCCCCTCTCCTTGGACTATCGTGCTGAGATAGTCTAAGGGCTTCTTTTTCGTCCGCCCGGCCCGAAACTCTTGGCAGAACTTGTGGGATAGCTCGCCAAAGCTTCCAACGGATCTCGCGGGTAAGCCGAAGTACCAGTCCAACACGGTGTCCCTCAGGCTTTGGGAGAAATGCCGGCATTGGAACGCCTCATCCACATCATGCACCTCCGTTGCTCCCCGGTACTGCTGCACGTGCGTGAGGGGGTCGCCTCTCCCGCTGTACGTGGCCAAGTGGGGGGGTTTGAACTTTATGGGCCTCGGGGTGGATGTGATCCATCGTGCAAGCGGCGTGGCCTCCTCCGGGTAGGTAGGTCGATCGGGCGTATCCCCTCTTCGCCACTCGGGGGTCTGGCTCTGATCGCGCCTCGGCCACCGACGGTCCTCCGGCCCCGGGGAGTAGCCTGACGGTAGCCTAGCGGGGCTCCTTCCCCGGGTCGAGGATTCGACGAGTTGTGGACTACGGTTCTCCCAGTGCCATCGCCTCCCGGCCGGCTCCCCTCGGGCCTCCATCCGCTCCTGACTCTCCCGCAGAAGCCTTTCGCGCTCGGCGGTGAGGAAGCGTAGTTGTCGACAAACGGCCTCCTCGTGCAGGCGATCGGAGTGGTGGTGCAGGCGATGCAGGCTGCCTCCTCCCGGTGGGGACCTGGCCGACAATGGATCCCACCCGTCCCCGAGCCGCCGTCCCGTCGCCGTCACCTCCAGGATTTCCCGGATACTTTCGTTCTCCCTCCTTAGCCTCTCGCGCTCCGCGATGATAAAGCGGAGCTGGTGGTGGGCGGTTTCTCCGTCCTGGTAGGCCCTCCGGGCGGTCTCGGCTGCTTCGTCCAAACGCCTTTGCATGGTGGCCGCCTCCTCCCGGCGCCTCCGCAGCCGCGCGACCTCTATTTCCTCTTCCAGAAGCTTCTGCTGGGCCGCAACCTCCTTGGCGAGCCCCCCGTCTTCCCCCTCCTCCTCGAACTGAGGGTGGAAATTCCGTCTCACGTTCTGGGGCTCCGAGGGGCCGGGACGCGGCTCCGCCACCGCCACCGGGCAGCCTCCATCGCCTGAGTAACGGCCTCGAAGCTCTTCAGGACTGCGCGGGCCGAAGTATGATCTGTCTTGGTGCCCATCCCCGGAGGGGGGTCGGGCGCCGGGGTGATTAGTAGAGAGAGCGGTTCCTGACCCCCGGGATCCTTGCCGTGGTCAGGGTTCTGCGTGATCGGCATGGAGTCTAACATGGGTGTGACCCTTCGGTTCCCACAGACGGCGCCAATTGTTACGAGGTGGAACTCGCGTACAATGAATTTGTATTGAGGAGAACCAAGGGCACGGTGGTTGTGTTGAGGAGAGGGTTTAGGTGGGCTATTTAACAAGTGATTAGTGGGGTGAAGAGGTTGGACTTGCCGCCGGGGGTGGCCACGGAGTCAAATCTCTCCGGACGCGACGGAGGGAGATAGGATGGCGGGAGGCTGAAGTTGATGTCGACCAAGGGGCGAGCCTTCCTGCAGCACGAGCAACTCGTCAGAAGGGCGGGGTTGGGGTCCAACCCTTAGCCCCTCCGATGCCTAAGTCAGTAATAGGACTTAAAACGGGGGCTAGGCACGCCGGTCGGACTCAGGGTGTGCCGACCGTACTCGGCGAGCTATAAGTGGGAGAACAAAGATATGGACGACCTTTGCTCTCGTGTGTGGATAATAGATTGAGAGAGAATTTGCCAAACCCCCTTCCTCGTAAGAAGTAAGGGGGTATTTATACCCGATGGGAGGTGACTAGATGGGGCTGACCTGGCATACTGACTCGACGTGCTGAGTTGGCTCGGTTGTCAGCGGAAGATTCGGACGAGGATGTCGGGAACAGGAGTGCCTGACCTGCTTTTGTCAGACGGCGCAACGGCCATGGGCACTTTTGTCAGGATGTCAGGGCCAAAAGCATTAAGTGTCAGGGGGCTCAGCTGCCAGGGGGTGCTTTGTCAGATGGTCGGGCGGCGTTAGTGTCAGTCGTGTCCTTATCCTAGGTTGTTTGTCGTTGGTGACAAACTATAGGTCGGGCTATGCCGTCCCTGGCGCCGCGGTTCATGGGGGCCGGCCGGGTCGATTGACTCAGTGGTTGTCCGGCCTGGCCGCGCCCTCTTTTCGGTCGTGGCTTGCGGGCCGCTGGTACGGAAGGACACGCACATACATGTCAGCACCTCCGGCGGTACTGTCCAGGCGCTCCCCAAGAGCCCTGCCCCCGGCGGGCCGTGCAACCGCGGTTGTGTGCCTCGGCCGGGTGGGGGGAGTGCTGCGAGGTGCGCCCGTTCCCGTGTAACTTCGGTCTTCCGGGGGGCGGCCCTTTCGTGAAGGGGAGAGTTAGTGGGGTATGTCAGCGGATCCGGGCGGGAGTCGGATTCTTACGATCTTTAGGTCGTAACAAGCATTATTAGTTGGGCTTGGATTAATATTAGAAAGAGAGAATGAGATTGAGGATGTCAAACTTGTTATTCTTGGGGGTCTAGAAAATATCTCTTTCTATTTAATTCACCCTCTCCTTTTCTACAACTTTCCTTATTCTTCTTCCCATTTAATTCTTTTTTTCATTTCCTTCCCCAAACCCACAAGCCAGCCGTAACCTCCCCCTTCTCCCCCAAAAAATGGCCGAATGCTTCACATGGCCATGCTGGCCGAATTTGCAAGGCCAAAAAAAGGGAAGAAAAAAGGGGAAAGAAATCAAGGAGAAATAGAAAGAGAGGAAGAGAAATTGGAAGAGGGAAGGAAGAAGAGAAAGAAGGGGAAGTTCATGAAAGAGAGAATTTGGGGGAAGAGATGAAATTGGAGCTTGGAGATTGAACCCATTGTGGAGTTCTTCTTGATTGGAGGTAGGAATCCCTCTCTGTATAGTTTATTATTCAATTTCATTTAAGCATGCTAAAAGAGACTATCCTTGATTTGGAACATGCATTTCTTTTTAATTGAATTATGAAAGCATGCTATGAAAATTAATTATGAGCAAGCAATTCCTCTCATGCCATGAAAGTTATCAATTCTCTATCAAGATGCTATCTTGTTACTAGTGTTGTGTTGTCTTCAATTGAATTAATAATCATGCATTTTTCATGCCAACCAAGTGTTTGAGGAAATGTTTATATGAAGCCAAGCAATTAATTCCATGTTGTTTCAATCGAACTAATGACTTGTTATTATGCCTACCATGTGTTTGAAGTAATGTTTATATGAAGTCAAGTGGAAAATGAGATCATATTTTCCTTGCATGAAAAATAGTGTCTTGCTTGTTAGGAGGCCAAAAGAAACAATTTTGCGTATGGTCCCTACATGCTCTCTTTATGCTAGCTTAAGTTGTTAATCTTCAGTGCTAGCCTTACTTAATGGTCATTAATTGACATATCGATATGTGGTATAGCCCCCTCATCCATGATAAACTGAGCTAAAGCTTGGTTGATGATACTAGTTCCTTACTTTGGTGTTGTTGCAATTTGGGACAGAAATACATGCTATTTGTTTGGTTTATATCTCATAAATTAGTATTGAGAATGCTTTGATAATTTTATGGCTGAAGGATAGGACCTTTAACTCCAACTTTTATGTTGAACACCTCGTCTAATTCAGATTAGAAGTATGGGTAAAAATTCATCCATTTCAGCATGTCTGTTTTTCCTCAACCTGGACATCTTTCACGGAAAACGCGATCAGTCCCTCAATTCTTAACGAAATGGTTTCCATTTTTACATTTTTCCTCAACCTGGACATCTTGGTTTCGTTGGAAAGTTAACTTCAAGCCCTACAATTTTGTAGCTTTCCATTTTTCCTAAATCTGACAGCAATTAGGAGTAATCTGGTCATAAAGTTAGTGCAGTTTCTGTTTTAAATTCCAGCACATGTATGTTTTGGTATAAAATCTGCATTAAATAGAATCCTGATCCAAACTACCTGAAAATGGATACGTGAACTCATGACACCTTTACGTACAACTTTCATTTACATTACTTTGTTATGTTCTATACAAATATATGGAGTAAATTGCCATTAAATCTGACTGTTATGGAAATTTCCAGCAAACTGAAATGCTAAGTGTTGGATTTGGCTCTAGCCATTATTTTCTATGCCTTTCTTGCTTCTAATCATGATTCCTACATAGTTCAACAGGATCTTGTGGCAATGTATGGTTCATGTTTAGTAAAGTTACTTCTTTTTAATCATGTTCACCGGTATTGCTTGTTGTTACTCTTATTGTGGAAGTAGCTCTTGAAATGGAATGTGATATGATGTTGTTAGGGACACGAAGGTGGAGTGCACGGGTATGGACAAAGTGGCCGCGGTAGGAGGTGGGAGAATTCGCCGTGGGCCACCTCTTGATCCATTAGGTGACTCCACATTGATAACAGAGTAGAATCACTTGCACTTGCACGCCGGCATAGGAATGGGATCCCTAGGCATGCATTGCATTGCATTTGTGATTGCATCAATTGCATCATGGGGGGCATGCCATCATAAGCATCATATCATTGTGGATTGTGGAATGAATGTTGTGGCATGGTTCCTTTTTATATGTGCTAGTAGTTTATATTTGGAGTTGATGTTGTGTTTCCTTCACTTGAAATACCTATTTATGTATGCATGTTGCTCACTTGTTGTTGTTTGTAGGATTCCCTTAATTGTGCACTACATATTAATTTTAGGATTGTTGTTGTATGTACTACACTGAATGGTTAGGAAGTTGACATTTTTTTAAATATAAAGTGAACGAAGGTCCCTTCATTAAGTAATATGTTTCATTTAAGCCAAAGATGATCCCTTTCATAGTTCTCCCAACCCAAGTTGGCATCTTGATATCACCTTGTTACATTTCCATGCATTCTTGGTTAACGTTATATGTTGGAAGTAAATCCTTGTGAAATCTTATAAAGTTGCATTCTTAAGTTAAAGATTGATTACCCCGTGGTGTAAATTTGGTTAAAGTTAGTAGTTTTTAGATGTGGACATTAATTTATGTTGAATGTCATAGTCTTAATGTTGAATCTTAATGTTGGTAGTTTTAAGCTTGAAGTTGAGTTAAAGCTAGTAGCTTTTAACGATGCATTCGTAATGTACCATTGCTTAAGCTTGTATCTAGATCTTGAATGGATGATAGTTAATGAAGTTTGATAAGCTTGCATCGAATGTTGCTTTAGCTTGCATCGAAATGTTGCATGAAAGCTCAAATGAGGTTATGTTTATATTTGGGACATGGTGAATGTTGTTGGGAAGTGGTGTATGTTGTGTGGTGAAGATTGTGTTGAATGTCATTCTCTTGAGAATGGGAGTTACATGGGAGTGTGGTGCACGTAGCAAGAGGAAATGGTTCATGAGGGTACATGGGAACTGATTCATGGTGCAATTGAACCATAAAGATGTTATGTTTACGTTGGAAGATTGGGTTGTGTTAAATACTAGCTCTAAATTTCACCATGATGCTTTATGGAAATTGAGTCATGTGACATGCTATCTTCAATCTCATAAAGATGCTTTTTGGTGGTTGCTAGTAATGCCTATTGCTTGCCAACAAGTTCATGTCCCTAAATAGTGAAGTTCATGTTGTTAACAAGTCCATGTTACCACTAAATTTCATGTTGCATTATGTTACATCTTGCCATTAATAATAACAAAGTCGTACAATGTTAGTTGTAATCATCTAAAGCAATGTATGTGATGCTTTATGCTAATTGTAATATGAATTGCTAGCTGGTTGTAGTACCCTCTCTTTATAGCATATGAATCCTCATGCTTTTAATGCAACATGTCACTATGCACCATGTCATTTTGTAGTTGCCATCACATTTTTGCTTAGGGCTTACCTTTATGTCATTTTGTAAGAAGCCACGTCATGCCACACTTGTTGCTTTATGTTGCCCTTATGTTTCATTTCACCGTACTATGTTATGCCACTTGTTGTAAGTTATATTGCGCAATATGTCACGTAGTAGTTGCATTTGACATTGAGTAATCTGCTATATGGAGATGGGAATTCCTACTGGGTCACGCGTTGACGTGTTCCCGCTGATATTTTTTCCAGGTAGTTGGTGTTGGAGATCTTTGGAGTGGGAATTGGAGGCATTGGGTGGTTAGAGTGTTAGGTTGTACTCGTGGGTGTAAGTTGGGTTTGTTGTAACTAGTTGCTGTTGTATTTGAGAGTGTGTGGTTAATAATTGTAATCATATTTGTAATATCACAAATGAACTTCCACATTTATAAATGAGCTGTTCTTGGTGTGTATTATCTTTATATGATGTATGTAAATGTGGTAATGTTATATGTGTTGTATATGAGCATTGTAATTATGGAGGGTTGTATGTTAATTGGTATTTGAACTTTGTTTCTAATATAAATGAATGATGTTTGAATGTTCATTGTTCTCTTGGGTTGTTTTCTTTTAATTGTGGAGCATTACGTGTACTTCTAAACACGTGCACAGTGGACCTGCTATATTTGTATTGCATTCTGTATTCCCTTTCATAACACTCGCTTCCTTGGGAGTATCCCGGGGATCGGGGCGTTACAATCAAACTCTCGATCGGCCGTAAGGATGTGGAAAACTCCCCCAGCAAGACCTATCAAACTCTCGATCGGCCGTAAGGATGTGGGAAACTCCCCCAGCAAGATCGATCAAACTCTCGATCGGCCGTAAGGATGTGGAAAACTCCCCCAGCAAGACCAATCAAACTCTTGATCGGCCGTAAGGATGGGAAAAACTCCCCTAGCAAGACCGATCAAACTCTTGATCGACCGTAAGTATGCGGGCAACTCCCCCTGCAGGATGATCTATCTCGATCGACTATAAAGCTTGGGGCAACTTCCCCAGCAGGACTGCTCGTACTCGCAAACAGCTGTAAGGCTGTGGGCAACTCCTCTAGCAGGACCGATGTAACTCGCGATCGGCCGTAAGGCTGGGGACAACTCCCCCAGCAGGAACGATCAAACTCTCGATCAGGAGAAAGGCTGGGGCAACTCCCTAGCATGACCGATCAAATTCGCGATCGACCATAAGGCTGGAGGCAACTCCCCCAGCAGGACCACTCAAACTCTCGATCCGTCGTAAGTCTATGGGTAACTCCCCCAGCAGAACAAATCATATCTTTCGATCGGCTGTAAGGCTGGTGGCAACTCCCCTAGTGGGTCGATCATTCGGTCGACCATAAGACTGGGGGTGGCTTCCCCAGCTGGCCAACCGATTCTCCGACCGTGAGGCTGGGGGCAACCCCCAGCAGGCCGGCCACACATCGACCATAAGGCTGGGAACAACTCCATCAGCAGGCCGATCATTCGATCGACCATAAAACTGGGGGTAGCTCCCCCAGCTGGCCGACCGACCCGTCGACCGTAAGGCTGGGGCTACTCCCCCAGCAAGCCGACCACATATCGACCATAAGGCTGGGGGCAGATCCGCTAGCAAGCCGATCATGTTGGATACGACGTATGTTGGATACAACGATCGTTGACTTCGTGTTTGATGATAACAAACATGTGTAAACGTTCTAATGTGTATGCTAAGTGTTTTCAGGAGTGGCACGCTTGTAAATCTTCAAAGTGATGACTAAGTCAATTGATAGAGAAATTGCTATACACATAGCAAATTGGAAGATAGAGAAAATACTATTCATGTAGCATTTTGGACTTGGTCAAAGATGGATGGATATGGAGTATCTCATTCAAATCTATGGTGATTGATTCATATCAATTAGAGATTGAACCAACTTCAATTGCCATACAAAGTCCATTGCAAATCATATTCAAACTCCATATCCAAAAAGATTCATTCAAATTATAATCAAATTAGGATTCCTTCCAATCTCCATCAAATATGGGATTCTAATTGATTCTATCATGTCACATCCTCTCCTATATAAACCCATATTCAAAGGGAGGGATTTTGAGAGAGAGGCAACCAAAGAAATTCGGCAACAACCCTAGAGGAAAGCTTCATGGCCGCAACTTTGCAAGGAACATGACGGACGACGCTAAAAAGTGCATAACTTTCTCCACAGAGCTCGGATCGACGAACCGTTTGCGCCAGGACGATCACAACTCAGTCCTCTACAACATGGTGATATTTTTATGATTTTAATCTCTGTATTAAATCAGTGGTATTTATTTTAGCATGAGTTATATTCTGAATAGATTCATATATTTCAACATCTCCTAGGCCAAAGTTCTTCATCTCCTCCAAGCTCTTGGCTGCAAGCTACATCTCCAAGTTACTCTCCACTTCTCCTTGCGCAACTCCATAGCACAAGCACACATCAAGGCCGCAACATACTTGAAGTCTTCAAGCCTTGGCCGCGAGTTCCATTGTAGAGAGCTTCATCACATTGCGCAACACTTCTAGGAGGTCCTCAACACATTGTGCAACAATAGAAGACAATGAGCATCAATGCCGCAAGTTCTCAAGGGGGAAATCATCTAGGCCGCAACTCCAGAGGCGAGGACGTGATGTTGGCGACGACATCCTGTCAGATGCGATCTGACCCGAGCTGATTGACAAAGATGACTGTCGCTACACAAACTGAGATTCTCTAAACTCTTTACTATTATTTTGTGTAGTTGTATAGATCTCTGTAGGGAAAACTTTACTGCCTTTTGTGTGACATTTTGGGGTCGTTCCTAGTGGTGGTCTAGACAAGAGGAACTTGACGGGTGTCGTCAAGTGAGAGCATATATTAGGATTGATAGTGTTGAACACGGTGAGTGGGGTGCTGAGCCTGGTGAGTGTAGAGACGTTGGTTCTCTAGCTATTAAGGTTATGCATGTACACTATTAATATAATATTTGCTTTCGTGGGCTGGCCATAGGTAGTGGTGACGACCGACCCAGGGTAAATATGTTGTTCATCTGTTATTGATTTTTATTTACTCTGAATCTGCTATAATTGCGTGTGATTGCTCGTGGGTTGCACGAGAATTTTTATTAGCCTATTCACCCCACCCCCTCTAGGCTTTAATCCAGATCCAACAGATCATTCAATCGACCATAAGACTGGGGTAGCTCCCCCAGCTGGCTGACCTACCCGTCGATTGAAAGGCTGGGGCAACTCTCCCAGCAGTCCGGCCACATATCGACCATAAGGCTGGGGGCAGCTTCCCCAGTAGGCCAATCATTCGATCGATCATAAGACTGGGGTAGTTCCCCCGTCTGGCCGACCGATCTGTCGACCGTAAGGCTGGGGGCAACTCCCCGATCAGGCCAGACTCATCTCGACCATAAGGCTGGGGCACAACTCCTCTAGCAGGCCGATTATTCGATCGGCCATAAGACTAGGGGTAGCTCCCCCAGCTGGTCGACCAATCCGTCGACTGTGAGGCTGGCGGGAACTCCCTCAGCAGGCCGACCACTCTATCGACCATAAGGCTGGGGCAACTCCCTCAGCAGGCCGATCACTCGATCGATCATAAGCCTTATGGCAACTCCCCCAGCAGGCCGACTACGGATCGATTGCGAGACGGTGGCCAATTCCCCCAACGGGGCGACCGCGCGATTGAACTTAGACCGTTGGATGGCTCCCCGGGCGGACTGATCACACCATCGTTCCTAACCAGTCAAAAAGCATCCTCAAGAAACCCTTCCCACAGTTCGAGCCACCGACCGACCTCGACACGAACAGCGGGAAGAGGGGGCTAGGCCAAAACAAAGACAACACGCAAACACAACGGATATACCAAAAAGGGGAACATTTCTATTATTCATCCGGCTTGTTACAAATGGGGGAGAAAGCAAAAGGAAACCCACCATGACCGCCTACGACGTAGGAGCCCAGGAGGAAATCTCCACGTTGCTTCAACGACATCCCTCGTCCCGACAAGCTAGTCGGGGGTAGCATAGGGGCAAAGAACCATCTACCGAACCCGCTCATTGTACGCCAGGAATCCATCCAAGAAGGACTTTGCAATCCTCGAGGCCAGGACATCCTCATAACCGCTCACAACTCCGTTAACAAGCTGCACAGGATCCGCTCGCCGTAGAGAACCGATCTCAAACCAAATCTCGGCCCTTTCCTTCTGGTGTGCTTCCCGAACGAGGGACAATGCCACCTCGGCTTCCTCAATGGACCTTTCGATGGTGGCCCGAGAGGCGTCGACGGCCGCCAACGCCTCCTTGAACCTCTCCACCTCCGACGTGAGCTCGACGACCTTGTGGAGTGAGGGTCGTAACTCCTTGCGAGCCTCTTCGACTGCTAAATCGGCCGCATCTACCCTCAGACTCTCCCGCTTGAGTGCCACCTCAAGCTCGACGACTCGCTACGAGCGCTGCTGCACCTCTACGGCCATCGAGGAAGCCTGCGAGATGGAAGTGATGAAGGTCAAACTAAACAAAATGTGAGTGAGAAGAAAGAGACCTACATGCTGAATCTGCCATACCATACAGTCCACCAGGCTCTTGGAGTGGACCCTCTCCAGGAGAGAGCAGTCCCCCGGCAGTGCGGAGCTATGCGCCAACCAGACAGCCACGTCACAGTTGGTAAAAACTGACCCTCCAGACGGGGCCTCAAGTACGGGTCCGAACGCAAACAGTACTCGCCCTGCCCCGACCGGGGTATGCTCGACCTGGAGGGTAGAAGAAGCCTCCCCAAGGGCCTGGGGGCTTCCATGTGAGGCGGCCGACGAGGGATGCACCGCCATGGACCCGCTATTCCCTTTTCTATTCTTCTCGAGTCTCTCAGAACCCAAGCAAGAACGCTTCTTCTTCGGCCCCAGACCTCTGGTCGGTAGGATCCTGCTTAAGCCTCGCCGAGGCCCCTTCGATGGGGACAGGGTCGGCGAGAGTGTCAACCACGCCCGCCGCAGCGGGAGAAGAACCTGCAGCGGCTGAGGTTGGAGCCAGACTCATGGGAGCATCAATCAGACCCGTCACGACGGGAGAAGAGCCTGCAGTCGGGGGAGCCTCTACCATCTTCAACATCCCAATCAGTGACTCGGCTTCACGGATCGCCTCCTCCTCCGTGCGGCAAGGCGCATGACAAGATGAGCTTCCCCGAGAGCCCCGAGCACCCCGTCGGATGAGTTGGTGCACGTCGTAGGGGTGGCTGAACTCTTGGTCCACCATTCCTGTAAAAAAAAGGAGAATCAGGGTAAGCCAAGGAGAAGGACGAAGCCTAAAAAGTGCCTTTACCAGGGGACCACAAGACGCTCTTGAGGAGGATATCGTCCAATAAAGGCTTGACCAATCTCTCCCCTCTGGGCAAGGCCGTCAAGAGTGTAACCACGGCCCGATCAACCTTTGAGAGGTCCAGCACCAACTCGTAGGCGCCCGATCTTCCCCAGCCAGTTAAAATTTTGGCATCCCTGGGGAAAGTTGTCACGCCCCGCTTCCCAAAAATGTGGAGGCGAGACGTGAGAAGGTCCGCACAGACTTAAAGCCGTGAAGCTCCAAGTCTGATAAGCGTATAAAAATCACTTATTGTGGCAAGTCCTTGCAAAGCGGAACGAAACAACAATGATAATAAGGAATTGAGACGACATTTTATTGAATCTCCAAATGTCCATAAACAAATTACAATATCGCAGAAAAGCCACCAGGCTAAAGGAAAAAGGATCTCAGGCCCAAACATGGCCAACAAAGAATAACATACATATAAGGGTGCCACGCACCAACGACTAACAGCAACCTAAGCAAAGGAGTGTACACGAGCGGTCTTCAAGACAGGCCCCTGGTGTCCACTCACCACCACAGCAAACAACATCATCAGCAACACCATATTCCCTGCAGCAAAACTCTGGCTCTGGGTCTAACATGTGACACCCAAAAGAGAGAGGGGCACATGTCAGCAAGTCTGGAAAGACTTGTGCAAGGAAACTGAAAGGAAAGTAAACTAGCAACCTAGCAGTTATAGTATGCATGACATGGCAGTTATAACATGAGTGCACAAATTAAAACATGGCAAGACAATTTGTACAAGCGAACAATTTATCGAGACAAGACAAGAGTAGCCAAGCTACTATCAATTCAATCAATTCACATTTTGTAGGTGTTTAGGCCCTTCGCTGAATGGCAAGCATTTCAGACCGATCGGCACTAAACACGAATCACATTTCACGGTTGTTTTGTAGATGTTTGCGCCCTTCGCTGAATGGCTAGCATGTCAGTCCGATCGGCCCCAAACACTACCCCACCCCAAAGAGTTTACGCCTTACAACTGCAGTTGTTGATCAAACAGACTCCCAGTTGAATGGCCGCTTAACCCTCACCCCATCCCGCACTAAACAAGCCAGGGTCCCTGAACATGAGCCCAGCAAGTGAGCCAGGGTTGCCCCGCACGGGAGCTTGTTTCTTAGTTCACAATTCAATATCGAGCGTTGGGGTTTCCAACTACAGGGCTCGCTTCTGGAACACGAGCCAGGTAACACAAGTAGTGTAGCAAAGCTACGCAATCACGGGATCACCAAAACAATGCAATGACATGACATTTAATTTGCGTACCGTTAATGGAAAGTAAACATGACATGGTAATTGTGCAACATGCTATATGTCGGAACTAGCTTCGTTGTCAAGCTAGTTCCCCAATTTGCGCCTAGGCGAGTATCATTTCGTCGCCTAGCCTCTTTTACGCCTACAACAAGCAAATGGCCTAAAACATGGCCTAAACCCTAAGTGGCAAGTTTCACTTGCCTAGCACCGGGGATTGACGATCACTTCGTCACACGGACGCTATCTACGGGGGAAATCGCTGTTTTGGGGGAGACAAACATCAAACACATGAAATTAATTAGGGTTTCACAAAAATTATAAATAAGTTATGAAAACAACGGTAGAACGATTTCTTAGCGAGAGGAAGCGGAAGAAACACTCCGGGTAACCCTAGGATCAGATCTGGAAGCAAATGGAGAAGTTTGGGAAAACTAGGGTTTTGGGGGATTTGGGGATTTGATGGGTTTTGATGGAGATTTTGGGGAAGATGAGAGGTGGAATGAGTTGATGGAGGGTTTAGATGATGAATCTAGGGTATGGAATGAAGGAATGAAGCTTGGAAGAAGATGGGGGCTTGATGGGGGTGATTTTAGGGTTTAGGGTCGAGTGGAGGAAGATGAAGTCGGTTGGGTTGGGTATAAATAGGATGGGCTGGCGGCTGCCCAGAAATTAGGGTTTTAACACTGGTTAGTCGGTCAAAGAGCAACCACTGACCGACTAGTTTGGCAACTAGTCGGTCGGTCGACCAACGCAGACCGACTAAGTGCAAACAGTAACTCCTGAACGAAAATAGGATTTAGAGTTAATCGGTCCATGAACAAATAC
This sequence comes from Scilla litardierei, assembly GCA_030789695.1. Classification (NCBI taxonomy): domain Eukaryota; kingdom Viridiplantae; phylum Streptophyta; class Magnoliopsida; order Asparagales; family Asparagaceae; genus Scilla; species Scilla litardierei. The sequence continues at coordinate 137,760,285 of CM061137.1, forward strand.
TGACCGACTAGTTTAGCATCTAGTCGGTCGATGAACGTTCTTAGACCGACTAAGAGTAAACAGTAACTCCTGAATAATTGATTGAATGAACTAGTCGGTTCCAGTTGATTTCCTGACCGACTAAATTGGAATCTAGTCGGTCGGTCGATCTTCTTGAACCAACTAACATGCACGAAAAGTGCCGATTCGAAGCGCGAAGCTTCGGGAAGATTTCTATGGCTTCTAGGATCGATTTATACTCTAAGATATGATCGATATGAAGCTCGTCACGAGTGACTTACTTCGAATTCATTGATTCTAAGGAAGAACCTAGAAGATCACATCAAAAGGAACGAAAACGAAAGCTAGGAATTCTCAACGAGATAAATGAAAGCGAGAACTATGGAAATGGAAACCACACAAGGAGAGAACCCACCATCACAAGCAAAACACACTGATAATCCAATCATACAAAAACCAGTCATTACATCCTACCCACCTTAGAATAAAGTCCGTCCTCGGACTTTCTAACATATATATAGTCGCTCGGGTAACTACCCTCAACCAATATCACATCATAACTTCAACCAAGTACTTTCATTTCGAGTGCTTATATATATATATATGCACTAGGAATCAAATATTACTACCACTACACACATATTTTCACGCACATAATACACTCATACTTACTATAGTCAATCAATTTCATACACGTATTTCAATCACATATACATAGTCAATATATATATTTATACAACAATAAACACTTATTACTTACTTAAAAAAAATAACCAAGCCTCTCTTATTTGAAAACAATTTCACATTTATTTAGTCATTTAAATACATGCAAATATTTCACCATATTTTCACCTCACATATAGTCCTATAATTATATTTTGGTATAGCCACCCACAATCGTGTGCGTAACACAACCAAGCACAAACAATTCAAACACCATACATACATCATCCATCACTATTCATCACCACATACAATTATACCAAGGTACATAGAGTATACCCACTCAAGCTTGAGTGAGACTCAAATCATAGTAGGACATTTATATGCGTAACAAAGTAACCATACACATACCAATACCACTCCAAGGCATACACATCCACGTATCACATATTTTCACACCATATCCATCCATTTATAATTACCATATCAACACATCAACTACATACAAGTTTAAGAGATGCAATAGTCGGGTATACCTCCTGATATACACGCATACGACATCTCATAAAAACAAGTATCATCAATCAAAATTATCATTCTGTTACCATACGTATATCACATCATACACAAGCAGAAAATTACCTACACACAACATACAAATGCCAACACCCATACCACTATATACACACCACGAAATCAACACTACGACGACATAACCACTTAACTAATGGGCCCACCAAACTATAACAAGGTTGACACAAGCAACGACAAGCTCTAAGGGCTAGACAATAGGAAAGAATTTGAAATCAAAAGCGTAACGAATAGAAGGATCGTAAAGCATGAAAACGGTCGTGTAATGACGTAATGATGCTCCATTGGGACATATGGAAAATAGTGTAAATAACACATTCTAAAACACGAAAGGTTTGAAGACCGTTATACTTTAAAAGTTGGAGTCCCTTTTTGTATAAAAAATATTCAGAGGTCGATAAGACAAATTGTTTGAAAACGAGTTTGAGGCGAATATATGTAATAAGAGGAAAAGTGGTTTATTGGCTTATATAAAATCATCATGAGGAAAAAGGAAATCATTTACTCGAACATTAAAACATAGGTCAGAAATGTTGTGCGGCAGCAATCTAAAATTTTTGGAAAAGTTTTGAGATTCAAAGATTGAAATCAGATCAAGTATAGTGTGGAGAATTTAAGCGCATGCTAAATGTTTTCCAAATCTTAAAACTGAAGAGAAATCCCAAATAAACCATGTCGAAAATACTTTTAGAGAAATCCGGATTTGCCAACAAAAATTGACTTATACAAGATCTTAATGTATGAGCAAAACGAACGTGGTACCGATATATAAAAATAATTGAAGTCATATTTTAGAAATTGTCTTAAAAGTGTGTATGGTGAATGGAAGATAATATCTTAGTAACATGGAAAGAGAAAAGGATATTTAAACCCATCAAGTTAGTATTAAAACTTTTAAACCGTTTCATGAAGGGTCTAAGTCAGGAATGATTTCGAATTAGTAATTTGTTTTTTTTAAACGAAAATCTGAAATATGGAAAATGTTGAGCATAAAATCGACTTGCTAAAAGCCGAAGTCCAAAGGGACTTGAACAGTTTATTATGAGTAAGCATGAGGTGTTTTCGAATAAAATTTTAATGGCACAAGTAAGAAAACAATTTATGAATCGAGTTAGGAAAATAGTAATACGGTTCAGAATGAAATTTGTATATGAAAAGGGACAAGACATTTATATCGATACGAAGGTATATGCAGAAAATATTATAAACTTCTAATCTAAAAATCTCAACACCAGTTTTGATATTTTAAAACATAAATAATTTAAGTCGGCGAAGGAGCATGAAACCTTACATATATCAAAAGCGTTTCGAACAAATTTAAACTTAACGAGTACGACGAACCTATAATCGATATATACAAAAATTAGTTGAAGCCCATTCAGTTTGGAAAAATACCCCTAAAGGTATGTAAGACAAGCGGTAAAAATAGATTTTTGTAGTTAGGAAAAAGGACGGTATATCAAACCATCAGGATAGTAATAAAGTTTAAAAATCAAAATGCGGAAGGTACATTGTTAGAAAAATAGTACAAGATAGTAATTTTAAAATTACGACCAAAAGTCTTCAAAATTCAAGAACGACTTTTAACTCCATCGAAATTTAGGGAGACATATTTAAAGAAGTTTAGAACAAAATTTAAATTGAGTGAAACTTCAAATAAGGAAAGCATTCGAAAATAACTTTGGAAGAATCAAGATTTGCAACGGAAAACATTTGAAAGATCAAGGATAATTGTAATGAGGTGGTCATGTGAATTGAGGACAAGGGAAGTGGTTACGGAAGCGTAATTTTCCAAAAATCTGTAGTCGGGAAAATGTTTGAACATAACTTTGATTTGTTAAAAGCTGAAATCATCTGTGACTTGAAAAGTATATTAAGGGAGCGCAACGAGTCATTTGAATATCATAAATAAGAAGGGAAAATTCATAAATCGAATTTGGAAAATAGAATTACGGCTCAGGATTAAATCGATTTATGAAAAGGGACAAGATATTCAAATAGGTATGAAAGGTATATGCTGTAAAACATTATAATACAGTAATCAAAATCTCGTCAAAACTTTCGAATTTCAAAAATTAATTTAAGTCAACGAAAGAGTACGAGATATAAATATACACATAACAATTGAAATTCCATTTAGCTTGGAAAAGATTTTAAAGTATGTATGTCATGCGATTAAAAGGGATCTCATAGTTAGAAAATGGTACATCAAATTTTTCCAAAATAGTATTGGAGTCTTTAAACCGAAATGCGAAAATATAGACAAGAAAATGGTTACGAGATAGTAATTATAATTACAACTATTAGACTCCGAAATCTACAAGGAATTTTGACTCAATCAAAAAAGTGAGAAATTCAAGTATATAAGTAGCGGGTTTAAAACAAAATTTAAACTTAACGAAAACTTTAATAAGGGAAATCGAAAATAACTTTGAAAGAAATTAAGCCTTGCCAATGGGGACATTAGAAGGATTAACGATTATAGAAATGTGGTGGTCGGGGGAATCGAGGCAAGGGATTTGGTCGGATGATCAAAACATAAATACGTCTAGATTATGACTTAGGAAAATCTACGGAAACTCCTATGGTCAATTAACTAAAGATTATGGAACTAAGCGCTAAGACTTCCTAAGGGCTAGACAGCGATGAAATGAGTTCAGCTTGGTCCGAAATCGATGAACTCAAGGGAGAGACCAAAGAATTCTAGAAGTCTACCCTAGTCAAGCTAGACAGGAACCACTAAGGTAACTCTTAAGGCTATCAAATCAATCACTAACATGGAGTCTAACTAACAATCAAGGATCCCTAACTAGCAAGCACAAACTTCTAACTAAGTCTCACTATGGTTCTGATCTAATGGATTTCCTACCAAGCTAGGACAGATGCTCTAACACGCCTACCAGCCACCTAAGACATAGGAACGCCAAAAACTTAGACTCCGGGCTTATAACTTGGATGCTCTAATTTATTTAATGGACATTCTATAATTATTATTGTTGTTCCGATAGTTCGCATTTGCAAATGGACCTGCATGGGCCACCACTAAAACCTGTCACGCCCCGCTTCCCAAAAATGTGGAGGCGAGACGTGAGAAGGTCCGCACAGACTTAAAGCCGTGAAGCTCCAAGTCTGATAAGCGTATAAAAATCACTTATTGTGGCAAGTCCTTGCAAAGCGGAACGAAACAACAATGATAATAAGGAATTGAGATGACATTTTATTGAATCTCCAAATGTCCATAAACAAATTACAATATCGCAGAAAAGCCACCAGGCTAAAGGAAAAAGGATCTCAGGCCCAAACATGGCCAACAAAGAATAACATACATATAAGGGTGCCACGCACCAACGACTAACAGCAACCTAAGCAAAGGAGTGTACACGAGCGGTCTTCAAGACAGGCCCCTGGTGTCCACTCACCACCACAGCAAACAACATCATCAGCAACACCATATTCCCTGCAGCAAAACTCTGGCTCTGGGTCTAACATGTGACACCCAAAAGAGAGAGGGGCACATGTCAGCAAGTCTGGAAAGACTTGTGCAAGGAAACTGAAAGGAAAGTAAACTAGCAACCTAGCAGTTATAGTATGCATGACATGGCAGTTATAACATGAGTGCACAAATTAAAACATGGCAAGACAATTTGTACAAGGGAACAATTTATCGAGACAAGACAAGAGTAGCCAAGCTACTATCAATTCAATCAATTCACATTTTGTAGGTGTTTAGGCCCTTCGCTGAATGGCAAGCATTTCAGACCGATCGGCACTAAACACGAATCACATTTCACGGTTGTTTTGTAGATGTTTGCGCCCTTCGCTGAATGGCTAGCATGTCAGTCCGATCGGCCCCAAACACTACCCCACCCCAAAGAGTTTACGCCTTACAACTGCAGTTGTTGATCAAACAGACTCCCAGTTGAATGGCCGCTTAACCCTCACCCCATCCCGCACTAAACAAGCCAGGGTCCCTGAACATGAGCCCAGCAAGTGAGCCAGGGTTGCCCCGCACGGGAGCTTGTTTCTTAGTTCACAATTCAATATCGAGCGTTGGGGTTTCCAACTACATGGCTCGCTTCTGGAACACGAGCCAGGTAACACAAGTAGTGTAGCAAAGCTACGCAATCACGGGATCACCAAAACAATGCAATGACATGACATTTAATTTGCGTACCGTTAATGGAAAGTAAACATGACATGGTAATTGTGCAACATGCTATATGTCGGAACTAGCTTCGTTGTCAAGCTAGTTCCCCAATTTGCGCCTAGGCGAGTATCATTTCGTCGCCTAGCCTCTTTTACGCCTACAACAAGCAAATGGCCTAAAACATGGCCTAAACCCTAAGTGGCAAGTTTCACTTGCCTAGCACCGGGGATTGACGATCACTTCGTCACACGGACGCTATCTATGGGGGAAATCGCTGTTTTGGGGGAGACAAACATCAAACACATGAAATTAATTAGGGTTTCACAAAAATTATAAATAAGTTATGAAAACAACGGTAGAACGATTTCTTACCGAGAGGAAGCGGAAGAAACACTCCGGGGAACCCTAGGATCAGATCTGGAAGCAAATGGAGAAGTTTGGGAAAACTAGGGTTTTGGGGGATTTGGGGATTTGATGGGTTTTGATGGAGATTTTGGGGAAGATGAGAGGTGGAATGAGTTGATGGAGGGTTTAGATGATGAATCTAGGGTATGGAATGAAGGAATGAAGCTTGGAAGAAGATGGGGGCTTGATGGGGGTGATTTTAGGGTTTAGGGTCGAGTGGAGGAAGATGAAGTCGGTTGGGTTGGGTATAAATAGGATGGGCTGGCGGCTGCCCAGAAATTAGGGTTTTAACACTGGTTAGTCGGTCAAAGAGCAACCACTGACCGACTAGTTTGGCAACTAGTCGGTCGGTCGACCAACGCAGACCGACTAAGTGCAAACAGTAACTCCTGAACGAAAATAGGATTTAGAGTTAATCGGTCCATGAACAAATACTGACCGACTAGTTTAGCATCTAGTCGGTCGATGAACGTTCTTAGACCGACTAAGAGTAAACAGTAACTCCTGAATAATTGATTGAATGAACTAGTCGGTTCCAGTTGATTTCCTGACCGACTAAATTGGAATCTAGTCGGTCGGTCGATCTTCTTGAACCAACTAACATGCACGAAAAGTGCCGATTCGAAGCGCGAAGCTTCGGGAAGATTTCTATGGCTTCTAGGATCGATTTATACTCTAAGATATGATCGATATGAAGCTCGTCACGAGTGACTTACTCCGAATTCATTGATTCTAAGGAAGAACCTAGAAGATCACATCAAAAGGAACGAAAACGAAAGCTAGGAATTCTCAACGAGATAAATGAAAGCGAGAACTATGGAAATGGAAACCACACAAGGAGAGAACCCACCATCACAAGCAAAACACACTTATAATCCAATCATAAAAAAACCAGTCGTTACAAAAGTGACAAAAACATAGTCGTTCTTCCAATGACCGACCCAACGGGGTAAGCCCAGCAGACATTCCCCGCCCCTCCTAACATCAATATGACGCTATGTTGCCGAGGAGACAGCCCTAATTTTGTAGAAAAAGAAGAACGGCAGGTACGGCTCCAACCTGTGCATATGACAGATCACGACAAAGCCAACCAAGACCGGGACTGAGTAAAGGGTCAGATGGCACAAGTACACTTGCAAAAATTCCAAAACCTGGATAATGAAGGGGTGAAGAGAAAGGGAAGCCCCATTCGTAACATCTCGACGTACATGCCTTTCTTACGGTCCCCGAGAAAATAGATCATCTCATCTTGAAATGGGACCCGAACCCCATATGGGTAAGAAAGATATTCCACCCTAACTCTATCAGCGATGGAATAGGAGACAGTAGAGGCCGCTTTGAGAATCGCGGGAGGAACCTCGAATCCCTCAGCCCTGGAAGGATTCCATTGCTGCATCAAATCCTTAAATAGCAAACCCTTTCCCTTCACGCGGGATGGAGATGCTCTGACGGCCGTAATGTAATCATTGACATCAGGAGTCAGAGCTTCTATTCTCTATGCCCTCTCCATTAAGCAAAACAAAAATGGAAGTAAGGAAGGGGTTACCTTGCGAAAGCTGGAGAAGGAGATGTCGAAGAGGAGACAGAGAGAGACTCAGCAATGAAGAGAGGAAACGAACGCAAAATCGAGAAACACAGAAGGAACCCCAAAACCCTGTCTTTTTATATGGAGGGCGGCTCCGAATCCTGGCCATCCAAAGAAGGACACACATCAACATCCCCCCGAAGGCGGCTCTCCAGATCCCACTTCCAAATGACGGGAAAATTCCTGGTTCACAGCGCCACGATGATCTTCATTTAATGTGTCGTCTCGACTGACGCGTGAGTCAAATCCACACGAATCACATCCCACGGACCAAACTGCCAAGAACCGAACAGCCCGAGTGATGTGGGGCAATTGATACAACCCGCCAAACAGAGCATGCCAAGCCCATGGCCCGGGGGATTGGGTCCAAACCTGAAGGCCTCGTGAGCGTATCAAGTCGCAGCGGCCCAACGCCAACGTCGAGGAAACTACTGACCCTCCATGATTGAGGAAACATCTCCCCAGATCGTGACTGCCGTGAACACCAGTCAATGTGCCATCACGTCTACTTTCATGTCCCTTGAATGGACCATCAAAGCGGGCGGGCACGAAGGGCGGGATGACAAGACGCCATGAAGGTGTTGACATGCGGACTCCTATAAGAGGGCAGAAGGAGGAAACGCCAAGGGATCGAAGGCTGGATACCCAAATCTCAGGTATTCCACCTCTCCAAAGACATTTCTTCCACTTCACACATTTCTCCTCCACAGCTCAGCCTGAGTTCTCACGTATTGGTCTTTCCGTGAACCATACTCGATCCCACCGAGCATACTTCAAACAAGTGCTGGCTTAGGCAGTGGAGGGGACTTGGTCGGAACCAAGGTCCGACCCACCTAACGAGCTTTCTCATCTCTGCAAATCGAATGAGACTTCAACCAGCCGAAGCCACCCTTCGGCGCTCCATCGTTTGGGTCTGAACGCTCTCGAGCCCAAGCCTATTCAGTCGATCGTTCCAGGAAAATTTCGCTCTGCCGAAGCTGTCCTTCGGTACATCAATGCACGGATCCGCGTGTTCCTACCCAAGCAAACACTCGGATAACCGACCCCGGAGACCGCACGCGTCTCACGTGACTGTGACGACCCCTGGACATCCAAACTATCAACCGGTGGTGAGAAAACACCCCGAAACAAGGGGCATGAGGGGGGCTTTTCTGTGGATGATCCACAACATCACCTTAAACCACATGCCACCAAGTGTGTCCCAACATGATGAGGTAGCACCCCTCATCCCTTGCCACATGGGAAAAAGGTGCCACGTGACACAAAAATCCCATTAATGACCCTCATTTGTAATATAGACTAGAACTTGTCCGTGCCCGAAGGGCACAGAGGTTATCGTCGCCCGGGCACAAATGTGGAGAGAAGCGGGGGCCAAAGCAAAAAAAGTGTGGGTGTGTCTGAGGAGCGTTGGGTGACAAAATGAGGATAAGCAGGGACCAAAGTGCAAAAATCCCCAAAACCCAACCTCAAACCAAAGCCCAAAGCCCCACCCCCCCCAATGGGACCCATCGAGATAAGGCGACGCACCATTGGCCAATCAGTTGTCCCAGTCAACTTGTGACTGTGACAACATCCCTTGTTTGTATAATAGATAGTGTCATTATTATGTACCTTTCGAGCATGGGTTCCACCACTAATCCATATATGACATGTTTATTTACTAGTCATATCCCGTAAACCATATATCATAGTGCATTCAAAAAAGCTCTCCGAAAAATTTCAACCTATTTGAAGTCTTTTTCCACACACAAAAATTGTTTCCTCGTTCAAAATATACCCCCGATAAAGATTTTTTAACACATTCAAACTAAAATTTAGTTCATCCGAAAGAATTTAATTCTCCCCAAAAAATTATTTTCCCCAAAAGTTAGTTAACTCCAAATTTAGTTCACATCAAAAGTTAAAAATTTTGTTTGCTTAAAATTTAGTTCTCTACAAAGTTAATCCCCTCAAAATTTAAAATTAAAATTTAGTTCCATACAGATTTAATTCCCCTCAAAATTCAAAATTTTAGTTCTCCCAAAATATAGTCCCTCGTGTTGTAAATAGATAACGTGTTGTGAATAGATAAGAGTGTATATATTAGACAGATTGTATCTCATCCATGTATGTACTCTTACATCCCCTATAAATAAAGGTATGGAGTCTCCCCCATAAGCCACGCTTCATAACATGTTATCAGCACGTTCAACCTAAGTTTTTGTTGATCTGTTCGTTGCGAAAGCTACGAGAAGAGGTAGATCCATCACGTGCGGGCTTCATCAACCTTTACGAGTAAGCGTCTCAACCGTCGCTAGATCTGGAGGATAGATATAGAGGTATTACTCCAAAATCAACAAAATCTTATTTTTATCATGATCATGATGCATACGTAGTCGATCTTGTTGAGTATTGACTCCCCGGATTTGGTTTTGGATGATGAACAAACATAAATATCGTGAACTAACTCTTTGTGAGCGCAGTTATGGAGATCGTCGCCAAATTTCTATGCACATCAAAAGCGACGTCTCGAGACTTCTCAAAGCACGTGATCGTATGCCTAAAGCTTCGTTGAAGCTCAAGGACCATTATTGAAGTCATGAAGATTCGATTGAAGCTTTTGAAGACGGTTCGTCATGTTTTATTTATAGTCTTCTAGCTTCATTTCGTAGATTGTTAAGCCTTGAGTAGGTCTTACATTTTAATCTTCATAACGCTCATATCTTAGAGCTAGGATCTTTGTAGAAGCCCATACAAACTTTCTCGAAGCTTCGCGCTCCGATTCGCAGCTTCTTGTGCATGTTAGTTGGTTCAAGAAGAAGAACCAACCGACTAGATGGCAATCTAGTCGGTCGGCAAAGCTTCTTGAACCGACTAGTTTGCCTTGTTCAATTTCAGCTCACTTACTGTTTATAGTTAGTCGGTCAAAGAAGGTTCACGGACCGACTAGTTGTGAAACTAGTCGGTTAGGAATCCTTCTTAGACCGACTAGTTGAGCTTCTACTATACAGCCTAAGTTACTGTTTATCGTTAGTCGGTCAAAGTACATTTGTCGACCGACTAGTTGATGAACTAGTCGGTCAGCATTTGCTCTTAGACCGACTTATTCATCTTGAGTTCAGCCTTCTCTATTTCACCTGTTAGTTGGTCAAAGTTGACTCACCGACCGACTAGTTGTGAAACTAGTCGGTTGGCAAGTCTTCTTGGACCGACTAGTTATTCATTCCCTGAACTTTCTCTTTTGGCTGTTCTCCAGTTAGTCGGTTCATGTTGAATCACCGACCGACTAGTTGAGAAACTAGTCGGTCAGTGATCCTTCTTTGACCGACTAGTCTGCTTCAGAATAGAGCCGTTGGAGCACTAAATGCCACGAATTTTGCTCTCTCTTTCCTCTATCATATATATACTTGGAGTGCTGCTTTCATAGCATTCAAGGCTGATATTAATTGATCTTTTGAGAATCAAAGAGAAGCATTTAATCCTCATTCAAAGCTCTTTCATTTCTCACTTGAATCTCTCCCTCACTCTTATTTCAATAGAGAGATTCATTGATTGTTAGTCTTCCAAGCCAAGAGCTTGATCCAAGGTCTCCAACATCCACCTAGGCCTCCATTGCTGGTCAACATCTTGGAGCTAGGGTTTGGTGCCTTCATCTTCCTCAAAATCCTCTTTGCCCTAAATCGTAAGTTTTACTCAAGGCATAGGTATTTTGTAGTAAGCATTTCTATTTCAATTTACTTTGATATTGTAAGTGATTTACTCTCGGTTGTGAGAGTTTGTTTGTGATCCCGGGTTGTGGGAGTCACATTTTGATTTGTGTATGATTTGATCGTAGGGCATTACATTTGGTATCAGAGCCAAGTACCTAGCTATGTCTACCAACGACAACAAGACTGTTTGTCCACCTTCATATTATAACACCTTCAGGCAAGGTGAAGGAGCTTCTTCAGTGATGGAAGGACACTCCTCGACGAGGCCTCCCTTCTTCAACGGTACCAACTACGGGTACTGGAATTACCGGATGGAAACTTTCCTCCGGATTGCTTCATTATGGAGAGCCACGTTGACGGAGTACGTCGAGCCCAAAGAAGAAGATTTCGCGAAGTGGACTACCGCGGAGGTCGTCACGGAGGTAAGCAATGCCAAGGCAATGAACGCCTTTTAATGCGCTTTGGAGCCCGAGGACTTCAATAAGATATGCATATGTAAGAGTGTATATCAAATGTGGAACTCCCTCCTCATCTTGCATGAAGGAACGAGTAGGGTAAGAGACTCCAAACTCGTTGTTGTGAATAAAGATTACGAATTATTTCATATGCAACAGGGTGAGAAGATGAAGGAGTATTATGCTCGTTTCGTCGACATCACCAACGAGTTGGAGGCTCTTGGGAAAACTTACACCCAAAAGGAGAAAGTCTCCAAGATCATTGACGGACTTCCTTCTTGTTGGGAGAAACATACCTTCGCCATCGAGGAAGGTAATGATATGAGTAAATATACGGTTATTCAACTAATGGGTACCTTGATGTCTTATGAGTTACGCAAAGATAGCAAACTAAAGTTGCAGGACAAGATGAAGTCCTACTTGAAGCAAGACGAGCCAAAGAAAAAGGCGATTGCATTCAAGGCCGCTCCATCTACATCTACATCTACCGATGATGAAGACTCGGAAGACGAGTTGGACTTGGAATCTATTGCCCTCATGGCAAAGAAGTTCAACCGGTTCTTCCGGAAAAGGTAATTTCAAGAACAAATCTAAGTTTAGTTCTTCTAACGCCTCCGCTCCTTTGTGTTTTAAATGCAACAAGCCAAGACACATGAAAGCGGATTGTCCTCAAAACAAGCACAAGGAGAAGTGGAAGGCGCCAAAGTTCGACAAGTCAAAGAAGTACAAGAAAGGGTACAAGAAAGGACTTGTCGGGACATTCACCGACTCCGAGGATTCCTCTAGTGGAGAGTCGGATGATGAGCAAGTGGAGCAAGCACACATGTGCTTCATGGCAAGAGAGGAAAATGAACAAGGATCTTCCTCCGATGATAGCGAGGATGAAGGCGACGATGAGGTAACCATGTATGAACTTAGAGTAGCTAACGAGCAAATATTATCTAAGTATTCTAAATTAGTAAATAGATATACTAAGATAAAAGATGAGTTAGCTAGCATCCAAACCTCGACTAAACCTATCATCATCAACAACGACACCGTTGTTGAAGATTTGAGAAATGAGATTGTAAATCTCAAATCTCAACTTGAACATGTTCATATCGAGGAATCGGATGAACATGAGATGGCGGATTTTATTTCTCGAAACTCAACTTTGAGTATCGAGAATGAGAGTCGCAAGTCTCGTGTTTGTGTACTCACATCGCAAGTATCCACTTTGGATGCTTCTATGCATTCTCTCACCGAGATGTATGAGTGCACATTAGGCCGAATTAATAAATTCAATAAAGGTAAGGATCATTTGGATAAAATCCTAAGTGACTTACTTCCGGCCAATCACCACATTGGCTTGGGGTATAAGATGGAAAATTCATCCAAGTCGTCCACTACCTTGTTAGGCCAACTTCCGATGCCTCAATGAGTGGTAGCAAACACTCTATTGGTAGTTCATCTACCACCTCGTACACACCCTCGTTTGGAAAGAAACCCACTTTGGGTGGACCTCCAAAGAAGGGTCATGCTTATATGTACACCAATACCATGCCACATAAGAACACACATCCTACTCCACATGTTCACACATATGATGATTTTTATGCACCACATCCACGGGCACGTGCACACCATGTGAGACACCCTCACGCACGTGTTCCTCCAAATGCATATGTTCCACATCATCATATGAAAAATTATCATCGTGCACCATTTCATCATGTGCCATATGACTATCCACGACATGCATCACGTAGAAATCAACAACGGATGCATGCTCCCAATAGGATTAGGGCTCCCAAAATCTTCACTATTTGGAGCCTGAAGGACACAAGCATGAATGAAAAACAAGTTTACATGAATTCCTATTTCATGAATGTAGTGCATAATGATGATTATGTGGGGAAGTCTAAGTCCAATTGGACTTGGCTTCCAAAGGTCTAATCTTTTAGGACCCAATGACCTTGGGTACCATGATACGATAGTTTTTATCTTTAGGTACTCAAGAAAAAGAAAAGGAGCAACAAATCCAAATTTGGCTCCAATGATAATTGGATACTCGATAACGGGTGTTCAAAACACATGACGGGTGACGCTCAATTGCTCTCCGGAGTGGTGCCCATTGCAAATGGAAATCGGGTAGTCTTTGGAGGCAACTAGAGCGGAACCATCATAGGTGTTGGAAAAGTGGGTAATCCTTCTAAACCACTTATAAGTGATGTTTACCTTGTTAAAGGATTAAACCACAATCTTATTTCAATAAGCCAACTTTGTGACAAATGTTACAAAGTTTGCTTTGCGAAAGGAATGTGCCATATTTTAAGAAAAGATAATAATGATTTATTATTTTCCGGCACACGCCATAAGGATATATATATCCTAGATCTTCCAAAATCACATGAACAATGTCTCATTGCCAACACAAGTGAACAACACTTATGGCATCGACGTTTTGGTCATGTGAACTTTGGAACACTCTTTAAACTTTCCAAGTTAAATTCTATTAGAGGCTTCCCTAAGCTAGTCTTTCAAAAGAAAAGCTTTTGTGACTCGTGTCAACGAGGCAAGCTTCCAAAATCGTCATTTAAACCTAAGAAAAGCATTTCTTCTAAGCGGCCTCTAGAGCTATTACATCTAGATCTTTTTGGGCCAACTAGAGTTGCTTCATTAGGAAATGCACGATATGGACTTGTCATCGTTGATGACTTTTCTAGATTTACTTGGGTATTTTCCTTAAGTAATAAAAACGATGCTTTTGAAAACTTCACAATATTTGTTAAGAGAGTACAAAATCTCATTGGAACCACCATTGTCACTATTCGTAGTGATCATGGAGGGGAATTTGAGAATGAGTCTTTCTCAAATTTTTGTGATGAAGTTGGTATTACTCACACCTTTTCATTCCCTCGTGCACCTCCTCAAAATGGTGTTGTTGATAGAAAGAATAGGACGCTAGTGGAATGTGCTCGCACTATGCTTGATGATAGCCTACTTGGCCATCAATTTTGGGCGGAAGCGGTACATACCACTTGCTATGTGTTTAATAGGATACTTTTGAGGCCCGGCACCAAACAAACTTGTTATGAATTGTTATTTGGTAGATTGCCTCAAGTTAAACATTTTCGAGTTTTCGACGCAAAATGTTTTATTGAAAACACGTATGGTAGTTTGGACAAATTTGATCCAAGATCCGATGAGGGGATATTTGTTGGATATTCCTCCCGTAGCAAAGCCTACCGGATATACAACAAACGAACCTCAACGATCGAGGAATCACTTCATGTTTCATTTAATGAAGGCTTTGTCCCGACTAGAATTACTAATGATGATGACTCCATGGATGTCCTATGTGATTCTATTGATAATTCTAATTCTATTGATTCTATTGATACTAACCCTACTAATGAATCTTTTGAGAATGTTCCTAGTGATCAGGGAATTCCCAAACGGCTTCATACCGTTCGTGACCATCCTCATAAGCAAGTCATTGGCAACATCCTTGATAGTGTCAAGACGCGATCTCAAGTCAACTACTTCGTTCATTGTGCCTTTGCCTCCTCGATAGAGCCAAAGAATATTAACGAAGCATGCGAAGATAGTGTTTGGATCCTTGCCATGGAGGAGGAACTCATTCAATTCGAGAGGAATGAAGTTTGGCAGCTTGTTCCATTGCCTTCGAAGAACCACACCATTATAGGAACGAAGTGGATTTTCAAGAACAAGACCGACGAAAACCAAATCGTCGTCCGGAACAAAGCTCGGTTAGTAGCTCAAGGCTACCGGCAAGAGGAAGGTATTGATTTCGAAGAATCCTTTGCTCCGGTAGCTAGATTAGAATATATTAGATTATTGTTATCTTTTGCATGCCATAAAGATTTTAAACTCTGTCAAATGGATGTTAAAAGTGCGTTTTTAAACGGAGATGTTGTTGAGGAAGTTTATGTTTCTCAACCTCCGGGTTTTATAAATGAAAAATTTCCAAATCACGTTTTCAAACTTAAGAAAGCACTTTACGGTTTGAGACAAGCTCCTCGAGCTTGGTATGATCGTCTAAATAATTTTCTTTTGGATTTAAGTTTTAAAATGGGAGAATTTGATTCTACATTATTTGTTAAGTATTCGAATAATGATATAATTTTAGTTCAAATTTACATTGATGATATCATTTTCGGTGCTACTAACTTCACTCTTTGCGAAGAGTTTTCTAATGTGATGAAGGATCAATTTGAGATGAGCCACATGGGTGAGCTCAAGTATTTCTTAGGTCTCCAAATTCGCCAAATGAACGATGCTATCTTCATCCACCAAACCAAGTACACGGTGGAGTTGCTAAAGCGATTTGGAATGGAGAATGCCTCCGGGAAGAAGACTCCAATGAGCACGACTACACATCTTGATAAAGATACGGGTGGTAAAGATGTAGACATTCGTCTATATCGAGGTATGATAGGTAGTTTACTATATCTTACCGCAAGTAGGCCCGATATTATGTTTGTCGTATGTGTATGTGCTCGTTATCAGTCTCAACCTAAGGAATCTCACTTAGTAGCGGTAAAACGTATTTTCCGTTATTTAAGTTACACACTTGACTTTGGATTACTTTATCCAAAGTCTAGCACATATGAGTTAATCTCATATAGTGACGCAGATTATGCGGGATGCAAATCCGACAGGAAAAGTACTAGTGGCACTTGCCATTTTATAGGAAATTTTCTTGTCTATTGGTTTTCCAAGAAGCAGAATTCCGTATCACTTTCAACCATCGAGGCGGAATATATTGCCGCCGGTGCCGCGTGTGCTCAGGTTCTTTGGATGAGACACACTCTTAAAGACTTTGGTATAAACTGTGATACTTGCCCTATCATGGTGGACAACCAAAGTGCAATATGTCTCTCTCAGAATCAGATACACCATTCCCGTTCTAAACACATAGATGTCTGTCACCATTTCTTAGATGATCATGTTGGTAAAAAAGGACATCATTTTAGTGTACGTTGAAACCCAGAAGCAAATCGCCGATATTTTCACGAAACCACTCAATGAAGACTCCTTTGTGCGGTTGCGTCGGGAATTGGGGATTATGGGTGAATCCGAGATTTAGGATTCATATTTTTTTCAATAATCTTGCATGCTATTAAATTTCATTTATATTTGCACATGCTAGATTTATTGGAATTTTCTGGATTTTTGGTTGAATTTTCGGAATTTACGCTCGATTTATTCATGAACGTCAAATTTAAGATTTTCGATGTTTAATGGGGTAGTATAATGGTATACGAGAGTATTTCGATGTTTCGTCCAAGTGCGATTAGGAGAGAACTCAAAATTTCAAATTCTAAAATTTTTGGACTCTGTTAGTTGGTTCATGTTCATTGACCGACCGACTAGATTGCTTTCTAGTCGGTCAGTGAATGAACTAAGACCGATTAACACAAGCCCTAATTTTGGCTTCAGTTACTGTTTGCTCTTAGTAGGTTCAAGCTCATTGGCCGACCGACTAGATCGTCATCTAGTCGGTCAGCACTTGAACTGTGCCCGACTAATTGCACAGGGACTGCTGCGTATTTTCGCATTCCAAGTCGACTTAAACTCTCTCATACCGACTAATCTCCATTCTAGTCGGTGCGAAATATTCCTCAAACCCCCAAAACTCGTTCGTCTCCCTTCTTCCTCCGTCTGTTTCTGAAGAGGAGGAGATGGATGAGGATGAGCTCCAGGAGCTCGTTGGGTCTGCTGCTCGTGCCCTTGAGGGTACATCTGGTGCTGCTTCTACTTCTGCTGGTGATCCCGAGAGCACACCTGCTGCCACCATTCCTCCGGTGGATACTTCGTCTGGTTCTCCCGAGACCACTCCCGTTGCGACACTACCTTCTGTGGACACTCCTGCTGACCCAGTGACCACCACACCTTCTGCAGAGCCTACTGCTGCTGCTGATCCTCCAGCTGCCTCCTGAGCTTCATTGGAGGACTCTCCCTATGCACTTTGGATGATATATCTAGTTGTGAGAGTGTTGGGTAGGATAGATGGTGGTTGTGGATTTTTGATACTTTTGGATGTATTTTGATGTATCTCTTATGGAGTTTTTGATATTTTTGTATATATGTGATACTCCTATATCTGCAGTGATATAGTGTTGTTTGATGTACTTTGTGCTTCGATCTGAGGATCGCGTATATGTATGTTGGCAGATGTATAATTTCATGTTCTTATATATATATATATACACATCGTGTTGCCATTTACTTCTTTTGTGCACATTATATTATTGTCTCTGATGTTGATTACGTCATTCGACGATTTTAATTGGTTAAATAAAATTCTTTCTATGGAAACATAGAATTGTTTTCCATGCACTTAATTCATCGAGAATGTTGATATTGGAGAGTATATTCCATAACTCAATTCGTGAAATTAATTTGACTTTTGATGATTTTATTTATCGATTTTCGACTTTGGTCTCATTGACACGCTTTGATTTAATTCGTATTTTCCTTTGGTGTCATTTGGACCGTGATCGTATTCTGCGACTCTCGTGCTTGTATTTGAAGCCATTGTTGTTGTTGTTGATCTCCTCCCACTCTTTTTGCTAATGCCAAATGGGAGGGAATTAATAATGACAATGTGCTAAATGATAATTCAAAGCAATTTACCATGAATCTAATTTGATATGTTAGATTAAGGGGGAGTTAAGATATAAAAATGGATTTCAAATCCGAAATTTCATTAATAGGATTCTCATTTTATACTTTACTCGTCTGCTTGATGCGTATGATTATTATTTAATTTGGAATTAACGTGTCAGCTGCAGGGGAAGTAAGTAAATTACATTTGAATCATTATTTTTGATTATTATTTATGTTGGGTTGTCATTACCAAAAAGGGGGAGAATGTTGAGTATTGACTCCCCGGATTTGGTTTTGGATGGTGAACAAACATAAATTCGTGAACTAACTCTTTATGAGCGCAGTTATGGAGATCGTCGCCAAATTTCTATGAACATCAAAAGCGACGTCTCGAGACTTCTCAAAGCACGTGATCGTATGCCTAAAGCTTCGTTGAAGCTCAAGGACCATTATTGAAGTCATGAAGATTCGATTGAAGCTTTTGAAGACGGTTCGTCATGTTTTATTTATAGTCTTCTAGCTTTATTTCGTAGATTGTTAAGCCTTGAGTAGGTCTTACATTTTAATCTGCATAACGCTCATATCTTAGAGCTAGGATCTTTGTAGAAGCCCATACAAACTTTCCCGAAGCTTCGCGCTCCGATTCGCGGCTTCTTGTGCATGTTAGTTGGTTCAAGAAGAAGAACCAACCGACTAGATGGCAATCTAGTCGGTCGGCAAAGCTTCTTGAACCGACTAGTTTGCCTTATTCAATTTCAGCTCACTTACTGTTTACAGTTATTCGGTCAAAGAAGGTTCACCGACCGACTAGTTGTGAAACTAGTCGGTTAGGAATCCTTCTTAGACCGACTAGTTGAGCTTCTACTGTACAGCCTAAGTTACTGTTTATCGTTAGTCGGTCAAAGTACATTTGTCGACCGACTAGTTGATGAACTAGTCGGTCAGCATTTGCTCTTAGACCGACTAATTCATCTTGAGTTTGGCCTTCTCTATTTCATTTGTTAGTCGGTCAAAGTTGACTCACCGACCGACTAGTTGTGAAACTAGTCGGTTGGCAAGTCTTCTTGGACAGACTAGTTATTCATTCCCTGAACTTTCTCTTTTGGTTGTTCTCCAGTTAGTCGGTTCATGTTGAATCACCGACCGACTAGTTGAGAAACTAGTCGGTCAGTGATCCTTCGTTGACCGACTAGTCTGCTTCAGAATAGAGCCGTTGGAGTATTAAATGCCACGAATTTTGCTCTCTCTTTTCTCTATCCTATATATACTTGGAGTGCTGCTTTCATAGCATTCAAGGCTGATATTAATTGATCTTTAGAGAATCATAGAGAAGCATTTAATCCTCATTCAAAGCTCTTTCATTTCTCACTTGAATCTCTCCCTCACTCTTATTTCAAAAGAGAGATTCATTGATTGTGAGCCTTCCAAGCCAAGAGCTTGATCCAAGGTCACCAACATCCACCTAGGCCTCTATTGCTGGTCAACATCTTAGAGCTAGGGTTTGGTGCCTTCATCTTCCTCAAAATCCTCTTTGCCCTAAATCGTAAGTTTTACTCAAGGCATATGTATTTTGTAGTAAGCATTTCTATTTCAATTTACTTTGATATTGTAAGTGATTTACTCTCGGTTGTGAGAGTTTGTTTGTGATCCCGGGTTGTGGGAGTCACATTTTGATTTGTGTATGATTTGATCTTGTAGAGGTTTCTACAAGTATTTCATAGTGCACATTTAAGTTAGAAGTTTCTAACTCAAGTATCCGGAGGGGATCCGGGTGGTTGGGACGTAGGATCACCGGGAACAAGTCGGGGAGACTTGGGTGGATCCGAACCCGTTAAATTGTTTGTTTGCGATTGCATTTTCTTTGTTGTCAATATTTACATTTCCGCATTGTTGGTTGAGTTTGCAAGATAATTAGGAATTATCTTCTTAATTATTTTAAAGTACTATTCACCCCCCTCTAGTACTTGTGCAGTAGCTACGTAGGGCATTACAGATCTCGTAAGATCGGATCAGGGAAAAAATCGATTTTTATTCTCCCTAGATCAAAGACGACGGCTTTCTACTATCGATCCTAAGGAAAAACATCAAAACCCATATTTTTAGGGTATGTATAAACAACCAAAAAATATATACAAAAATACCAGCTCACGGCCCCGCCGGAGGCAACCCCGCCACCGGACGCCGTTGTCCACCCCCACCTTGGCGTCTTAGCCCCCTTACCCCCCCCCCCCCCCCCCCCCCCCCCCCCGACAAAGGAGGCACACCGTCGCCTAGAGCGATTGTCACGCCCCGCTCCCCAGGATACCTGGGACGTACAAATCCGTCCCAGGATTCCTGGAGTAGCGAGTGTTATGAAGATAATAAAGAAAAGAAACACAAAAGAGCCAGCATGCCACTGTGCACGTGCTGGAAAGTACACGTACTCCACTAAATAAAAGTCAACACATGAGAACAATGGATATACAAGACATCAGACATAAACAAAAGTCAAGTACAAATTTATATTACAACTTCCCAATATATAACCCTCATGTACAACACATGACCATCACCATCTCCATGTACAACACATGACCATCACCATCTTCATGTACAACTCAACTCCCTAAACTACCCCTCACCCCTTATCCATGCTCACACCCACATGTGAGAATCCACGACCACCTGCAAAACAACTAGAGGAGCACGTTAAAGCGTGTACAAGTAAGAAATCTAACTCGTGCAGAAAGTAAACATTAATTTGGGAAATGCTGTTTTAGTCACAAAAGAAAGGATCCACAGTTACAGCAGGCACAGAAAGGAGGAAACACACATTGCAATTTTAAAGCATTTAAGTATTCAATCAATTTCATTTGGAAACCTGGGCATGTCGTTGAATATGAGGAACTGGACTCCACCCTAAGGTGGGGAGGTAAGGAGCACCAGTCAGCAGTACACAAGCATTGTTTCCTTAACGGGGCCACTCACTCCACCCATTCCCCCGCATCGGAGTGCGAGTGAGGAAACTCCACGACATCACAAACATCGTACTCGAAACAGAGCAAGGCACGGTAATCACCACAAAGTACCCGAAACTGAGCAAGGTACATATCAATGCCACATACTAGTCCAGTCCTCATACCCTACTAGGACCCAGTTTTCCATCAACTCCATGTATCAGCTCACCCTCCTACCGGTAGGATTGAGATGTTATTTATAATCTCTTACATGCAAGCAACATAAGGTGACATAAATGTAGTGTTAAATACATGGGCCCAGCCCATTTGACAAGTAGATGAATTCTACTTGAAGAGCAAGCCCGGTACGAATGGTATGCCTGTAACGCCCCGTTCCCTGCGGGTGCCGCTACAATTGAAACATGAGTGTGCAGGTCCTGCTTGTGCGAGTGAAATCAATGTGGAGCAGTGCAGAAAGTAAGGAGATACTCTTGGTCGCGTCCAGATGTTCACCCGAAAAACGACTTGTAGTTTTACCGCAAGCGCACGGTGTAGTGGCGAGCGGGTATCGATCACAGGGAGGACAATTGACAGTATCTCACTTTAATTACCTAGCTATCAAGAGAATAAGAGTAATTTGGTGTATCGTCACAATCATTCAATAGCAGAGAAATATCAATATAATAAAGCGTCTAAGGATAGGAAATCCCCACTACGGACCGTCTCTCATCCTTGTGAATCATAAATTTCATTGTTGCTAAGCTTGAATAAAGGTGAACTAGTCGCAACTTAATGTGGAACCAAGCTCACGCTCTTGCGTTATTGCCGATCTATAGCAAACCTAGGTTAGGGCCCACTCTCGTGCAAACCCTAGCCTAAGCCGCTAGCGTGAAGAACGACATCATTGTCCAATCGCACCTCGAGCCCACTCTCGTGCAAACTCGAGCTACGATCTAGGTTGTGATAATTCTTATTCGTCCAATCTCTTGCAAACGAATATTACTATAGACTCATAATTAAAAATCTAAGCTTTGGTCCAATCTCTCTTGCAAACCAAGTCTAGAGAAATTCAATTATCAATCTAAATCGAATATCTAGGCCTTCCTATGAATTGGGATCCAATCTCTTGCAAATCCCAATCGATATGAATTTCTAGCTACTCGTAATATATCATTCACAACCTAACCATTATCAATTCTAGCAACAAATCCATGAATTCTACGTAGCTACTGCACAAGTACTAGAGGGGGGTGAATAGTACTTTAAAATAATTAAGAAGATAATTCCTAATTATCTTGCAAACTCAACCAACAATGCGGAAATGTAATTATAGACAACAAAGAAATGCAATCGCAAACAAACAGTTTAACGGGTTCGGATCCACCCAAGTCTCCCCGACTTGTTCCTGGTGATCCTACGTCCCAACCACCCGGATCCCCTCCGGATACTTGAGTTAGAAACTTCTAACTCAAATTTGCACTATGAAATACTTGTAGAAACCTCTACAAGATCAAATCAAACACAAATCGAAATGTGACTCCCACAAACCGGGATCACAAACAAACTCTCACAACCGAGAGTAAATCACTTGCAATATTCAAAGTAAATGAAATACGAAATGCTTACCACAAAATACATATGCCTTGAATAAAACTTACGATGTAGGGCAAAGAGAATTTTGGGGAAGATGAAGGCACCAAACCCTAGCTCCAAAATGTAGATCAGCGATGGAGACCTAGGAAGTAGTTGGTGACCTTGGATCAAGCTCTTGGCTTGGAAGGCTCACAATCAATGAATCTCTCTTTTGAAATAAGAGTGAGGGAGAGATTCAAGTGAGAAATGAAAGAGCTTTGAATGAGAATTAATTGCTTCTCTTTGATCTCTAAACTTCAATAAATATCAGCCTTCAATGCTATGAATGCAGCACTCCAAGTATATATAGGATAGAGGAAAGAGAGAGCAAAATTCGTGGCATTTAATGCTCCAACGGCTCTATTATGAAGCAGACTAGTCGGTCAAAGAAGGACCACTGACCGACTAGTTCATCAACTAGTCGGTCGATGAAACAACATGAACCGAGTAAGAGGTGAACAACCAAAAGAAGAAGTTCAGACAATAGAGAACTAGTCGGTCCAAGAAGACTCGCCAACCGACTAGTTTCACAACTAGTCGGTCAGTGAGTGAACTTATACCGACTAAGAGATAAAACAAATAGTCTGAGTTCAAATACAGCTAGTCGGTTTAAGAACAACTTCTAACCGACTAGTTTCTCAACTAGTCAGTCGGTCGTTGTGCTTTGACCGACTAACTGTAAACATGTCATAGCTTGAAGAGACTCAACAACCATGACATGCATCTTTTAGTCCCCTAATCCAAAAATAAGGCGGGCTACGATTAATCTTGAAGAAAATCTTTAACTTATTAGACTAAATATAGTTGACGGGGTCACATAATCATGATTCGCATCCTTGCGGTCCAGCGGAACACCGTCAGGAATTTGACTAGGCCAGGATCACTATCCCCAGTCAAGCTTAGGGTGATCCACAACACTAGCCAAAAAACACTAGACCGGATCATGGTCCATTGAAGGAAAACTCATCATTTATATGTGCGCCATCAACTAAAATTGGCTTCATTAAAACTAGTTAGTCATATCAACTAGTTGAATCCTAAAATTAGAAATTATTTGGTTTGGTTAATAACTTTTATTAGAGTTTTTATCAACTATAAGGTTTTATAGGTTTCAACGTGATGTCCTAATCATGTATTAGGATTTTAATAAATTCAAATTACAACAATTTAAAGTGTAGCCTTTTATTAAAAGTATTATCGAACGTTTAAAATAATAATCGTTGGAAAAGGGCTCCGCTAATCAAGAATTAGGAATTTAATTGTTGTACCAATTTATTAAACATAGCATGTCAATCTAAAATTTATCTCATAAGTTTTAGAAGATTTTTAATGGCTATCCTAAGAGGCTTTCTTGAATTATCACATAATATACAAGAAAATAGAATAACCATTAAAAATGTATCAACTAAATATTATCTCATAAAATTAGCATGTACTAGCAACTTAAAATATCACATAAAATTAGTTACTATCTTTTTATAAATTATCGCATAATTATTTACATGAACAACTTATTAAAATTTATCAAATAAATTCTAGAATGCATATTAAAAATTTGTCACATAAATAATTTAAGAGCATCAAAAATTTTATCTTATAAAATAGGTTGTTCCATCATTAAAAATTATCGCATAATTTTAAATCTAGATAATCATATTATCATGTTCTTAGCATGCATTTATAATCATTGCAGTTATAGATCAGAAATAGACCTGGCTCTGATACCAATGTTGGGATTTGAGGGACCTTTATGGCGTAATTCTATGCACGTCCTAAGTCAGACGGACGAACGGAAAATAAACAGCAGCGGAAAATTTGAATTATTAAACTATTTAACAAAACACCCTAAGAATGTCAAAGACCCTAGCCAGGATCTTTACTATCTTGGGATGGATCTGACCAGCCCTAAAATAGATCTAAACTACTGCAATGATATAAATTTAAAACATTAAAAGAACATACCTGGAACTTTGCTTCTGCAGAAAACAAAGTGTCGTTTTCAGCAACAGACTTTGGCCTTCCCCGAAGCTAGCTACCTCTGCACCTCCACACTGGTCCACCCGAAGCGAGCTGACACGGCGCCTCCGAGCCAATCACCCGCCGAAGAAAGTTTCACTTTGAGAGCGATCTGCGTCTTAGACTTTGTATCGAATCCAATCATCCTCGTCATCTTGCTAAGACGCAAGCGGAGGAATGTAAGAATTGAGGAGGAGAGAATAATATCTGTCTTGAATTGAGCGTGCTCAAAACTTTTCAGAGCTACTCGATTCAGAGACTTGATGCAATTTTTTCCAGGGGTGTCAACCCATATTTATATAGGAGGCCGGACCCCTTGCTCGTCTCACGAGCAATGTGGGAGTATTTAATTAGGGGAGAAAATTAGGATTAGTTTCGTCTTACATTAAGGCTCAACTTCAACCAATTTTCTCTCACTTGTCGTTGAGCTTCGGAAGTGAGACAACCTATCAATTCGAAGAGATATAAGCGGTGAACGCATAGAAACAAACGGCGACGAATTCCGACTTCGTTTGACCCCTCAAACAATTGCTCAAAGTTGACCAAAAAGTAACAAAACATTGAAAATTCATAGCCGTAAAAAACAAGCTTGGGTTCCCATGGATCGGGCCCCCCCGGCGGGTCCCACCCGCAGGTCCAGGCGGGCCCGCCCGCGCTGGGCGGGCGGGCTCGAGCCCTTGCCCGCCAGGCGGGCTCTGGCTCGAGCCCGCTCGCATCAGCAGGCGGGTCTGGGCTCAGCCAGACCCGCCGAGCTGGGCAGACTAGACCAGCCCAACTGGGTCAGTCTGGGCCAGAAATGGGCAAAAGCCTAGTTCTGGCCTTTTGAGCCATATTTTGAGCTATCGAGCTCCGATTTAGCCGATTTTCGAACCGTTGGAAAGCATGGTTCGAATGGGACTATTCCAAGAACTCTTGTAACCAACTTCTATGCTTTTATTATGCAAAATATTCTTGTAAATATTTTATAATATATTTTCAACCATTTTGCATAACATGCAATAATCCTTTATAGCATTCTACTAAAACTAGAATTGCAAACCTTTTGCGAAATTATTAAATCCCATTTAATATAGACTTATCGTTACAAACTCTTTTTCACTTCAATTATTCTCGTGCACCCGAGTGCACTCCTCCTGAACCCTTACCATTACTAAGACGCAAATCCCACTAGGTGTGAGACCCTACAGCCTGACCCTACTGCATGTTGGGGCTCGAAACCCCTAGACGACAGTGACCACGAGTAGCAGGTGTAACCCTTGTTTCGGCATCATAATTATATGATTGACCCATGGACAAAAGTGTCGTCAGGATCACTCTTACTGTGTCAGTGATGAATATCGCAGTTTTAGTCCCTTCGTCATAACTATGTCACTGCATAGCCTTGGATATGGTAAAATGTCAACCCTACTAGCTATCACTAGTCAGTATACATCGGTTTTTGGTATGTCCATGTTGTACTTCCTACAACATACCCCGTCCAAGGTTTAGCACAAAGAACTGTACTAATCATGTGACACTAACTTCCCTTAACGAAAGAGACGAATCATATCTTAGTCACTACTTACCTCGTACGCTTCAAGTGTCACCCAACCTAAGACCTTTCAACAAGTGAAGATTCGAGACTATATCATAGATCTAAGTGACACCGTTCACGCACAGGTTCGTACAATGAACTCAAGTCTAAAGGACCAATTAGCATATCATCACTAGAGAGTTATCAATGACAATTTATTTAAGGTTAACCATTTGACAACTCTTTATTGGGTTGTTCAGTGGACTCATTCTCCAATGAGCACATGTGTCTCATCTCCGACTTCGCCAAGTCGAACGATTATGAGATCATCATTACCCTTTAGGATAAGACAAAGACACAATGGTTTATTTGATGTGCCGATATCCTATTCTCGACACATCTATGACCATGAACAATTTAAGACTCGAGTTCCTATTGGTCATACACTTTCCACAAATTTATATCTGCATCTAGATATATGTGTGACCTTACTTTAAGTCTATGAAAATTATCCAAGTATTAAAAACATTTAATCGTACTAGGATAATTAGAACCATTTATATTTGAACAAGATGATTTCTAGGATAAATTTCCTTGAGGGCATATATCTTCCTACAGTTCCAAATGAACACAAACATTACACCAGTGGGGGAGCTCTGTGACTTCCAGCTAGCCGTGAGCTCCTATGGGTAGCAGAAGGGGAAACATTTTTCACATTTTGGTTTTTAGGTTTACTGTGGATTGCAGCTGCCTTTAGGAGAGTTTGCTCCTCAATCCAATTTGGGTTTGGGTAATTTAGTTCAGCAGTCAAGTCTTCTTCATCCGAGTCAAGCAGGAGTGATGGGTTAGCTCTGCTCTCTTCCAGCGCACCAGCCAAATCCTCCAAGCTGTCAGTATTTTGCAACGTTGAACGACCACCCACTCCAGAATTTTGCAAAGTAGAACAACCATCCCCCAAGCTGCCATACGCATGAGTTGAAGTTGCGGCATTAATTTCAAGGCCCCTTAAGCTGCCAGGAGTTGAAGTGGTAGCATGAAATGAATTTGTGGCATTTTGGATCTCAGGCTCACTTCCTTCGCCTGCAAGTAGACTGTCTACCCTTCCAGCTTCCTTCGGATTACTAGATATGTCAACCTCATTATTTGAATCATCCGCATCAGTTGTACCATCAACCAGCACTGGATTGATTGTATTTGAGTTAAGCACGGGTCCTTCTCCACTCCCGCCACTAACATCAAGTCCCCCCATATCTTCATTTGCTTCAACACGACAATTTAACCCTGAAACTTCACCAACAGCAAAAGTCACCTCACTTTGGATTGAAGAGGGCTCCTTAGCCGCTGTTTTAACTGAACATTGGTTATCAGAGTATCCAAAACTTGAGCAATAATTGCATCTAGGGGTTCCCCCTCATACTTAACATCAACTGATAAGGAAGTGCCATCATCCAACTCTAACAACACATTCTTAATTAATGGGCTCTTTGCTTCAACATCAACTAGGCATCTAGCATACATGATCCTATCCAAGTTTGTCGTTGCTCGATCAAGGCAGATAGACGTTCCAACAATGCTAGCGACAATATTCAATATTTCTAAGGTCCACTTAGAGAGTGGTAAATTGTGTAGCTAAATCCATACCGGGACGGCGGTGAGGATGTCACGATCATGCTTTATGGTTGGACTCCAACGTTGAAGGACTACTAATCTGCCGTCAAATAACCATGGGCCACTGACGCACCTGAAACCTACACTAGATTCCACCTGGCGGTGTCACGATCGCCAGGCGTGGTATGGCCCCTATGCTTCAATTCCGGGCTCAATCCGCAAGCGGACGGTGTCGATTTATAGTATAAATGATATCGAATCCCAAAGGGGCGATGATAGTGTATATAGATTCTCAGTTTACTTCTAAATCTCGAAGTGAGATAACTATCGGGTTGAAAGAGTTGTTTGGGGTGTTGTTGTTGTTTTACAAATAAAAAGGACTAGGGCATTAGGGATCACCACTAAGATCGTCGGGAGTCGACGTTAGAATAGAATCCTCACATTGCATTAGGGTTAGGGGATAAATCTAACAATTCGTACCACTCTCGTGGGTTAGAATTGTGAGGTATTTTGGTAGCTCTCGTTGACGTAATGGCGGTAGCCATCAGCGTAGCGATATAGTTCGTCGATAGATCCCCTCAAGGCACGGGCCGGGCATGGTCACGAGCATTGGTTGGATCCACCGATTTCCCTATTAGGATCCCATAGATACCCCTTAACCACATCAATTCCACAAACCGTAGGCATGATCTCAGTACGAGTTATCTAGGGATTCGATAGGATCGACCGAAATACTTCCCTAAATACCTAATTCAATGTGGAGATTCAGATCTACATCTTCCTCCTAGGATCTTAGGGCTAACCCATCAACCCTAGAGAGATCTACTCACACATGGCAATATTCACGAATAAAAGCATCATTTTAGAGACGAAGACATCATAGCAATCGAAAGAATAGAGATAAAAGACTTACAGCGGGAGATAGATAAGAATTGCAGTTTATAGATCTAAGAAAAATTCCAGATTCCCAAGCACAAGAGCAATCGAGAATAAAAGTCAAAATCCGAGCGTTTAGATCCACTCTCTTTTAACAAAAACTAATCTAAAAGCTAACTCTCCAAAATCGCATAAGCTCCCCTCTCAAAAACTATTCAAATACTCTCCAAAATGAATCATCTCCTTCGCTGTCGCGAGCTCCCAGCCTTCAGTCCCCAAAATCACGCAAGTGACAGCTTCAGCAAATCTTTCCAAAAATGGCCCTGGCATCACCGACCGAGTGTGCTGCTCGGTCGAGCAGTGTGTTGCTCGGTCCACTGCTCGGACCGAGCAGCTGAACTGCTTGACCGAGCTTGATAGGAAGTCGAAATTCTCTAGAATCCTTGCTCTGCCTGCACGGTCCGAGTCAGCTCAGCTCAGTCTGAACAGAGGCTGAGTCGGTTACTGAAGATCTGTATGGGCCGTGCGCTGTAATTGCTTCAGCTTTGAAATTTGACGCTGCTCGACCGAGCAAACGAACTGCTCGGTATGAGTCATCTGCGTATCTGCCCCTTTCTTGTGTTTGAAGCTGCTCGATCCGAGCATTTGAACTGCTTGACCGAGCAGTCTAGAAAACATTCTCCAGGAGCTGCTGAAGGCTCCTCTCTCTCCTCTGCTCTCTCTCTCTCTCTCTCTCTCTCTCTCTCTCTCTCTCTCTCTCTCCCCTCCCCCCCCCCCTCCTCCAATGGCTCCAAAAGTATGGCAAACTCCTACATGGCTCCACCAATGAGCTCACAGGCATGTCGGATGTGTCCATACCCAAGTGGGGTCCCAAATCGCTCCAAAATCCATGAAAACTCATAAAACACTACGAAACTCGAATATAACGTCAGAAACGCGATATCGTAGTAAAATGTGGGGATTTGGATGCGAAAATGATATGGAATGCAATGAAATGATGATATGGAAATAGTGGAAAATATGGACACATCTGCCACCATGTAGAATTGATTCGCAATCTTCTCCTTTTTCGAAACGAAAATAAAAGAAACCATTTTCCTTCCTAAAGATTTGAAGACATCCCTTTAATTTCCAAAGACACTCAGTCTAAGATTTGATCTGCCCATAGTATGGAACATCCTCGAGCACATAACCAACTAACGTGTTTCTCCAACGTGTTGTGCCACTCTCTGGCAGAGCATCCGATACCTTTGCTTTGGCTAAACCGTCCTCACCAACGACAGTTGGAATAAGAGACATCACCAATGGGTCATCGTATTTGCGCCTAGTAGAGCATATGTCCACTCACGATCTCTTCCCAGCATCGGGGTTTATTCGCATAGACGCTGCGGGTCTTACATGCCTTTTTTTCAAACACTTGTTGCGCGTCAGACCTGTTCGATGCAGAACGATTTGGTAGCCCTCCATATCGCTGCAGAGGGGGTCAATTAGATCTAGCAATGGCCTGAACATTCCTACATCCCCCTATTTTCCCCACTCCATGCAAATCTCTACCCGGATTGTGATTTTTGGCCGCCCTCTTCCTCGCATAGTCCACACGCTTCCAGCCCTCATCAATTGCTCAGGACCGTTTTAAGCATTGGGCGGATGCTAAACGTCGTCCTTTGGAGTTTCAGCCGGGCGACCATGTGTTCTTGAAGATTTCCCCGAATCGTGGTGTGATTCGTTTTGGGAAGCGTGGGAAGTTGAGCCCGCGATACATTGGACCGTTTGACGTTTTGGAGAGGGTTGGCGAGGTAGCGTATCGCTTGGCCTTGCCGCCATCTTTGGAAGGAGTTCACAATGTTTTCCATGTGTCGCAGCTTCGTCGATACATTAGCGATCCGTCTCATGCGGTGGATTTTTCGGAGATTACCGTTCGCCCCGATATGACGTATGACCAGCATCCCGTGCAGATTCTGGACAGGCGTCAGAAATCGCTTCGGAACAAGATTGTCAATCTTGTGAGGGTGATGTGGCGACACGGCTCACCTGGAGAGTCTACTTGGGAGAATGAGGATGAGATGCGAGAGCGTTTCCCACTTTTGTTTCCGGACTCGTGAGTTTTTGGAAATTCCGAGGACGGAATTTTTCTTAAGTTGGGGAGGATGTAACGACTGCTTTTCTTGTATCTGATTATAATAATATAATATGTGTTTTGGTGGATTTTCTCCTCTTGTGTGGTTTTCGTCTCCGTGGATTTCGTTTCGATCGATTCGTCGTATTTTCTCGCTTCTTCCTTAGGATTGTCGATTTCGAAGTAAGTCATTCGTGACGGACTTCATAACGGTCGTATCTAACTATTAGATCAAGCCTAGGAGTCTTAGGAATCGATCCCGGGGCCCCGCGCTCCGTATCGGTACTTTTCTGTGCTCATTAGCCGGTGTAAGAAGGGCCACTGACCGACTAGATGACGATCCAGTCGGTCGGCAATCCTTCTTGGACCGACTAGTTAGCTTTCTGAATTTCTCAGGAGTTACTGTTTATCGTTAGTCGGTCTAAGAACGTTGGTTGACCGACTAGGTTGCAAACTAGTCGGTCAGCAATGCTTCTTGAACCGACTAACTCATCAAATTATTTTTGTATCAGTTACTGTTCACTCTTAGTCGGTCTAAGAACGTTCATCGACCGACTAGATGCCAAACTAGTCGGTCAGTATTTGTTCATGGACCGACTAACTCTAGAATCCTAATTTCACCTGTAGCTACTGTTTACACTTAGTCGGTCTGCGTTAGTCGACCGACCGACTAGTTGTCAAACTAGTCGGTCAGTGGTTGTTCTTTGACCGACTAACTAGTGCTGTAAACCCTAGTTTTGCCCTAGCCGCCAGCCTAGCCTATAAATACCCAACCCAAACGTTTTCTTCCCCTCCAACTCGACCCTAAACCCTAAAATCGCCCCCATTGATCCCCCACCTTCCTCCAAGCTCCATTGCTTCATTCCAAGCCCTAAATCCATCATCCAAACCATCCATCTACCCTATCTACCTCTCATCTTCCTCAAATCACACCCAAAATCCATCAAATCCCCAAAATCACCCAAAACCCTAGTTTCCCCAAACTTCTCCATTCGCTTCCAGATCTGATCCTAGGGTTCCCCGGAGTGTTCCTTCCGTCTCCTCTCGGTAAGAAATCGATCTACCGTTGTTTTTATAACTTATTTATAATTTTGGTGAAACCCTAATTAATTTCATGTGTTTGGTGTTTGTTTCCCCCTAAACAGCGATTTCCTCGTAGATAGCATCCGTGTGACGAGGTTGATCGTCATCCCCGGTGCTAGGCAAGTGAAACTTGCCACTTAGGGTTTAGGCCATGTTTTAGGCCATTTTCTTGTTGTAGGCGTAAAAGAGACTAGGCGACGAAATGATACTCGCCTAGGCGCAAATTGGGGAATTAGCTTGACAACGAAGCTAATTCCGACATTTAGCATGTTGCACAAATACCATGTCATGTTTACTTTCCATTAACGGTACGCAAATTAAATGTCATGTCATTGCATTGTTTTGGTGATCCCGTGATTGCGTAGCTTGCTACACTACTTGTGTTACCTGGCTCGTGTTCCAGAAGCGAGCCCTGTAGTTGGAAACCCCAACGCTCGATATTGAATTGTGAACTAAGAAACAAGCTCCCGTGCGGGGCAACCCTGGCTCACTTGCTGGGCTCATGTTCAGGGACCCTGGCTTGTTTAGTGCGGGATGGGGTGAGGGTTAAGCGGCCATTCAACTGGGAGTCTGTTTGATCAACAACTGCAGTTGTAAGGCGTAAACTCTTTGGGGTGGGGTAGTGTTTGGGGCCGATCGGACTGACATGCTAGCCATTCAGCGAAGGGCGCAAACATCTACAAAACAACCGTGAAATGTGAATCGTGTTTAGTGCCGATCGGTCTGAATGTTTACCATTCAGCGAAGGGCGTAAACACCAACAATGTGAATTGATTGAGATTGATAGTAGCGTGGCTACTCTTGTCTTGTCTTGTCTTGTCTTGTCCCGATGATTGTTCTCTTGTACAAACTGTCTTGCCATGTTTTAAATTGTGCACTCATGTTATAACTGCCATGTCATGCATACTACACTGCTAGGTTGCTAGTTGCCTTACTTTCAGTTTCCTTGCCCAAGTCTTTTAGACTTGCTGACATGTGCCCCTTTACTCTTTTGGGTGACACATGTTAGATCCCGAGCCCGAGTACCTCGTTGAGGACGAGGTGTTCGCTGACGCCGAGCCTGAGCTTGTGTTTGACGGGGAGTACGTGGACACTGGGGACCAGTCCTAGTGTCTTCGTGTGTTTTACTTTTGTTAGACAGTTGTTTTGTTATCGGTGCGTGGCACCTATACTTTGCTTTGTTGTTGTCGTTTCTTTTGTTGGCCTTGTTCTGGGCCTTTAGACTCTTTTCTTTTAGCCTGGTGGCTTTTCTGGATGTTGAACTTATTTGTGATGCTGGACAATATTTGTGAGATGTGAATTTTAATCAGTCTCTCCTTGTGTTATTATTGCTATTCGGTTGTGGTTACAGGGACCTGTTTATGTATTGTGGACGCTTATCGGGTTTGGGGCTTCACAGCTCCACTCTCGTGCGGACCTTTTCACGTCTCGCCTCCATTTTAGGGAAGCGGGTCGTGACAGGTTTTAGTGGTGGCCCATGCAGGTCCTTCTGTAACTGCGATTTTTGGAATAGCGATAATAATATTAGAATGTCCAATAAATTAAGTTCGACGTCCGATGTCATAAGCTATGAGTCTAATCTGATTTGTTTTCCGTGTCATTAGATGGCAGGAAGGCGTTTCACCCGTGGTGGGGGCAGTGGTGCGCTCCCTCATGATGAGGAGCCAGAGCGGGAACCCACCAGCGGTGAGATGATGCGGATGATGCTCCAGATGATGCAAGTGCAGCAGGGCGTGCTTTTGCAAGTCCAGAATGCTCCACTTGGTCGAGCTGCCCGGGCTCTTCCGGATGCCCCTCGCTCTGAGCCAGGAGCGAAGCAATTTCGGGAGCTGGGTCCCGCATATTTTGATGGTTCTGAGGGTCCTCTGGCTGCCGATGAGTGGATTCGGAACGTCGAGGACAATCTGAAGATGGCCAAGATCACCCCGGCTGGATGGGTTGATTTGGCGAAGAGGCAGCTGAAGGATAACGCCAGGAATTGGTGGGATGCTGAAGAGAAGTTGTTGGTGGAGCCGATAGCTTGGGCTACCTTCAAAGCCAGATTTGAGGGTGAGTTCTTCCCAAAGGCTGCCAAGGAGGAGATGCTGCAGCGTTTTATCGATTTGAAGCAGGGGAACTCGTCGGTGGACATGTATCACCAAGAGTTCATGAGGCTGAGTCGGTTTGCACCAAAGATGGTGCAGGACGCTGAGGAGAGAGCTCAGAGGTTTCTGCAGGGGCTTGCTTCGGAGCTCCAGAGTTTTGTGACCTCTTCTGACCGGGAATCTTATCAGAAGGTTCTGGTAGCTGCCAAGAGGCAGGAGCTGCTCGTGAACCAGAGGAGGGGGTCTGTTATTGGTGCTGGGAAGAGGCCTGTGGAACAGGCGAGAGCTGTGGTTAGGCCTGGATTCAGGCCTAATCAGTCTGCTCAGTTTAAGAGGCCGGGAGGGCCTATTCTGAAGACTTGCCATTTCTGCGGCAAGCCTGGCCATATCAAGGATCAGTGTCGGAAGTTTTTGGGCCAGTGTTTGGTTTGCGGAGATGCTTCCCATGTCGCGAAGGATTGTCGGCATGCGGGTCAGCTGCGGAGGGCTCCTGTTGCAGCACAGCCGTTGCAGCAGCGAGTGTCTGTTCCTGCTGGCCGTGGAGCAGCTCTTGTTCCGCAGGGGCAGGCTTTTCGGCAGGCTGTTCCGCCGAGGAGGCAGGCTTTTCTGATGACCGCTGCGGAGAGCGCGGCTGTGGATGAGGTTATCGCAGGTAATTCTCACTCTAGCTGTTACTTTCCTAGCTGGTTTTGATTGTTAGATTTTGTTGTTTGCTTGAACATGGTTGTTTGCTAGACTAGGGTTTGATTGTTAATTGCTTGATTAGGTGTGATTTTGGTGTGCACATTTCCTGCACGAGTCCTCTTTGACTCTGGTGCATCGATGTGTATTATTTCTCGGAGCTTCGTGGAGAGGCATTCCTTGTCGACGTCCCCTCTCCCCAAGAGTTGGAATATCGTCACAGGGAATGGAGTAGTCTCGGTGCATCGTGGATGCAATTCTTGCTCGTTGGTGGTCTGTGGACATGAGCTTTTCGCTGATTTCATTGTCCACGACATCATCAACTATGATGCAGTTCTGGGGATGGATTGGCTGGCGAGCTTCTATGCTACGATCGACTGTCGGAGGAAGAAGGTGGTGTTCGAGATTCCCGGACATCCAGTGTTTGAGTTCAGTCGTGGTAGCAGTTCGCTTGGTCCTGTCAGATTTCGGGCCAGGCCGGTGGAGGCTGTGGCTATGCAGATGGAGCTGGAGTGGCCAGCTGTGGTGCGTGATTTTGGCGACGTCTTCCCCGAGGAGATGTCTGGTTTGCCGCCTGATCGAGCTTTGGAATTTTCTATCGATCTTGTTCCAGGTGCGCAGCCGATTTCGAAGGCGCCGTATCGTATGGCACCTGCAGAGTTGGAAGAGTTGCGGAAGCAGTTGGATGAGCTTTTGCAGAAGGGTTATATTAATCCTAGTGTGTCTCCGTGGGGAGCACCGGTGTTGTTGGTTAAGAAGAAGGATGGTTCGCGTCGCATGTGCGTGGACTATCGGGAGTTGAATGCGGTGACCATTAAGAATAAATACCCGTTGCCTCGCATCGATGATATCTTTGATCAGCTTGGAGGTTCGAGGGTGTTTTCTAAGTTGGATTTGAGGAGTGGTTACCATCAGTTGAAGGTGAAGAAGGATGACGTTCCGAAGACAGCGTTCAGGACGAAGTATGGACACTATGAGTTTGTGGTTATGCCTTTTGGCGTAACTAACGCGCCCGCAGTTTTCATGAATCTGATGAACCTGATTTTCTACGACTTTTTGGATAAGTTTGTCGTTATCTTTATTGACGACATCCTGATATATTCAAAGTCGGAGGAAGAGCATGCCTCGCACTTGAGGACGGTGTTGGAGATTTTGAGGAAGCATCGTTTGTATGCTAAGTTTTCGAAGTGCGAGTTTTGGCTGGATCGAGTTGCTTTTCTGGGGCATGTGGTGTCTGGAGGTGGTATTTCTGTGGATCCCGAGAAGATTAGGGCCATCTGGGAGTGGCCTGTTCCGTCGTCTGCGTCTGAGATTCGGAGTTTTCTCGGACTTGCTGGTTATTATCGGCGATTCATTAAGGACTTTTCTCGTATTGCTGGGCCGATGACCAGGTTGACGCGGAAGGATGTTGCTTTTGTTTGGTCGGGTGATTGTGAGCGTGCTTTTGGTGTTCTGAAGGAGAGGTTGACGAGTGCCCCTATTCTTGTTGTGCCTGATCGCAGCGGTGGATTTGAGATCTTTTGCGATGCTTCTGGCAAGGGTCTCGGTTGTGTGTTGCATCAGCACGGACACGTTGTGGCGTATGCGTCCCGTCAGCTTAAGGTTCATGAGAAGAATTATCCGACGCATGATTTGGAGTTGGCTGCCGTTGTGTTTGCTCTTAAGATTTGGAGGCACTTCTTGCTGAGTGAGAAAGTGAAGATTTTCACTGATCACAAAAGCTTGAAGTATATTTTCACTCAGAAGGAGCTCAACATGCGACAGCGTCGATGGTTGGAGCTTATGGCGGATTATGATATTGATTTGCAGTATCACCCTGGCAAGGTGAATGTGGTTCCAGATGCTTTGAGTAGGCTGCCAGCGGTGATGATTTTGACCTCGCAGTGGAGATTGCAGCAAGATTTTTGCGAGTCTGGTGTTGAGATTGTTCTTCCTGGGGAGGCTTCTTCGTTGATGTACATGCAGGTACAGTCGACGATCGTGGATCGGATTAAGGCTGGCCAGGCTGAGGATCCGAAGCTGGTGAGGATTCGGGAGATGGTGGAAGCCGGTCTGCGGACTGACTTCTTGATTCATGAGGATGGCTCGCTGAGGTTTGGAGCCAGGTTGTGTGTGCCTGCTGGGGATATCAGAGAGGAGCTGATGGTGGAGGCACACAGTTCGCCGTATTCTGTGCATCCTGGTGGCACCAAGATGTACCAGGATCTTCGTCTGAATTATTGGTGGCATGGTATGAAGAGGAGCGTGGCTCGGAGTGTAGC
Source organism: Scilla litardierei (assembly GCA_030789695.1). NCBI lineage: Eukaryota > Viridiplantae > Streptophyta > Magnoliopsida > Asparagales > Asparagaceae > Scilla > Scilla litardierei. The sequence continues at coordinate 137,797,241 of CM061137.1, forward strand.
CAAGTGCTTGGTTTGCCAGCAAGTGAAGGCGGAGCATCAGCGTTCGGCCGGGTTGCTACAACCGCTTCCGATTCCGGAGTGGAAGTGGCAGCACATCACTATGGATTTCGTGACTGGACTACCTCGGAGTCCGAAGCAGAATGACGCGATTTGGGTGATCGTAGATCGATTGACCAAATCTGCGCACTTTATTCCGTTCCGAGTGGGACAGTCCACTGAGGCGCTAGCGAGGAGATATATGGAGGTAAAATTCTTTTACTCTCCGTTTTTATTTCCTTTTCCTAGTCTGGATAGTGATGTAACGTGAATCGTGCAGGAGAATGTGCGACTTCATGGAGTCCCCGTGAGTATCGTGTCTGACAGAGACACGAGGTTCACATCTCAGTTTTGGCAGAGTTTGCAGAAGAGCTTGGGTACGCGTCTGAGTTTCAGCACGGCGTACCATCCGCAGACGGATGGCCAGTCCGAGAGGACGATTCAGATTTTGGAAGACATGCTGAGGGCGTGCATGTTGGATTTCAAGGGTTCGTGGGAGGACCATCTACATTTGGTGGAGTTTTTCTACAACAACAGCTTCCAGGCGAGTATTGGCATGGCGCCATTCGCCGCCCTTTATGGGAGGAAATGTCGATCGCCATTGAGTTGGGATGACGTTGGTGATCGGGAGTTGTTGGGACCTGAGATGATCGTGGAGGCTGTGGATATCGTCAGGAATATTCGGGAGAGGTTGAGAATTGCTCAGGACCGTTTTAAGCATTGGGCGGATGCTAAACGTCGTCCTTTGGAGTTTCAGCCGGGCGACCATGTGTTCTTGAAGATTTCCCCGAATCGTGGTGTGATTCGTTTTGGGAAGCGTGGGAAGTTGAGCCCGCGATACATTGGACCGTTTGACGTTTTGGAGAGGGTTGGCGAGGTAGCGTATCGCTTGGCCTTGCCGCCATCTTTGGAAGGAGTTCACAATGTTTTCCATGTGTCGCAGCTTCGTCGATACATTAGCGATCCGTCTCATGCGGTGGATTTTTCGGAGATTACCGTTCGCCCCGATATGACGTATGACCAGCATCCCGTGCAGATTCTGGACAGGCATCAGAAATCGCTTCGGAACAAGATTGTCAATCTTGTGAGGGTGATGTGGCGACACGGCTCACCTGGAGAGTCTACTTGGGAGAATGAGGATGAGATGCGAGAGCGTTTCCCACTTTTGTTTCCGGACTCGTGAGTTTTTGGAAATTCCTAGGACGGAATTTTTCTTAAGTTGGGGAGGATGTAACGACTGCTTTTCTTGTATCTGATTATAATAATATAATATGTGTTTTGGTGGATTTTCTCCTCTTGTGTGGTTTTCGTCTCCGTGGATTTCGTTTCGATCGATTCGTCGTATTTTCTCGCTTCTTCCTTAGGATTGTCGATTTCGAAGTAAGTCATTCGTGACGGACTTCATAACGGTCGTATCTAACTATTAGATCAAGCCTAGGAGTCTTAGGAATCGATCCCGGGGCCCCGCGCTCCGTATCGGTACTTTTCTGTGCTCATTAGCCGGTGTAAGAAGGGCCACTGACCGACTAGATGACGATCCAGTCGGTCGGCAATCCTTCTTGGACCGACTAGTTAGCTTTCTGAATTTCTCAGGAGTTACTGTTTATCGTTAGTCGGTCTAAGAACGTTGGTTGACCGACTAGGTTGCAAACTAGTCGGTCAGCAATGCTTCTTGAACCGACTAACTCATCAAATTATTTTTGTATCAGTTACTGTTCACTCTTAGTCGGTCTAAGAACGTTCATCGACCGACTAGATGCCAAACTAGTCGGTCAGTATTTGTTCATGGACCGACTAACTCTAGAATCCTAATTTCACCTGTAGCTACTGTTTACACTTAGTCGGTCTGCGTTAGTCGACCGACCGACTAGTTGTCAAACTAGTCGGTCAGTGGTTGTTCTTTGACCGACTAACTAGTGCTGTAAACCCTAGTTTTGCCCAAGCCGCCAGCCTAGCCTATAAATACCCAACCCAAACGTTTTCTTCCCCTCCAACTCGACCCTAAACCCTAAAATCGCCTCCATTGATCCCCCACCTTCCTCCAAGCTCCATTGCTTCATTCCAAGCCCTAAATCCATCATCCAAACCATCCATCTACCCTATCTACCTCTCATCTTCCTCAAATCACACCCAAAATCCATCAAATCCCCAAAATCACCCAAAACCCTAGTTTCCCCAAACTTCTCCATTCGCTTCCAGATCTGATCCTAGGGTTCCCCGGAGTGTTCCTTCCGTCTCCTCTCGGTAAGAAATCGATCTACCGTTGTTTTTATAACTTATTTATAATTTTGGTGAAACCCTAATTAATTTCATGTGTTTGGTGTTTGTTTCCCCCTAAACAGCGATTTCCTCGTAGATAGCATCCGTGTGACGAGGTTGATCGTCATCCCCGGTGCTAGGCAAGTGAAACTTGCCACTTAGGGTTTAGGCCATGTTTTAGGCCATTTTCTTATTGTAGGCGTAAAAGAGACTAGGCGACGAAATGATACTCGCCTAGGCGCAAATTGGGGAATTAGCTTGACAACGAAGCTAATTCCGACATTTAGCATGTTGCACAAATACCATGTCATGTTTACTTTCCATTAACGGTACGCAAATTAAATGTCATGTCATTGCATTGTTTTGGTGATCCCGTGATTGCGTAGCTTGCTACACTACTTGTGTTACCTGGCTCGTGTTCCAGAAGCGAGCCCTGTAGTTGGAAACCCCAACGCTCGATATTGAATTGTGAACTAAGAAACAAGCTCCCGTGCGGGGCAACCCTGGCTCACTTGCTGGGCTCATGTTCAGGGACCCTGGCTTGTTTAGTGCGGGATGGGGTGAGGGTTAAGCGGTCATTCAACTGGGAGTCTGTTTGATCAACAACTGCAGTTGTAAGGCGTAAACTCTTTGGGGTGGGGTAGTGTTTGGGGCCGATCGGACTGACATGCTAGCCATTCAGCGAAGGGCGCAAACATCTACAAAACAACCGTGAAATGTGAATCGTGTTTAGTGCCGATCGGTCTGAATGTTTACCATTCAGCGAAGGGCGTAAACACCAACAATGTGAATTGATTGAGATTGATAGTGGCGTGGCTACTCTTGTCTTGTCTTGTCTTGTCTTGTCCCGATGATTGTTCTCTTGTACAAACTGTCTTGCCATGTTTTAAATTGTGCACTCATGTTATAACTGCCATGTCATGCATACTACACTGCTAGGTTGCTAGTTGCCTTACTTTCAGTTTCCTTGCCCAAGTCTTTTAGACTTGCTGACATATGCCCCTTTACTCTTTTGGGTGACACATGTTAGATCCCGAGCCCGAGTACCTCGTTGAGGACGAGGTGTTCGCTGACGCCGAGCCTGAGCTTGTGTTTGACGGGGAGTACGTGGACACTGGGGACCAGTCCTAGTGTCTTCGTGTGTTTTACTTTTGTTAGACAGTTGTTTTGTTATCGGTGCGTGGCACCTATACTTTGCTTTGTTGTTGTCGTTTCTTTTGTTGGCCTTGTTCTGGGCCTTTAGACTCTTTTCTTTTAGCCTGGTGGCTTTTCTGGATGTTGAACTTATTTGTGATGCTGGACAATATTTGTGAGATGTGAATTTTAATCAGTCTCTCCTTGTGTTATTATTGCTATTCGGTTGTGGTTACAGGGACCTGTTTATGTATTGTGGACGCTTATCGGGTTTGGGGCTTCACAGCTCCACTCTCGTGCGGACCTTTTCACGTCTCGCCTCCATTTTAGGGAAGCGGGTCGTGACACACATGCTGGGATAGTACAAGTAAAGCTTCATAATAACATCAAAATGATCTCATGAATACATAGATCAACAACAATATAACATACGTATATAACAACTTCATTTTATATACATAACCCAGGTACATCACTACATACACACCATCATTCTCCACCTCCCAAGACATCCATATCTCACCACAAGACAGCTCAGATCCAGTGCTACTCCTGAACCCAGCTCCAAATCACCTCCAACCAAGCTAACGCTGCTACCTGAAAAATGGGGAGGAGCACGTCAATGTGTGCCCCAGTAGGAACCAACTTGGACTTGGAACACCGTTCTAAAGTTATTAATCCACCAAACAAGGCAAGAAAACTAATGCATGCAAACTAAATAACGTAATGAAAAGTAAATAGCTAGATAAGGGGATCATACCTGCGATCCAATGTAGAGCTGCCGCAAGAAAGGGGTTAGCACGAATAATAATAATAATAACAACAACAATAATAATAACACGGGGGTTCAAGCAACCAATATCAAATAAGATAGGTGCAGGTGCCTGAGGCATAGCGCAGAGTCACAAGAATGGGCAAAGGGAAAGGGAAAGTACTGCCAGCAGTAGAAGTAACTCACAAATCTTATTTTATTAGTTCATAATTGAGTTAATTGGAATTTGGGTAAACTGTGTGATACCAGGTCCTGTACTTCACCCCAAATTTGGGGTGAATATAGCACACGACGCAGTGGACACGGGCACTATACGCCGGGCCTCTCAGCTTCCCCGTCCCTGGCAGGAGTGAGGCTCTACAACCCCCTGACACCTCCACTCCCTGTAAAAGTGAGTGGGTATGAAAATCCCCTCCACTCCCGGTAAAGGTGAGTGTGTGTAAACTCCACACATCACATAATCATCTCCCAACTTCACAGTCCAGGCCTCATATCCACAATTTACTCAAATCCCACTGAAAACCGGGGCTTTACTAACTCACCCTCATTAGAGAGGACTGAGATTTATTCAATTTTAATAGTTAACATCATAAGTGACACGTTAGGGATCTTGATGGCATGGGTACGCACATATCGCCTCATCTGCCCATCATCAGACATATGGTCATGCACTCACATGACATGCCCTCCATCACAACACATCATCCACTCACAATTTTAATGTATCCATGCCATTCAAGCCACTAACTTCACCAATCATCACCGTGGCTCAAGGCCAACACTAACATAAGCACGTTACTCAAATTTTCAGATATTGCCTTCGTTGAGGCATTTCATCGAACACATGGCGGGCATCATTCATATCAAAACAACACACTATAATTTACATGTGCCAAGGACATGAATATTCATTCAATCACACAATCATAATAAGCAAGAATAATGATGGCCAATTATCCACAATTAATGAATAAGAACACTACTTAATGAATTCAGCTTGCTGAAATTGCAGAACAGTCAGATTGAGGGTAGTTTTGAGGCAATTAAAGTAGGAATTTGGAAAAACTTAAAACTACAAATTTGTATATATGGGTGTCATGGACTTACATACAAAATTTCAGACAACAATATTACGTATGTGATTTATGGTGAATTATTTGGTGAAATGTGTCAAATCTGTTTTTTAGACAGATTTCAGAGCCTGTGTTCAAAGCCAATTTTGAGCATGTTCTAGCTTGAAATTCGACATACAAAAACTCTGATAAACTTTTATAAAAACCTGTTAAGTTTTCAACAAGACCAAGATCAAAAAAATCCATGGAGTTTGCAGGTAGTAATCCTCATTTTACTAAACAGTGTACAGCTTGACAGAATTTCAGACATCTTGCAAACAATGAATTTTTTCTCCTAATTCCAGAATTGAACATATATCAATATTTATATGATTTTGGGGTAGGATTTTAAGATCTACAAGCTCATATATTTTTTGAAGCTTAATTCGAATCACAGTGAGCAGAATCCATGCATGAACACACAACAAAATTTCAGCTTTTCAAAGGAGGTGATGTTGATTAGAATTTCAAAGGAATATTCATGAAAATTAAAACATGGCATATGAATTTGATTATTACTAATCCATATTGATAAAACAAGATGTAGAAACATAATAAAATAGAACCCTAATTAAATTCCAAATACCAAGTTGGAATCCTACCTCACATCTTGATTTCTCTTCTCCTTCTATTCCTCTTCCTCTTCCTCTTCCTCTTCCTCTTCTTTTTTCTTGGTTGAAGAAATTGGCCATGGCATGGGGAGGTGGATGGCCATAGGCTAGGGAGAGAGAGGGGAAACAGAATGGAGATTAGTGTAGAAAAGAAAAGAAAGAAAAGTTATGAAGGAAGGAGAAAATTCTAAGGAATATTCTCCTTCATATTCCTTTCTTCTCTTCTAAGAATGGAATATTCCAAGGGAATATTCCACATGGAAATTACCAAAATACCCTCCCATGGTCCAAGTATTTACAATTTTTCCATTACTTTAGGTACCGACTACGTAAGTATGTATGCACAGCAAATTTAGTCAAAAGACCGTTTTGCCCCTGACCTTTCTAAAAATTTACGGGGGTTTCCATTGACCCCTAACCCCATTTTCACACTAACATGGCTCCCCTTACACACATCCACGCACATCCATGCGTGCATACGTTAATCACACACACGTCTAACCCATTCCTGTCGTTTTACACCCACGACGTCATTTGCACTTCTTCCACATTCACATTTCGCATTCTCTTCCCTTAGCCACGTATTACGGCTTAATCTCCTTGGCATTACGTCACATACGTCAATATCTACGCTTATCTCATGCCCATGCATGCATCGTAGGTAGAAACACCACGCGTATTCAGTAGAATACACGTATAGTGCAAAATAGGGCATGACAATTCCACCAGCCGCAGGATCGTAGATCCCATCTGAGTTGCTACCGTCAGGCGGCTCCTTCCCATCTGAGTTGCTACCTTTAGCCGCGGGATCACCCTGAGAATTTTCTCCATGAATTTCGGATCCCATTTTTATACAAACAAACAAACATACATTTATGTATATGTATGTATGTATTTACATACATATCTACACATCCATGCATTGTAAGGACCGTCTATGCCTTTCAATACTAATAACAAACACTCTAGAGGGGGGGTGAATAGAGCAATGGCGCAAATTGCATATTTAAAAATAAAACTTGCAAATGCGGAATTATAAATGCAAGAGGAATTTAAACACCACAATCAACAAACGCAAACACAAGATTTTACCGTGGTTCCCCAAACTTGAGTACGTCCAGTCACACCAAATATTCACTATAATTCTCACAAAGAGAGGGAATACAATTCACACAGCGATACCTCACACAGAGGATTTTGGATTTTTACACAGAGAAATCTTTGCACTCACAAAGAAGGTTTTGCTATCATACAGAGAGACTCAACCAACCCTATACAAAGGTTCAACTCTGACAAAGAGAGTAACTAGTTCTCACACAAAAAGCTAGGGTTTCAACTTACATAAAGATGAAATAAATATTCTTACAAATGCCTTGAGATGAACTTACTCAATATAAAGAAAAATGCATTGAAGAGGATCTCCAAGTGATGTGATGAGCTCGAATGCACTTGTATGATTTACTTCAATGCATGAAGAGGAATGTGCTCAAGAAAGTGAAATGAGAGAGATTAGGAGCGTCTTATAAATCTCTTAATGATTTGCAATAGTGTCAAGAGTTCTATAAGAACTAAGCCCACTGATATTATAGGAAGCCCCCAAAACCCCTTAAACCCCAAGGAAAAAGCCAAGAGTGAAAAGATGCAACAACTATAATCTGGGATTTTACGGCATCGACAGGCGACTGTATAAGGATTGCCAGTCGACTGATCAACGACTATATTATTTCCAACGGCTATAATTTGAGCCAAGACATGCGACTGTAGAAGACTACACCGGCGCATGTACAATGTGTAGACGACTGTAAAGACTTCGTCAGGCGACTGTCACATGAGATGAAATGGAGCTGAGAAAATGCAACTTACGCACTTATGCATTCAGATGACTGGCAAGCAAAGTCCAGATGCCTGAATAATGACAGGCGACTGTAATCTCTACATCAGTCGACTGACAAATAAGTTGGAGAGATGTCGAGAAAAGATATTTATGCACATGTGCATTTAGATGACTGAAGAGCAAACTCCAGGCGCCTGAATGATACTCGGCGGGATCGGAACTGCTCGTAAGGAGGCCGGTACGCGAATCCTCGGACCGATCTATAGGAGGAAATGAGAAAATCTAGGTCTTTTTAGTAGAATACCTCCGTATAGCGGTATCTGGGGTTAGGCCTTTTTCTTCGTCCCCCCTCAAGTCCATATATAGGGCTTCTCCCACGATCATCTCGTCTTCACGCCCCCTATTCTGCCCCATGATCCGCCTCCCTCCGGGAGTCTTTACATGCCAGGAAGGTAGGTTAATGGGGTCTCTTAATGGCCATTATGGGGGAGCATTTTAGGGAGCGGTTAACTCCAGCGATCGTGGGCTGACCGGGCGTACGTCCGATCGTGGGCGATCTGATACAGGGCTTTCACAAGGGCCTCCAGTGGTTGGCCCAAAGCTCCTTTTGGGGGCCTCCTTCTCCCCACGTGGGCCTGGGATGCTGGCTTTTGGGCCTCCCTAAAATGGTCATATCAATTACCCCCATCGCTCGGGCCGTTCGGAGTCTGCCGGTTCGGTTCGGGCGATGTGACTCACGGATATTGACGGGCACGTCAGTCGAGACCGTGCCATTTAATGGAGGCCATTATGACGTGGCCCGTTTAAATTTCTCTGGGTGTGGAATTCGAAGCGCCGTCAGTCCTCCAGATGTTGCCACGCGCTCTTCTTCGGACGGTCCTGATTCTGAGATTACTTTTCATATAAAGATGATGCCCTTCTACGTTTGATTCTTTCGTGCCTTTCGATCTGACTCTGTTCTTGCAAGCTTCTTCGATCCCTCCATTGTCTATCTTCCTTCGAATTCTTCCTCAGGCAACTCTCCTTCCTCTTCCTTATCCCCGCTCGATTTATCCTAGGCCGCGCTTAGAATATGTGGTTCTGCGTCGAGGTCCGGGGCCCCTCCGGTGCCTGAGTCAGTCGTTCCTCTGCCATCGAGACCTGAAGTACCTCCGTGACACGCCCTGCTCTGGATAAGGGGAAGGGCTTGCTCTTTGAGGACCCAATTAGCGGCGATGTGGCTCAGGCGACAAAAATGTTCGATGTTCCCACGGCGATCCTTAGATCGACGTCTATGGTTCCCTTTTCGACGGCTTCAAAGATTAGGGAGAAGTATTTGTACCACCCGTATGACGTCCGAATCCCTTTCAGCGACGAACGGATTTGTTTTCCAAGGAGCAGGGAGGTGGGTGCCTACGTCGAGATGTTTCGCCTGGGGCTTTGCTTCCCCCTTCATCCCTTCATCATCCAGATCCTGGATTTCTTGAAGGTGGCCCCGTGTCAGCTGACTTCATACTCCATTGCGGTGCTGGTTGGGTTCATCATGATCTGCAGCGTCCACGGTTTGGAGCTAACCCAGCCCCTTCTCTTCTACTTTTTTCGGGTTCAGACGGTCGACCGAGGTCGTGGCAGCACATCCAGGCCCGAGCGGGGAGGGAGCGCTTGCTCGGTCTGCCCCACTGGATGGGGGACTAGAGTTCGAGCTTCATCTTCATCATTTTCCCTAGGGATACCGTGATCCTGACTGGCTGTGGGGCTATGTCAATATGACGTGACGTTGACCCTCTCCGAGGCTAATCAGGCTGCTGTCCAGCTTTTGTCGCCTCTGCCCTTAGAGAAGAGGTCGGGCTGGCCTCTGCTGGACGACCTGCTCCTTAAGGCAGTCATGTGGCCCCCAGTAGGCGTCCTATTTTCTTTTCGCTTCGCCTTTTGCTTACCCTGATCTTCTTTCTTTTCATAGAGATGGCGATTCAAGAATTCAGCCGTGATGTAACGACCCGCTCTCCAGGATACCCGGGAAGTACGAATCCGTCCCAAGTATTCCTAGATCAACGAGTGTTACGTAGAAAGAGATAAAGGAAGAGAACAAAAGAATGCTGCAGGTACTACGCACGTGCTGGGAAGTACAAGTAAAACTCCATCACAGATAAAAACACTGAGAAATTAACAAAAGAACAATATTCCATTTTATTGATACATTGATACATCTTATACATACACCAACATCTTCATTTTCACGACTCTAAGTACAAAGGTCCACTCGAAAAGAAACACCAAAAGTACAAGTCTCTCATCATACCCCTCACCACCCAATACTACAACAGATCACCAACTCCAAAGCTCCAGCCGCTATCTCCAACCTCCAACTCACATGACCTGAAAGTCAACGGGGACACGTCAACGCGTGACCCAGTAGAAACTCCTAACACTCTAGTAGAACCCAATTTTAGAACTGGTCTACCTATCTAGGGAGAGTGGTCTAACAAGTAAAGCTCTCAGGACATAAAAGTAATCACAACACGATGTATAAGCATCAAAGAAGAACTTGTGAACATGCATAAGTAACCATGTTATAACATGCAAGTGCTGAAGGTAAGTGGGAGAACATAATAACATGCAAGTACTGGACATTTATAATAAACAATGGAATGGATCAGCATGAGTTAACAACATTAACTTAACAGAGAAACAAGTAACTATGGGATAACAATATTTATAATTAAAAGACAATTGCTTTAAGTTATTCATTCTCATGTTTGGAAACCCGTGTAAACCGTAGGACGCTAAGGAGGCGGACTTCACCCAGGGTGGGTGAAAAAGTGGTACCCCAACCAGCAACACGGGCACCGGAGGGGGCCTCTCGCAACTCTATGCCCGAACGGGGCAAGGCACTAGAGCGAGACCTGCTCGGTTTTTCTGTGGGACAAACGGAGTAAACCATCAATTACCGTCATGGTGCATCACGGGTACACCAGCGGCCTCTCCAACCCTTTCAACTCGCCCTTCCGGGAGTGATACAGCGGGTGAGAATTCATATCATCTGTCCGCTCCTTAACTCCTTTAATTTACCCGTGTTTCCCCCAAACCCCATGTCACCCTCCTTTAAGAGGACTTAGTCATTTTCATGAAACATAACATCTTCCATTTCTTTTTTTCCACAGTTCATCACATATTTGGGACATGCATCGCCTTGTGCATTTCCTTTCTCATTTCTCATAATATACATGAAACGTATAACCATATTCACATCATCATCATCATCATCATCATCTCAATTAAAGAATTGCATGGAATATCATCACAAACTCATCGTTATGAACATACTAATGTGAGCACAAAAGCATAAACAAATTGAACGTAAACCTTATTGACATAACGAATATTTCATGAACCATCTGCATAATTACATGTATCAAGAGCATGTCATTGAGAATATGATTAACACAAACAAACTTAACTTCAAACAAAACTACACCATGATAAGTACTAAGCAAAATTAGCATATGAATCTGTCAAAACTGTTACAGCAGAAAGAATATCACTTTTAGCCTATCTACAGTCAGAATTGGTGTCTGGTCCCTTCACGAAAGTTGGAGATATGGGTGTTTTCCTTTCACTGACCAATTTTCATAATCTCAGTTGATATATGTGATTTATGGTGGATTTTCTCCGAACAGATATAATTTCAGCATTCTGAACCAGAAACTGAGTTCAGTTCAAGTCCATTTTTCTATAAGTTACAGACAGAATTAAAATCTAAAAAATTTATGGATTGAAGATCTTGAAGTCAGCTTTCCAACGGCAGCAAGATCATAATATTTTATAAAGTGTGCATGGAGTTATACTCATTTTACTGAAAGGTGTCAAAACTGTCTAAAAACAGACCAGTTTTAGAAACTGAATTTTTACTCTAGTTTTCAGTCCGAATTTGCAAAACTTGTAAACGTGAAAGTTATTAAGGACTACAATATGAGTAACATATATTTTTTTCATGCATTTCTATGTAGCCAATTAAGTGCAGCAGCTAACAAAGTTTCAGCCAATTCTGTGTAAATTCCAGAATTTTGTTCATCTAGCTAATTCCACATAACATATTAACATAAATGGAATTCCTAATCCTAAAACTAAATCCTACTATAAGTGAAAGGAATTTCTACCTTAACAAGTCCACCAAAATTTTTCTTGGCCCTTCTTAGTCCTTGAAGAATCTTGGGCTCATAGTCTCCTTCTCCAACTTTGGCCTCCAAAAGATGGATTTTGATGAATTTAGGTGTTAGAATGATAAAGAAAAGCCATGGTTTCTTGGTGGAGAGATGGGTGGTGATTTAGGAGGAGGGAGGTGGTGGAATGGTGGAGAAATGGGAATGAAAGGGAGAGAATTTTCAGCCATAGCTGAAATGAGATGGAGAGAGGGAGATTTTGGTTTTTGTTTCATGCCTTGAAAATTGTATTTCCCTAAAATCCTCTCATCCACAAATCTTAGTCAAAGTTAAGCCATGTGTACTCTTATTAGCTCACAAGATGCCACCTAATGTGTTGTGTTGTCATGGTAAAGAAAATTGGGATTTTGTATTTTTAAGAAAAATAGAAATACATGAAGAAATACTTCATACAATCCAAATACACGTATTCCTCCAAATACTCTCATTTACTAAAATCAATTAATGAGTTTAAAACCATTTAAAAATAATTCCTATACCAAATAATTAAAGGAAAAATACAATCATATTCCCGAAAAATATATGTACGTATTTACTCCCAAAAATACGTACATATATACGTATATATGGATATGGGGTATTACACGTGATGTCAAGGAGCTCATCCGCAGGGGATCTAGCAGAGGCCGAGGGAACCCCTTGGGCCAGGCGCCTTGCCGTGCGGTGGTGGTGGAGGTGCGCCAAGCCGACCTGGTGGTGGGGAGGCTGGAGCCAACGGTCGTAGCAGTGCCGCTCGCCCAGGTAGTGGTAGAATCCCCTGTGGTGGAGACCGCGGCTACTGACCCTCCAAGCTCCGTCTGCACCGAGGGAGGCAACGGGGGCACCGGCCTGACGACTCGCGTGCCCACAGGTGGTCACGTCATGGAGCAGAAGCGTCCTCCTCCGGAGTCCGCGGGGCCCGATGAGAAGAAGAAGAGGAAGAAGAAGACCGAGGAGGTCCACCCATCCGTGGTTCCTGGGGTGTCGGTCGTTTCGGGGGAGACCCTCCCGCTGGCGTTGGTGGCTGCCCCCGTCGACTCAGCCGAGCCGTCTTTGGCTGATGCCAGGGGCCCCCTGTTGTCTATCCAGGCTGGTCCCGAGGTTACGCCTGGTGACTCGGTTTTTGTCGACCGAGCTGTGGCCACCCAGCTGGCACGAAGCTCCGTCCTTCCGAGGGACCGCTCCCTCCTGGAGAGGGCTCCCTCCGACCGACTGGCCGATACTCTAGTCTGGCAGCTTTAGCAGGTTGGCCTCTCCGTTGTGCCCGATCCTGTCTAGTGACTCCCCCTGGCTCACCACTTTTGTTTTGCAGACCACCGTGATGGCCGTTGAGGTGCAGCGCCGTGCGGACTATGTGACCAACCTCGAAGAGTCTTTGGCGCGGGAGCGCTTGAGTGTTGGAGCGGTCGAGGTGGCGGTCAAGGAAGCCCGTATGGAAGCTCGGCACCTGCGGCGTTGGGTTGATGAGCTCACCTCCGAGGTGATGGAACTGCAGGGGGCCCTAGATGACGCTCAGAGGTTGGCCCAGGAGGCGGAACAAGCATTCCCTCAGGAAAGTGGCGAGCTCTAGAACGAGCTGGGGGCCCTGCGTCAGGCACATCCCACTCGGCTCATCGAGGAAGTGGAGAGGGGCTACGAGGGTGTCCTGTGGCCACGGATTGCAGAGGCCCTCAGGGAGGCCTTCGACACCTACGAGGACCTCTTGGCCCCCAGGATCGTGGGGGTCTTGCGAGACTCCTTCCAGAGGTTCGAGGAGCATGTCCGACAGTCGCTTCCCCGACCTTCGCTAGGTCCCGAAGAGCCTCCTCGCTCCGAGCAAGGCAAGGTCCCAGAGAATGCCTCCTCCCGGGCCCCAGGCCCCTAGGCGATGCTTCTTCATTTTTGTTCCCCTCCCCCTTGCCCTGCAATACAGAATAATTTTTTGGGGTGCAATGTATAAAGTGTTTTGTAGGTCCTTGCACCTCTTCATCTCTTGCCATTTTCCTGGTTGTCTCCATCTCTGGCCTCCCACTGACAGAGCCGTTTCGCACTCTTGGTCTTTTGGGTTACAGTCGTGTTCAATCCGATCAAGAGGGTGATCCCCTGATGTCCCCCCATCACTCGTCGTGCGTGCAGGTGGTCCTTGGGACACCATGCCAATCGGCCTGACTGACTAGTGCGTCGGGGGTGTTCTCGACCGACCTGCTATGGTTTTCAATTCGTCCGCGATCGTCAGGCCGATCAGGTGACCGCCTTGCAGAGGGGGACTCGCCATCAGTCTTATAGGCAGTCGGGGGATCGGCCTGCTGGGGGAGTTGCCCCCAGCCCTACGGCTGATCAGATCCTTTTGAGCTGCTGGGAGAGCTATCCCCAGGCTTACACCCAACCTATGTTCCGACCCGCTGGGGGAGTTTCCCCCAGCCTTACAGGCAGCCATGTTGATCTGTCCGCTGGGGGAGTTGCCCCCAGCCTTACGGTCAATCGGGTCGGTTGGTCAGCGGGGGGAGATACCCTCCGGGGTGTTGGGCCTCGGTCAGCGGGGTATGGATGGGTTGCCTCGGCACCTAGGTGAGTGCTCGTCCTCTGTCAATCAAGTGCCGAGGGGAAGCCTCGGTGCCCTGGTAGTCACTTTGTTTCAGTCGATAGCGATGCTCGCTGGGGTCGAGCGTGCTTGCTATCGTGTGGGCCTTGATTCGAAGAGTTCCACGCTGAGGGGTAGCCTTGGCACCTTAGGACCAAATCGACCTAGACAGACGAAGAAACTCGTCAGGGGGACCAGACCTTGGTTCCGGCCAAGTCCCCTCCAAAGCCTAAGTCAGAACGGATCTGAATTATACTCGGCAAGATCAGAACGGCTCGCAAGAAGACTGGTATGTGAATCCTAGGTCCGAGCTATGGGAGGGAAGACAATGGGGAAAGCTAGGTCTTTTTAGTAGAATACCTCCGTATAATGGTATCTGGGGTCAGGCCATTTTCTTCGTCCCCCACAAAGCCCTATATAGGGCTTCTCCCACGATCGTCTCGTCTTCACGCCCCCTATTCCGCCCCCATGATTTGCCTCCCTCCGGGCGTCTGAAGGGAGGTTAATGGGGTCCCTTAATGGCCATTATGGGGGAGCATTCTAGGGAGCGGTTAACTCCCGCGATCGTGGGCTGACCGGGCGTACATCCGATCATAGGCGATCCGATACAGTGCTTTCACGGGGGCCTCCGGTGGTTGGCCCAAAGCTCCTTTTGGAGGCCTCCTTCTCACCGCGTGGGCCTGGGCTGCTGGCTTTTAGGCCTCTCTAAAATGGTCGTATCAATTGCCCCCATCGCTCGGGCCGTTCGAATTCTGCCGGTTCGGTTCGGGCGATGTGACTCAGGGATATTGACAGGCGCGTCAGTCGAGACCATGCCATTTAATGGAGGCCATCATGACGCGGCCCGTTTAAATTTCTCTGGGTGTGGAATTCAAAGCGACATCAGTCCTCCAGATGTTGCCACGCGCTCTTCTTCGAACGGTCCTGATTCTAAGATTGCTTTTCATATAAAGATGCTGCCCTTCTACGTTTGATTCTTTTGCACCTTTCGATCCGACTCTGTTCTTTCAAGCTTCTTCGATCCCTCCATCATCTATCTTCCTTCGGATTCTTCCTAAGGTAACTCTCCTTCCTCTTCCTTATCACCACTCGATTTGTCCTATGGCCGCGCTTAGAATAGGTGGTTTCGCGTCGGGGTCTGGGGCCCCTCCGGTGCCTGAGTCAGTCGTTCCTCCGCCATCGAGGCCTGATGTCCCTCCGGGGACACGCCCTGCTCTGGATAAAGGGAAGGGCTTGCTCCAGTTGGCTGTGATGTGGCTCAGGCGACGGAAAGGTTCGACGTTCCCCCGGCGATCCTTAGATCGACGTTTATGGTTCCCTTCTCGATAGCTTCAGAGATTAGGGAGAAGTATTTGTACCACCCGTATGACATACGAATCCCTTTCAGCGACGGACGGATTTGTTTTCCAAGTAGCAGGGAGGTGGGTGTCTATGTCGAGATGTTTCGCCTGGTTCTCTGCTTCCCCTTCATCCCTTCATCATCCAGATCCTGGATTTATTGAAGGTGGCCCCGTGTCAGCTGACCTCATACTCCATTGCGGTGCTGGTTAGGTTCATCATAATCTACAACGTCCATGGCTTGGAGCCGACCCTGCCAATTCTCTTCTACTTTTTCCGGGTTCAGATGGTCGGCCGAGGGTCGTGGCAGCACATCCGGGCCCGAGCGGGAAGGGAGTGCTTGCTCGGCCTGCCCCGCTGGGTGGGGGAATGGAGTTCGAGCTTCGTCTTTGTCATTTTCCCTAGGGATGCCGTGATCCTGACTGGCTGGGGGGGGGCTATGTCAATATCACGTGACGTTGACCGTCTCCGAGGCTGATCAGGCTGATGTCCAGCTTTTGTCATCTCTGCCCTTAGAGAAGAGGTCGGGCTGGCCTCTGCTGGACGACCTGCTCCTTAAGGCAGTCATGTGGCCCCCGGTAGGCATCTTATTTTCTTTCCGCTTCGCCTTTTGCTTACACTGATCTTCTTTCTTTCCACAGAGATGGTGGGTCGAGAATTCAGCCGTGATGTCGACGAGCTCATCCGCCGGAGATCTAGCAGAGGCTGAGGGAACTCCTCGGGCCAGGCGCCTCGTCGTGCGGTAGAGGAGGAGGTGTGCCAAGCCAACTCGGTGGTGGGGAGGCTGGAGCCAACGGTCGTAGCAGCGCCGCTCACCTAGGTAGTGGTGGAATCCCCTGTGGTGGAGACCGCGGCTGCCGACCCTCCCTGCTCCGTCTGCGCCGAGGGAGGTAACAGGGTGTCATGCCCCAGTCACCCAAATACTCAAGGGAAGAGATGGGATTCTCCATTCCCCGAGTCAGAGAGGATGGGGTGCCCGACAGGCCGCGGTATTGCACCAAGCGTATGAGAATATGTATAGTATCGCAGGCCACTGCTCGCACTGGAACAACACAGAACATACTCAGAATATAAATACTAAGCATAAAGGAACTCTGAAAGCAACAGCATCAACAGAGAGTGGTACTAAGTACTACTGAAGTAAAAACAACAAAAGACTACATCATCATTTTAACATCATTCGCAGAGAGAAGCACAATCCAGAAAGTACACTAATCAACACTACTACTACTATACATCAGTGAGAAGTACATCATATCAAAGTCCGTCACTACTGCATAGCCACCAAGTCTACAGAGTACAACTGAAAGCGTCCGGTGGTACAACAAAACAAAACTACTACAGTGGCCACAGGAGTGGCTACAACAACAACCACCTCATCTCTCGCCAACCCCGCATACACCCACATCATCCCTAAAGCACTCTCTCGACAGCTAAGAGGACTACAGATGTCTGGCAGTGTCCGGCTCTAGTCGTTGCTCCTGGGTACCTGCTCCCAAAACCACGGGGAGGGGACACGTCAAAGCGTGTCTAGCAGAGAAACTCAACACACACAAGGTACCAAGCACACCAACAATCATGACACAGTCCAATTATAGAGTCAAACATTTATGATTAGAAGTTCATTATATTTTAGATGTTATTGAATTTGGAGACTCCGTGACCGAGACTAGTGTACGAGGACTAAACCTCATCCCTAAAGTAGGGACAGAAAACGTCACCCACCAGCTGGTCAGGGCTCCCCACCCCTCAGCAACCCTCGAGCAAGTGGGGTCACACTCCACGACAAACATCGTGCGGGTGGTAATCTACTGAAGCTCAGTGCACGGTCCGTGTGCCATGGCCGCCACTCCTAAACAAGTCTCGTCCTCGTACACCAACCCGACACGGTACCTCCCCCGAACCCGCTAGAGGGTCGACCCGCTCTGTGCAAGTGGACACCCCTAGCATTATGATCTACCCTATGACTTAGTTGCTCCATCAATTTCAATTTTCATGGCAAGCTAACACATAGTTTCACCATACCAAACGTGCATCATTTTCCAACAACAATGATACCAACAACACATACATCACTTTCATTATAAGCAAAGGAGCAACTAAAGCATAGGGTTGAACATTTTATCTTTAACACAAGTGAGGGTTATAAAGTGTTCACATTCATCAGTACCAAGGACATACTTTCAAGCATTTTTCAAATTGAACCTCCATATTTCAGTTCAGAATTCAGCTTCAACACCAGGACAGAGCATTGCAGTAAGGATATCTCAAAATAATTGAACTGAACTTGAAAAACAAATTCAAAGGAAGTTGTAGCCCCGTATGCCAACATGTCATATTTCAAATTTCATAGCAATAGACCATTTGGCTGATTTATTATGAATTTATTACTGAACAGTGATTTTTGCTGATTTCAGACAGATTCTGAAGGCTGTAAAGATTACTATTTTATGGCCTGTTTCAGTCAGAATATTGAAACATTTGCAGAGAGATGAAATTTTAGATAAACTTGTTAACTTTCCAACAAGACCAAGAACACCAAATTCCAGTGTATGTGCAGGTAATTAGCTCCATGTTTCTAAACTGTGTCCAGTGTGACAGAATTTCAAACAGATTGCAAAAATCGAATTTTTAACCTAACTTCCAGTTTGAATTGGAAAAAGTTGTGAACATGAAAGTTATTAAGGACATCAATATGAACAACATATATTTCTTTCAAGCAATTTCATGTAGCCAATTAGTACCAGAATTTAAATTAAGCCTCGGCTATTCTGGTTATGTTTTCCAGCAAGAACAAAAGAGATGATTCGATGGATATGCAAGCAAATCAAGCAACATGCATCTTACTTCAGTTATAATGAAGAAGAACCCTAACCCTAGTGTGTGAGGATCTCTACCTGAGGGTTCAATTAGGGTTGCAGTCCTCCTAGCTTAATCCACCAAGTTCTTCTTCAAGATCCAAGCTTTAAGTCACTTCTAGCTCTATAGCTTCAACATGCAAGCTTTTCTATTCAAACTCCTCATTCAACCTCTGAAATTTTTCTTCTTCTTTATTTTTCCAAACTCTCCAGCAAGTGCTAGCCCTCAAAAGGATGGTTATAATCAGGTTTGAAGAATAAAGTACAGATGGAAGTTGATTAGTGGAGCTTAGAGTGTGTAGAACCCTCTAGGGGTATTTTAGGGATTTCACCCACCCCACTAACTCTTGTAGCCAATGCATGGCAGCCAACCTCTCCACTAATACCCACTAACCTAATCAAAATGACCATCATAGCCTCTCTTGCACTTTTTACAAAAAAAAACCCACACATGTAGCAGGTCCTTAGATGTATGTGTTCAGCTATGTATATATGTGTGTTCAGCCATGTATATATGTGTGTTCAGCCATGTATATATGTGTGTTCAGCCATGTATATATGTGTGTTCAGCAAAGTATAAATGTATGTTCAGTCCCTTAAATATGTGTGTCCAGTTATGCATATACCCATGTTCAGCTATGCATAAATCTGTGTTCAGTGCATAAATGTGCATATGTGTGTTCAGCATATGAGAAAACTGTGTACAGAATGTGCTACAAGTGTGTTCAGCTTATAGGGCAACTGTGTACATGATATGCTACAAGTGTGTGCAGCTTATAAGACAACTGTGTACATGATATGCTACAAGTGTGTCCAGCTTATAAGACAACTGTGTACATGATATGTTACAAGTGTGTTCAGCTTATAAGACAACTGTGTACAGGATATGCTACAAGTGTGTTCAGCTTATAAGACAACTGTGTACAGATTGTTATCTATGTTCACACAGATACATAGAATACCAAGATTGTGTCAACATGAAAATGTGAGGGGGGTATTATTGTAAAACTCTCCAACCTCCCAATGGCACCTTGCAAAGTTGTCACTAGGGTCACATGTCCTCAGGATACTATACACTCACTTCCTCGATTCCCTACTTGACCATGACACGTAACCCTACGCCGTATAACTAGCTACGGAGGGTTACACAGGGGCACCGGCCTGACGTCTCGTGTGCCCACAAGTGGTCGCGTCGTGGAGCAGAAGCGTCCTCCTACGGAGTCCGCGGGGCCCGACGAGAAAAAGAAGAGAAAGAAGAAGACCGAGGAGGTCCACACCTTCGTGGTTCCTGGGGCGTCGGTCGTTTCAGGGGAAACCCTCCCGCTGGCGTTGGTGGCGGCCACCGTCGACTCAGCCGAGCCGTCTTTGTCCGGTGCTGGGGGCGCCATATTGTCTATCCAGGATGGTCTCGAGGTCTTGCCTGGTGACTCGGTTTTTGCCGACCGAGCTGTGGCCACCATCTGGCGCGGAGCTCCATCCTTCCGAGGGACCGTCTCTCTTGGAGAGGGCTCTCTCTGACTGACTGGCCGATACTCTAGTCTGGCAGCTTCAGCAAGTTGGTCTCTCTGTCGTGCCTGATCCTGTCTAGTGACTCCCCTGGCTCACCACTTTTGTTTTACAGGCCACCGTGATGGCCGTTGAGGTGCAGCGCCGTGCGGACCACGCGACCAACCTCGAGAGTCTTTGGCACAGGAGCGCTTGAGGGCTGGGGCGGCCGAGGTGGCGGCCGAGGAAGCCCGCATGGAAGCTTGACACCTGTGGCATCGGGTTAATGAGCTCGTCTCCAAGGTGCTGGATCTGCAGGTGCCCTGGCCGACGCTCAGAGGTCGGCCCAAGAGGTAGAAGAAGCATTCCGTCGGGAGAGGGGCGAGCTCTGGAACGAGCTGGGGGCCCTGCGTCCGGCGCATCCCACTTGGCTCATCGAGGAAGTGGAGAGTGGCTACGAGGGGGTCCTTAGGCTGCGGATTGTGGAGGCCCTCAGGGAGGCCTTCGACACATACGAGGACCTCTTGGACCCCAGGATCGTGGGGGTCTTCCGAGACTCCTTCCAAAGGTTCGAGGAGCGTGTCCGACAGTCGCTTACCCGACCTCTGCCATGTCCCGAAGAGCCTCCTCGCTCTGAGCAAGGCAAGGTCCCAGAGGACGCCTCTGTTGGATCTGGATACAAAAGGTAAAGTTTCCCCTACGAGGATCTAACACAACAACTACACAAAATAATGATAAATAGAGTTTAGGAATCTCAGTTTGTGTAGCGGCGATGTCCTCGTCAATCAGCACGGATCAGATCTCGTCTGACGTAGATGTAGTCTCTGCCTCTTCAAATAAAGAAATCTCCGTGTTTGTTTTTTTTGCTCTGTCCTTTGATGCATTCACCAAAGATTTCGGCTTGATTGACAGTACATGCGCTTTCTTTTGTCCTGCACACAAACAACAAAAGGGAACTGAGAATCAATTTAATTTTACGTATAAAATATACCCCTCCAACATTGCATGCATGGTACTAAAAGTTTGCTTAAAAAAACGTTGGCCTTCCCTTTTATTTTGTTGGCTGAGTGCTATCTTTTTAGTCCTTGTCCTTTCTCCTCAATCCCCACTAATAATTTGATTTCGTTTTTTTTTGTTTCACCTGTACAAAACAAATGAGAGTGGTTACCCTTGTATTAAAAAAAAACTTACCTCCTCAATTTGCTATGATTCTTCTTCAATTTGTGCGACTGCACATGGGGTTTCTCTTCTTGTAAATTTTTCGGCTCTTGGGGATGAAAAAAGAAGACTCCTTTGATTTATTTTTGGTTGAGGCTGACTATCAAAATATTCATTTTGAATTGAAAACAATAGGAACCCTCTTGAAATAAACGAAGTGCTCTCCCAGGCCCTTTTTGATTGGTCCCCTCTGTTTTGATTTTCTTTTGATGAGGAGATAAGAATTATTGCATTGGCCTATTTGCTTGATGCTCTCGGCTGCAACATGAAGAGAAAGGAACAGAATTAATCCTTTAATTAATTTTTAATAAAACACTTACCTTTAATCCTTCAATCCTTTTGCAATTCAGCCGCCGGCCCTTTTGTTTGATTAGGCGCCTTCAATTTCGTTGCCTTGTTTCGGCTCTTGGATAGAAATGTGAAGCTCTGAGAGAATTGGCTTGTGCTTGGGAAATTGAGAAAGAGAGCTCCTTCCTTTTTTTTCGGATGCCTTGTGAACAGAGAATTTGGTTAGCAATATGCACCGCATATTTTCACGAGCATTAATATCAAATCTTTCACAAATTTTTCTCCCCCTTTGTTATCATCAAAAGTCAAAACACGAAGTGAATCCAATGAAAATACACAACTGAGATTTCAACACCAACGTGTACGTGTAATGATTAAAATTGAAGCACATAGGGAGAATCATTAAGAAAGTCAACCGGAACCAATCCACATTTTCCAAATAACATTCTATCACCTAGGATTGATTTTTCCCACCTCATTAAAAATGAGTTCAAGGTACCACACCCCAAAACATGGCCTATAAGGACTCTTAGATGTGGGGGCGGCATTGCTTGACGAGTAGATACACCAACGCTAAAGTTTACCCATAAAGCTTATGTTGGATACTCGTGGGTAATACCATTGCCAAGGATTGTATCCATTTTACATACGGAGCAAATTTTTTTTTCATTTTTTTAAAATACTTATAACAACAATTTCTTTTGCTCAATTTTTATCCATGGCAAGGTATATCATATCCCTTAGATTTTCAGTTAAGTTTTCCTCCTACATTCACTTTCCATACTTCATAAACGATGTCTCCAAACGTGCAACAATTGTAATACATGTGGAAGTGAAATAGGTGGTGTAGAAATCAAGTTATTTTCATTCATTGAATATGCCATGAATATTTAGAAAGATGAACATGCGCATGTGGCAAAAGAAATAATACACCAATTTCTACATACATATGAAATTCATACGTGCATACTTCAATAATAGATCAAAGAGAAAAGATAACATTTAAGTACCAAATTTTTTTAATATTTTCAGTTTTTCATTTTTTTATATGCATGAAGTACTAAAGCAAACATGAGATGCAATCACACAAACAAACAAAAAAAATCATGCACACATAACAATGCAAACAAAACAAAAAATTACTATGAGGGTATGCATTAAGACCAAAAAAAATGAAATCATACCTTTGCGTCGCTATTTGATGAAGGAGCCAAAAAATAATGAGACATTCAATTTGTTGCTCCTCGTCAAATTTCCATCCACCTACAAAAGAGGTGTCGTGTGTGACCTTGGAATCCAACAAGGTCCACTCACGTTAGTCATCAAAGATTTAGGAACCCATATTTGTTTGAACTTAATGTTTTTGTTCCTATATTTGCAATGATATGAAGTATG
The DNA here is from genome assembly GCA_030789695.1 of Scilla litardierei. Classification (NCBI taxonomy): domain Eukaryota; kingdom Viridiplantae; phylum Streptophyta; class Magnoliopsida; order Asparagales; family Asparagaceae; genus Scilla; species Scilla litardierei. The sequence continues at coordinate 137,820,319 of CM061137.1, forward strand.
ACCAACACATCCACATGTAAAGCACTTAGCATGAGAATTTCCAACTTTTGTTGTTTCAATGTGAACTTTTCTATAATTTGATTTTTCAACATTTTTAGAACCATATCCTAGTCCTCGCCTATTATTGCCATAAAGTTGATTTCCAAGAATGATGTCCAAGTTTTGTTTTCCGATGGAAAATCTTTTTAATGACAATTCTAAGGTGGTGACTTTGGATTTCAATGTATCATTTTCATTCACAAGCAAAGTGCATTTATTAATGAAAGCTTTCTTGTTTTCCTCTTCTTTCTTTTCAAAATCCCTCATTTTTTCTTTAAGCTCAAGATTTAGCATGTTGATCTTTTCAGAAAGCAATTCATTTTCAACTTCAAGCTTTGTCTTATCTAGTTTATACATGCTAATATCCGTTAATAAAGAGGGACATGAGAGACAATCAATTTTTTCAGGCAAGCTAGCTTTCTCCTTATTTAACATGTCAATTGTAGTGTTGCATGCAACAATTTCAGTTTTTAGTTTTTCAATTTCCTTAGACATGTCATACTCAGATTGTTGCATCTCAAAGTTATCATTCCTATAACCATCCACATCAGCTTCTAGCTCATTAATAGTATTTTGCATTCCTTTCAAGATTTCTAACAATTCAGCTTTAGTGGGAGATCCTACCTCATTGTGTTTGGCCATTAATGCCATGCAGGAGTGGGCTTCATGTTCCTCATCCTCCTCCTCAGCTTCGCTATCCATGTCCCACGTCAGCACTTTCGTTTTTCCTTTTGTAACTTGAGCTGTGTGTTGTTGTGGGCAATCTTTTATGTGGTGCCCTTTCTTCCTGCATTTAAAACATTCACTTCTATTAATAGCTTTCTGATCATAGGAATTTCTACCAAAATTAGAATTATTAGAACGAATGAACCTTTTTCCCATCTCAGCTCTTCCTTGATCAGTCTGAATGTATCTCCTGAAGTTTCTGACCATTAGAGCTTGCTCTTCATCAAGATCGTCGTCGTTAGCTTGAAGAGCTAATGGAGTGGAAGCTTTGGTCTTCTCTTCAAGTTTCTCTCTGGCTTCTATACTCTGCAACTCAAGCTCGTGTGACATTAGGTTGCCTATCAAGTCCTCCACTTTCATTGTTGACAAGTCCTTAGCTTCTTGAATAGCGGTGACTTTAGGCCTGAACGAGCTCGGTAGCGCCCTTAATATCTTTCGTACCTGTTCATGGCTAGAGTATGGCTTACCGAGGGAACTGGATTTGTAGACGATGTCCGTGAACCTCGCAAACATCTCTTTCACAGATTCTGTTGGTAGCATGCGGAAGCTCTCGTATTCTGTGCTCAGCAACGCAAGTCTGGATTCCTTCACTTGCGATGTTCCCTCGTGTGTCACCTCCAGAGTGTGCCAGATTTCCTGCGCAGTTAGACAATGTGAGATACGATTAAACTCAGATTTATCAAGAGAGCATATAAGCGCATTCATAGCTTTACCATTAAGGGTATAAAGTTTCTTATCAGCTAAATCCCACTTGTCTTTAGGCTTATTCATAACAGTGTCTTCAATTTTAATAGTGGGTAGACTATAACCATTTTCAACAATATCCCACACATCATAATCAACAGACACTAAATAGATTTTCATCCTAGCCTTCCAATATGCAAAGTCTACACCGTTAAACTTAGGTGGACGGGCTATAGACTGACCCTGAGCAAAAGCACAATCAGATATATTCATGGTCATCTAAAAATCTAGACTAGATCCTCTAAACTGGCTCTGATACCACTTGTTGGATCTGGATCGTAGCCTAGAGGGGGGGTGAATAGGCTAATAAAAAATATTCGTGCAACCCACGAACAATCCCACGCAGTTATAGGCACAGACAGGGCAATAAAAAAGCAATCACAGAATACGCACAGATGTACCCTGGTTCGGTCGTCCCCACGACCTACTCCAGCCCCGAAAGCAACCACTAGATAGATATGTAATCAAGTACAGCTACAATGAGTCAAGATCCCAAATCTACTCTCACCTAGCTCGTACGCACACCACGTGCTCTACACTATCAATCTAGTCAGATGCTCTCCCTCCGTGACGACTCCCACAGTCGTCAGGTCCCCAAAAGTAACACAAAAGGTAAAGTTTCCCCTACGAGGATCTAACACAACAACTACACAAAATAATGATAAATAGAGTTTAGGAATCTCAGTTTGTGTAGCGGCGATGTCCTCGTCAATCAGCACGGATCAGATCTCGTCTGACGTAGATGTAGTCTCTGCCTCTTCAAATAAAGAAATCTCCGTGTTTGTTTTTTTTTTGCTCTGTCCTTTGATGCATTCACCAAAGATTTCGGCTTGATTGACAGTACATGCGCTTTCTTTTGTCCTGCACACAAACAACAAAAGAGAACTGAGAATCAATTTAATTTTACGTATAAAATATACCCCTCCAACGATTCTTCTTCAATTTGCTGCACATGGGGTTCCTCTTGGGGATGAAAAAAGATTTTTGGTTGAGGCTGCAATAGGAACCCTCTTGCTCCCAGGCCCTTTTTGATTGACCTATTTGCTTGAGCCGCCGGCCCTTTTGCGTTGCCTTGTTTCGGCATAGAAATGTGAAGCTCAGAGAATTGGCTTGTGCCGCCTGTAACCCTAAAGCAAAAGAGGAGGGTATAATTTTCGAAAGGTGAGACTCACAAACAAAACTTGACCAGAAAAAATGACAGGTGCCCTCAAAAAATTGGCCTTGCTTGAATAGGTCGGCCCAAAAAAATAAGGACCCTTAAAATAATTCCAGACTTATGGTTATCAATCTTCCCTTTTATGATGATCTGTTGCTCCCATGACCATGGTACCATGCACTATTTGATTAAAGTGTCGTATTCAAATACTTGGCTCACAGGCTCTCCAATATCAAAGAAGTTCATTGAGTTGCTATCAACAGCCTCCTCCCCGGACCCGGCCCCTAGGCGATGCTTCTCCATTTTTGTTCCCCCCCCCTTACCCTGTAATACAGAATAATTTTTTGGGGTTCAATGTATAAAGTGTTTTGTAGGTCCTTGTACCTCTTCATCTCTTGCCATTTGCGTAGGTCCTTGTACCTCTTCATCTCTTGCCATTTTCCTGGTTGTCTCCATCTCTGGCCTCCCACTGACAGAGCCGTTTCGCAGAGGGGGAAGACTCTTGGTCTTTTGGGCCGCAGTCGTGTTCAATCCGGTCAAGGGGGTGATCCCCTGATGTCCCCCCATCACTCGTCATGCGTGCGGGTGGTCCTTGGGACACCATGCCAATCGACCTGACTAACTAGTGCCTCGGGGGTGTTCTCGGCCAACCTGCTGTGGTTTTCCATTCATCCGCGAGCCTCGGGCCGATCGGGAGACCGCCTTGCAGAGGGGGGCTCACCATCAGTCTTATGGGCGGTCGGGGGATCGGCCTGCTGGGGGAGTTGCCCCAGCCCTACGGCTGATCGGATCGTTTGAGCCGCTATGAGAGCTATCCCCAGGCTTACACCCAACCAATGTTCCGACCCGCTGGGGGAGTTGCCCCTAGCCTTACGGGCGGCCATGTTGATCTGCCCGCTGGGGGAGTTTCCCCCAGCCTTACGGTCGATCGGGTCGGTTGGTCAGCGGGGGGAGCTACCCTCCGGCTTATGACCAACCAATGAACCCGCCTACTAGAGGAGTTGCCCCAGCCTTACGGACGGGCCTGGTGATCGGCCTGCTGGGGGAGTTTCCCCCAGCCTTACAGTCGATCGGGTCGGTTGGTCAGCAGGGGGAGCTACCCTCCTGCTTATGACCAACCGATGAACCCGCCTGCTGGGGGAGTTGCCCCCAGCCTTACGAATGGGCCTGGTGATCGGCCTGCTGGGGGAGTTGCCCCTAGCCTTACAGTCGTTTGGGTCGGTTGGTCGGCGGGGGAAGCTACCCTCCGGCTTACGACCAACCGATGAACCCGCCTGCTGGGGGAGTTGCCCCCAGCCTTACGAACGGGCCTGGTGATCGGCCCGCTGGGGGAGTTGCCCCCAGCCTTACAGTCGATCGGGTCGGTTGGTCGGCAGGAGGAGATACCATCCAACTTACGCCCAACCGATGAACCCGCCTGCTGGGGGAGTTTTCCCCAGCCTTACGGACGGACGGGTTGGTCTACGTGCTGGGGCTACCCCCAGGCTTACGGTAGATCGAGGGATCGGTCCGCTGGGAGAGTTGCCTCCAGCCTTACGGTCGATCTGTACGATCGGCCCGCTGGGGGAGTTGCCCCCCAGCCTCCAGTCCGATCAGGTAACAAGCCCTTCCCGGGGGTGATTTCCCACCTGCTCCGCAATCGATCGCCAAGCTAGATATAGTGAGAAAAACCGAGCTGTACTAACACGGTTCTCTTTTCATTCCTTGAACCTGGGTGTACATTTGGAGGAAAATAAAACGGGGGAGGCGAGGGCAAGCTAATCTTGCCCAGGTGAAGCTGCGGCTGATTGTCCCGTCCGCTCACTTGATGATGTGCATGGCCGCCTGAACCACATTCACCTTCTTCCCCTTGTCCATCTACTTGGATGTCCCCTCCCCGGGGGCAGCGGTTGAGTCGTCGACGAAATTCTTTAAATGGCCCCAGCTGACCAGCTTCTCTATATCCTTCTTTAAATGCCAGCGGTCATCGGTGTCGTGGCCATTGTCTTTGTGGTACTTGCAATATTTCTCCTCGTCCTTCCCGCCTCTCTTCATCTTCGGAAGCGGCCTGCTAAAGCGCCCTTCCTTTTGAGCGTGCGCGAGGACGACGTCTAGGGCGGTGTTCAGCTTGGGGGGTCATGGCTCCTCCATGTGCTGCTTTCCTTTGGCCCTCTTCTCCTGTCGTGGTTCGTCAGGGCCGCGGCGCTCGCTTCGTCGCGCTTGGATCCCCGTCTAGCCCATGCTGGTGACTTCCGTCCTCTACGGCCAACGCTTCTTCCGTCAGCATGTAGCGCTCCGCCCGGGCTATGACCTCGGCGAGGTCTTTTGGTGGATCATTGTGCAATGACTTTTTCAGACCCCTGTGCCAGAGCCATTTCTTCAGGGCCGTTTTTACGACCAACTCGGGAGAGCTATCCACGTTCAGTCTCTCCGCGTTGAAATGACGCATGTAGTGCCTCAGGGTTTCTCTGGGACCCTGCACCACATTGAACATGAGTTCTGAGTCCAGTTTTACCTGACGTCCGGCCATGAAATATTTGCAGAATTGTTGGGAGAGGTCCTCGAAGCTGTCAATGGAACGGTTGGGGAGGCTGTGATACCAACTCCGGGCCGATTTCTGAAGGGTGGAGTAGAAGCCTCTGCAGGGCAGGGTGTCGTCGGCCCCTTGGAACGCCATGACTCCCTCATAGTCCATGATGTGGTTTTCTGGGTCGCCCGTGCCGTCATACTTCTCTCAGGTCGGCACCTTGAATCTAGAGGGCACCCGTGCTTCAGTTATCCTTTTGGTCTACGGGCAACGGTCGCCCCGGGCGACCCCCAGGCGCCCACCTATGCTCACACAGAGGTCGAGTTACTGCGACGAGCGAACAGGGTTACGCCGGGGGCTTGCCCGAATCCCAGCCGAGCTGGGGATGGGAGTTGGCCGGCGGGCGCCTCTCTTCTCCCGTCGGTATTCTCGGCTCTTTTGCCTTCCGCGATGGGGACTCTCACTCTGGCGGGGTCGGTCCACCGTGGCTCGGCGATCAGTCGATCGCTGATTTGTTGAGCGTGGTTGTCGAGACGAGGCCGTAGCTGATTCGTCTCCAGCTTGCTCGGGACCCACCTCGTCCCCCTTCTGAGGCGAGGTGGGAGTGAGGGATCGCACTTGGACAAAGTTCGGCAGGGTGAATCGCCGTTTTGGGTTGGTCCCTCCATCCCTGTGGTGAGCGACCACGGCTGAGCGTAAAGGCCGGGAGACCCCTCCCTGATCGAGGGTCCCCGCCGTCCCATCTCCCAGGATAGACTGCTTGCCGATGAGCTGTTGAATCGTGGCGGCCAACGTCTGGAGGTGGGCATTGGTCTCCTGGGCAAAGAGACGGAGCTGCTCTTGGATCACCGAGCGGGAGTCGCCCGTCCCCTCGGTGGTGTGGCTGTGCTGGTTCTCGGGAGGGACGTAATCGCCCTCCTCGTGGATGGGGGCATTCGCCCCAGGCCATTGCAGATTGGTTCCATTTCAGTGGTTTGACGTGGGCTTGTGTTCGTTCCCACAGACGGCGCCAGATGTTTACGGGTGTTTTCTCACCACTGGATCATTGACCGGCGGTTTGACGGTCAATGTGGTCAAGGGGTCGGTTGGAATCCCTTGGTCACTCCAAGCGTGCGTGTTCTCGACGAGGGTTGCACGAGGGCCCATTTCAGCTCGGGAAACGGATCGCTTGGGGGATCGACGACGAGCAGGCTCTTCGTCTGGGGTGTTGGGCCTCGGTCAGCGGGGTGCGGAGGGGTTGCCTCGGCACCTAGGTGAGCGCTCGGCCTCTATCAATCAAGTGCCGAGGGGAAGCCTCGGCGCCCTAATTATCACTTGGTTTCAGTCGATGGCGATGCTCGCTGGGGTCGAGCGTGCTTGCTGTCGTGCGGGCCTTGCTTCGGAGAGTTTCACGCTTAGGGGTAGCCTCGGTGCCTTGGGACCAAATTGACCTAGACAGACGAAGAAACTCGTCAGGGGGGCCGGACCCATGTTCCGGCCAAGTCCTCTCCGATGCCTAAGTCAGAACGGATCTGAATGATACTCGACGGGATCGAAATGGCTCGCAAGGAGGCCGGTACGTGAATCCTTGGACCGAGCTATAGGAGGGAAGACAATGGGAAAAGCTAGGGCTTTTTAGTAGAATACCTCCGTATAGCGGTATCAGGGGTCAGGCCCTTTTCTTCGTCCCCACTCAAGTTCATATGTAAGGCTTCTCCCACGATCGTCCCGTCTTCACGCCCCCTATTCTGCCCCCATGATCCGCCTCCCTCCGGGCGTCTTTACGTGCCATGAAGGGAGGTTAATGGGGTCCCTTAATGGCCATTATGGGAGAGCATTTTAGGGAGCGGTTAACTTCCGCAATCGTGAGCTGCCCGGGCGTACGTTCAATCGTGGGCGATCCGATACATGGCTTTCACGGGGGCCTCCGGCGGTTGGCCCAAAGCTCCTTTTGGGGGCCTCCTTCTCCCCGCGTGGGCCTGGGGTGCTGGCTTTTGGGCCTCTTTAAAATAGTCATATCAAAATCATTTATTCATTTTGAACTTGTGTGATACTATCGTGAATACGGAAAGTTGTGTATGTTGAAACCAGACTGTTACAACCTCTGTCTCTAATGTGGCTTTGAAAGCAAATGTCTTCTTCTTGGCTTGTTCTATTGATTCGTTTGTGTTAACTGGAGCTCATATGCAGTGAGGTTGCCGATGGGGTCATCCAATGTGAGTTTGAAAAGATTATTCCCTAGCCGCCGTCTTCCTTTTACATTCAAGTTTGAGACAACAGAGAATCTTTCTTACATGGTCACTTTGAGGATAACTCTTGTCGATTCCATTTAGACGGTTGATAATTTTTGTAAAGCGAGTGTACTTCTCCCTGATTGATTCTAATTTGTTCATCTCAAAAGCTTCGTACATGTGGGCATAAAGAGACGCTTTTGAAGCTATAACTTTAGTATTACCTTTATGAGTTACCTCGAGTATTTTTCATGTGTCATTAGCGGTGGTTACCAAGGACACCCAGTTGCACTTCGCCTTGTTAATGGCACAATAGACTATGTTCATTGCGTTTGCATCATTGCATCACACTCCTTTTCTTGTTTGGTCCGTGAAGTGCCTGACTTTATCGGTGCTTCATATTGGGTCTCCGCCATGGGCCACAAAGGTGTACACGATGTACTTGAGATAGATCTTGATCTAATTATTTCAAGTCCCATAGTTTGTTCATGTAAGCAAATGTGTATGGAAAATCAATTGGCCTTCGTAGACAGGGTTGTTGTTTGGTGACGCCATTGCTGAACTTTGCTCTAATACCATGGCAAGGATAAACACTGGAGGGGATGAATAGTGTTTTTGCAATTAAAAAATATCTAAAATTATCACAAGAATTTAGCTTGAGTCATCAATCTAAACTCGTCATCAAGAAACCCACTTGCAATACTAAAGTTTAACAATTGAATATAAAGCTTGCAAGTAAGAGATAAGACGCATAAATCGCAAATGCAAACATGCTGAAATTACAATGTTTTAGACATGCCCCTGACCTACATCCATCTTCCACTATCGCTATGATAGAACCAACTCAGCAACCTGAGGATTTTGCGACCACCTCCGTACACGAGGATTTACAAGTCACCTTTCATACAACAAGGATGTTCCATCTCACAATACTAGGTGAGAAAACTTACACCTGTATTCATTGATACAATTACTTATAGCATTGACTCGAATCTCTTGTGAGTGTATAATGGCTATAGAGAAAATCTTGATTTCAACATATAGCATTTTTGGCTTTGGGAGATCAAGTATTTGGCCAAGTAAATTTTAAAAACTTAAGATCAAATCCCAATAGAAAGAGGGGGTTTCTTTAAATATTTTGGTGCACAAAAAATTTTCTTTTTTGCAAAATATTGATAATAAAATTACGATAATAAATTTGGACCAACCCTTTATTTATAAGAGACAGTCAAGTCAAAACAAATTATCAAAATAACCCTCAAACGGCCATAAAACAGCTAGTAAAAATTCAACTAGTTACTAGTCAACTATTGTACACTCACTGGTCGACTAGTTAGCATCTAGTCGCATGGGTAACAGATAGTCGATTAGTTGATGTACATTGATCGACTAGTCAATCATGTCTTCAGAAGCTGATTACTCTCTCTAAACCTAGTTGAACATAGTGTTGGGATATTGAGACCCTACCTAGTGGATTTTGATAATGTACACAAGTCATATTGGTACTAATGTGTTTAATTCAAGTGTGTATAGGTGTTGATATTTATTTTATAGCCATGTAGATCGAATTGAAAAGATAAATGAAGGACTTAGAAGCCATGATTGAAAGTCTCCATTCGAGCCAAGAAATGAGCATAAGATGGCTTAATCATATGAAGCATACGAAGACTTAAGCTCAACACAAATATGGCTCAAGTTAAAGATCGAAGAACGAGAGCTCATGATGTGTGTTTAGTAAGTTGTGTATTTAGAATGTAAAAGCCAAATGAATATTCTTTACACACAAACAAAATTTCTGAAAAGATTGTTTTTAAATATATATTATCGTATAATACTTTGATATGATTTTTACATATAAATTTTCAAGTATTTTATAGTAGAAAACTCTAGTATCCAGCAATAGCCGCTATCTGAGACAGATGGCCGTCTATTGACAGTCAAAAAATGCATACAACTAAGTGACTGTTATGAATAGGACCCATTGGGCCTATTGGGTATCCACCCACATGAGTACCCATTATGAATACTATATAAAGGAGGCTAGGGGTTTCCTAGCCTCAACCCTTCTCCAAATCTGTTTCTCGTTCATAACACGTTATCAGCACGATCACGCTCGTAGGAGGAGACGGCGGCTCGCGGGGAAGGAGATCCATCAATCGCTCAGATTCAAGAAGATCATAATCTTCTCAACGGGGAGTGAAAAGGGCATCCTTCACCAACTGTCGACTAGATTCCTTTGTCGAATCTAGAGGTAAAAATCAAAACTTTTTAGATCTAAACTTGCTTTTCACGTTAGATCTGCATGTTTTAGGATCAAAAAGTTTAAAAACACGGTAAAAATCACATTTTTTTAGATCTGCATGCCTAAAAACAATAAAAATCTGTTTTTTAGCAATCTGAATACTCGAAAAATCCGTTTTTTACCCTCAACCTTTGATCCAAAAATCCGCACGCCCATAGGGCGAAACGGCGGCGCTTCACAAGCGCCGCCGGCGCGATTTTCACGTCGCTGCCGCGGCCTGCAGCAACGTCGCGGGCCCCCCAGGGTTTCCGAAACCCTAACCCTAAACGGGCCAATTTTTCGGGGGAAGCCCAAATTAACCCTAATGGGTTGTTTTCATGGCCCAAAAGGCCAGAAAATTAGCCCATTTACATAAATAATTTTTCTTCTTTTATTTTTGGCCCTAAAAAGCCCAAAATAATTAAAAGAAAATTTAAAGGGTTTTAAAGCGGTAAACAAAACATTAAAATATGGATCAAAGGGTAAAAGTTTTTCAAAATTAATTTTTTCACGTCACAATTTAGATTATTTAAATTAATCTTTACATGCCTGTGATTGATTATCTGCGTGGTTGTATGTTTCCAATATATTATCTGCGTGGATGTGCAAATTAGGCTATGTTTTTAGGGATCAGCCAGGTTTCCGACACCTTTTAATTTCCTGCAATTTTTCTTTTTTTGAGAGAAATTTGTAAGTGAGGATATAAATGTAAAAAGAAGACCGAAGGACACCAAAAAGGAGCTGAAGGCGTACGCACAATGAAGATAGGGGCTTCTCTCTGAAGTTCCCAAGTTGTATTTTATTCTTTCATGCTATTTTTGATGTAACTTCGGACTGTACTTCTTTTTATTTCGGTGTCGGCTGGCTGATCCCCATAGTCCTAAGTCATTTTAGTTTTCATTGCTTATGCATTAATTGCGTGGATGTTAATTATTTTAATACCATGTTAATGTTACAATGAAACTGTCAAAAAGCATGCTAAAATCACTTTAATATAGTTCAACGCCTATTGCTAGACTATATACCTGCGATAATTTTTTTAAAAAAATGCCTGCAGCATATAAATAGCATGTGTACATCATACTTGTTTCATTTCAATTGAACATAATCTTTAGTTTAAAAAGCTTTACATTATATGTATGATGGGCTCATGATATGACGATATTTATGACAATAAGACAATAATGATTTCAAAAAGTTTAATATCATATCCACTTTGACAAAATGAACCTGAAGTTCAAAATCAAATCAAAAGTCAACACTCTCTCTACCTAATAAAATAAATACGATGGTTTATGCGAAAATTATAATTGCTATCTTTATAAAAGATACACACTTTGCGGTAAACAGATATATAAGATCTATGATCTATATAATCCAATATGGACACCAGAAGTTTTCCATAATACCGCTAAACTCTTTAAAAGAGTTCTCTCCTTTATTCTTACAAGGAAAGATTTTTTCTAGCCTTGAATATAAGCATACGCCTGAAGTCGTGGCTTAATGAATAAGTGAGAAATATATTACGCACCCACGTATTTGTTCCCATCTGAGCATGGTAAACTATCCACATAAAATTTGAACGACTCAAGTAAAAGGCCTGAAGCTATACTCGAGCATTCAAATAGACTTTTTAAAAGTCTCTTATTAATTAGAAAAGTGGAAGTATAAATAATTTGCTCAAACCCCTGCTTATGTCTCCTTAGCAAGACTAATTTTCATTGTCCTTTATAAATAAGGAATATTGAAATCAGGGGAAGTTCAGGATCAAACATGACCTGAAATAAAAATAAGGAAAACTCACAACAGGGGAAGTCTTGGATTAAATGGGAAAGGGAAGATACGATATACCTCGACATGGAGTAAGCAATGGCAAGCCAAAATCAGACCAGAAGTTCTGATAAGAGCCATAATGTTTTTGCAAACATGAATGTGCATTAACTTATGCCACATAAAAAATACATACATATCTAGTCAAAACGACAAAAGTCCAATTGACCTTATGTATATTTAGCTACTCCCCTAGGACAAATAAACTTTGAAATCAAATATAATCTGTTGTCATAACATAAGTCTTAATGAGCATAATTATTGTTGTATGTTTTCAAGAGCACACATCACACTATGTCACTTGTTGACTTATCATCAGTATTATTCTCTTGTAGTTTTAATACATTTTATTTTACTGCGTATGTTTTGCTATCTTGAATACCCCTAAAAATAAAATGAGGATGCCATATACTCTCTGAAACTTATACAGTTTCAAAAAGGATATTCGTCAAAACGAAATCCCTAATGACTCAAGAAATAAATGAAGCCTGAAGCCTTGTCCCAAAATGATCCGCACAATAGTCAAAGTGAAGATGTAATCCTTCACAGTTTGAACACAGTTCAACTATTACCGGACAAAATTAACTTGAGCATTTTAATGGACTTTTTAAAAGTGCCACATAAATTCAAAAAGAGGAATTATTTTGGAACACCAGAAGTGTCCAGAATCGACCAAATTTTGGATCGATATCACCCTGGATTGATGATGCAAGACATCATCAACCAGACGAACCCGAAGATTCTTCAAAAAGGGTGAAACTTTCATTGTCCTATTCAAAAGGGAAAAATGATAATGAGATCATCTCCATTCACATGGACATTGACTCTCCCCACTTCCTCAAATGAATTTAAGATGATATACTATCATCATTAAAGATAATGAAGACCTTTAGGTCTCTTGAGAGTATTTAAAGGATATAAATAGGCTTCGTCCACTCCCTTAACCGGACTGATAATGTACCCTTGGTGTACTCATCAATATATCCTCTAAATAAATGGTCATTATCCAACCACATTCTTTTATAAAATGGTGGTAACTTTGGATAACACTGGGAAATTTAAATGTTTTACAACTGGAAAAATAACGAACACCCTGAAGCTTGTGTTCATACCCAAATATGGGTAAGATAAATCATTAAAATGATTTAAATGGATTTCTTATCCATTAAAAATCCAGTTGTAGGTGACCACATGGGAACATGCAATTACATTGCAAACCATCAAAACGCCTCCTTAGAACCTATTTACATGAGTCTGATCACCTCATATAAACAGTTTCCGAAAACCCCTGACAGGGGAAGCGTTTAGAGCATATCTTATAGATTATGCCATGATGAGTAGACACCCCCATATCACCACTATAGACCATCAAAATGCAGAACTATTTATCGGAAGTAAATATCCCAGATAAATAGAGTCTAAGCACTCTGAACAGGGGAATCATTTAAATTCACTTCTCCTAAGACGTGCATTGATGATCCAATTTTAAAGATTTGATGAGATCCTGAAGATCCCTCACAACTTTAATGTCCCAGAATCAGTTTCAACAGAAATACTACAATCATCCATGAGCCTAAAGCTCAAATGACCATTTAAATCATTAATACATATGATCTGGTTATCATGAAATGTGATGAGATCATGAAGATCCACACTTATGAAACTGTTAAAATAGTTATCAGACATAGTTACTGACAATATTGATATTGTCAAAACTTTCACATCCCTGCTACTAAAAATCCAGCTAGGATTGACATACCAAATATATTGGATGCAATCCACCAGTAGCAGAAGTGGATATCCTCAATGGATGAGAGGACATACCACTAGGCTCCAAAAGAGAGATCTACTCCTGGAGACCGAAAAAACAATACCACCACAGGAAAGTGAGCTCAAATCCAGAACCTTATTGCAACTTGGTTGCTAAGGACCAATTCTGGATCTGTCCATATTCTTTACCCGTCCCAGAACCTTCACCTCTTTAACACGTCGTGAAGGAGACACCTCTGGGAGAAATCAAATGATTATAGTACGTACAGGGTGAGTTTTGGACAAGAAAGAACACATTTTGTCGACAAATTCGCTCATATTTCATTTTGCCAGTTAAATATAAAATATCGTTTCCACAACTCTGCTTTGCCTGAAGCAAAGATAGAGATTTGGACAACTTATAATAATGTGGAATGAGGCAATAATAAGGTGAGCTAGACTCACTTATGAAATATGAGGTGTTGGACCTGAAGGCCTGGTATCAAAAATGATATCAAATCCTGTGGGATAACTGAGTATTGAAGGAGAATTAAAATAAAATCGTTAGCTATAAGCATTTTAATTTGCTATAGTTTTTAGAGGTATAAATCGCTCAAACCAGGAAGTAATCAAGTAAGATGAGCTGAACTCACTTACAAGATGAATCTGATGCATCGACTGGTTTATGTCAAGGCGTAACCCAACGAATGGCAAAAGGAGGGAATTTTTGGTTGATGTTGCTATTGGATGTGACAACATCACCGATATAAAATTTCTTCAACTGCATGTACAAATTTTTTTTCTTACTTTCCTTTCTTTTTGGGACACATATTAATAATATGATTAGAGGAAAGACAACCTAGACAAAGATCCTTAAAGAACTCATACTAAAAGGTTGTTGTTTGCACCTCTTAAAAACAGTATTGTTCTTAAGAGAGCAAATTAAAAGAATTGAGATTATTTTAATAACTCAAAATATTATCGGATCTCCTGAAGAGAAATTACCGAAATATCTGTTAAAGCATATCTATCAGATATGATATGATATGAAAGCCCTAGCTAGGCATAAATTCTAGGCTTACAGAACATTAATCATCCTGAAGATGAACAATCATCCCGAAGATGAACTATTATCCTGGAAATGAACTATCATCCTGAAGATGACGTTAATTAATCATCCCGAAGATGTAAACTTTATACAATGATGATTGATGAAGAAACATTAATTTCATTCTCTACCAAATACACCTATTTGGTTGTATGGATATACATTAAAAGACCCCTTTCCGTTAGCTGGAAGAGGGGAAGAATATATATGGTCCAGAAGTACCTTAAGTGTCTTTGAAACACTCTTCTACCTGGCCAACTGCATGCGTCTCTTTTGAGCGTTAGCAGTATAGCGATTTGCCAGGTACAGTGCAGTGCCCTCAGCGCGCCACTGGACCAGAGATATGTAGCTTCTGCGCTATCTCCAAGGGTCGAGGAAAAATCCTCTATGTTAAATGTATTTGCATATGCAGGTTACAGATCATCACGATGAATGGCATAAAAGGGACGTCCACCTCCTGAAAGATCTACACAGAATCCTTCCAAGTCTACATCCTTCCACCATCCCGAGAAGCTCATCACCCAAGGAGCAGTTCAAGAACATACAATGCCAGGTCCTGAAGTACCTCACAGACAATGACGATTGAGACGTGGAGCTGTCTACCAAGTTTGCTAGCACTCTTTTAGTTTCTGCTAATGCCTTATATGAGTGAAACTTGTATAGATGAGTGATGCTTGTACTTTACTTTTGCTTTCGGAATGTTGCTGATGAGATGGATGTATAGACACATAGGAGATAAATGTATAGATATATAGGAGATCTGCAAGCCTGAAGCTTGATCAGATTAGGGGGAGTCAACTGTAAAGTTGTACTCTTTTTCCTTGGCTAGTGGTTTTTCCCACAGGGTTTTCCATAGTCAATGTTTTAATGAGGCAACCACATTGACTCTGGATCAAGAAGTATCCACCCCTCGACACATCCCCAAATCAGGGGAAGTTATGGAGTGCTGTACTCTTTTCCCTTCGCTATCGGTTTTTCCCACAGGGTTTTCCATAGCTAAGGGGTTTTAACGAGGCAGTTACCCTTAACTTGGATCCAGAAGTATCCACCCTTTAAGATACTCAGTAGTACTAATGAATCATTCAGTATTCATAAAGTCGAGTATACCACGTTGGTTGGATAAGGGGAAGTGTTATGAATAGGATCCATTGGGCCTATTGGGTATCCACCCACATGAGTACCCATTATGAATACTATATAAAGGAGGCTAGGGGTTTCCTAGCCTCAACCCTTCTCCAAATCTGTTTCTCGTTCATAACAGTGACAAAATAATAGCAGGTAAGATAGCAGACTATCCAGCAGAATAGCCAACTATATTGGTCAACCCTTGACAGCTTTGGAAACTGTGCTTGATTTTTGGCTGGCGGTTAACTAGCAGGAGACTTTTTGAGCTGCTTTTAAGCTATTTTCTTCTCCATAAATAGCCAATTTTTCAAAGGTTTTTCATCATCAATTATATATTATTAAAAATCTTATTCTTTGCTCAAAAGTGCTCAATCTCTCAAAGTTCTTCGGATTTTAAAAAAGTCTGGTATTTTTAAATTCGTTTGTGCTAAAATTTCAGTTATTGTCTCTGATTATTTCTGACCTTTATAAACTTGGTTTGATCTCCAAAGCTCGTAGCTTTTCGTCTTGAGATTCAAACATTAAGTTTTTCTTTTTTGATCGTTGTGCTCTTAACTCTTATATTTTTCTCAAAGATCAATTCTCGATCATTGATCTCTAAAGACCACGTGCATATGTTGGAGAATTATTTTCAAGACAATTATTTTGATCAAATTTGTGCTCATCCATATAATTTAATTTGATCAAACGTTTTTTCGATTTCTCTAAGCCATGTATACATTTATATATTCATAGTGGCTTTAGAAATCTTGTACTCAATTTTCATATTTGCTGTAAAGTCTTTGAATAAAACTTGGTTATTGTAATTCCCGTGTGAATGGAAGGTGTTGTTGGAAATTCCTAGGTGGTTGTAACTAGGTGTGTATGAAATTTCTAGCGAGGGAAGCTAGGCGAGTGTATTGTAGTTTGCAACAGTGGATTAAATTCTAAGGGAGGTTGGGGACTGGACGTACCCAGGGTGTGGAACCAGAATAAATTCTTGTGTATGCATTGTGATTATATATTCTCATTGCTCATCATTATTCTTTACTTGCATGTGACTTATATTTCCGCTGTAATATTTATATAATTGCAAGATCTATATTTGTGTTGATTAAGTACCAATCGAGGTAACTCTCGTTTGAGACTTATGCAACTTTTAGAAGGGTTTATTTTACGCAAAAATTTTGTTTTCTTTGTACAACACTATTCAACCTGCATTCTAGTATTGTATGCCATCCACACGATCCAACACATAGTTCGTGTAATAGTCAACTAGTGTTCAACAGCTAGTTGGCTAATCTCATAACTATAGTCAACTATTTTCTGACATGCTTCCGAGCCAATTTCCAGGCTATGTAGCTAGTCGACTATGTGTCAGCCTGGTTGATTAGTTGGCATATAGAAGTGGTTCTTGACCTATAAACACTTAGGAATTATTTTGAAAACTTTTCCAAACATTTTAAAACATTTTAAAGAAATTCCTAAGTGCGAGAGAGCTTCAACTAAGGACTTAACATTCTAATGAAGACATAAATGAAAATTAGATCATATAAATACGATTTTTTGTGCTATTTGATGCAGCATTGACTCTTGGAGCTCATAATCATGATTCATTTACTCATGGTGCCTTGTTGAACTCACTTATGATTTGAATGATTATTGATTAGCTCATATAGCTGAACTAATGGCTTAGCAGATAACATGTTTGTTCATAATCAAAACTACATGGAGTAACTCAATATCCTCACAGAGAAAATGAGGGAGAAGGGGGTTTTAAGGAGAAGGAAAAGGAGAGAGGGGCTGTAGAATGATGAAGATGATGTGGCTATGGGACAACAGAGACAATTACCGGCGAAGAAGAAGAGGAAGAGGGAAGATTAAAGGAGTTGGATGGCAAAAGAGAAAAAAATTCCAATGGCATAAATGTAAATTTGTAATGTCAAACTTATAAACACAGGGTCTGAGCAAGTAGCAATTAGGTCTATTTGCATAGTAACTCCTGTAATGCCCTACAAGCTACTGCACAAGTACTAGAGGGGGGGTGAATAGTACTTTAAAAATAACAAGGAGTATAATTCCTAATTATAGTGCAAACAACTACCAAAACAATTTGCGGAAGCTTAAATTGAATGACAACAACAAGAATAACAATGCTAACAAAAGATGTTACTGGGTTCGGATCCACCCAAGTCTCCCCGACTTGTTCCCGGTGATCCTACGTCCCAACCACCCGGATCCCCTCCAGATACTTAGGTTAGAAACCTTAACCCAAGATTTCCACTATGATATCTTGTGAAAAACCTTCACAAGATCAAATCATACATGCAATGGCAATAGTGAATCCCACAGCCCGGGATCACAACCTTCTCTCACAACCGAGAGAATCAACAAGCAATATAAACAAGTTTATAATGAAATAAACGATCTTACCACAAAATCCTATACCTTGAGTTTTCTTACCAAATAGGTGCAAGGAGGGATTTGAGGAAGATGAAGTCACCAAGACCTAGCACCAAAGAAATGACCAGCAATGGGTGCCTAGGAGTGATTTGGAGACTTGAATCAAGCTAGAGCTTGAAGGGCTCACCAAGAACAAACTTCTCTCAAGATGGATTCTAGATCTAGAAAGTGAGAGAATGGATTTCTTGTGAGGAAGAGAGCTTTGGAAATGAGTGAGAATAGCTATCTCTTTCAATCTCAATGAATCTCTTAATGGCAGCTCTAACCTAGAGAGAAATGACCTAGGTTCGTATTTATAGGGTCCCATAAAAACAAGTTAGGTCAAGTCCCAACGGATAGAAATTTGAGGCAACTAGTCGGTCAAAGAACAACCACTGACCGACTAGTTCATCAACTAGTCGGTCAGTCAAACAACATGGACCGACTAAGTGAAGAACTGAGAAGAGATAGAAATTCAGACCTAGAAATCTAGTCGGTCCAAGAAGACTTTCTGACCGACTAGTTTCACAACTAGTCGGTCAGTCAGTGAACGTAGACCGACTAAGAGGCAAAAACAAATATTCTGAATACAAATTGACTTAGTCGGTCCAAGAACAAATGTTGACCGACTAGATTATCAACTAGTCGGTCACCAAACGTTCTTAGACTGACTAACGATAAACCGTAGCTTAGGAGAAATTTGGCATGTACAGTAAATCACAACTAGTCGGTCAAAGAAGCATCACTGACCGACTAGTTCACAAACTAGTCGGTCGGTGAGTCAACGTGGACCGACTAACTGTAAACAGTACTGAACAAGAAAAGATTAACTCAAACTAGTCGGTTCAAGAAGCTCTGCTGACCGACTAGATCATGATCTAGTCGGTCAGTACTTCTTCTTGTACCAACTAACATGCACAAACAAGTCCGAATCGAAGCGCGATGCTTCGAGGAAGTTAGAGTGGACTTGTACTAAGATCCTAGAGCTACGATATGAGCGTTATGAAGATAGAATCGTAAGATATACTCAAGGCTTAACATTCTATAGATCGAAGCTAAAAGACTATAAATAAAACCTTAATGAACGGTCTTCGAGAGCTTCGATCAATTCTTCACGACTTCCAAAACGTTCCAAAAGCTTCAACGAAGCTTTAGGCAATGAATACGAGCTTTGAGAAGTCTTGAGATGTCGCTTTGATTGTTCTCCTGAATTTGGCGATGATCTCCAATACTGCGCTCACAAATTGTTAGTTCATGAATTATTTATGTTTGCTCATCATCAAAACCAAATCCGGGGAGTCCAATATTCAACATTCTCCCCCTTTTTGGTGATGACAACCCAACATAAATAATAATCAAAAATAATGATTCAAATGTAAAATACTTACTCCCCCTGCATTGATGACACGTTAATTCCAAAATGAATATATATAAATTGCATCAATGAGACGAGTAAGATATATAACGAGAATCGATTTTTGAAATATCGGATTTTGAAAATCCTTATATATATCTTAACTCCCCCTGAATCTAACACATTAAATTAGATTCTTGGAAATTGAGTTAAATTTTCATTTGCCCTATTTATTATCATTATCTCTCCCCCTTTGGCATTATCCCAAAAATGGGGGGCATACAACGACAACAACTAGGAAAAAAGGAAAATCCAACATCGGGAGTCGTAGATATTGACGATGGACCTAATTGACACCAAGGAAAAATTGATGAAATCAAATTAAGGTGTGCCAAATTGTCCATTATAAAAAAAACGAAAATTAAAATCATCAAAAATACCAAATATTTTTTCATTTATTGAATAAAGAAACATACTCTCCAATATTCAATATTCTTGGTTAAATTTGTGCATGGAAAACAATTCTATACAATTATAGAATTATAATCTATTTAACCAAGTTTTCAAGCGTCGAGCGACGAATTCACATATCATATGCATTGAACGAATATTAAATGTGCACGACGAAGTAAAACAAAGAGAACATCGATGAATATATATATATATATATATATATATATATATATATATATATATATATATATATGAATACCATGAGTACATCCAAAAGTCACATCGACTACATCATATCAAGTGCAACATACCATCTATATCAACATCAAAAAGTGTGGCGGTAGGAGGAGGGGCTGCATCAGTTGAGGGAGTGGCCTGAGATGCAGAAGGTGTCGACCGCTGCACGTGACGGAGTGCCGCAAGAGATTTCTTAACGGCCGTCGCGTTCAGAGGAGGACCAAGGGGACGCTCATCGTCAGGAGGCAAAGGAACACCGAATCGACGGAAAACCAAGGTCAGAAGACATGGATATGGGATATGCGCAGATTTAGTGGTCTTGCGAATACACTCGAAAGAATCCATCTTATCGAGTATAATGCGAGCCCAATTAATCTCGCTACCCATGAACAGAGCGTATATCAATTTCAGAAACGGCTGAGATGGAAGTGAAGAAGATCCATACTTGGGAAGAAGGCAGGATTTCAAGATCAGGTTAATCACCCAAGCATTCGGCTTGAATGATTTCGAAGGGACTCCTATGAAGGCAGGGGGGATAACCCGGAAGATTTTACCTAGGGTCCGCTGATTGAGGGAGGAGATATCGTCGACAGAGATGTCAGACTGGAGGAGGCCACACGACGAGCAACCTATCAACTCCCCCAAGATCTCTGCCGTGAGGACTATCGGAGTCCCCAAGACAGAAGTCTCGATGGAGTGAGTCTCACCGTACTGACCCCGGACACGATTGGCATAGAATAATTTGACCAGGCGAGGATAGGGTCTAGGGTTCGCCTTAGAGTCAAATCGAAGGTAGTCCAATAGGCCACTATAGGAGAGAAGATCCGCTAGGCCAAGAAAATCAGAAAACTGAACGTAATGCTCCAACAGCAGTGGGCAGTGCTCTATACGGTTGTACGCCGCTAGACACTGAGGGTCGTCGCGACACAACGATATATCAACACCGCCGACTGGCATCGGGCCTTTACCCTTAGCCTTACGGGTCTTAGGAGGAGGTGGAGGAGGGGGTGGAGGAGGTGCCTTCTCGGGATGTTCAGGAGTGTATTCTTCCTCGGAATCATCCTCGGAGTCACTATCTGAACGCTCACCGGGAGGAGTGGGTGCACGAAACTCTTTGGGTTTGGGTTTGGGCTTGGAAGATTGGCCGGTAGGTTTGGCTTGGACGTCCTCTTCCTCTTCAACGGTGTTGAAGACGAAGAGGGGGGACGAGTGGTCTTGGTCCTACGCTTAGGAGGGGTCGAAGCGGTCGCGGCCTCTACGGTCATGGGGGATGCCCCAGAAGAGGTAATCAGGAGTCTCGTTCTTGCCATGATCACGGCACAACGAGTACAAACAAGCGACGTAAGAAGATCAAACACTCCTAATCTTAAACCCTAGAACCTAACACACAAGCCCTAAGAGAGAATCCGAAACCCTAGAGTAGGATACAAGCCCTAGGAGATGAAATGAAGCTGAAAGCAACCTAGAGGGAGGAGATATACCTAGAGGAGGGTGATCAACGGCGGTGGATGGTCGGAAAAGACGCCGGAGATCGACGGAAGACGAATGGTCTCGAGCAGGGAGAGGGGTTTTTCGAGCTGGAGATATGAAGTAAACCGACTAAAAGAGGAAATAGTCGGATAGAATGAGAGTAAGTCGGTTGAAAAACGCGAAAAGACGAGACTGCCCTAGAGTACTTAGTCGGTCACAGTTCAAGCACTGACCGACTAGATTACGATCTAGTCGGTCGGTCAATGAGCTTAAACCGACTAAGTCGAAACAGAGGCAAACAGAAAATTCTAGGGCTAGAGTTAGTCGGTCACAGTATAATCACTGACCGACTAGTTTTCAATCTAGTCGGTCGGTAAGAGAACCGTGACCGACTAAAAGAAGTCAATGACAAGGGAAAGTTAAAGCTTGAACTAGTCGGTCTGAGTTCACTAGCTGACCGACTAGATGAGCATCTAGTCGGTTGGCTGATGAACTGAAACCGACTAGAAGAGTCCAAAAGTTGATAAATGAGTTCTCTTCATAAAAACACTTGGATGAAACATCTTAACCCTCTCATAAGTAATCTAAACTACCCCATAAAACGTCGAAATCTTAAATACGACATTCAAATAAGAATTCGAGCAAAAAATTCAAGCATATCACATAAAATCCCCAAAAATTCAATAAATCTAGCATGAACGAAATATCGCGAAATATAATAGCATGCAAGATAATTGAATGAAATATGAATCCTATATCTCGGATTCACCCATAATCCCCAATTCTCGACGCAACCGCACAAAGGAGTCCTCCTTTAGGGGTTTCGTGAAAATATCGGCGATTTGCTTTTGGGTTTCAACGTACACTA